>CM075438.1:3145338-3745338 GCA_037832385.1 Rhizophora apiculata | reverse complement strand
TGAGCAGCAGCAAATTAGTAATTTCCAACTTATTAGACAAAGAAAATCTTAGCATAAAATATTTTTTTTCAAAATATTGTGACAATACAATGCAAGTTTTTTTTTTTTTTTTCTATTTTGAAGATTTTATGTCAATCTCTTTTTTTTTTTTTTTTAAATGTCAATGAATTTCGTGCAGGCCATGGCATCCGCCTTTGTCCACTTCCCCGTCTCTACCACTTCAAGATTTTTGCCGTTTCCAAGAGAACAAAAATACAGAGAGAGAGCAATTAATTTGTTTCTGTTGTCAATATGATGAAATGTCCGAAAAGAACAAAACGGACAAAGAAAACAAAATGGTGTGGTAGGCATGAAAGGGAAATGGATATATATATATTAATTTGTTCTATCCTAAATTGATTAGTGGAATTGGTTTTTTAGTATTATGCTATTTCATTGTATTTAACTCTTTTTATTGTCCGTATTAGATGCATTTTCTCCATTCAAATAATGAAAAATCATTTTTGTCTGGACAAAGAAATTTATAATAAATTATATCGTGGCACTGATGACATGGTAATATTTCTAATGGCCGGATTGAACCAAAATCCGTAACAATTTATACGATACTTTCCTGAGATGCCAGAGGCACTTGTTGGTGGGGGATCCACTGAAGTTGTGGGTGCTGGCGACGTCTTTCTTTCTTTTCTTTTTTGTTTACATCTTTTAGGGCATAATTTTCACATAACATGTAATTAGCCTCCGAGACTGGGTCCAAGTATTAAAACCAAACAACACGCTACTCTTTCTACATAACATTACATCTAAGATAGTTTATTTCTCACCTTCTATTTCTTGTTTTTGGATATTAGCTACCCAGACTCGGTCCAAGTTTTAAAACCAAACATCACGCCACTCTTTTCTGGGGCTACCATCTGACACGAATAATTATGGGTCAATTGTGGGGCAAAGTATTTGAGTCATCGTAAAACGACAAAAAAAAGAAAATTCCAAAAAACGAAAAAAAAATAAAATAATTTCTTTAATTTCAACTATCAATTTTATTTTGTTTCAAAAAATTAAAAAATTATTAATTTTATCATTAAATTTTTTTATATTTTCATATTAATTTATTTGTATTTACATGTTATATACAAAAATATACACACATTACATATGTATACTCTTTTGTTTTTGTAAATTACACACACTATCTAAGTTTTTTTCTTTATTTATATTTATGATACTTTTTAAATTATATATGTGTCTTTATTATATGCACAAATAGTCACAAAAATATGCATGCATATTACATCCCATATATATATATATATATATATATATATATATATATATATATATATATATATATATATATATATGTAAAATATAAATATTCACTTAATTTGATATATTGTAAAATTTTTATATTTTTAATATAAGTTAATATATGATAAATAAATAAATGATACATATTTTTAATATATTTAAATTTTTAATAAAATAAAAAAAAATTAAAATAATGTAAAAAAGTAAAATTTATAGAATATATATAAAAGAGAGAGAGAGAGAAGAAGAAGAAGAAAGAAGTGAAATGTCTTCTCTCAAAAAAAGCAAAAAAAAAAAAAAAAGAAGGGGTGGGGGGAGAAAAGTGGGGACACATTTAATTATGTTCGGGAGAAAGTGAAGTCAACGTTGCGCAACAGAACAGTTTTCTTTGAGACTTTTCCTTCTTTCCTTTAGAAAAATCTCCGCCGTTGCACACGAATACCGAATGGGAGCAGGCATGGTGTGATTAGGTGTTGAATATTAATATTAATATTAAGGAAATGAGACAATTTTTTATTGGATCCCTATATATATATACGTATAATTAATAAAATAATTATTCTATTAATAAATAATGACAAGTACCGGTAAATTTTAATTTTAAAAAACTATTTTTTAATAAGTACATTTTTTTAATTAAATATGTATACTGTATCTATGAAATTATACATTAATATAATTGGTCGCTTAATGTTAGTATTAATTTCTGGGCGACCAGACAGGCAAAGGAATTAGGGCCTCACGTTTATCGCTCCAGTCATCCTCATTAATTTGACTGTTCAAATCTCCACCAATTTGAGTAAGATATTCCTAACAGTTTTGGCTGTTGCGCAAAATTGACTCTTTCCTTCTCGCGGGGATGGGGGCCGCTTGACTTGGACTTTTCCTTTCCGTGATGCAACTCCAGAGTCTCCCATCATCTATTAGGCAAACATTACTCTTTCTTGAATTTAGATGAATTCTCTCTCTGTTTTTTTAGTTCTTTTGTTCTTAGCGACGAATAAATCTCTTTATGACTGTACTTATAACAAAAGCGGTTCCATTAATCAGATTTGGTATGGATGAGATTGATAATTTTTTTTAAAAAAATATATATTTTAAATTTAACATATTATCACACATTATAAACATTATAATATTTACATCCAATAAAGTACTGTAATAAATAAAATTAAAATTTATCAAAATTATATTTTGTATTATAATATTATTATTATAAAACGTATGATTCAGTGATAATGAAATTTCTGTTTACTATAAAATTTAAATTTTTATCAAAATATTTTGAAATACTGAACATATTTTTACAAAATTTATTTTTAAAAAAAGGTGTATATTATTATTTATATTTTCTTATTTTTTTAGAGATAAAAATAAATAAAAATAATTGTACTTTATTTTTTGCTATTCGCTCTTATGTACCTATAAACATCGGCAAAATAATTTTTATGTAGTAAACCCTTGGAACCTTGAGAACAATTAGTAAGATTCTAAATTTATTCATTTTTTATAGCTTAAGAGCCAATTTATCGACCAAAATTACCAATAAAATTAAATATCAAGTATAATGCAGGCCGTTGATTTAAATACTGTAGAAAGGCTCGGGTACTCCGACTCCTTTTTTTTTTTTTTTTCTTTTTTTACAATTTATGGGGCAGGCCGTTGATTTAAATACTGTAGAAAGGCTCGGGTACTCCGTCTCCTTTTTTTTTTTTACAATTTATGGGGTACACATTCCAACTCGGAGACACCCTAGTCAAACTTAGCCAATTAGAATGATATGACAAGAGGGCGAAGCTAAAACAGAGATGGATATCCCAAAGCAAAAGCAAAGCAGAGATCCATTAAATCAAAGATTATACAGACATGGAGCCTCTCGTCAAACTCTCTATAATTCTACCGATTCTCGCTTTGCTTAGCTTTGCCAATTTGGCTGAAGCCGATTACCTTTATCACAATTGCCCGAACACAACAACTTTCAGGAACAACAGCATCTACAAGACCAATCTTGATCGCCTCCTCTCTTCTCTATCTTCAAACTCCACCAACTCCACTCAATTTTACCTTAATGGGTTCCGCAACAGCTCGTCTGGACTCAACCCGGATGTTGTTTACGGCCTCTTTCTATGCCGGGGCGACGGCAGCACCGAGGTTTGCAGGAACTGCGTCAGACAGGCCTTCCAAGATATAGTCCAACGTTGTCCTGTAGAAAAAGTGGCCATTATATGGTACGATGATTGCCTCTTACGTTACTCAACCGAGTCCTTGTTTTCTACCATGGATGATAGCCCTTCTATTTATATGTGGAATACTGGAAACGTCACTGAGGACCCAACGCGTTTCAACACGCTGACGCCCACCACTTTGCGTCAGGCGGCCACGGAAGCTGCGGCCGCGCCGGCGGGTGCCAAAAAGTTTGCGGTCAAGCAAGAGAATTTCACGGCATCTCAGAACCTGTACAGCCTCGTGCAGTGCACGCCGGACTTGTCGAGGATCGACTGTAATTCATGTCTTCAAAGGGCTATCGCGCAGTATCCCACCTGCTGTAATGGGAGGCCAGGAGGGAGAGTCTTGTTCCCAAGCTGTAATTTTCGGTACGAAATCTATCCGTTTTACAACGAGACGTTGTTGGTGGCGCCGTCTCCTCAGCCGGTGGTTCCTCCTCCCCCTTCGCTAGGAACTGGAGGTGAGGTCAATCTATCCGTACCTTTGAACCTTTGTTTAACAAATAAAAGTAATTTTCAACTTTGAATAGAAATTATCAATAGAATATTCTAAGTAATTATCTTTTTTTTTTTTGTACATATTAAATATGTTGGCTCTAATGCTACGAAGTACTTAAAATTTTACGAAGAGTTTGATAAAAAGAGCAAGTCAACAAGTTCCCATTCCAGAGCAGATGCTTAAAAACTTACCCATATCAAACCATCCATCTCTACTGATTAAAAGGATTGGAAAAATCATTAACCTGATGTGTTCATTTTAATCAGTTAAAAGTTGAATGAAGTAGGCAAAAAGAGGTACATAAAGTTGAGGCATGTGTTACATGATAAGATGCGCATGTATGTATCCACTATCCACAAACAAATGCGCGATGGTTAGTGGTGTAAAAGCTACATTTGTTTGTCTAATTTTTGGATGGAACTCTGGCAAGTGTCCACGAACTATTTTGTTCTGTCGGTTTTGTAAGTTTCCTTATTGTCTCTTTTCTAAATAAACTCTCAATTCCATTTTCGTTTCCTAGTCAGCTAAGAATAAATTTATTTAGGTAAGTTGTATAAAAAGAGACGGCGGTCTCTTTTTCATCTCATTGTGTTCTTTCCTCGTAGCATAAATTTTGAAACTATGAGCTTAAATTTGAAAGTTCAAGTTCTTAAAAACAGGATACAAACATCTAATAAGCAATAACTCGAGCAATAATTTGCTGGCAATATCTTAGTGCAGGATAATAGCAGTTTGGTAACATGGCATGTTCTTGGTTCGTTTGCTTGTTTATGCAGGAAAAGGTGGTCTATCAACAGCTGCAATTGTTGCCATTGTTGCTCCAATTTCTATATCTGTTGTGCTTTTCTGCATTGGCTGTTGTTTCTTACGCAGGCGGGCACAAAAGAAGTATAATCCTGTTCTGGAAGATAATGGTATAAGCATAAATGAAAGATTTTTTCTTTTTTTGTACTTTTCTCTCATGTTGTCTCATTTTACCATGTGCACTGCATATCAATCTAATTCATTGTGTAGTTGGAAATGAAATTACAAATGTGGAGTCCTTACAATACGATCTTGCAACCATTGAAGCTGCCACAAACAATTTCTCTGATGATAACAAGTTAGGAGAAGGTGGATTTGGTGTGGTTTACAAGGTGATTATTTTGTAACCTCTAATCTCTTCTAAATTTTTCTGAAATATACTTGGCAATGAAGTAGACTATATGACATTTGTTAAACTGCATTTTCAGGGTACACTACCTAATAGACAAGAAGTAGCTGTCAAGAGGTTGTCAAGACATTCTAGCCAAGGCATAGAACAATTCAAGAATGAGGTTGTTTTGGTAGCCAATCTACAGCATAGAAATCTAGTGAGGCTGCTAGGATTTTGCTTAGATGGAGAAGAAAAGATACTTGTATATGAATATGTGCCCAACAAAAGCCTCGACTACTTTCTTTTTGGTATGAACATTCTGGACTTGTGTGAATTTTCTTTCAACATTTTCAAATCCCTGCATGCTGAATTAAATTTCTGATCTCTACAATGAAATTGTAGACCCTGAAAAGCAAGAGCAGTTGGATTGGTCAAGACGATACAAAATAATCGGAGGGATTGCACGTGGAATTCTTTATCTTCATGAGGATTCTCGGCTTAGGATTATCCATCGTGATCTGAAAGCTAGCAATATTTTGTTAGACACAGATATGAACCCGAAAATCTCAGATTTTGGCATGGCTAGGATTTTTGGAGTTGATCAAACTCAAGGAAATACTAATAGAATTGTTGGGACATAGTAAGTTTCAGATTTCATTCCACAGCCTTCTTGACATAGAATATGTTGATACAGGTATAAATGACTGTATTTTCCCCTGTGATCTTTTGGTCTTTTGTAGTGGTTATATGGCTCCAGAATATGCAATGCATGGACAGTTTTCGGTGAAATCAGATGCTTATAGTTTTGGTGTCTTGCTACTCGAGATAATAAGTGGAAAGAAAAACAGTTCTTTCTTTCAAACGCAGGGTGCAACCGACCTCGTGAGCTACGTGAGTATGAAATTTTGTTCATTACAATAAACATTATCTCCGCCAGTTATGTTCAATATGATCAAGGTTGGTAAGGTGTAACACCTCTGCTGTGTTGGACAATTTTGCAGGTTTGGAGACACTGGAGAGATGGGACACCTTTGGAGGTGTTGGATCCTACTCTGGCAGATACATATTCAAGAAACGAAGTTATTAGGTCTATCCACATTGCCTTGTTGTGTGTCCAGGAAGATCCGGCGGATAGACCCACAATGGCAAATATTGTTCTCATGCTCGATAGTTACTCTGTCAGTCTGCAATTGCCTGAGGAGCCAGCATTTTTCCTCAGTAGTACAACAGAGAACATGCAGATGAAGGGGTTGGCGTTAAGTCAGTCTATGAGTCAATCGGTGCCATGTTCTGTAGATGAAGAGTCAATTACTGAAGTATACCCACGATAGACGGGGGTATGACCATGAGGGTATAGTGCATTAGAACAGCTACCTTCCTCTGGATTGAATGTATTCCGCTCATCATCAGTTCAGGCTTGATTATGGTGCATGGATAACTAGAACCGTCCATGAGATGTATGGATCTGCTTAAGTGTACTCTAAAAAAATGCAATTTGCTTGTTATTGGAAAGTTAGTTACAGTTCCTATTTGTATATAAGGTTGACTCATTGTATGGCACAAACACCTTTCGTCGATTTAGACATAGTAACTGGGTCCAAAACAAGTCTCTGGAGACACCATATTCATGTGGTACCTGTTCTCTTTTTCTTGATTTGGTTCATGAATTTCTTAAGCACTCCCCTCCTCATGCATTACCCTGCCACAAATTCAATGGTACCACACAAGTAAGTGGAAGTTCTTTGCATGTTAGTGTTATATTTAATGTTACATTGTGATTCTCCCAATACAACTATATTTGTTGTTCTTGAGAGAATTCTAATTATTAATACTTTATATTTAATCAGTATAATATAATGTATTTTAAATTTAATTAATTATTTTAAATTTTTAATGCATTTTAAATTTATTTTTCATCTCTCATAAAAAATTTATAGTTATTCTTTTTCATCACAATATTTAAGTAAATTTTTTGTCAAAAATATGTAACACATTTATAAACAAATTTGTTTGATTGGAAAAATGAATGTGATAGTTTAATAGAGGGAGTTGAGGAGGTGGTCAGGTTGGATTTGTAGAAGGGGTCTGGCAGTGCAATGGTGAGATAGCATTGAATGAGAATGGGAGAAATGAAGAGAAAAAATCTTGAAGTACCCATTGCAATTTTGTGCCCTCTTGGAATTGGGAGGCAATGCAACTGCTAGTGCCTTTTATATAAAGTATGTATGGGTGTAAAATTGAAGGATTTTGTTACAAAGATGCAATATTTATAGACGTGTGTGAACAAAGTGTTTTTTTTTTTTTTGACTATTTATTATAATTAATTATTATAATTACTTAATTTTTATATTTATAATTATTAATTTCAATTAAATTTTATTTATCTTATTCATAAATTTTATATCATTTTATCTTTTTTAAAAATTAGATTAAAGAATAACAATGGTGTCGTCACTATGAAAAGTAGATACAAGTACAGTGATGTATTGATAATACTTTGACATCTTTATATATACATATATATTTATATTTACATCTTTTTAGTAGATAATTTTTATATAACATTTAATTAGTCCAAGTATTAAAACCAGACAACACTTTACCCTTTTGCGGGCAACTCTCTGCGAAGAATAATTTCTTTTTCTACACTGTTGGGTCAATTGTGGGGCAAAGTATTTGAGCCATCGTTGAACCGAGTAGACAATAGGCGTTGAATAGTCCACAATGGCATCTTGACAAGTTAAAACTGATTGGTTTATTAGAAGACCCGAGGGCATACATATCGGATCGAGAAATGCTTTTATATAGGCACACCTTACACTGATTGCATATTATTAATAAAAAATATAAATTATTAATAAATAATAACATATATTATAATAAATAATATAAATAATTATACATATTATAATATATAATATAAGTTTAATTCATGACTATATGTTATATATATTTATTTATTATTTATAAAAAAAATTATGTAAAAAAAAATAAATTTTAGAAGAAAATGTTACCAAGAAAGATAAAGTTAACATCCTTAAAAAACTTAAACTATTAAAAAGAAAAAAATCTCAAAATATCTCATAAGATTTTCCACTGATTTGACAGAGATATTCCAAACAGTTTTGGATGTTTTTTGCCATTATTCCGAGAGATTGATTCTTTGTGGGACAGGGGACGCTTGGCTTGCACTTTTACTTTTCGCTATGTTATATTAAATAATTGTATTATATCGTTATTGTTATTATAAAATATTTAATTTAATAATAAAAATGTCTTTATTTATTATAATAAATGTAAAAATTTAAATTTTTATTAAAATATTTTGTACCATTAAACATATTTTTATAAAATTTAATTAAAAAGAAGATGCATGGTATTTTTCTATATTTTTAGAAAAAAAAAACTTGTGCATAAACATCGGCAAGCAACCTGTACAGCCTCGTCCAGTGCACGCCGGACTTGCCAAGGCTCGGCTGTGATAGATGTCTTCAATCGGTTCTCTCGCAGTTTCCCGACTGCTGTAATGTGAGGCCAGGAGGCAGAGTCTTGTTCCCAAGCTGTAATTTTCGGTACGAAATCTATCCGTTTTACAACGTGACGATGGTGGTGGAGCCGTCTACTCCGCCAGTGGTTCTTCCTCCCCCTCTGCTAGCAAATGGAGGTGAGGTCAATTTCATGATTTGTACCTTTTTACCTTTTTTAACAAACAGAAGTAATTTTCAACTTTGAATAGAAATGATTTTTACATATTAAATGTGTTGGCTTTTTCATCACCAAATTAGAAAAATGCTAGGGGGTACTTAAAACTTTACAAAGAATTTCATAGAAAGAGCAAGGCAAAAAGTTCACCATTCCTGAGTTGCTTATTGTCTTTTTTCTAAATAAAATCTCAATTCCATTTTCGTTTTATAGTCAGCTAAGAATAAATTTATTTCGGTAGGTCGTGTAAAAAGAGACAGGGCCCTTTTCATCTCAAAGTGTTCTTTACTCGTATGCAGCACAAATTTTGAAATTATGAGCTTAAATTTGAAAGTTAAAGTTCTTAATAACGGGATGCAGACATCTAATAAGCAATAACTCAGGAGCAATAATTTGCTGGTTATGAAATATCTTAGTGCCGGAAAATAGCAGTCTTAGCTTAAGGGTTGGTGACATGGCATGTTGTTGGTTTGTTTGCTTGTTTATGCAGGAAAAGGTGGTCTATCAACAGCTGCAATTGTAGTCATCGTTGCTTCAATTTCTGCATCTGTTGTGCTTTTCTGTTGTTTCTTATTTAGGTGGGCACGAAAGAAGTATAATCCTGTTCCAGAAGATAATGGTACATGCATAAATGAAAGTTTTTTTTTTTCATTCTTTTGATACATTTCTTTACCATATCCACTGCGTATCAATCTAATTCATTGTGTAGTTGGAAACGAAATTACAAATGTGGAGTCCTTAAAATACGATCTCACAGCCATTGAAGCTGCCACAAACAATTTCTCTGATGATAACAAGTTAGGAGAAGGTGGATTTGGTCTGGTTTACAAGGTGATTATTTTGTAACTTCTAATCTCTTCTAAATTTTTCTGTAATATACTTCGCAATGAAGGAGACTATATGACATTTGTTAAACTGCATTTTCAGGGTACACTACCTAATAGACATGAAGTAGCTGTCAAGAGGTTGTCGAGACATTCTGGCCAAGGCATAGAAGAATTCAAGAACGAGGTTGTTTTGGTAGCCAATCTACATCATAGAAATCTAGTGAGGCTGCTAGGATTTTGCTTAGATGGAGAAGAAAAGCTACTTTTATATGAATATGTGCCCAACAAAAGCCTCGACTACCTTCTTTTTGGTATGAACATTCTGGACTCATGTGAATTTTCCTTTAACGTTTTCAAATCCCTGCATGCTGAATTGAATTTCTGATCTCTACAATGAAATTGTAGACCCTGAAAAGCAAGAGCAGTTGGATTGGTCAAGACGATACAAAATAATCGGAGGGATTGCACGTGGAATTCTTTATCTTCATGAGGATTCTCAGCTTAGGATTATCCACCGTGATCTGAAAGCTAGCAATATTTTGTTAGACACAAATATGAACCCGAAAATCTCAGATTTTGGCATGGCTAGGATTTTTGGAGTTGATCAAACTCAAGGAAATACTAAAAAAATTGTCGGGACATAGTAAGTAGGCAATTTCATTCCTCACTCTTCTTGACATAGGATATGTTGATACACATATAAATGAATGTGTTTTGCCCTGTGATCTTTTGGTCTTTTGTAGTGGTTATATGGCTCCAGAATATGCAATGTATGGACAGTTTTCGGTGAAATCAGATGCTTATAGTTTTGGTGTCTTGCTACTTGAGATAATAAGTGGAAAGAAAAACAGTTCTTTCTTTCAAATGCAGGGTTCAACTGACCTCGTGAGCTATGTGAGTATGAAGTTTTGTTCATTACAATAAACATGATCTCCGCCAGTTATGCACAATATGATCAAGGTTGGGAAGGTGTAACATATCTGCCGTGTTGGACAATTTTGCAGGTTTGGAGACATTGGAGAGATGGGACACCTTTGGAGGTGTTGGATCCTACTCTAGTAGATACATATTCAAGAAACGAAGTTATTAGGTGTATCCACATTGGCTTGTTGTGCGTCCAGGAAGATCCGGCTGATAGACCAACAATGGCAAATATTGTTCTCATGCTCGATAGTTACTCTGTCAGTTTGCAATTGGCTGAGGAGCCAGCATTTTTCCAGAGTAGTACAACAGAGACAATGCAGATGAATGGGTTGGCGTCCAGTCAGTCTACGAATCAATCGGTGCCATGTTCTGTAGATGAAGAGTCAATTACCGAAGTATACCCGCGATAGAGGAGGGTATGACCATGAGAGTATAGTGCAATCATTAGTTCAGGCTTGATTATAGTGCATGGATAACTAGAACCGTCTATGAGATGCATGGATGTGCTTCAGTGTAAGCTAAAATGCAATTTGCTTGTTATTGGAAAGTTACAATCTAGTTCCTATTTATATATAAGGTTGACTCATTGCATGGCACAAGCACCTTTCCTCGATTTGGACATAGTAACTGCGTCCATAACAAGTCTTTGGACATATCATATTCATGCGATACCAGTTCTTTTTTCTCGATTTAGTTCATGAATTTCTGCTCAATGGATGTCTCAAGAATTGCTCTCCAGTATTCGGGAGAATATTCATCCCTTGAAGCCGCCCGCGTACGCAATATCACTGCGGTTAGCTCTAAATTTAATATTCCTAATTGTCCATTTTCTTTTCCAGTACCACGTTTACCTTTCTCTTTTGGCCTCTCTTAAGCACTCCCCTGTTCTTGCACTGCCCTGCTACAACTCAATGGTACCATACAAGTAAGTGAAGTTCTTTGCGTGCTATTATTATATTTAATGTTAAATTATGATTTTTCCTGTACAACTATATTTGTATTCCAACTATTAATATTTTATACTTAATTATTACTATACAGTATATACTTAATTTAATTAATTATTTTAATTTTTTTAATTTTTTAATATATTTTTAATTTATTTTTGTGTCTCTTATCTGAAATATGTAATTATATTATTTAACCACAATATTCAAATAAATTTTTGGATAAAATCCATAACAGATGCATAATCAAGCTTATCTGATTGAAAAAAAATAATAATAATAATTTTATACATCAGTGTATATTAAAAAATTTTATTTTAATATTAATTTTTAATTTTTCTCAGATAAAAAAACAATAAAATTGTCTTCCTTTCCTTAAGGCGTGGAGTGTTCTGCTTTTAATTCAAATCAATTACATCTGATAATTTTTTACCAGCACTGGTAAAATGTATTACTCAAAAGAAAACAAAAGCCCTATGGCTTTCCAGTGCTCCATGCCAAGGATATGGCCAAATGTCTCGTTTCCCAAGAATATACCATTTGCCGAGGGTCTATATCTTGACAAGAAAGCAAAGTAGCACAACATTTATTTTTTCACGTGGTAATCTAAATTCTTAACCGGTTAAGTTAATAATTAAAATTTTATGTCAGAAAATTAAGTAGAGTTAGTTATTTTTTTTTATAAAATAAGAAATAATATAGTATTGTATATATACATATACAAATATAATAAAAAAATAAAAAAAAAATTAAGAGAGTTAAAATTTTATTTTCATAAATTTATAGTGTCAATATTTAAGTTTTATTAATTAAGTTTTTAAGTTGTTTTTGTATTTTTCACTTTTATAATATTTACTCATACTTTCACTTGTGGACGTAAGTCATATCAACCAAATCACGTCAAAGTTGTTACTTCTTATTTTTCAGTTATTTTTCTTACTTTTATTATTATCTTCAAGGGTTATAATCTGAAACACATTCCCCAACAAATTGGTATCAAAACCTTAGTTTTGGTTTTTCGAGAAAATAGTCATTATAACAATTACTAAGTATTATTCTGCGAAATTCTACGGGAGTGTTAACTTTGGTATGTGTCAGCTAAAGATAGATGCCATATTGGTTCAAAATGGGGTCAACATAACACTACTAGGGAGGCAAAAAAAGCCAGAGAAGATGTCAGACGAGGAGTTTGCTGGTCTTGACAGAAGGGCTAAATCAAGTATCATCTTAAATCTTTCTGACGAGGTTTTAAGAGAAGTAGCTACTGAGATTACTGCTAAAAATTTATGAGAGAAATTAAGGTCTTTGTGGGAGAAATTAAAGTTTTTGTATATGAAGAATACAATAGAGAATAGGATTTATTTAAAGCAAAGTTTGTATATACTTCGCATGCCTGAAGGATCATCTATATTGTCACATTTGGATAAATTTGATTCTTTGCTTTTGGATTTGAGGAATATAGATATTCATATTGAGGATGAGGATCAAGCTCTGTTATTATTGTGTTATCTTTCCCATTCATTTAAGCATTTCAGAGAAACAATGTTTTATGGTAAAGAAATTATTTTTTATAGAGAAATTAAGTCCATTTTGAAGTCGAAATAACAGATTGACAGGGATATAACTGGGGAAAGCAGTAATAGTGGTTAAGTTGACAACTTAGTGGTTCAGAGCAAATCAGATAAGAGGGATGCAGATAGTCAGAGGTCCAGTAGATCTAAATCTAAATATAGAAATTTAGTGTGCAATTACTGTAAAAAGAAAGGGCACATCAAAGTTGATTGTTTGAAATTGAAAGCTTAGGATAAGGAGAAGCACAAAGGTAATGAATCAGTTCAAACCAGTGTTGCAGAAGATGAGAGTGATGTAATTATTTTCTTTACTAATGATAAATTAAGGTCTGCTTATGAATGAATTTTGGTTTCTGGTTGCATATACCATATGTGTCTCAATAAGGATTGGTTTTTCACTTATGAATCTGCTAAAGGTGGAGTTGTCATAATGAGCAATGATGCAGCTTGCAAAATTGCTGGAATTGGTACAGTTAGAATCAAGACTCATGATGGTGTAGTGAGAACACTTACACGGGTCAGACATATTCCAAAATTGAAGAAGAATCTCATCTCTTTGGGAACACTTAAGGCTCTATGCTACAAATACACTGGCGAAGGTAGAGTTCTGAAAGTCAGTAAAAGTGCTCTTATTGTCATGAAAGTTTGCAGATCTGAAAATTTGTATATTTTACAAGGAACTACAGTTGTGGATACTACTGCAATCTCTGTAGAAATAGATGTTATGAGGCTATGGCATATGCAACTGGGGCACATGAGCGACAAGGGTCTATTTATGTTGAGTGAAAGAGGCCTTCTGTGTGGACAACATACTGAAAAGATGGGATTCTGTGAGCATTGCATTTTTAGGAAGCATAAGTGAGTTAGTTTCAAGTCTCCAGTAGTTCATAAGACAAAAGACACATTGGATTATATTCACTCAAATCTTTAGGGGTCATCTCGCAATTTGTCAAAAAGTGGTGCCAAGTATATGTTGACTTTCATTGATGACTATTTAAGGAAAGTTTGGGTTTTCTTTTTGAAGTAGAAAAATGATATTTTCCAAACATTCAAGAAGTGGAAAGTATTGATTAAAAAGCAAACAGGAAAGCAAATCAAATAGCTCATGACAGTTAATGGCTTGGAATTTTGTGGAGGTGAATTCAATGCATTTTGTGAGAATGAAGGCATTGTTTGTCATCGGATAGTCAAGATGACTCCTCAGCAAAATGGTGTTATTAAACATATGAATAGAACACTTTTAGAGAGAGCTCGCTGTATAATCTCTAATGCTAGTTTGTTAAAAGACTTTTGGGTGGAAGCAGTCTCTACAACTTGTCATATCGTTAACTGTGCACTTTCAGTATCTATAGAGTTTAAGACTCCAAAGGAAACCTGGTCAGGTACTTCTACTAATTACTCTGATTTGAAGATATTTGGATGTCCTGCATATATGCATGTAAATGATGGAAAATTAGAATCTAGAGCAAAATGGTGCATTTTCCTTAGGCATGCATCTGGAGTGAAGAGATATCGTTTGTGATGTCTTGACCCACCAAAATTTGTAATTAACAGAGATGTTACATTCGATGAATCCTCTATGTTACACTCGAAAAGAGAGTATTTTATGCCTTCTGATGCAGGTAAAGGTGATAATGCACACAAATAAGTAGAGTTTGATGTCATAGATACTTACCAGTAAAATCCTCATATTCTGTCAAATTCATCATATGTTGCAGATTTCTCTCGAAACAAAGAGGAAGATTATTCCACAGCCAGAGATAGACCGAGAAGAGAAATTTGACCGCCACAAAGATATAATGGTTATATTGCTTATGCACTTTCAGTTGCACAGGAGACTGGTGACAATGGCAAGTCATCTACATATTCAGAAGTAATTTCAGGTGCTAACTCATCCAGGTGGTTGATTGCAATGAATGAAGGAATATAATCTCTCCACAAGAATGGCACATGAGTTCTTGTGAAGCCACCTTCAGAAAAAAGGATCATTGGTTGCAAATGGGTCTTCAAAAGAAAAGAAGGTATACTAGGGGTCGAAGATGCAAGGTGCAAAGCACATTTGGTTACAAGAGGTTTCAATCAAGTATAAGGTATTGACTTTAATGATATTTTCTCACTTGTTGTTAAGCACAGTTTGATATGTGTCTTGCTTGCTTTGGTGGCCACGTATGATTTGAAGTTAGAACAACTCGATGTTAAGACAACCTTCTTACGTGGTGAGCTTGAGGAGCAGATATACATGAAGCAGCCTCAAGGTTTTGAAGTTGTTGGTAAGGAATACCATGTTTATTCATTGAAGAAATCCTTATATGGATTGAAGCAGTCTCCAAGACAGTGGTATAAGAGATTTGATTCCTTTATACTGGGTCATGGTTACTCCAAGAGTATGTATGATAATTGTGTCTACTTCCGGAAGTTAGATGATGGCTCATTTATTTACTTCTTATTGTATGTCGACGATATGCTCATTGATGTCAAGAATTTGTCAGAGATTCATACTTTAAAAGCACTTTTGAATGGTGAATTTGACATGAAAGACTTAGGAGCAACAAAGAAAATTCTTGGCATGGAAATTAGAAGGAATCATACAGGTGGTAAGTTATATTTAACTCAGAAGAGTTATGTTGAGAAGGTCTTGGAACGATTTGGTATGAAAGATGCCAAATTTGTCAGTACTCTCATTGTTAGTCATTTCAGATTATCAGTTGCTCAATCGCCAGAGACAGATGAAGAGAAGAGGTATATGGAAAGAATTTCATATTCAAGTGCTATTGGCAATCTTATGTATGCAATGATTTGCATGCGTCCAGATATTTCACAAGTAGTTAGTGTGGTTAGCAAATATATGTCTTCTCCAGGAAAATCACATTGACAGGCTGTGAAATACATTCTCAAATACTTGTGAGGTACTTCAGACATATGTTTGGAGATTGGTAGAAATTCAGATATATTAGTTGATTTTGTTAATTCTAACTATACTGTTGATCTTGATAGAAGAAGATCTCTTAATCTTGATAGAAGAAGATCTCTTACAAGTTATGTATTTTGTATTGGGGGTTCTATTGTTAGCTGGAAAGCTATTTTGCAACATGTTGTTGCTTTGTTTACTACTGAGACAGAATACATAGCAATGACAGAGGCAATCAAAGAAGCCTTATAGTTGAAAGGCTTGTATGGTGAACTTAGTTTATGTCAAGTTGCTGTTACCATCCATTGTGACAGTCAAATTGCAATTCACTTGACTAAAGATCAAATGTATTATGAGAGAACAAAGCATATTGACGTGAGATATCACTTCATTCGAGAGATAATTGTCGAAAAGAAGGTTTCGATTTAGAAAATCAGTATCAGAAATAATCCTACATATATACTTACAAAGCCTCTTCCAACTGTTAAGTTGAACCAGTGCTTGGACTTAATTGGTATACTATGACGATTCCAACTGTTTGGTTTATTAGTAGACTCGAGGGCCTTTATATAGGATAGAGAAATATTTTTCTAAACATATCTTAGGCTGATTGTATATAATAAATATATATATATATATATATATATATATTAAAATAAATAATAATATATATTAAAATAAATAATATAAATAATGACATATATTACAATATATAATATAATTTTTATTTTTTAAATATATATTATATAAATTTATTTATTATTAATAAAAAAAATTTATCTAAAAAAGTATTTTTAAAAAAATATATTGTATCAAATAATTGTAATGTAAGTTTATTTTTTTTTCTCCCTTATTTAATAATCAAATTAAAATTTTAGAAATAATTATTAAATTTATAAAAATATTTATATTTAATATCTGAAATCATAAAACTAAATTTAATAGTCAAACTTACAAATAAAATTTAATTTTATATACAAGTCATAATGTTATCATAATACAGTAACATTGTTTTTATCGTCTATAGCTATTGTGTACAATTCTAATGATGCTCACGGTTTGTCCGTGGTGTCCACATTCTACCTCGTACACTTCACAGCCAAACTTAGCCAATTATAATGATATTATAATGATATCCTGGCTTTTATTCTTTTATGAGATAATTATTTTCTTCATATAAGTGTTATTTTGCAAGCGAACATGACTAGCCGAGGTTTGTGTATTTTCGATTTTGTTTAGTTTCGTTATTATATTAAAAAAAAAAACACAAAAAAAAAGGCAAAAACAAAATCAAATGCTCATGTTCATCAAGAAAAGTAGACAGTCTCCCAAAGCAAAATTTTGCTGCCAAAGGAAGCAAAATTCTTCCTGATTCTAGCAATGCTTGCTCTACTTGGCTTTGGCATATTTCACCGAAGCCGATGCCCTTTAGGCCCCTCTACAACGTTTGCCCAAACACAACGATTTTGACGAACAACAGCCAACCTTTATCGTCTCCTCTCTTCTCTATCTTCAAACTCTTCTCTCTCTCTCTTTCTCTTTCTCTGTATATACAAATATTTATTTTATTTGATATATTATAAATTTGTATATTTTTAATATAAGTTAATATATAATAAATAAATAAATAATATATATTTTTTAATACATCTAATATTTTTATTTTATTTATTATATTTAATTATATATTATTTATAATTTTTTTATTTAATAATATAATTTAATAATAATTATAAAATTTTTCTTATTTATCTAAATGTCAATAAGAAACATAAAAATTATTCGTACTGTAAGTTCACATAAATTTTACAAAGTAAAGAGTTTGATAATTAACATTTTGTTACAATATTTAATAATTAGTACTATAAAAATATAAAAAAATTAATTATTTAATTTATAATTTAAATTAATATTGACAAATATAAATTAATATATATAAACAAATAAATTATATATATGTATATTTAAATATATAGTAAATTTAAAGAATAAAAATAAAATAATTAAAATTTAAATATTATTATTAATTAAAAATTAATTTTAAATATATAAATTTTATAATATTTTAATTTTAAAAATAATATAAATTTAAAATAATTTAACTCATTTATTTAATTTAATCTATTTATCATTTTTTAAAATTATGTAATATTAAAAATAATTGTTATTATTTATTTAAAATTAATAATTTTTTATTTTTTTATAAATTACGGGATATTCATTTACATTGCAATATCTTTAAAAAAAAAATTAAAAAGTCGACAGACAATCCAAAGTGCCACGCGGAAAAATGGAAACAACGAGGAAAAGGAAAATGGAACAAAGAAAGAAGCGAAAAGTGTTTTCTCAAAAAAAAAAAAAAAAAAAAAGGAGAGAGAGAGAAAAGTAGGGGCACATTTATTGAAGTTCTGGACCGCTGTCATTTTGGACTTTTCCTTCATTTTCTTCGGCAAAATGTTGGTTGTTGCACGAGGACCAATAAGGAGCAGCCGTCGTCTGATTTGGTGTTGTTTATTAATATTAATATTAATAATATGGAAATGAAACAATTTTTTTATTAGACTCCCTGTTTATGTAAATATAATCAATAAAATAATTATTCTATTAGTAAATAATGACAAGTATCATAAAATTTAATTTTAAAAAACTATTTTTAACACATGCCTTTTTTATTAAATATGTATAATATATCTATGAAATTATGTATCAATATAAGTGCTCCCTCAATATCAATATTATTTTTTGGGCGACAAGATGTGAACTAGGACGCCGTATTTCTCACTTCTGTGCGCCTCGTTCAAATTTCCACCAATTTGACTCTGACGTTCCTAACAACTTTGGCTTTTCCTTGCTATTATTCTCGAAGAATGACTACTTTTCCTGACTGGGCAGGAGGCTTCAGACCTTTTCCTTTCACTCCAGCGGCTCCGGAGTCTCCCATGCATTCATTATTGATATGGTCTTCATGCATTTGCAATCATTTCAATTACTCCTGACTCAACGCCACCACTGCCGCAGCCACCAGAATCGCCTCCTGTGGCCGTGGCTCCTCCACCTCCAGAAGATAGATGGCCTTTGACTTTTTTCTCTAAATTCCTTTTTTTTTTTTTTTTCTGTCATTCAGCATAAGCACAAATATAAAGACTAACATGAGATTCTCGTAAAACAATTAAATATTATTTCATCTAATTTTTTTTGTAGAAACCACCTAGGACATACTTCTGATGCTTTTATTTGGTTTAAACTGGTGTTGTTGCGTCATGATTAATTTTGAATGGCAATATGCTTTTTTGTTTTTTTTCATAAATTCATGTCGTAATACAGATCTTCACCTTCCATAAAAGATAAACCTCAATCCCAAGCCACCCAAACTCTTAATGACTGTTAAATTTTTATCACGAGAGAGATGTAGGATGTAACAAAAACATGATCAAATTGGGAAAAAAAATCTTTGGTGGACTGAGTCCACGAGAACCTCTTGTACCATCTTGACGGAGTCCACCCCAGTACATCTAATTGAACGGGGCTAGTGGGGCTTATCACAATGAACATAAGTCTTGTAATCGATTATGACAATAGGTTTTTCACCTGCAATCTCGTCCCTTACCTTTCGGTTATTGGAATATAAACGATCCATGGCGCACACACACTATTATTACAATTACTAGCACAGTCCACTATTTCTAAGTTGATGAAAACTTGTTTTCCCTGTTTACAATCCTGTGTTTTTGCCAAATTCCGACAATGGAAGCAAGGACATAAGTGATGGCTTTGCACCCTTTCCTCTCATGAAGTTTGAGCAACAGTATGCCTGCGCTCAGGTTCAATATTCCAAGATTATAATTTATTGTATCATATTGATTTCAACAGGAAGGAGTAACAAGAAGTTACGGACTATCATTGTCATTGTCGGTGTCATTGCAGGTGTTAGTATTATAATACTTGTCTTCTGCATCTACATGTTTCTGAGACTGAGGAAGTCAAGGAAAAAGGTTGAAAGTAAGTGGCAAATTAACCCCTTATTACTTCAAATTTGAGTGGTTTATTTTAAACACAGATGATGGTATGAGTATGAAATGATAAAGTAATCAAGTATACCTAACCATTAAATCGAAGTTAAAAGGCATCTTAGTGCACGATCCTTCCCGCTAATTGAGAGCTAGAAAAGGTTTGTCTATCATATGAACTCTTCTCCTTGCATTCTACCAACAGATTCTTATTGTTCTTGTTTCACATTTCTCGGTAATTATGCTTAAGAAATGTGCAC
The DNA here is from genome assembly GCA_037832385.1 of Rhizophora apiculata. Classification (NCBI taxonomy): domain Eukaryota; kingdom Viridiplantae; phylum Streptophyta; class Magnoliopsida; order Malpighiales; family Rhizophoraceae; genus Rhizophora; species Rhizophora apiculata. The sequence continues at coordinate 3,725,025 of CM075438.1, read as the reverse complement.
TGCATTTTATTTTGCTGTGCGATAACCTGGTCGTTTTTATGAAGCGGCGGATCAAATAAAGCGTGCAGAATCTTTGCAATTCGACTTCAGCACTATTAGCCTCGCAACAAATAACTTTTCTGAGGAAAATAAGCTAGGACGAGGAGGATTTGGTGCTGTCTACAAGGTAAAAGTCGGATATTCCATGCATAATTTCATACGTATCTCGGTTGAAAGGTGTCGGACTAATCAAAACCTTAAATCCTGAACTTATTGGAATGCCAGACACTAAAACCGTTGTTACAACTTTTCACAGGGTATCCTTTTTGATGGAAAAGAGGTAGCCGTGAAAAGGCTTTCTAAGAATTCAAAACAAGGTGATCGAGAATTCAAAAATGAAGTCCTATTGGTAGCCAGGCTACAGCACAGGAACTTGGTTAGGCTCCTTGGTTTCTGCTTGGAAAGCAATGAAAGGCTTCTTATATATGAGTTTTTGCCTAACGCCAGCCTTGATCGTGTCATTTTCGGTAAGGCTGTTAATCCGCTCAACTAATCAATATCAAGCAGTATATATTGGAATTTTGTTGATCAATCAAATGGATTGATGCAATCTTGTGAACATGCAGATCGTGTCAAGCGTGCATATTTAGACTGGGAAAGGCGTTACAAGATCATTGTTGGCATTTCCCGAGGGCTTGTATACCTCCATGAAGACTCTCGTATCATCCACCGTGACCTTAAAGCCAGCAACATCTTGTTAGATGCAAAGGTGAACCCTAAGATTGCAGATTTCGGCATGGCGAGACTGTTTGTAATGGATCAAACTCAAGACAGTACAAGTAGAATTGTTGGGACCCAGTAAGTATACCAAAATCCTGGACTAAATGACTTGTTATTGGTTTTATTAACTCTAACCTCTCATTCATAGACCACATTGTGTCAATTAATTAACAATTAACAGTGCGTTTAAAATTTTGTTGAGATGCAGTGGCTATATGGCTCCAGAGTATTTAATCCATGGACAATTTTCGGTTAAGTCAGATGTGTACAGTTTTGGTATGCTGATATTGGAGATCGTGAGCGGTCAAAAAAACACCAGTTTCCACAATGGAGAGAGTGTAGAAGACCTTCTGGGATACGTAAGAATGGTTATTTATTTTTATCATTCCGTTTGGCAAATTTCTTGTGATTGTTCAATTAGTTCACTTTACAAGCTGTTAAAATTTGCAGGCGTGGAAGAATTGGAGGCAAGGCACTGCCGAAAATATTATAGAGCCCAACTTGAATAGAGGCTCGAGAATCGAAATGATTAGATGCGTCCATATAGGCTTACTATGTGTTCAAGAAAATGCAGCTGCTAGACCCACCATGAATTCAGTTGTTCTTATGCTGAACAGCCACTCCGCAACTTTACCAGTACCCTCAAAGCCAGCATATTTCATGGACAGCGGCATTGCATCAGATTTGTCATCCTCTTTACAATCCAAAGTTGACGAAGTTGTCTCATTGTCTGGGAATAAGGATTCAATTACAGAGTTGCATCGTCGATAAGCTTATGGTCCTCGCATAGGTGCCATTTCTATGTGTTCAACAAAAATAACATATTTGTATTATTTGTTTGTAAGATTTGAGTTGCAGTACTCCCAATTTACCACGTGTGCTGAGCATCGCTCTCGTTTCTCTTTTTTTTTTTATTTGTTTAAATTTTCTTTTAATTGGAGACGTCTGTAAACTATACAAATAAGGTTTGTTCTCCCTTTCTTTTCTTCATAAATTTCATATTTCCCTTCTAAAATTTGAATTTTTAACCAATTAGGTAGCTAACCACTGTGGGACTTTTGAGTTTTCTTTGACGAAAAGGAACATGCGTTGACTTAACCATACATGAACCCAAAATGAATTACAGGAAAATGCATGAAATTTTCCGTGTTTAATTGACTCGGGAAGCCGTTCTTTTTGGTCCCTCCTCCTCTCTACCACTGTTATCCCTATCAATGGCCACCCCAGATTTGTGAGACTTTCAATAGTCAGCCCTGTCAAATTTAGACACATACATACGCATATATCACCAAGAATTTACAATGTCATAAGTTGGACTCTAGCGAGCTACCATATAACTATATGTCGTTCTTTGAACATGAAAATTGAAGGAAAAAAATTGGCGATGAGGTGATTTTTGTTTTTCCTTTTTTCTTTCGACAAGTGAAAAATTTTTCATTATCAAAGAACTTGAAATACATGAAGGATTGTTAACTACTCACAAAACTGAATCCCCATCGGAGGATTGGTGGTAAACTGTCCTGCTTATGCCTGAGTCATTCACAACTCTACATTTGACTTCAAACCCAATAACAGAGAGTTTAGAACTGTTAAGACTTGAAGGAGTGCCTCCATGTTGTCTTTTGCTCCTTTCTCTCTACAACCAGTAAATTGAAGTGACATGCTAACCTTAGGCCTGTAGAACCAGCCTGCTTCATTACCCATCTAGCTCAACCTCCACACACCAAGAGTTTCTAGAAATACCAAAGGCCTGTAGATTTCTGTGCCACACAGCCTTAGAAAATGAGCAATCAAAAAATAAATTTCTATGTTTAGGAATATATATATATATATATATATATATATATATATACAGAGAGAGAGAGAGTACAGGTCCTCAATATGAGTGAAAATTGACACTGGGAAATTGGAAAGAAAAGGACAAGATGGGCCAACGTGATCCACAAGAATATTTGTGAGGTATAATCTAAAATTGTGAGGTTTGGGCGGGCCTGACGCTTGGGCTCCTCTTACATCCGTCCATGTCTCTAAACATAAGTCTCTGAGGCCCACAATCATTAAGTGTTCTATGGCCGTTGAAGCTTTTTGTGCAACTGTTTGTTTATTTTCAGGTGGCAGTTATTTGCTTTGTGAAATTTGCTTGGCATGTCCTGTTGAGTTTTGGATTTAGAGAATTGCAGGCTGCTTTTCTCATTTATGTTTCTCTGTGTAACTATTGGGGATTTTGTTTTGCTGACTTTATGATAAAGCTGTTCGTAGAATTCATCGCTTTTTTCTTGTACTAACTCAAAAGCTTTTTTCCATATGGAAAAAGTTGCCTGCATATCTCCAAGTCTTGTCTGGTATCATATTCTTGCTCGGTGCCATAATTTTAGGCAAATAATCGTGTATTTCACGACTATTCCGCCCTCTAAAAAATGATTTTATATATATCTGGTGCTCTCTAAACATAAATAATTATTGCAAGGCTGTACAATTCCTTTGATCTTGCAGCATCCATCGGTGACATGATATTGGTGTCATTTGCTAAAACACTCTTATTAGTTAAAATAACTCATACTTTCAAAATCCCATAGAATTAGTTAGTGGAATTAATAAAAGTAGAAATTAAATTTTAATTTGAGCTAATTTACTTTAAAAAATAATTAATTTTAAAATTAATAATTAAATTAATAAATTAATCGTTATAAATATTAAATTAGTTATAATTATTTTGATTTAATTATTTTTAAAATTTTGTAAAAAATTTATATTATAATTTTCTTAAAAATAAAAGTTACAACATTCCATAACATTTTTTTTTAAATTATGAATAAAAAATTAGAATAAATATTTATATTGAATATTTATTTACCTTTTAACAAAAATATATGAAATTATATATTTATATTATATTGACATTTTTTTAATTTAAATTATTTTATTTATATTAATTATAATTAAAATAATTAAATTAGTTAAAATTTAAATTTATAAATTTTTTGATTCAATGATTAATTTGATTTTTAAAACTTTAAAAATAATTAGTGCCACTTACACTCCTATAGTACATGATAACATATTATAGATGCTATGAGTTGGTGCATTTTAAAAATGAAAAATTTTTGGTAGATTTAAAAATAGTAAATTTAAAAATAATGAATTTAATTGTAAAAAATTATTTTTTTATATTATATATATAATATTAATATTTTTTATATAATATAAATTATTTTGTATGTAAGCCAATTGGAAACGCGGGTCAAGCCGAAACAGTTTATTAATGATTAGTTGTTGTAAGTTTTATAAAAGATGAGACTCAATTCGATCCTAAATTTAGGAGACCCAATTAGGAAACCAGGCTGTGGTCTACCTCCAAGCCTATAATTTTTCACTTCTCCAGATTATCATCAATCAAACAACCTGTTGTTGACCAGCCTTGTTGACCGCTGGATCACTGGTTATAGTTAGTTAGTTTGTTGAATGAAAAGCGTGAAGTTTTTGAACTAAATTTGTAGAATGGGATTGCTGGAATTTTAACAGAACGCAGGAACAAGAGTGAATGGGGGAAAAGAAACAATTTGAAGTAGAGAAAAATGTCTAGATACATAATTGAAGAAATGAAGTTAAAAATAACCCTTTTTTTTATTCTTTGATTCAAATGCTCCATAATATAGGAGTTTTACAAGGATAAAGACAAATTAAAACTAATTACAAGAAGCATGATTCACAGTAATAAAGATAAAGTTACAAGTAAAGACATTCAAGGAAGCAAACTATCATTGCAGAAAGAAAACAAAGACAGCAACATCCAAGTGTTCCCACTAACTTGTAACTAAGAAACTTAACTTGTTTCTTAGTTGAAATTTAAAGACTTGGTTCAAACTTTTCTAGCAAAGTGGCAATTCCAACAATTATTATGTGCTTCTATACCTGTGGTAGTTACTAACCATTATTTGCCTCTCCATAATACTCCCCTAACGACTGGCCACACTAGACAATTTATAAAGACCAGTCTTCCTCTTCCAGGTTTGATTACTCTTGCAGTCTCTCTGCAATACGTTCTATACAGTGACAGGATAATTGAGTTTTGAAATTGTTTTGTCACTTCCCTTGTAGGTGTACTCTGGGGAAAAGATTTATTGCATCGGGAAAAGGTCACTCTCATAACCTACTACATTGAAACTTTGCGCATGAGAATAGAATTTATTCATGATAGTAGTGTTTGTATCTTTTGTTTCAATAATTTTTGACAATCCTTTCTCTTGTCCATGCTAGCGGGATCCTTCAAATATGCTCGACAATTCAAAACAAATAATTGTTGAGTGCACGTCTCTGTCTAGTGCAAAGTGATTCTATTTTTGGGTGCAAAATTCAACGTCTAATTAAAGTGTCGGGGAAAAAGCAATACTGGAATCCTGAGGGGTGATTGGGATTCTGCATGTATGTTTAATCTAAAAAGCTGGAGAAACCCATAAAAAGAATCTGTATGCCTTCCTTTGGCCCCAAGATTTCAAGACCTCTGAAAGAAAAGCGAGTGCTTGACTTTGCTGCAACGGCATCCCATTTTTGCTGCTGAAAAGAAATCCATGAGTGTGTCTGGGCCCTTCGTCTGTATCTATAACATAAGAATTCAAAATTTACTGTAGGGAAAGAACAATGTTTCAACTATGTGGTGGCCGAGTTGGCCTCAATTTCAAAAATCTTGCAAATTTAAAATAAGTTTTACTTTTTTTTTTTCTAAAATTTAACTCTTATTTTTTAATTTATAAATCAGTTATTTTATAATTATTTACCAAATTATCATTTTATTTTATTTAAACAAAATTATTTTTTTATATATTTTTTTGTCAACATAATTTTTTTGTATGTTTAAATAAATATTTTATTTTTTTTTATTTATTATTTTTGTTAATCAAAAAAAATTAAAAATTAAATTGTAATTAATTTCTTACGTTAAACTTACATCATATTATTTCCAGGCTTACAAAATAAAACTATAAGTATTCTTAGCCACATTCCTTCGTATTAAACTATATTTATTATTGTGTCTAACGATTTATGTCGAAACGACCTAAAAAATTATGAATTCAAAAAGAGTACCAGTGAACGACGGCCCGGGTTATGCTTGTTGTTCTGTTGTACAGGGGTGACGGCAATATGAGCCCTTTTTTTTTTGTGTGCGTGTTAACAATTGGAGAAACAGGATGTATTGGCATTAATCTCACTGAAAAAACCCTTGCAAAGATTTAAACTCTTGATTTGTACGATATAAATGAAACTTTTAATCGCTAAACCTGAAATGAGTGATAGTATAATACGAGATTTTTGTAAAACTTTTATCTTCCGATACCGGTTTGGCGTATAAATGATATTTTGTGCTTCCACAAGAAAAGTTGAAGTTAAATACCTAACCTTCTTTCTCTTTCCTCACCCCACGCTCACTTAGTCATAAAGCTTGTTAGAGTGCTAAATTCCGCCACAATGCCAGCACCGAAACTGTCCCTTGTTGCAGGGGCATGGTTGGTTCGCTGTTCCATGGATTGTATAGACATACATGTACCTTGTAGTAGAATAATCTGTAAAAAGTGAAAACTAGTAAGTTTGAAACTGAGAAAAAGAACCAAAAAATTCCATTAGGATCATCTTTTTCCGAAAACTTTAACAAGAAAAGCCTGACGAATGATTCAGGCAACGACTAATTAACAAAGCAAGCATCTCAAAATATTCTCTTTTTTTTTTTAATTTGACTTAATTTACTTAATAAAATTAATTAAATTTATACATGATAAAAAATAAAAAAATTAAATGTAACATAATTATTTAAAAAAAAAAAAAAAGGCATGAATTGAATAATAAATTTATTAACAAACACCTCCAACACTATAAATGTTGTACATCTCTGGCGCGTTTTTGTGCATCCCAAATCCACTCCACACTACCAAGGCACATCCCAACAACAGCAAAGCCACATCGTGAGCAGCAGTATCCATTGAAGAAGATGGCTTCATTTCTCTTCAAGCAGTCTGCTTCGATGCACCTCGAACATCCTGCGCAGACCCATGTGCTAAAAAAGACTTATTCGACTGCCTTTCCCACTTCACCCGAGCCTGTGTCTTCGGGAGAACAAACACTTCTCTCGAGCCACCCGCAGCACCCCTTGTGCGAACTTGACCTTCCGGACCTCTTCAAGTGCGCAGGCTGCAAGGAGTACGGCTCCGGCAAGCGCTTCACTTGCCAACAATGCGACTTTCAGTTGCACAACTTCTGCGCCTTGGCTCCTCCTGCTCTTAAGGCCCACCCTTTCCACAGTCATCACCAGCTTTTGTTCTCTTCTAAACCTGGTTAGAGAGTTTTCCTCTTTTATTTTTTTTTTCCATTTTTTAAAATGTTTTCATAGCATAAGTATATATATTTTTTATTTTTTTTATTTTTTTAATATTTTTAAAACTTTTGTTTCTTATCTCTTCATATGCATATGTTATATTTATAAAAACAAATTAATTTCACCTTAAACTTATTTCTTAAAAATTATACTAATAGTTTTGCCATTAAATGTTTATTTTTGAGACAAAATTAATAGTTATAAATCTAATTTTGTTGAGACAAAGAGTTAATAAATATAGAGGCGTGTCTCAATTACTTCTAAATCTTTGTTCACGATACAAAAACTAATAGCTATTAGCTATGGGGTCAGATTACATTACTTAGAAATTATTAAAATATAATATATAATTTATATTTTATATTTCACTTAAAAATTTAAATTTTTAAATAAAATAAATTTTTGACAAAAATATTTTTTCTTAGTCGGAATACATTTGTTGCTGTGACAACAACTAATGCAAATCAGTTTCTTTTGCCGTTCAAAAAATATGTGCCTGTACGCATATGAACAATGACCATAAATGATTTCTATCATAGTGATTATTTAACTAGTAATTTGTCGATCTTCATACACAGCTAAAGGTGGAATTATGAAATCGAAGTGCGATGTCTGTGAGAAGGCAACTAAAGGATACACTTACAAATGCAACGCATGCAGCTTTCAGATACACCCGTGCTGCGCAAAGCTGTCTAACGAAATGTACATTTCGATCCATCCGCACCCACTCAAGCTCCTACCACCCACCGTGACTTTGCCTGACGGCGGCGGCGACCCCACCACCACTTTTGCATGTGGTGAGTGCAATAGAAGGAGATCAGGGCGAGCATACCGCTGCAGGGTTTGTGAGTATCATCTGCACGCAGTTTGTGCTAAGAACATGGTCAATGGTCTTCAAGTCAATGGGATCGATTACCCCAAAAAGCCTAGCATGCTCGGGACTGCAGCTCGTGTGGCTTCTCAGGTTGTGGTTGAATTCATTGGAGGGCTCATTGAAGGGCTTGGTGAAGGTGTTGGAGAAGTCTTTATTCAAAGCGTTGCAAGAGGAAACCGCAGGCCAAGGGGTGTGCCATTGAATAATTAAGTCGATTAGCGAACATTAATTACAGCTCGTACGCTGTATGTGCTTTCTCGTCGTATTTGTCAACTGATGCGATCATTTATTTACAGGGTAATTAGCCGAAAGAATCTTAAACTTTGTGAATATTATCATATTCGGTCTAATCTTTGTTTTGTGGAAAAACTATGTACAAACCTTTTGTTTATTATTGAATTTGTAAACTTCATCGAGTTATCAACAATTTGTTGACGTGGCATCATAGAAAAGTAAGGCTTATCCTATTGGTTTTCCTCACATTATCCACTTGTGGGGTCCTGCAAAACTCACACTCTTACTAGTGATCACCAACAAAAGTAACATAAATCAGTCCCAATATAGATTAAATCAAATACATAAATTATTTTTTATTAAAAAATGTTTCAAATTAAATATCTATTATATTTATTTAATTTTTTATAAATATAATAAAATTATCATCTTAAATTACACTTTTTTTTCATTAAATTTTATTTAAAATTTTTCATATATAATATTAACTTGACTTTACTTATTTTTAAGTGAGTCAAATTAAAAATTTCCCTTATTTTGATTAACTATTATTACATTCTTCCTTACATCCAACTAGAAAATCATCATCGACTGTTGCTGCAAATGTATCTTCTTTTTTCTCTGACAATGAACTCAATCAATATGACCCCGCACACGTCTGACAACTGTGGAATAGGAAATAGAAGAGAAGTCAGCAGACCCAATTATAGTTGATTGTCCCACAGGTTAGGCTTAAAGATGGATCCACATTGGACTGTTATGTGTTCAAGATGATCTGCAGAAAGGCCCATCAGATCAGCAGTTGCTCTCATGCTTTTAGTAAATTAGTAAACCTTCCTTTGTCACTTCAGATCAATCTATAACATCTGCTTCCACATAGTTGAACCACAGATCATTCTTCTTAATTTTTGTTTTATTTTGTCGTTAGTAATCCTAAGAATTTGTGACTCGGCACATGTTCTGTGGATGTCAATTAATATCACCAACTCTTCTAAAGACCAATTCATAAGTGCCTCATTCTGGTTCATCTCTTGCTTTTTCATGACTTTTAGTTCCATCTTTGCCAGCTGTATTCCAAATAGGTGCTCCATTTTGCAGCCTCTATCTAGTGTCTCTTGTGTCTCCTGCCCTGCTGGCTTCAACCTGTGTACACATGCCTGCAAAAGACACCCTTCTCTTTCCACTTTCCTTTAGCAGCATCTTTCAGCTTCATTCTTCCCCACGTGGGTTAGCCTAAATTATTAAGAATCCCAGCTAGCTTCTCTGATCAAAAGTGAGTGCAATCTGTGGAGAATAACATTGCCAACTAGCAGGACAAATGCCTTTCTAACTGCACTTGCCCTCCAATGAGCTCTTAATCACAGCATGTACAAGTTACACCTAGGCCTACCCTACCAAGGGCATTCCAGTACACGAGATACTCAAACAGTGAGAAGCGAAAAAAGTCATATATATGCGACTTTACCATCATTCTCTATTTTCTGACAAAGAGGTTGTTTCCCTGACCAACATGTAAAAGTTGCTTGCATATAATAGCCCTCTTGATAAAAAAGAACTAAAAGAGATCTGAGGCAGTCATTAGGAGTCAAAAAATTCTAGGAAACTTGTTTCTAATAGGAAATGAAAGAAACGTTAATTTCACTGAGCACATTAAGAGTGAACGGCACAAAAGAGATAACACACCGAAAGAGGAGTGAAATTCGAACTCCTGATCACTTGGTCACAAAAGTTCTGCTATCATATGACAATAATTCCACTTAAAAATTGAAATTGTTAGATAAAACTAAGGATGTAGACTCCAACAGCTAGAAAGGTCACCTCGAAATTGTGCAAGCCCATAAATCTTATTATTGCCATTTCCAGTTATTGCTGTGTAGAAACCCTTGTGTGTAGCATTAAGGTTGATACAGCAAACAACATCACTTGTAAAACGAACATATCCATCTTTTGTCAATCTAGGACTAGCCAGTGTGAAGAGCCTGTGAAGTTGCCAACCTGATCTTGATTTTCTTTATAAGAGCCATGGTCAAGATTACCAAACCATGGAAATTTTGCATATTTGTGGTGAAGTCAACCATTAAGGCTATCCCATTGGATTATACTTTAGATGGATGTTACCATTAGCATAATAAACTTAAGTCAACTTGCCTCCAGATGGGTGTTTAGCATTGCCTCAGATCTATGTTCTTGAAAACACTAAAATTAAAGTCAATTAAACCTTGCCAGTTCCTATAGAAATGTCCATTGTTTGCCTTTTAGCATCATCCAACCTTTGACAAGAGCTGAGGATTTCACGAAAGATTGCACTGCTGGTTTTGGAAGTTTCAAGTATTAGCAGGAACCAATCAGCTATGACACTCCAATGATCATCATCATTTATGGGTGTACTCTCTCTCTGTTTTTCTTTTTTTTTTTTCCTTATTGATGTTAATCACACAACCGTGGACAAATCTAATTTTGTTGTTTTGACCCTTTCGATTTCAATTTATGTTTCTACCAGAATGCTAAAAAGTTAAAAGGAAACTGTTGCCTTCTCACCTTGAATAACAAGATAAAGTAAAGTAACACGGACATAGATTTGAAATATGCGTCCATCATGAATCAGGGAAAGAAAAGGAAAATTGGGATGAATGACATGGAAAGGAAGCTTGTTTTGTTTTTTTATAGCTTAGAGAATGCATTTGATGAAGAGATAAAACAAGGCATGGCATACAGTTTGATGGACACAGGCTACAGCGCCGGTCAAAAACGCAATTGACGTCATCTACATTAAAATATTAATGTTTTTCTTAAAGATATTTGAGTTTCTTGTATAAAAAATTAATTGATGTATTAACGATCGTTTTGAATTTAAAAAAAAAAAAAAAAACCATTTCGAAAGTATAACAAAGTATTAAATAATTTAATAACACCACATTGCCCATATGAAGTGTTCATAATTATACTTCTAATTATTTTTTAGAGAGAAATAACAATTTTTAAAAAAATAGTTTTTTTTTATAGATTTTACTGTCATTTATAGTGTTGATTGCGTTTGAATTCTGCGTGTGCGTACCCTAACCCCATAACAAAATGATTTTGATTGGATGTTTGACGTGCCCTTTGGAAAGGCGTTACCACTAAAAATCAACCTGAAAATAGTGAAAATAGTGCGTATAAAATCGATATGGGAGCCAGTGAGGGACTGACCTCTTTGAATAGAGAGGAGTTAGACTTACTTTACTTTAGGAAGCTTCCTTTTTCATTTTTTTTTTTTTTCCTTTCAATAAAAGTGGCTATTGGTTGGGCCCCCAACTTTATTCAATCGATCCAAGCACAAATAGGCAAGGCCGAGCATCTTTTAATCTGTTGAGATGGGCTTAATAGCAAAAGAGACAACCCTCCACAAGATACGAATATACAGCGTCAAATTCTCTCTCGTGTAAATTCTTCTCCTGCTTAATTAGCTTTAGTCTCAATAATTGCTTCAGTTTTCTTGCATTTTCTAGAATCTACTCGAAGAGTTCTGTGGTCTCAATTTCAGTATTTTGGTACGCTGTCATGAACTTAGGCTCAATCCATTTAAAGTTCCCTTAACTTCAAAAAGTTAGGATCCGTAGAAAAATAAAATTCGTAATTGGTAAAACCGACGGAGATTCTCATTTTGAATTGGTATAGCAATTGGTAAGTAGGGTCTTTTTTTGGCTTTAATCCGACCGGCCTGTCAGTTTACCATAAGGTTTTTGTGTCTTCACAAAAATTTTATAAAAAAATGATAATAGGAAAAAAGAAAACAAAAAAAGGACAGCTAGTATGCACACTTGAATGAGCATTCAAAGAGCCACACCAACAGTTTAAGCATACATAATTTGACACTGAAATCACTCCGACAGGCCACACCAACCGGCTCCACATCTGTATCAGATGCTGGATCCACCACAACATCCACATACTGTACACTTTTTGAGACATAGAACGTCAGACATGGACATAGATATTAAGCCACGTACACACGAATGGACTGAAAAAAACCTTCAATCCTTTTCCTTATCTCCTCTCGATTGGCACCCACTAGCTTGTCGACTTGGGCACCCTCTTTCATCAGGACAAATGTGGGCATGGCCTTTACTTCCATTTTAGCAGCTACCTCCTATCCAAACCACACACAATACCTTCTTCAAAAATCAAACACCATACATCAAGGCGGAAGCCCTCTATTTATTTGATAGCGACAACATATTTAAAGTTTGGGGTCTGAACCCTAAATCTCATCCCCAGGTTTGTCATTTCAAATTTGGCATAAGAAGAAATATTCTACAGAAGCAATAAACTTGCGGCCATAATCACCTGTTTATCATGAAAAATCTAGCATTTGTAGGCAAACTTTTAGTCTATCTCATTAGATGAGCGTCGGCAGCTCAAAGCTGCTCCTATGTACTAGAAAATAGAACATACAGAAAAAATCACCTTCAGACATCTGAGTACTGAGCTAATTCGTAATGGCTCAGTCGACTGAAAGATCTGAGCAATAGTTCAAACATAACAGTAAGCTTGCAAATCAGATTAAGAGGAGTCATTCCTTTAAGCACCCCATTGTAATCAACCAAAAGATCCCCAAGCAAGCAAAAAAAAATATGGGGGATTGTAGAAAATCCAACCCCTACACTGTAGACCACGGAATTTATAGCTCAACTAAGAAGCAAGAAAACGAAGAAGTGAAAGTGGAATTACCATGACAGTTGAAAAATCTGAGTGAGCTAAAAATAGAACGGTACAAAGCAGGGATCTTAAGTTACTCGTTGCACTTGAAGCCACATAATTATCTTTTCAAACATCAAAGCCCTCAGAGACCAACCCACTTTTTCGCTTGTTGGAGACAAAGGGTCCAACAAGTCATATAATAAATCAGAGTTTGAGACTGAATGATGTAGCTAAATCTTGAATGTACAACTAGAATTGAAGATAGCAAGCACACTTTCATTTTTTGTTGCCGCTTTTTCTTTCGAAAGGCAGGGGAGAAGAAGCACAAGTTCAAGCTCCCGACTAGCTTTTACAACAAGGGAACAACCAGAAAATTTATTGCATAGGGTAATCTCACAAGGTCAATTGCGGATTAGCGAGTTACAACCACTGGTGTGGGAAGCACTTATACATAATTAAATGCAATGTCATTGAGAGTACAGAATATAAATACCAGCACCCAATTAGTCCTAATTCATGATACAGTTTTAGTGAAAATAGAGTTAATAATTAATTAAATCTAAAAAATACTTTTTTTTGAAAAAAATTAAAAATAAACTATATTTTATTTGTATGATAGATAAAATTACCTAATTAATTTAAAAAAAATTACCCTAACTTAACTAGAAAAAAAAAATACTCTAATGTAATTATAAAAAAAATTAACTAACTAAATCAGTATATAACTATAAATCCATGTTTTCTTTTGGGACATCCTTTAATTAGTGCTTTAAAACAAAAACAAAAAAAAAATTGCAGAGCAAAGAAACACACTTATTTTCACAATTTTAATGACTAAAAAATAAAATTTAAATTAATTTTTAATTATTCTTAAAATTTCATCAAATATATTTAAATATTAATAAATTTTTGATTTACTAGATTTTAAAGTATTAAATATTATTCTATTATTAAATTATACTATTTTAGAATCTAAAATAAAAAGTTTAAAATATAAATAAATTATTTTTTTCTCATAAATGTTATTATATTTAAAATATGTATTAATTTTTATTAATCATTTCACAAAATTTATAATGAAAAAAACTTTCATCAAACAAAGATATACATTTGAAAATATTTTTAAAATCAATAATGTATTTAGGAATTAATTAACTAAAAATAATATTTCTAATATAAGATTTGTTATATGATTATGTAAAATTATTCTAAATTAAATCTTTCTTTCATGATGTTTATCATTGAAGAGGTTTTTTTTCATTTTACAAGATGACATTAACACAAATCAAACCTCCTTCAAACTCTATAATTGCAAAATGGTTGTTTCAAACTTTATAAGGTAACATTAATACAAGTTAAACCTCATTCAAACTCCATAAGATGACACGACATGAACATGAGCCAAACCTTATTTGAACAACATAAAACAACATTAACACAAGTTAAAACCCCTTTTATACCACTTGATGCAACATTTAGTAAAAACAAAATTATTATTAAATTAAGAATAAGAAAATTTTTTTTTTTAAAAAAAAAAGTTAATTAAAAATACTTATTTATTGAAATAATTCAGTTTTTATAGATAAATCAATTTAATTAATGATAAAAATATCTTAATTTGAATGAAAAACAGTTAATGACATATTAAGAAAATATTTTAAAATATTTAATGATAAATTAAAATAAAAAATTATATAATTTATTTATTTTTAAAATAATTTTATTAAAATTTTTTATTTAAATTAAAATATTATAAAATAAATAAATAAATTATAAAATAAAAATTATAATATAATTGGTATGAAAGTAAAAAATAGTCTTCTCACCAACTCATAAGCCATTCCGGCAACTACCACAATAGGAAGGCGTAATGACGCTGGAACAGTCACAAGAAGGCAGTTCTTTAAAGATGCTCACATCAAATTGCCACCACATCAACAAAAAATGATTAAATACCATACAAAGATAAAATGATGAAATACCAAGATATGAACGCATCATCGATTCCAGCAATAGCCAATTACATGCCCCTACCGTAATGTTATCATGCATCCACGATAAATTTTATGTGGACAGATGCCATTATTCCTCTGAGAACAGAAAGATCTACCTTAACATCGTCAACATCAACTCTGAGAAACAGAACATCGGGATAAGCTGAGGCCAATTCTTCAAAAAATGGGTTCATGGCTACAGAAGGCATGCACCATGAAGCAGTAAAGTGCACAAAAATCTACAAAATTCCACCACGAACAAAAACAACATTAATAACCAACAGTTCAGACAGCATCAAAAGTCTAAATTGAAAACCCTCCAGCAAGATAAGTTAGATAACAAAGTTCCACCACAAACCAAAATAAAAATTCAATCTTGCTTGCAAACCCATATCAAAAACTTCACTTCTGTTCTGATGCAGCAACAACCAGATTGAGAAAGTTATAAAAAAAGATGCCCTTTTTTTTTAATCCAAATCAGGGTTGTTTGCTACAAGATACTACATGGGCAAAAGGCAAGGCAATCGATATGTAAACTGTGGAGCTGAGAATTAACTTACAGGGCAGCCCTGATTGGTGGCTTTGGAAACATGGAAGTCCCATGACTCCACCGAGTCAATGTTCACTACTCTTGACTTAGTCTGATGCTCTTGGCTCTCCATGATCTCCTCTCTTTTATTTCTGTTTGCTTTTCTTCTTTTTATCAACCCTGCCTGCGGTTTTTGGGTTCCAGCTTTTAAGAGTTGACGCTACCACTCTGGTTTCCTTGGCAATACCAGAAAAACATGCCAAAAAAAAAAAAAGGCTGATGGCTAACAGTTGGGCCCACTTTTCTATTATTTGCCATATTCAGCTAATTTACATTGTCGGTATCCTTTGACTTTATCCCATAAAAGTGGGTCGTTTATATATATATAACCCCATAAAAGTTCTTTATTTTATCACATAGAATTCAATTCCATTTTTCATGCGTGTAGGCTTCCTAATGGCTTCACATGACCCAGGTGGACTTTATTAGCTATGTTCAAAGCCTAAAAAGAGTTATCTGGTAGTGTAAACTTTAAGAAGGTAGTAAAATAATTTTAAAATTTTATTGTATATTAAGGTTTATTGAGCAATATTAATACAAAAAATAATAATAATAATAATTTTTATATTTAATTTTATTTGTTTATAAAATTAGTTAAGATGGAATTATTTTATATCCGTTTATTATTCTCATGTTATTTTCTAAATATTCCTATCTAATTTTTCTTAAATTTTGTAATGATTTTTCATTGAATGAGACCTTTGATCCGTAACACGCTAGTAGCTACATTTTTTTTTTTTTTTGGAACAAAGTAGCTACTCATCTTAATGTGAGACAAAATGGTGAACAGAATAATTATCTATGATTTTCCTGCTAAAGACAAGTGAAAAAAAAAAAACGAAGAATAAAACTTTAATCATAATTTCACTTGGAATTGAATCATTTTTTTTATTTTTTATTTTTCTATTCCGTTCTAAGCACATTCTATTTGCTATTTTAATAACGTAAAGAAGTTTTTGGTTCAAATAAAAATAAAATAAAATATCAAAAAGACTCGGCTATTGTTGGTGTATACTTATCCGGGCATATTTGTTTTATACCGATGGTGTATCTAACTAACATGATCTAAAAGATAAAAGCTAAAACTAATAGAACAATGCAGCTCTCTTTTATAACTGTGTTGACCAGTTGATGGGCTTCTAGTATTTAATAGCCATGTCAACGAGCTGTTTATCTCCCTTGATAAGAGGCCAAAACCAAATGAAGATCGTAATTATCACAACAGAAATTAGTAGCCCCCCAGTGACTTCGTCTACAAACAATCCAAACTTGTGGTGCTCTATTGTACAAACCCAATACAGAATCATCTTTCTCACAAATAATGGTTATTTTACAAATTGTAATTTTGGAGTAAAAAGGAAGGAAGTACAGTTAGCCATAGCTCAAACGGGAATCTGCTGGCCTCAGTGTCGTTTGGCGTCGAGGAATCCCAATTTCGCACGCATTTACTCTGGCAGCAAACCGGAGGGAGCACAGCGATTCACCAAGTGAAGAGGGATCCGGCGATATATTGACAAACATCAATGTCTTGGAGTCACCACCTAGACAAGGCTGCTCATAGAACAAGTTACGGTAAGGAGCCATGATTGAAAACAGCACCAATCCAACTGTTCAACAATGAAAGTAGGTGCAAAAGGGTTGGCAGAAACTCTAAGCAATCACTTCACCTGGAGAAGGTATGTTAATTTTGAGTTCCTGAAGGGAACATGATCTTCCTTCCTTGCTAAGGCAAATATAACATCACTCAATGATGATAGACTTTTATTTATAGCCTGGTTAAAAAGAAAATTTTAGTTCAACTGCATATGGAACAAGTACATGAATTAATCGCACTCAAAATTAAGATACCTGAGTTTCCTTTAATCTATCTCCAGTTGAGCCACTCCTGGAGAGTCGCTCGCTTCCAGCAAGATCAATGAGGTTTAGAACACCCTGTACTTGTTGTTCAGTGCCCTAAAAAACACAGGAAGGGAAATAATTATATAAAGAAAGGAGATCACGAAGTCGTGCATGAAGACGGCCTTGAATTACGAGGATCTATACCTCATTCACTCCAGATATTCGCAATGTAAACACAAAATGACTTCTTGATGACTGTTCATTCATTTGTGTCCTGCCCACGGACCTGGAAAAACAAAACTTTGCTAAGCGAATTAATTTGACCACATAATCCAGACCCCGCAAAAAGAACTAAATATTTTATGCTGAACTTATCATGAAGGTGCTGCAGCAAGCACTATTTCTGTACTATAATTGGTTGCTACAAAATACTATAGGATGGCTGCAAAACACAAGAAACAATAGCATCCAAACATATAGATAGTCCTAATGTATCTACCTGCTTTGTGCAGCCTGATGTAAAAGGGAGGAAATCTCTTGTATGCTGCAAACATCAATGACAGTGAGGTCTGCAACATGTGTATTTCCATTTGCATCATGTTTAATAGTATACTGCTTCCCATGGACACCATTATCTGTACCACTTGATTTATTTGTTGACAGCAAGTCACGGATAGTTTCATTGTAAATTTCCAGCATTGAGACCTATGAATTTTCAAAATAAATAAGTGTTAGAGGACATAGCAGTTTCAGAATATCAAGAAGTAAAGCTAGGCAAAATTACCTGCATTTTGTACTTCCAACCTTGTGCTAAGAGAGATTGACAGGATTGAAATATCTGTTCTAGAGAACGAGGTATCAATCCTTTCTGCTCTGGAGTTTCTGGCCTACCCATCATGGTATAGGTTTTTCCTGAACCTGTTTGACCATAAGCAAATATACAAACCTGCCAAAACAAGAACATCAAGCTTGGTCATAATGCATGCTATCCAGTTACAAGAAAAAGAGATAGCCCCAATAGAATCACCTTATAACCATCAAGAGCACTCTGTGCCAACTGTGATATTTCTACAAAAACATCATGCTGAGATGCGTCATGACTAAACACCTTGTCAAATATGAAAGGATATTTCTGCCCTGCTAACAAATAGCATTGAATTAGTGTCAGTGCCTGAATTAGAAAATGAGTTTCCTTTGCTTATATAGGCATTTCTTAGACAGAATCTCAGAGGTTAGTGGGTCAATGAGTGAACAGATAGGAAAATGTAGAAAAAGAGTTCTGCATTTTCCAACAAACCATGATTGCTTGCACAAACGGACAACCGTACCACTTTGCATCAAGTCAATGCCACGGCCGAGAGATTCAGTTGCAGTAGGATAGGTTATGATTGGTGCTTCTGTTCCCACACCATCATCTGGTAATAAGGGACGCACTCTGCAGAAAACGCGTATGTTGCCCTTTAGTTCCTGCAATATCATATGTCTTGGGCATCATCTCTAATAATCTACATAAGTCTGTGTGTGTAGCTCCATGAGCAAAAAGTTCTCATCATCATGAATTGTGTAATTTATTCATAATATGTTGAGAAAAGAGTTTTACCAAGATGGTATTGTGCAATTTTTTCCTTAACTTTTCTCCTTCCAATAATTGATGTTCTCTGTCAGCAAGACACTCCTGTAATTCACATATGGTTCTTCTTTGCTCTTGATACTCTGTCCTAGTTTCTGAAGCAGATAAATCAGCTGCCTGAAGAAAAGCTTGCAAACATCAAACGAGGTGACAAAATATCAGATACCCAATGAACTTTATAAGCATGGTCAAAGCCAAGCCACAAAGCATTATAAAATAATTTCCTACAATCCAAATAATATAAGCATCACCTTTAATTTCTCATTTGCAGCAACCAGTCGATGCTCCAATAAACGTATTTGCTCCCTTTGAGAAGAACACATCTCCTGCAATAGATGGCTTCTAAGAAAGTTTTCTAAGTTTAATGATCCATAAAAGAAATGAATTTTATGGAAGTAAAAAACTAACCTCCAAACTTTTTATCTTCGCTGTGAGGTTGTCCAGCTCAGCAAAAGTTTTACCAGTAGTTTCTTTATACTTTACTATTTCGGCTGAAGCAGTCTGCAACTCTGATATATGACGATCACGATCATCTCTTACTTGCTGCAGTTCTGCTCTGAGGCATCTAACTTCATTTGCTAATGATCCTTTCTGATTCACAGCCTCATTTTGAGAAGCCTAAAGGTTTTGATAACAAGACGCTAGTTAGAACCATGCCATATTTCCATCAGGGAACTAACCCCATGTTCGTGTCAAGCAACAACAACCATAATATGCTTCTGAATTTGCATTACTCCCCATAAACTCACTCTGGATAAAATTAACTGCTCCTGCAATGAATTATAGTGACCCCTTATTGTGCTGAGGTTTTCCACTATAGTTGACTTCTCCTTTTCTACTCGTTTGAGTGAATTGCGAGCTGTCTCCAGCTCAGAATGTAGTTTGCTATTGTACTGCTGTAGATTTGAATTGTACTCTTGTGATCGCTTGTGCATGTCATCAAGAGAGGATGCCTGCAGGTTTCAACATATCACGCACTAGAATAAAAGCAGAATTCAAGGAAAGAGATGTTCATGACGGGTTAACCATAAAAGCGAAAAAATAAATAAATTACCATTACAATAGTCTTTACTTCTAAAAGTCAAAGTTTGAAATTAAAAAATAAAAAATACCCTATGATTAACTGCCAATAAGTCCTGTCGGAGCTTTTCAATCTCCTGTGAGAGAGAAGTCCTTAGATTCTCTACAGCAATCCGAGCTTCTTTTTCTTGTTTATGACAGGAAATTGCATCCTAGACCATTATGCCACAAAATCAGAGTCATTAAAACAAATAAATGAAGAGCGAATCAGAAAAAAACAATGTAGTACTATGATGCATAATAAGAATGAAAATGGGTACCAGTTTTTCTGCTTCCTCTTTAGCCAGTTTGTTCTGCAAAGAAGCATTCTCTTCCTTCAACTCTGAAATAGAGGTATTAAACTTCTCCTCCTTACTTTTCATCTCCACCTCTGAAAGCATAGAAATGAATTTACATTTAACTGTTTGTTTGACTCCACGTAGTCGTTGCATAACTTGTCCATTTACAAACTAAAACTAACCCCAGTATTGAACAGAGCAAAGAAAGGGAGCAATTATAGAGAGCGTGTGTGTGTGCGTGCAAGAAAATCACAACGTCCCACACGCCCCTCTTAGCAGGCTTACATTCTGATAATTAAATTGTAGAATTCTGTGTCGTACATTCTCAGGGTAAATGTCAAAAGAATACATAACACAAATAATTCACTTATCTTTTAAATTTGGAGTCCAGAATTAACTTCGAGTTAGATGAAACGAATTTTGTGAAGATAAATCAATTGTGAAGTAGAACATCAAAAAATGACAAAAAAGAAAAAAACAACTACCAGCATCATTACACTTTTTCTCTGAAATCTCCAAAGCAGATCGAAGCTTCTCTTCTTCTTCTAGATGGCCTTCATCTCTTTTCTGGAACCATCTCATGCAAAGCTTGAGCCTGGCATTTAATTCATTCACCAACTCCAAATTACCCTGCCGAATCAATTGCAAAAACTGCTAAATTTCTCCAAGGAAAACAAGAAGAAGAAAGAAAAAAAGAAACCCAACTAAAGCATAGAAGAGCCCATTGGAAAAACATGATAGCAAAAAGAACCTTGTGATCGAACTTCTTCAATTTAGGCTTTCCATTCAATAATGCATCCACTTCTTCTTTAGTGTACTCAACAGTGCTGCACTCGGAACCCTCAGTGCTGCCCATCTCACTTGAATTTGTCGCATCCTGCTTCCTATTAACCGACCCAAATGGTTTCCGGTCCGCGGCTGCCTGAACCCCAGCTCTTCCAGCCCCAACCCTTCTCCGCTTGTCCATTGAGATGCCATCAATAGCATCCTTCTTCTATAAACCCATATTAATTAACCAAGAATTTAAAAAAAAAAAAAATCCCTAATTCTTCCCATTGGAACTAAAAATCAATCAACATGATAAAACCAAAATTTTTACCTCGGAGAGCAATAACGATTACTAAAGAAATTTGCAGTCATCCATGATGAAATTTTAAAAAAATTCATATCAAATGCCTTGTTTGCATCCGAAACCATAATATGCAACAGAGAAACAATAAACTCTCTTACGATTTTTCTTTCGTTTTCTTGGAAACCAAACAAAAGATGCAAAACCACGAGAAAATGAGCGAAACAGAGAAGGATTTAAAAAAAAAAAAAAAAAAACACGCGCGCACAACCATAAGACTTACTGCTGAAGGACTTCGAGGCGGTCGGTTCTGGTTCCGAGAAGTCATGGTCCGAACCGCCGGAACTCGGACTCGGATCTCTGTATGGTCAAAACACGAGACAGAGACACAGAGAGAGAGAGAGAGAGAGACGTTTGGGCGGAGATGTGAAATTTGAATCTGTTTGAAATGGCCAGAGACCGGCGGACCAACCCTAACCTAAGGCTCCAGAAAAATTGACCGTTGCACATCATTTTGGACCTCCACTGGGCTTGGTTACATCAAGGGCCCACTAAAAATGACATTTTGGGCCTCAATTGGGCCAAGTATTCATACTTGTGGATGTTTTGCTATATTTGAGATTAACTATTTATGGAGGCTGTGTATATCGCAGATTGTTCAAGGTGAGTATTCTTACGTGAAGAGTAAAACAAAAATGGATTCTCATTACACGAAACTTTCATGTTGTAGGGTCCAAGGAAAGAAGAAATCAAAAATTATGCTCGTTTGAAATGTAGAAGCAAAATTGAATTGTTCAAAAATGATTAAAATTTTAAGTCAAATTAACCCACTAACTTATTTATTAAATTAAAATGTTATGTTATGTTATGTTATTTAGAGCAAATTTTTCATAATTTCTATGAATAACAATAAACCATTATGACCACAACACAGCTTGAAATTATGGATAGAATCTCATGTGCATTTAGTTTCTCTCCGTGCAAATATTATTGTAGCATGGGATGTTTTGACCAGCCAATGCCCTCTACCAAGTCTAAGTTAACGAGGTGAACTCAGGAACTAAGGGTAGTGCTGTTGACTTGCAAAGCAACAGAATCACAGAATGGAAATTGGTCGCACAAGTAAAACCAAAGAAGCTAGTAGAACAAATATTGAAAACTCTATCTAGAGCTAGAAGGATTAATTTTTGAGGTAAAAAGAAAAATAAGTAAAGCTAGAGGCTGCTTTCCCATGGTTGCTCTAGCTTCCAAGTGGTCTGCTTATGTATTTACTCTTCCTGCATTTCCTTCAAATTCACCAAGCCAGGTAGGTAACGCGGTACCATTTTCTTCTGTGTGGTCTCCCCTGATTTGATGTTATAAGTGAAGCATTTGCCTTGATTATCAAAGTACAGTGTGTCTGATTCAGCAAAACATTGAACAAGGCTCTTCCTCAATTTTTCCTTTTTATCGGAAATGGCAGAGGGACATTGATTATCTGTTGGCTCCATGTTCCCTTCTTATGGTCTTCCAGCACCATCACGTAAAGCAGCCTTTCCAGCCAGCAGCGTGAACTCTGTTTGCAGACGAGAAGAAACCGCGAGACATTGTTGTACTAAAGCAGCATTTGATTTCAAGATCAAGTGGATATATATACGTGTGTGTGTGTCATAAACACGGTTCCCTACCCAGCTGTTTTCCCATAATGCAATGTGTTGAAGCACGGGACGACTGCTGCCTTCAACTTTCTTCCATATTCATTTGAATTTGGAAGTTGCAGATGCATGGGCTGTCCTGTCCAGAGAGTAGTTACACCACACTTATCAATGCCGCCATCTCCTTCATCTTTACGAAGGGAAACCAACTTGAAGTCATGAGTGGGCTTACTGTAACAATGAAACAAGGCAAAGCTACCCTTTGGCGGATCAGGTGGATGAAATATTCGTCTAGTAATCGGATTCCTGATGCGGGTACTTCTGACAGGAACTGCTCTTCTCCAGCAACAGACCAGCAAACACATTCAGTATTTTGAGTTCGCGAGATTGATAGAGACCATTGGAGGTCTGGACAAGTGTTGGCAAACAAAAGGGTGATCCTGAATTAAAGCAAGCCACTGCTCGCCCACGCACTTGAATTTCCCAAGAGACTTTGATGGCAACCAGCAGAGGATCTCAAAGATCATATCACTGGGAAGATATGGCATTGCATCCAAGACCAAATTCTTCTTACGCTTCAATCTTGGAACAGCATGTGTGTCTTCAACAGCTCCCTGTACGTTGAGAATAAACAAAAATGACAAGTATGCCAATTATTGCGATTCTAAACCTCAACTCGCTGATTTGAACTAATACTAAAGGGATATATTTAAAATATTGATCATTTAAAATATTAATCAGACCATTACTTTAATTAATTATATATATATATATTTTAAATACTAATTAAAATGTCTGATAGTTGCCACTCTCAAATTCTTGCAATCCGACGGTCAAATATTGACGTGCCATTTTTTTATTTTGCCCTAGAATCGAAGGGTCATTTGAAGTCAAAATTATTCACCATCTGTGTTCCATCTTTCCATGAGCCCCTTCTAAACGGAGCGAGTCTCTGCCTTTGAAAACAAAGTGTACATGGCTCCGAAGAAAGCGACGCCCATGGAGGAGCTGCCGTCTGCTTCTTCTTCTTCCGAAGAAGAGGAGATGACAAGTGAAGAAGAAGAAGAGAAAGAAGAGGAGGAGGAGGAATCTTCCTCTGAAGAAGAAGAAGAAGAAGAAGTGAAAACCCAAAAACCCTCGCTCCCACGGCCGCAAACACAGACCCAAACCCCAAAACCAGAGCCAGAGAAGCTGGATTCTGTCAAATCTCAAGCTGGGTCCGAATCTGAGGGCGAATCAGATTCTGGGTCTGACTCGGATGAGTCTGAGTCCGGGTCCGAGCCCGAAATTACTGTCAAGCCTATTGCTTCCAAACCCATGGCGGCGGAGGGGACCACACCTGTAAAGAATACGAAGACAAGTGCTTCCAAGCCCATGGCAGCGGAGGAGACGACACCTCTCAAGACCACGATGCCGAGGTACAAGCCGTCGGAGAAGAGGGTTAGTGAGACTGATCGCAGGTAATTGTTGCTCTCTTTCTCTCTTAATATTCACATTTGGCATGAACGTTTTGCTCCGATTAAGTGTTTCCATAAAGCATTTTCTTTTCTTTTTTCAGAATATGAAAATTTTAGTGTGTACACAGTTTTGTTGTGTGAAAAGAATTTGATTTGAAAATTATTTCTTTCTTGATACGCACGTGGTTGGTTTTGCTTGTCTATTCAAATTTGGTTTAATCAAGTGTTGGTGTCGAAATTTTCGTATTAAAATGGGGAATAATTTTGCCTTAATGATTTTAATTGACACACTATGTTACACTAATTTTTACTGCCATTTTTGGAATGGAAAAGGCTCGGTTCTGCTATTTGCATGAAATGAATTAATTTTTACTGTCATTTTCTGGAATGGATGAGGCATAGAACTACTGTTTTCTTAAAAGGATTAAATTTAAAACTTTTTTGCATTTCTATGTGTTTTCAGTCCCACGGATACCAAGCGAGCCAAGAAGGACGGGGAGACTGGAGAGAATTTGGAGGATACGAAAAAGCAGCTTAAAGGGAAATGGAGTGAGGATGATGAGATTGCTTTGCTGGAAGGCATTCTTGAGTATACTGAGAAGAAAGGGATTGACCCACATAAAGATTTGAGCAAGGAAATGGACTCTTTTCATAAATTCATTAAGGAAAGGTTGCATTTTAATGTGAATACAACCCAGTTGAAGGACAAGATTTGGCGCACAAAGAAGAAATTCAACATCGATGTGAGCGAGAAGAAGGGCAAAGACGTGACATTTTCGAAACCCCATGATCAGAAGCTTTCAGATTTGACAAAGAAGTTATGGGGCAATGGAATTATTAGTGAGGGCAGAGCGGCATCAAGTATTAAGTCAAATGGGAAAGTGGAGAAGAGCAAAAATAACATCAATCAGAGACGAAGTAGCAAGACATTGGCTGCTGTGAAGCCTGAATTGGGGATCAATACAGGAAATGAGGAAGCATACAAGTCAGGGAAAGTGAAGATTGAGGTGTCACAGACTTTGGGCTTGAAGAGTTTTGGTGAAATGGCTGACCATGTTCTGAGGGAGGGGCTGGATGTGATGGACCAGGAAAAAAGGGCAGAGATGGAAAATAAGTGGAAGGAGTTGCATGTGGAGGAGATGGAATTGTTTCTGAAGCGAATTGAGCTGTTGAAGGAGCAGACAGAGCTAAACTTGGCCTATTATAAAAGACAGAGGAATTAAGGCTTTAAGGTTGTGAACTGTGATATTTTTGTCAAGCTCATCCTTGTGCAAGCAAGTTAGGGGTTCTTGGTTTCATTTTTGTGTTTAATGTTTACTAGCTATCAAGTCTGCCTGTCTTTTGGAGACTAGATTTCTCTTGCAATGTTTACTTCTTCCTTATGTTCACTACTGCTCCAATAATATTTAGCTACCATTCTGTTGTCATGTTCATCTAGATCTATCTACAGTTGAGAAAGTAGTTATAGCTTTAATGTCTTCTTGGTTGAATACTAAATGCCTATTTATATGACATGTAGAAAATTGATCTATTCACTTCTCTTCAATGGCTGCAAGATTTGTGTTTTTATTTATTTATTTATTTGTTTTTTTTTTTTGGTGCTGTCCAATAATTGATGTTAGCCTTTTGGTTTAGAAATGTCTGCTTTAGTTCATTACAGTTCATTGAGATCCTTTATTATCTTTACAATCCATGATTTAGTAGCACCTTTGCTTGATTTCATATGGTCCAGAGGGTGATGGTTGTAGAACATAATCCATCTGGACTCCTGTCACTAGTTTGTATTGTAGAGATTAAGCGGTGTGAGGTGCAAGGTGCTATGGTTCCCAGGTTGAGAAGTTACCCGAAGTTATTTGATTGCCAATTTGCCTTACAAGTATTACTATCATCGGCAAATTACAAGTCTACTTTGTAGGTGTGAGAATGTCATTATAAGCCTTCTTACCTTCGTGTGTGCCCAATGTGTAAACTTCCCCTTATTTTGCTGTGCATTTGAAGAAATAGTGGCCCATTGTAGTGTCATTTCAAATTTTTTTTTTTATTGCTTACAGTTATTAGTAAGTGTCTTGAAGGCTTTGTTTTCTGGTAACAACTGAATAATATTTTCCATTTGTCTTATTCTCAAATATCTCTATATTCTGGATCCAAAATCCAGAGAGAACAGAGAGGGTTATGGAAGTTTTTAGTTCTTTTGGGATGTTTTTATTTTTCCCCCTCAGATGTGGAATCTCTTCATGTGAGCTATTAATATCTGGAGTTAAAAGAGTGTAGTAATGATGGCAACAGAATTAAACTTATTGCAATAAGACTCTAATTAAATGAATGTGGCTGCAGTGAAGTAACAACATCACCATCCTAGTTTTGTTCAAGTATTTTGGTTCTTTGCTAAAACTTTCCTTTTTTTTTGTTTCTTTTTCTTCTCTTTATTTTTTCAATTTTGATTTGCTCAGTTACTTTGTGTGGGTAGGTCAATAGCTTAGTCCGCCATCTTGGTCTCCCCTACTCTTATCTTCTGTATTTAGCTTGTATGTGTAGTACTATTGTAGGATCTTAATCAACTGCATAGGTTTTATGTGTAAATGTGAGACCTTTTCTTCAACAATGTTAGCTTGTTTTTGCATTGTCAAATCATATGCGGAGATGCAAGAAGGCAGTATTCTAATCCACTTATCCTTGTATAACCATGGTATATCTCCTGTCCTGGATGTGGTTTTTTGCAATGCCAGCAATGAGCTGCTGGAGAAGTATGCTCATTGTTTCCTTTGTTTTTGGCTATCACAGTTGCTTGATGAATCATAAACTTGTTTGGATTCTTGGGTATTCTGGACTGTTGATCCTTTAATGTCTGTCTCACTCAAAGTTTCATTCCCTTGCTGTTGTGCATGTGAAAATTATTTGCTTTCCTGAAGCATAGGAGCTGAAATGAACTGTCTCATTGTGGAAGTGAATGCATAGCATGAGCTGGTTTGCATTGCTTACTTTCCTTTAGTATATGCAAGATTCCTGAAGCTGTAAATAATCAGTTCATGGATGAATGTGCTGTTTCAAGGCGCCTTTTACCCGTTTTGAAGTTGGGGCAACCCCTTTTCTCTGAGGGTCGCTGTCTTATAATTATGAGTGCTTTCAAGCATGGCCAGGCACGAATGATATTGCACGGCCAAAGCTGATTCTGGTTTTGCATATTTCTTTTCTGAACACCCAACAAGAAGACGTGCCAGACCACAAAAATCATGGTTGTCTGATAACGAACCCAATTTTATTTAACTCACGCAAGCAACCTTCAAATCCTGCCCAAAGCTCAGCTCACAAGCAAAGAACAAAGGGGATTTGTATTGCTTAGTAAAATTTAGGACAACTGTAGTATTCAAATAATTGTGGAAATGCAAGAAATGCGGCAATATTTGAAGGGAAAAGGAAATGAATAATTAGTGATAACAAAGTTCGGTTAGGCCGAGGTTCCACGGGTTGCTCTGTCTTCTCTGACTGCAGCTGTGGCAGAAACATAGTAGGCAACTATGAACAGTCCATGAATGAAGCATAAAATGCCTCCTATAGACAGTAATCGATGATGGGCTATTCCGCACGATTTCCTTGATCTTGAGTTTGACATTGTCCCTATGATCAACATTGAGAACCCAACTGCCAGGATGATCCTGGGTTTGGCCAAATCACAATTCCTGTCAGAACGGAGTCCTCTAGTCCAATGCTTTGACATCAAACGAATAAACTATTAGTCTTATTATGACTTGGATGAGGAATTCTACCGTGGTTTTTCAAAAAATGTGGATTTATTGGATTAATCTTGCTAGTCATTGATTACATGAATTCGGTGAGCTAAAATTAAAATGGGGTCATTTACAAGGTCCGGGGTTAGAAATTCTCTAAGGTGCTACCACATTTCAAGATTTGGTTCTCTTCTTTTCCAGTTAAACCGATCTTAGTGGACTTAAATCACATCGTCATTTTGGTGAAGATGACATACCTATCCTATGGAAGTGTGTAAATTATAGAGTTGAAAGAAGTGTGGCAAACTCAAGCACATACCACGAGAAAAAGAGGGAAGCCATGGCTAATTGCTTGTTAGCAGTAGCTTTCTCATAACCTTCTTTAGACCAAATGCAAATGCACCCACCAAGCAGGTTACCAATGACATGGGCAAGGGCGAGAAGCACTGCTGCAGCCAAACCTAGCTTGAAAGCCTGAAAGCTTGGCTCTCTACACTCAAATATCCACATTCTTAGATGTTTCACCTGTTGGATAACCGAAACAAGAAAAAAAAACAAAATCACCAATAAAAAGTTGCAATTTGCAACACATGGTTTTATATAAAGGAAAGCAATGCAGACGTCCGACCACAATTCTGTATTGTATATTCTTTCCAGCAAAGACAGATGATTATACACACGATTGTATGTGCAATGCGGAACAAATATGAACCCTCCATAAAATTTTCAGGATTGAAGGTGTCTTAATTTCTAAAATTTAGTTGGAGTCAATTAACAAAAAGAAAGTTACCTTGTTTTGAGCTGTTTCAGCTTCAATGCCAAGGATGCCAGCAACAACATCCATTGCCATGATTAAGAGGCAGACCAAAAATCCTATGTTTTTGGCCATTTTCAATGATACCCAGCAACGGTGTGCAGTTGAAGAGAATTTTGTGGGGGAAGGGGCATGCAGAAGCTGATCGCATGGCAATAGGAGCACCACTCGCTTTAAATATCAATACTTTACTGGAACAACAAGGGGAGAATCAGAACAAACCAGAGGGAAGCAAGTAGATTAGTACTTGGATATGAAAGAGATCAGCTGTGATACATGTATTAAAAGCTTCTTTTGTCTTTTAACATTCTTCTTTATCCTTTTTCTTCTCTTTTCCCCTATAAATTCTGATTCCTTTCATGGGGGGCAAGAAAAGCAAGAGTAATCTCATCAAGATTTGAACATTTGCTAGTGCATGGTACACCCAAGAAGAGGCTGTCTTTGGGTTATTCCCTTTATCTCCATATTCCAAACTTGCATAAATAGTTAGTACACTTTGTTTTTTTGGATAAATGCAAATAGTTACCTCTAAACTTTTCTTTGAGCTACCAGTTGAGTCCTTGCACTCTAAAATTTCATAAAAATGATCTTTTCCTTTTAAACTTTAATGCAGCAAAGCGTTCACTAACAATGCTAAAAGTCTTTTTTCTTTCCTTTAATATCCCTTTCTTAAACTTTATTTATTATTATTATTTTTTTCTCTTTTTCAAGATGGCACTTTATATAAAAGAAGTGTTTGGCAACTGTGAGTCCATAGATATGTCAAT
The DNA here is from genome assembly GCA_037832385.1 of Rhizophora apiculata. Lineage (NCBI taxonomy): Eukaryota > Viridiplantae > Streptophyta > Magnoliopsida > Malpighiales > Rhizophoraceae > Rhizophora > Rhizophora apiculata. Next base: position 3,695,238 of record CM075438.1, on the reverse strand, counting down.
AAAGAGGAGGGATTGAAACTGCCCTTAAATGCTAAATTAGAAAACTTTCACAAATCAGTTTTGAATACTTTTAACTAATTTCCTCATATTGTTTTGCATATCGTCAATTATACCATCACCTAATATCAAGCCCCATTTGATTTTTCTATTACCAAACTTTTAATTATTCTGTCAATTTTAATGATGTGTTTAAACAGATCATAAGGATCCTAAAATAAAAGTATTATTTAAAAATGCAATGAGAACAAAAAGAATAGGCTAAATGGTCCTATAGTACTTAAAAAATTACCATATCTTATCATCATGCCCGCCCAATGTATCCAGAAAAATAATTAGAAGCAATTCTAAAGCTAATTAGAAGAAGAAGATAAAGTCTTTCGAACACTAAACAATGAAGAACTAAAACTCTTGTCTCGAAAGTTTTGAGTCATAATTTTAGAAAAAAAAAAAAAAGAAGAGGTTTATAAGTATAAAGAAATTACATTTATTGTATAATTTAAAACTTATTGGATTTTTTTAATTAAAAAATGAATATAAAAATTTTTAATAAACTATGACATTTTCATTAATGGAATATTTTATTAATTCCTATCAACGTCCAGAAAATAAAAGGTATAAGATGAAGGTGGAAATTGATAGCAGAGACATTTCTAGAACAACCGCCACGCTTCTCCAAGCCCCTGACCAATTATACGAAAAGTTATTCATAAAATAAGCAATTGAGAGAAAAAAAAAACAAAAGGCTTATCTCAGGAAAGAGATAGAGAGAGAGAGAGAGAGAGAGAAAGAGGAAGGGGGAGAAATGTCTGTGTATTATCGGTGGAAGAGCTTCGAAGATGACGAGGATCGGCCGGAGAAGCCTCGCAGGTTTGGAGTCACCGAGATGCGTGGTCCCCAGTACACCCTTTTCAGCCAAAACTTGCTTCAAGTACCCATTGCCACCCACTTCTCTCTCTGTCTCTCTCTACACACACACACACACACACACACACATCTTTGATTGTTGTTGTTGTTGTTGTTGCGGATTTTAATGTTTCGTCAGGTGATTCCAACAACAACCCATTAAGCAGAAATGGGTTTATATGGTAATAGTTTTTGGAATTTCGAGTACAGGGATGCTGAATTCGTAACTTGCTTGTTTGCTTGAGATTTGAGACTTTGGTAACTTTTTTATTTTTATTTTTTGGGGGATCGCTTGAAGTAAATGCTTCTCAGGACATGGTATTTACCTGTGAAGTTTTGCACTTCGGACTCCTGCGTTAGATGTTTGAATGATTTTGAATTTGTTGGCTTGAGTCGTTGAGCGGTGGAATTTGTGAAATAGGGAGTTGAATCAATCTGGTTTCCCATTTGTTTATGCTTGCTATCATGACCCTTTTTTCCAGGATATTTTCGAGTCCATGGGGCCGTTTGTGGACGGACTGAAGTTCTCTGGAGGTTCTCATAGTTTGATGCCAAAATCTTTTATTAAAGATGTTATTGATATGGCTCACCAACATGATGTATATGTTAGTACGGGTGATTGGGCCGAACATCTGCTACATAAAGGTCCATCGGCTTTCAAAGAATATGTTGAGGTGAGGCGTGCATGAGAGCTGTTTAAATTTTCATATGTTCTTTGAATGTTGTGTTGGGGTGGTGGTTGAGCTTTGCCACTTTAACAATTTTCAGGAATGTAAGAATTTGGGGTTTGACACAATTGAGCTAAATGTGGGGTCACTTGGTGTTCCTGAGGAGAGTCTTCTCAGATACGTGCGTTTAATCAAGAGTGGCGGCCTGAAAGTTAAACCTCAATTTGCTGTCAAATTCAACAAGTCTGACATTCCTGTCAGTGGTGACAGAGCATTTGGTGCTTATGTGGCTCCAGCACCTCGAACCTCTGGTAAGAAATTAAAAAATAATGGCTACAAAAATAGTTTTGCTTGAGTGATTGCTGACAGAGATCCTCTATTGTCCAAGATAATGTGGTTCTCTTTTTTTTCTTTCTTTTCTATGGTCTATCAGGAGACCCATTGGGGTAGACAAAACTATATTCAGGCATACAGGCTCAGGCACAATTTATTGTGGGTTGAATGAATTGATCAATGCAATAGACATCCAGTAGTCATCCATATAAACATGTTCTAGAGAATCTGCAAGCTACCGTTCTGTGTTCCCTGTCCTTTCTAAGCCTCTCCATAACCTATCAAGCATTGCAGGTCATGGAAAGAAATTGCCTAATTTGCACAATGTATTACAAATTCTTGCTGCCTACAAATTCGGACATGTTAAAGTATGTGGATAAGATTAGCATATACTCTAGGAAGTTGTGCCTCACTTGTTAGCCATCACATGAATGCACATTGGTTGAGTACATTTCTAAGCCATGATTCAAGAGCTTAGTGTTCTGTTATGCAGAACTTGTTGAAGATGTTGATCTCTTGATTAGAAGGGCAGAGAGATGCTTAGAGGCTGGTGCGGACATGATAATGATTGAAGCTGATGATATCTGCAAAGATGCTGACTCCTTGAGGGCAGATATAATTGCAAAAGTCATTGGACGACTAGGTGTGGAGAAGACCATGTTTGATGCATCCAATGCTAGAACAGCTGAGTGGTTTATCAAACAGTATGGTCCAAAGGTATAATCCTCTTTCATTCCTTGGTAGAAATTGAGTAATTTTGCATTGAAGATTCATAACATGAATATTTGATCCCTTCTTTTTAGGTAAACCTTTTTGTGGATCATTCTCAAGTAATTAGTCTAGAATGCCTCAGAGGCCACAACATGGGTAGAAGTCATGCCTCTCTTTTTGGACCTTCACATATTCTGTTCTGACCTGTTTGTTTTGTGGAGATATCTACTACTTGCTTGAAAGTTGGAACTGATTGTGATTGTGCCATGGCCATTAATGTCTTTGATGTCTACCAATAATGCTAAAAATGTATTGCTGAAACCGTAAAGATTTCATCGAGAAGTAAAGAACTTTGAAGACGTTTGTTAAACAAATAACTTTGTTTCCTTTCCATTATGTGTTCTTTCTTGTTTTGGTGAGCAACTTCCATTGGTCCATTCCCTTTCTGATCAAAGGGGATCCTTTGTGTCCTTACATATTCATTCTTCTTTTCTTTTTGGTGTTGAAGGCCATGATAATAATTTGTTCTCACATAACCATTAATACTACTCGTTTAATGGCTTTATTGGTTACATAAGGGTCATTCTGATTGTCTCCCGTCGATAAGGACCATCTTGTTTTGAGATGCTACTCCTCCATTTTTAATGTCTCAGAAATTCAATTTCCTTAATGTATCAATCTGGATGATTGCTTTGAGATTGGCACCGAAGGGGAATTTAATGAGGTTACGAGGGTCCGCCACTGCATTTGTCAAAAACCCAGAAAACATTGGACGATGTCTTTGAGGACTATCTTTGATCCAAAGTGTGCCAAGGAGGCACCTCATTATTTGTCATAGGTTGGCCTTAAAGAGCCTACAATACGTTATTTAATTGGTGTTGTGCTGGATAGAGCATGTGCAAGTATTTTACCGGCAAAGAGACTTACAGTAATCTCAATGCACTCGAAATAATGGAAACCATTAGGCAAATAATGAACAAGTTAATAATACCAAGTTCAATTATTGAATATTCTTGTGCTAATGTGGGTCTACCAAGGCCAAATTGGTGCTCACACTTTCTTTGAAACCACTCTACTATCTGCCAAAAACAAACAGTTTCTGACAGCAATTCGCTTCTTTTACATTACTGGCAGTTAGCACATTAGACCATTAAATGAGGTAAAAATGTAACCTGTGGTAATATTATGTGAAAGAAACATTGGCCAGTTTATTTTATTTTTCTCTTCCATCTCTTATTAAGTCATGCATAACCATCTTCCATTTGATGTTCACGAGAAAAAAAAGAAAAAAGAAAGAACTTCGATTCAGTGGGACAAGGTGAGATGCCATTGTGATGGTTTCCTCTAGTAAAGACTGTCCCACCGGGAGCCAGAGGCATTGGATGTGTGCATGAATTGATTCTTTGAGGCCAAGTAGCATCGAGGAAGACAGCCTTTGCAGGTCTTTCCAGGATAACATTTGAGTTTTTGGTGAAACGTCTGACATATGCACAACCCACCAATGGTAATGAATACCGCGACCATAATTTAATTTCATGGCAGTTCTCATTTAAGTAAACCTTGAGTTTTCATCATTTGTACCTCTTTTTTATAAGGTGTTGTTGTGTTAGATCCTTCGAGTAGGAATTATTATACATGTATATAACTTGACCAATTAGAACGTTCCCTAAACTAAGCACATAGAAATGTTTTCTTCGCTAGTAAATCCAAATTGTGGAGGGAATATAGATTGTGTAGTCCATGTTTTTCTGTTCAGCCTCTATCCATGTTTTGCTTCAAGTATGGGATTGAAGAGACTAATGATCACACCGTGGGGTATGTCACTTTAATCTCTTGATTTTTATTTTTATTTTTATTTCTTTTGATATGAAATGAAAAAGTAGCAATGATTCTCCACATTTCTGCCAAAAATGATTGTTACAGAATGATGGTGTCGTGGAGTGTCTAATAAGAGTAATCTAATTATTTTAATAAACTCTGTATATTTAAAACCTACGTTTAATTTTATTATATATTTTGACAAAAAATTGAACTCAAATTTTTGTCTGTAACAAACAATTCTCTTTATTACAAAACTACAATATTTGCTACTAATTTCCTGTTATTTACTAATTCATACACTAACAAGCACATTGGAGAACTGCCGATTCTAGCTTCCATTTATAAGTGTCACAAAATAGAGATACGACCGTATGAGCGTGATCTAAACTTAAAATTCAGATTCATGTGCCGTTATTGGATCCGTCCAATGCTTGGGCCAGGTTGATCTGGAGCTGATCTAAACGTTTGACCATTTCGGGCTGAGTTCGATCCAAGTAGTAAATCGGCTGGGAGAAGCCGAAGAAACAAAAATTTTTAAACTTGTACATTTTACGGTTGGTTGGTGTAAGCGGGCAACTCTTTTGACCGAAATTTAATTGTTAGAGTTGTCAAAAATTGACCGTATTCAAATAATTAACTTCATTTATACCATTTTTTTTTTTATTTGATAAGTAGTGTGACAAAATAAAAATAATACCTCGCAATTCTATCAACAAAAATTATACTAAATATAAACTGAAAGATAAATTAGATCACTACACCCACGTAGTTTTATTTTTCATATTAATTTAAATGGTAGTTTAACATTTTTTTCTTCCTCCCACGTTGTTTTATTTTACCTTCTGCAAACTCAAATTATGTTTATATGTCTCGTTTTGGGTACTAACTTCTTGGGCTAAAAATATTATAAAATTCTGGACTATCTCTTTAAACTCAACAAATATATAAAAAAGTGGTGTAAAATTTGTACATGTATCTATATTAATTCAAGATAATTTAATAACTTTGGAAGTTTATTTGACTGTGTATTTATGCATTCTCTCATGATAAGAAGTTATTATTTGACTAGCTTTTATTTCAAGTAAAAGAAAAGTTTACCGAATGTTAATTTTTGGTTAAAAAGGAAGGAAGCACGGGGACAGACCCACTTGCCAAGTCAACAAGTTTAAGTCTTGGCATTATGTCCCTAACTAATTTTTTTGAACCAAAATAATAATAATAATAATTGTGTTAAGTAGAGCACGAGTATAAAATGACTAGTAAGCAAGGTTTTTAAAAATTTGGTTAGTCGTTGAATTTAAAAAATTTAAAAGTTTAACTAATTTAATATAACTGTAATTAAATTAATAAAATTAATTTTTAATATTAAATAAATAAATAAAATAATATAAAAAATATCAAAATTAATTTTTTAATAAAAATATAAAATATTTTTAAAAAATATTATAATTAAAATAAATAAAATATACATATTTATTAAAATTTATATATTTTAAAATTTAAAAATAATAATATAATTATAATTAAATTTTATTATTATTCATCATCTCAACTATAAGATTATTTTTACTTCCAATATTATTTATAGTACCAAATTAATGAATAATATCCACATGAACCATATATAAATTAACAAATTCATCACTTTTGTCATTTTCTTAATTAATAACAGTGAAGTTAAGATATGAACTATATTTATAAAAAGCTCTCTTCAATTCTGCATAATCAAGATATAAGGATGACTCTTCTTCTACAATTTAAAAGTTTATCTTATTAATACATTTATAATTAACGAAATTATAAATTCTCTTTTTAGAATTAAACTTATAAAAGTACATATAAAAAAATAAATTAATTAAATATTATAAGTTATAAAAAAATATATTTACACTAATACCAATCATATATACTTTAATCTCAAATTATAAATAGTATAAATAAAATCATTAAATTTTTGATACTTTAATTTATTTCTTTTCTTAATATGAATATATTTATAAACACTTCAACTCCTTTTATATCTTGATAAAAAAGAAATTTGACTAAGGATATGAATGATAATTTTTAGCAAATTAAAGGCATTATACCCGAATAATCTCTATCATTCATTTACATTCAAAATATAAATAATTATTTGAATATTATGACATGAAAATATATTATATAAATGATTAAAAAAATCACACAACTTATTAAGTTAAAGGGTTTTTGTTAAATTACGAACATCTTGTCTATCAAAATTTCCTTTATAATCCTGATAAATCTTGATTTTTTTTCATAGTAGTAACATTATAACTACAAATACTTTTAATTTCAAACAAATTAAAAAGGTCACTCATGATTTTAGTTTTCTCGTAATAGTTTTCCTCATAAATAAATGTAGAGTTAAAGAAATAAGTTTCCATAAGATATTTATCTTAATATTATTTGATGACACTAATGAAAGACATATATAATCTTACCTTTTACTTGAAGATGTACTTATTTCCCTTTATAACCCTATACATGTCTTTATAAATATAACCCAAAGAAAGTTTTTCATTTAAATCAGCAATGCACAATAACTTCATAAGTAGACTAACAACCTTTATAATCACCAAGTAATCATATTAAAATTTACTATCTAAGATAATAGCACATATAATCTTTCTTTTTGCATTCTTTACAAGTTTATGACTTGTGAAAAAAATTACTTGTTACAAAATTTTGTAAAATTTGTTTGTCAATATGGATATTCTTTAAAGTAACAAATGTGTTTGCAAAACAAGTTAGTTATAGGTGCACAATTTCTCTCAAATCATGATTTTTTCTTAATATCACTAGAAAATATAGATGATTTTAAACAAATCTTGTAATGACAGCAACACATGATGCAAGATTAATTATGTAAGACATCTTACCAATATTCTTTAAGATGAGTTTTAAGTGATGAGTAACACAAGAAGACTAGTATGTGTACTCATACCTTTCATAAAGCAATCTTCTAGCTGTTATATTATTAGACGCATTATCCATAACAACATGAATAACATTTTGAGACCTAACCCATTTAACAATATCTGAAAGTAAATTGCATAGATTTATGACATCTTTTACGATATCTATGGCATCTGTATATTTGACAAATGAAACTCCAACAGAGTAATGAGCCAAGAAATTGTTCAAGGTTCTATCTCCTTAATCTCTCTAACCATCCATCATAATTGTACATATATTCGTAATTAACTTGGTCCTATAGGTTTTAATAAGTAATTGACATTCTTTTTTACAATCTTTCAACAAAATGACACGTATATCATTATAACAAAGACCTTTATACCTAGGACTAATTGCAAGACTAACATCTAAAGTAAGGTTGAAAGTATGGTGAATGTAAAGTATTGAATGAAATACAAGTATAAAAAAACCACCTTATCCAAGTCATGATAGCCCTTTACACAGCTTCTTTACCAGCTAAGATACTCTTTAAACTAGATTGAGCTCCAGGAGTTATCCTTGAATCAAAATATGTATCAATTTTATGATTGACTTTTCTTTTTCCCTTATCTTGCATTAATTTTTGTCTTTTTAACATATGTATTCCTATCACCTCATCTATTTTCTCCTTTAGATCAATGTCATAAGGATTATCACCAAAATTATTGTCTTTAGTCTCTTTATCTTATTTTTTCTCTTCAAATGCTTGCTTAAGAATGTCAAATATTCTTTTCAAACATCATATGAAATTTTTTTGTATAAAACTATTTAACCTTTAATTTCAGCAAAATGTTGTTTCATTATATGAATTCCTCCACATTTGAAGCTATTATTGTAAAAAAAAATAAGTATAAATAAATTTAATTTTAGTGTTAGATCCAAATTCAACTCTTTTAAAAATATGTGTTCAAGTTGGATCATTTATTTGATAGAGGGATTGAGTTTTAAATATGAAATTTGTAAATTACTTTTCAAATGATGAAACTCAAATATTGTAGTCATCCATTATAAAACTTGACAATAGAATAAACAGTAAGAAATATCAATAATTATATTAAAATATTAATTTATAAAATTTATATTTCTATTATAATAAAAATTTTATTTTATTTATTTATATAATAATATTTAATTTATATATTTTTAAAAAATAATAAAAACAAAATTTTACACATAATCTTATAATATCTATTTATTTTTAATTAACTTTTATATCATTCTAATTAATTATTTATTTGCATCAAGTCATAATTTTTTATATTATTTTTTTAGTATAATTATTTCTTTGTATATGTCACGTTCTTGACGACAGAAAGGGAGATTACCTAGAAATTTCCTGTAGATCTTTTTGTCACGGGGCCTGGAACATATCGAAGTTAAGCTTAGCTAGTGCAAACAAGAAGGCGTTTATTTGTTTGCTTTCCTCGTGCGCTTTGATATGCCGCTTCACGTCGAACCAATGCACGGTCCAGTGAGATGGGACCTCCAGGGCTTGGATGACGCGTTCCGCGAGGTTGCTTTCAATTGCAGAACTACTCTTCAGAGCTATTGCCGCGTAGCCGTTCGCTTTCTCCAGGATATCAGTACTTTTACTTTGGTTGAAAGCACCCATTTCGTCCACGAAGCCATTGAGTAGTACGTTAATAGAAGTAATTTTATAGGAAGATAAATGTCGATAATATTTATTAATAAATTTCGCAAACAAACCTTATAACACGTGACGTGAGTATATTTATTATGTTATAATTTATACTTAAAATTTATTGATATATTTAAATTTAATAATTAATTTTGTTTAATTTTTAATTATTTTTTAAAATTTATTAATTATTAATAATAAATATTTATTTTTATAATTATAAATTATTTATATTTATTATATCATTTTTTCATTTAATAAGAGTCTCGCTTTTATATACATACATATATATTTGTTTTTTTCTCACATTTAACATCAGGTTAACTTGCCTCAATGTTGCTTTGAGTTTCAAACACCAAGCTTGTTGCTCCTTTCTTGTATGAATCAAAAATTCTTATAAAACAATAAAGTTGCAAAATATTAACAGTAGGTATTTAGGATTTTCGCCTTGGGAAACCTGGTAGCCATGCTGCCTGAGAAGCCTAAAGCATAATGCAGTGACATAAAGATTCTTTTCAACACTGAGGATGTTGTTGTTCTTGATGGATGATGCAACTTCATCTAGAGCTTCCTTGATTTCCCTCTCAAAGTGGTTTGCTAGGCCTAGGTTTCTGATAGTGTCAACAAGCTCTAGCTTAGGCAATATATCCACCGCCCGAGCAAATAAAATCCTCACAATCTCTTTCAGATTCTCAACTTGATTCCCATAATGCTCTTCCTGCAGAACCATCGCATTAACCAATTAGCTTAATTCAATCCTCAGTTTTCAATCAAACTGGAACATTAACATGAACATGTTGCAATATTAATTCCCACAAAATTTGAAATATGACGTGATTGGTCGTATATATATAGAACAATGTGGAATCTCGCGTTGTATTTACTGCGGAGAGACTGTAGGAAGTCATATTTCCAGCAATTTGGCTTATAATTAGCAGTTCTTCTTTGTGCTTGGACGCCAAAGGCTTCCGACTTTGAGTGGCCTTCTGAAAATGGTTGACCAACTTGCACTTGGTTATTGTAGTCCATGAAGATTATAAGAAATAAAAGCAAGAAATTAAAGGCTTAAGCCAAAATGTGCGACGTTGCCTTATATTGCCTATAACTTGGTTTATAGGAATGGGTATCTTTTAGACACAGAAAAGGTATATATAGATGATGGGATGGTGAGAATAAGCTTCCTACTTCCAAATATAATTGCACTCTGATCAATATTGGTCAGTCCACATTTGAAACACGCGGCCCAGACAGGTCACGTCGATCCAAAGCCCTGGCTCCTTGACGGGTACAACTAATAGAATGCTGATCACAAATAAGATCAAACAACGTGAACTCACACTTTCCCATTCATCTTTCACGTTGGTTGTGGAGGTGATGGGGAGACCTGTCTCTGCCAATGGTTTCATTCTGTGTTAAACGTTCTCTACTTGAACGAAGACAGAATTGTGTGGCCAGCGAGCACTGCCAACTATTTACCAAAAATATCCGTATGGACTCTAGCCGTGATGCATCTTGTTTCATGTAAATCCAATCTTGCATCACGAGAACAGCTTTCAAAAAAAAACAAAAAAAAGATATTATACCAGTTCATCATTATTTACGTCAATATCTTATTAACGTTATTTTGTAAAGTTGATATATGTAATAAAATTCATCAAATGTAATTAATGATGTGCTATTTTTATTATATATTTATATTTTTTAAACATAATTCATTATATTTTAAATATTACATCAGTTCATCGTTAGTGTCAACCACGAAAATCAGGTGTGGGTAGAACAGTGAATTTAGTCAGCACGATAAAGGGTATAAATAAATCGGTATTTGTGCTTCGATTTATGCGGTTACTTAGAGGCTTGATTTTTCCATGTACCGGACAAGAAGTCGCCATGCCGAGTAATTTTGTACAACTTAATTTAAGACAAAGCAGGAAACCAAACAAAATGCAATTCTATGGACGGATTTCTTAATGGCCCTACAATATGAATATGTGGTCTTTGATAAACCAAACAAAAAGAATATGTGGCCAAAGATGAAACTAGATAAAGCTGGCTTTAATTTGACATATTATCGCCTTTTTATTTTTAAAAAATATAATTTATATTTTTAAAAACATAATAAATTATATAAAAAATAACATCACCTTCTAAGTTTTATAAAATATAATGAATTATAATTTAAAATATAAATATGTAATAAAAATAATATATTATTAATTATATATGATAAAATTTATTAAGTGTGTTCATTTGATCAAATATTATGAATTATATAGTAATATTAAAAAATTAAAAGATATTGATATTATATTATTATTTTATATCTATTGAATGATTATAATTATTAATTTAAATTTAAAATAATTTATAAATTAATTTTTAAGAAAAATATTTTAAAATAATTTGGAGGAACGATCAGGCAACCAGGGAATCAGGAGATTGGGATTTGGAGGAGCAAGAAATTTAGGGCGAGGCAACGAGAGTGGATTGTCGGACAAAATTTTGGTATTTTTTGTTTAAAAAATCTTTTTTTAAAAAAATCAAACCAATTAATTTAAAAAAATTAGGTCCAATTTACTAATTAAACTATCAATATACGGATTTTTATATTAATTTATAATTTATATTTTGACCAGAAAAAAGCAAATTCGATTATCAGCCAGTTCTGATTACACCGATCTGACGGTTTGATCCAATTCTTCCAACGTTGACTCAAATACCACAATTCACCAACAGGAAAACTAAAAGCACATATCCATAACTGACAGAGTCTCAAAGCAAATCAGCTGCACTTATGCTAACTATCTTCTGTGGGCACACAATATATATCTTGAACTCCTGCCGTACACGCGTGCACCCTCGCACGCGCACACACACACATGCTAATCTCAATCCAGTTTGAAAGGTTCAACCAGTAAGGATAGGATCTGCCTCTTATTCTCACGGTCTTGAACGCCAAAACCATCTCGATTATGGTAAAGATTAAGCGCCACACGAGCCATGTTCGTGTTGATGTTGACAAACGACTGCAGCATAGGCGACTGAGTGAAACAGTGCCCATTAATTTTCTTCCACGCTTTCCCTATCATCACCTTGACGTGCTTCCTAGCTGCTTCTTCCGAAACATTCATTTCTCGCATGCAACACGCTATCGATGAAGCTGCATCTCCTCTTTCTTGTTCTGCCTGTAATTAGAAGCCATTTCCGTAAATATTTTTCAAAACAAGCAATACCCACTTCCCAAATTCGTACGAAATGTAAATTTTAATTCTATGGTGTACACACACAAAAAAAATAAAAAAAAGCAGGCAATATTGACATTTGGGGTGAAGGTAATTACCACTGAAGTTCCCAAATCATTACAGAGACGAATTATAAGAGATATATTGTACACCAGATCATGATTTTTCTTAGCAAAATTTGTCATCTCCTCTGAGGGCTCACTTGCTATGGAAAAGAATGAGTGAACAGAAAGCACAGTGCCCGATGACGAAATCCATGCATTGGTTAAGTACTCCTGCAGGGATGGTGTGTCTCCTCTATTGTACCATTTTGCTTCCACAAACAATGCTTTGCAAAACTCCGCCCACTGCAAAATCAAAGCAGAAGAACACAGAAATTTACTCCATCTAAGCTGAAAGATATTAGGAGCCAAAATATGACAAGAGCTGATAGATACCACTTTCTGCAAGTGAGGCTGCACTTGGTCATGGCTCCAACCCTTTTCCATTTGGATTTCACGAGCAGTTTCCTTAGTGATATCACTGAGTACTCTAAAACATAACTTCATGCACTCCGGCAACTGTTCAATTTCTGTGGCATCCCACCTGAATACAAAACAATAAACATTGAGGAGAGATTTCTGTCTATGCCTAGGCTTCCTATCTAAGTTGTGGTACCAAAAAATCGGAAATCTTAACTAGCAAAACAGACCTATGAACAGCATTGGTGAAGCGTTCGAGTTCTTCCAGTGAACCATAAACATCATAAACATCATCTATGATTAAAATCATTAAAATGGCTTTGGTAAGCCATTTTCTAAAGGAACTGAACTGGGGTTCATGCACAAGTCCCACGGTGCACAAGAAGCTCTCAACCAATCGATCCCTTGTAAAGCTTAGATTCTCTATGAGACCCAAGTCCTTCCACCACCTGATAATTGTCAAAGTGAAAGTAATAAAACGTTACTTTCTACCATTCTCCAGTTTTTTCGTGGTGATATGCAGCTAGAAACAAAGATATTTTAAAAAATTTATGCTTATATTAAAATCAAAATTTTATTTTATTTATTTATACAATAATATTTAATTTATATTTAAAAAAATATCAAAAATAAAAATTTACATGTAATTTTATAATATCTTTTTATTTTTGTCAAATTTTATATTATTCTAATTAGTTATTTATTATTTATTTACATTAAATCATAATCTTTTATATTATTTTTTTAGTATAATTATTTCTTTGTATATGTCATGTTCTTGATAACAGAAAGGAAGATTACCTAGAAATTTCTCGTAGATCTTTTTGTAATGTGACCTGGACCATATTGAAGTTAAGCTTAGCTAGTGCAAGCAAGAAGGTGTTTATTTTTTTGCTTTGCTCGTACGCTTTGATGTGCCGCTTCACGTCGAACCAATGCACCGTCCAGTGAGATGGGACCTCCAGGGCTTGGACCACGCGTTCCGCAAGGCTGCTCTCAATTGCAGAACTACTCTTCAGAGCTATTGCCGCATAGCCGTTCGCTTTCTCCAAGATATCTTCGCCCACCGAGGCTAAATGCGAGGCCTCAAAGAGCTCGATCAGGGCTTTAATATCAGTACTTTTACTTTCGTTGAAAGCACCCATTTCGTCCACAAAGCCATTGAACATGTCTATAGTACATTAATGGAAGTAATAATATTTATTAATAAATCTCACAAACAAATTTTATGACATGTAAGTATATTTATTATGTTATAATTTATATTTAAAATTTATTGATATATTTAAACTAAATAGTTAATTTTATTTATTTTTAATTATTTTTTAAAATTAATTAATTAATAATAATAAATATTTATTTTTATATAAGATATATAATAATAAACTATTTAAATTTATTGTATTATTTTTTTCATTTAATAGAGTCTCACTTATATATATATATGTATATATTTTCTCACATTTAACATCAGGTTAACTTGCCTCGATGTTGTTTAGAGTTTCAAACACTAAACTTGTTGCTCCTTTCTTGTATGAATCAAAAATTCTTATAAAACAATAAAGTTGCAATATATTAACAGTAGGTATTTAGGATTTTCACCTTGGGAAACCTGGTAGCCATGCTGCCTGAGAAGCCTAAAGCATAATGCAGTGACATAAAGATTCTTTTCAACATTGAGGATGTTGTTGTTCTTGATGGATGATGCAACTTCATCTAGAGCTTCCTTGATTTCCCTTTCAAAGTGGTTTGCTAGGCCTAGATTTCTGATAGTGTCAACAAGCTCTAGCTTAGGCAATATATCCACCGCCCGAGAAAATAAAGTCCTCACAATCTCTTTCAGATTCTCAACTTGATTCCCATAATGCTCTTTCTGCAGAACCATCGCATTAACTAATTAGCTTAATTCAATCCTCAGTTTTCAATCAAACTGGAACATTAACATGAACATGTTGCAATATTAATTCCCACAAAATTTGAAATATGACGTGATTGGTCGTATATATATAGAACAATGTGGAATCTCACGTTGTATTTACTGCGGAGAGACTGTAGGAAGTCATATTTCCAGCAATTTGGCTTATAATTAGCTGTTCTTCTTTGTGCTTGCACGCCAAAGGCTTCCGACTTTGAGTGGCCTTCTGAAGATGGTTGACCAACTTGCACTTGGTTATTGTAGTCCATGAAGATTATAAGAAATAAAAGCAAGAAATTAAAGGCTTAAGCCAAAATGTGCGACGTTGCCTTATATTGCCTATAACTTGGTTTATAGGAGTGGGTATCTTTTAGACACAGAAAAGGTATATATAGATGATGGGATGGTGAGAATAAGCATGTGGTGTAATTTTGTACGAAACCAGACAAAATGCAATTGTAGGGATGGATTCGATTCATAATGTTCCCACAATATAAACATGTGGTCTTTGATAAACCCAAGAAAATGAATCTGTGGCCAAAGATGATAGCTGGCTTTGGTTTGACAGATTATCGCTTTTTATTTATTTTAAAAAAAAAAAAAAAATAGAATGTAAATTTTTTGAAATATAATAAATTATAAAAGAAAAATTAATATAAAAAATTACCTTATAATTTTATAATAAATTTAATATTGTATTTAAAATATAAATATGTAATAAAAATGATATATTGTTAATTATATTTGATAAATTTTATTAAATGTGTTAATTTGATCAAATATTATGAATTAAATAGTAATATAAAAAAAAATTAAAAAAAATAATTAAAAAATGTTGATATTATATTATCTTTTTAAATTTATTGAATTGATCATAATTATTAATTTAAATTTAAAATAATTTATAACTTAATTTAAAAAATATTTAAAAATAATTTAATTTTTCATTAAAAGATAAAATTACTTACACAATATTTTAAATCAAAAACAACCAAGTACAGGAACTTATTTTTTTTTTTTTTCCTTTCCAAAAAAAAAAAAAGGACAAATCTTAAAAGGCATTGAAAACTTCTTTGTTTTGCAACAGAAAAAGAATGGGACTAGGAGCGAAATAGGCTACCAAAATCATCATCAAAGATGATATTGATATTTATGATTCATCGTGAGAGAGACGTGATACAAAAGACGGGAGAGAGAGTGAGACGACTTCGTGCTTTGACAGAATTTGGTCTGAAATTATGCATGAAAATGAAAAAGCTGAAAATATAGATCATTGCTAATAAATGTTGAACAATGATTGTTTAATTACTTTTTTTTAGTATGTAATTCTAATGTTTTATTTTTTAATTTTTTTATTTTTATTATTTGAAATTTATATTTAGAATTGATAAGAATTAAAAATATATATATATTTATTATTATATTTATTTGTTTATTTTTTATTTTTTTATAATTTTTTTGTCAATTTATTTTTATTTTTTTAATCAATCACTTTAATTAATAAATAAATTATTTTAAATTTAAACTAGTAATTATAATTAATTTAATAAATTTAAAAAATATATAATGTTTAAATATTTAATTATTTTTTATTCATATTATTATTAATTTACATCAAATTAACATATTTAATAAAATGTATTAAATATATTTTAAATATTATAATAAATTTATTATGTTACATTAAGTTAATATTATTTTTTATATTAAAAAATAAAAAATAATAATAATGCGATGGATCACCTCGCTGTTCCATCACTTTCCGTTGTTATTATTATAATTATTATTACTACTGCTATTTTAATTGAAAGAAATCATTAGGCTTAGCGTAGCGGTCTCCCGATGCCTCCAAGCGCGAGAGAGACTCGAACCCACCTAAGATAAGTTTTGTGGCCACGACTCAACTGATTGGAATCGAGAAATGCATGCAAAATTCTCCCGTAATGGAGTTTGATTATTTGAAACATAATTTCTGAAAATCTAGTTATTTGATGACACCCAAATAAGGATTCTGTTTCCTTTTCATCCAGAATCTTGGCGAAAATGTAAATTGAAAATTCCTTCGTAAAGACCGAATGAACCAAATGTAAATTGAAGCAAGAATTTCAGGAACACAGCCATTAGACATCATGACACATATATTCTATGCATACATAATATATTTTAGGCGACCAACTGAATCATATTTATACAAATTTTTTCTTTACATCTATATAAGAGAAAAGGGCAGTTTCTTTTATTGAAAACAACATCAGGTTTTTTCTTTCAAAAACAATATTTCGTTGTGTTGAGCTTTTTCCCCCACACAAATCTGTATGTTAAACATTATTCTTTCAAGTATTGTCACACTCAATCTAGGGGAAAAAAGAAAATTGTTCTGCGGCGGTTTATACAATTTTAACACAAACCCTCCTGTTAGCTTGTTGACTTGGGTTAAAACTTAAGATTCCACGAGTCAAGAGGCTTGGTGAACGAGAAGGAAATGGCATTAATTATTCAAACAAGCGGTATTACAAAACGTTTTTTCTTTTTTCCAAATTATGAAAATTTTTTAAATTGTATTTTCCACTTACGGTTTCTTCCCAACGTGAAAAAAAAAAAAAAAAAAAAAAGGGAAAAGACATTTGATTTTCTTTGGTATATCGGCATGGGCTAGATCAGCATTTCGAGAAGAAGGTTCTAGAAAAACAGAAGACAAAAAAATGGGTTGGGTTCAAACAGAATGAAAAGCTGGCCCTAGGACAGTAAAGTGAGGCCCTCCCAAAAGAAAAGTGGCCGAAAGGAAAAAAAAAAAAAAAAAAAAAAACTCAGCCACCTTCCGGCTAATTTAGAGCCAAGAGTTTTGCACAAATTCTTCAAAAAGAAAATTTTTTATTATTTGAAATTTTTACTTATAAATATTTATAAATAAACTTTATATCACAAATTAATAACATTCGTTGCAAGTAAAAAAATTATTTTTACTAATTAATTCAAACATAATCATAAATATTAATACATTTATAAGATTTAATGAAAATAAATATAAAATTTTTTTCTTCCAATAAAAGGAGGATAAAAAAAAGACAATAACATTCATTTTGCAATGTTTTCAACTATAACAGTAAAACCACAAACTGTCAAACATGGTCAGAGATCTTCGTTTAAATCATGAAAACCCCTAGCTATGAGAAGATTTAAAAATAATAATGATTTAAGGCAAATATTTTTCTTCCGAGCAAGATGCTTCTAAGAAAACCAAAACTAAGTTCAATTGATTCGTAAACAACACGTGAAGACCACTAAATAAAACAAAATATTTTAAAGATAAGCAAGTAGACCACTAGAATCACTTTGCTAGAAAAGTTGAAAGGAAACCAAAAGAGCCATTATCAAGCAATGTCCTCGGAGTTCTCAAGGAGTTGGTCCCCAACTTTAAAGAAATAAATTTTAATATTTGTGTAAATTTTAAAAAATAATTTAAAATTAAAGAAAACAACATTTTTTCTTCATTGTGCTTCTTTAACAATTACACCTTATTTCAGATTAAGTCATTTTCAAGGTAAAATTATTAAATAAAAAGAATAATTATTTTCAAGATATTTATTAATATTTCTAAACTTTCTAATCTTATTAATATCTATAATATTTCATTTTCAAAAAAATTAATCTAATTTTTGTTAATATATTAATTAACATATTTCATTGTATAAAAATATATTTTTTAAAAAATAAATTTTAAAAGTTTTTACCTAATAAAAGTGTAATAGTAATTAAATTGAAATAAAATTTAAATTAAATAATAAAAATAAAAATAAATAATAAAATATATAAATTATTTAATATTTTTAAAATAAAAAAATTATTAATATGATTTTTGAAAAAAAAAATAGATATAATTTGACGTTAACATGATATTATATTTATAAAAAAATTATTTTTAAAAAATATTTAAATTTTTTTTATTAAAAATTATTAAATTTTTAATTAAGAATTTTAAATGAGTTGAATTACGTGTATATTTAAGGATATGTAATCTTATAATACTCCTGCTACAATTATGGTTACGGAATAGAAACCAGCACATGGCTGGTCAGTAGTCAGAACGATGTGACAATGGGAACTACAAGGTGGTGGATGGTGACCCTGCAACCGAAAACGTTCATTAGGAATAAAAATCAATGTGTCAACATTTGCTTTTTCAGATGTACGATTCCTTCGTGTACTCCATTTTCTGTTGGACAACTTAGCGTCAAATGGCTACCACAACCATCTGTAAAACAGGCCTGCAAATCAGGAAAAGGTATGCCGACACTTCAAAATGCTAGTAAGAGTCATATTTTTACTACTGACAGCAAGCTGCAAACTACTTTGGCTACAACTTCGTCCAAAAAGGAGTCTAGACAAAAGTTAATTCCAATTCTTTAACAAAGAAAGCGACAACATTAAATAAGACTTTATTATGATACAAAAATTCAAACTATGAATGAGATACGGTGAAATATCTTTAAAGTTAGTCTTTATTTTAATAATTAAATTATTTTTATAATTAAATTCTATGTATTTGTCATTTTTTAATAATATTTTATTAAACTTTCTAACATTATGATAAGATAACTTTGTCCATAATTAATGATGTCATTTGAATTTTTAGTATTTTAAAATTAAAATGTATAAAGTATATAAATAAGAATTTTAAAAAATAAAATCAAGAGTATTTTTTTTTCTAAATTAGAATATCTCTAAAAGCCTTAAGTGATTTAAATTTATTTTTTTTATACTATTCTATAAATTTCTTTACATATTTATTATATAAGATATATATATATATATATATATATTGAATTTATCACACAATTATTAATTTATTTTATATTTATAAAAGTAATAATTTAATAAATTTTAATATTAAATCTAATCTCATTAATTTAATTGATACAATTAGATAAAATGGAAGAAATATTGATATGTGAATAAGACAAAATGGCAATAAGACATCATGTAGAACTAAGGTATTATTAAGGTTAACTCAATCTATTTAGATCTCAAATGAAATTTTAAAATTTTAATTTTATACTATGTAAAAAATAAATAAATAAATATGATAAATATAAAAAATAAAGAGATAAATAATTACAATAAAAATTATGAAATAAATAAAAAATATTAAATCCTAGATGCCATAATTTTTTTCTTCATTTATTTTTTAGATAATACAAAATTAAATTTTTAAAATTTTGGTTGTGAGATTTAATTGGATTTAGTTAAACTAAATAACACATTTTTCCCATGTGACATTTTGTTGTTATTTTGTATTATTTACCTAAGCCCAAATGATTTGATATCAAAAAATTATTAAAATGTTATTTTTACAAGTAATAACTATATTTGTAATTATGAAATAAATTATATATATATAATTATATAATTTTATAATTCTTTTATAAATTTACTTTATAAAATTTAATCATTTGCTTATTCTAATATTTTATGGCATCTTCTTCGTCATCTTCATTCAATCGTGATAAGAGACTAATGATAAAAATTAAAACAATAGCGGTTTTTACTTCACCGTGATCTTGCATTCGACAAATGCTTTGGTTTTTATTTATCATTTGATAAATAAATCTTATAAGGGTAAAGGTATTTTTAATACTCACTCCAACTAAATGAAGTCAACCCAAGATGTCGAAAAAAAAAAAAGAAGCCCAAATTTATGATAATTTATAGTTATTAATATATATAAATATAATGAATATCAATAAATTTAATAAAAAAATATTAATTAAATTGTAAAAAAATCTTTAATATCAATATATAATGGCTATATAGTGGTAAATATATCACATTTAAATTGAAAACAAATTAATCGTGCGTACTAGGGAGTTTTGATGAGATGAGTTTAAGTTTGTTAAACGGTAAGATTCTTCTTGTGTACTAAACGAGATGAAAAGTTATCACTTTGCTAGAAAAGTTGAAAGGAAACCAAAAGAGCCATTATCAAGCAATGTCCTCGGAGTTCTCAAGGAGTTGGTCCCCAACTTTAAAGAAATAAATTTTAATATTTGTGTAAATTTTAAAAATAATTTAAAATTAAAGAAAATAATTTTTTTTTTCATTGTACTTTTTTAACAATTGCACCTTATTTCAGATTAAGTCATTTTCAAGGTAAATAAAGAATAACTATTTTTAAAATATTCATTAATATTTCTAAATTTTTTAATGTTATTAATATTTGTAACATTTCATTTAAAAAAAAATCATTCTGATTTCTGTTAATATATTAATTAACAGATTTCATTGTATAAAAATATATTTTTTAAAAAGTAAATTTTAAAAGTTTTTACCTAATGAAATGTAATAGTAATTAAATTGAAATAAAATTTAAATTAAATAGTAAACATAAAAATAAATAATAAAACATATAAATTATTCAATATTTTTAAAATAATGAAAAGTTATTAATATGATTTTTGAAAAAAAAAAAAGATATAACTTGACATTAACATGATATTATATTTATAAAAAAATTATTTTTAAAAAATATTTAAGTTTTTTTTTTTACTAAAAATTATTAAATTTTTAACTAGTAATTTTAAATGAGTTGAATTACGTATATTTAAGGATATGTAATCTTATAATACTCCTGCTACAATTATGGTTACGGAGTAATTTCTCTTGTTTTCTTTATTAGCCGCCTACGCGTTCCCAATTATTTGAATAAGAACCAATTGACTCCTAATTTGGCTTTGCATGTGCCGGGATACTGTGTTAATTGAGGAGCATCATAGTCATTCGTTCTCTTATGAAACTGACACTGCATTGGTTTGAATCTTTCGCGCTGGCTCCGTCTGGTGGGATCATTTTCTGACGCATACAATGTGTTCCGCGATGCTTGATGTTGTGTGGCCAGCAAGCACTGCCAAATATTTAGCAAAAATATCCGTACGGACTCCAGCCTTAATGCACCTTGTTTCGTGTAAATCCAATCTTGCACCACGACACCAGCTTCAAGAAAGAGAAAAAAAAAATATTATGTCGGTTCATAATTAATGTCAACAACTAACGAAAATCAGGTAGGGCAAGAAGAGTCCATTTAGTCGCCACGGGCATAAATGAATCAGTACTTGTGCCTCGGTTTAGACTGTGACTTACAAGCTCAAATTTTCCATCTACCAGGCAAGAAGTCGACATGCCATGTAATTTTGTACAACTTAATTAAAACAAAGCACGATTCGAGACAAAATGCAATAGTAGGTACGGATTTCTTAGTGACGTATTGGATTCATAATGATGGTCCTACAATATGAATACGCGGTCTTTGATTTTCTTGCTTTTCCTGTGACAATAAAAGCATTTTATTGTAATTTGAGAGTCACAAATTCATTTCGTAAAAGCATCGTATTTATGAAATAAATAGATTGACTACGTCTGATCTTTTGCCAAAATTTTCAACGTGGGGTCTGGTACACCATGGTTCACATATTTATTTTTCTTTAACGACTTTATATTTATGATGACGTTGACACCATGCAACTCTTTTGTAGCTGAATTATTGTTTTGCAAGACACGTGAATAATGACCTCGGGAACTCACAGTTACCCTAAAATTCTGTCTTCCGTCAAACAGAGAACGATCAACCCAGAATGAAACCATTGGCAGAGAAAGGTCTTCCCATCACCCCCACAACCAACGTGAAACGGATGAATGGGAAAGTGTGAAGTCACATTGTCTGAATTTTTTTTTGTGATTAGCATTCTAAGAGTAGTGGTACTCGTCAAGTAGCCGGGGTTCTGAATCGATGCGACCTGACTGAGCTGCATGTTTCAAATGTGGGGTGACCAATATTGATCAGAAGTGCAATTACATCCGGAAGCAAGAAGCTTATTCTCACCATCCCATCGTCTCTATATACCTTTTCTGTGCCTGCAAAATATCCATCCGAAGTCTATAAGCTAAGTTATAGGCATATAACATAGAAGACAACGTCACTCATTTTGGCTTCAGCCTTTAATTTCTTTCTTTTTTTTTTCTTATAATCTTCATGGAGTACAAAAACCAAGCGCAAGGTCAACCATTTTCAGAAGGCGACTCAAATTCGGAAGCCTTTGGCATGCAGGCAGAAAGAAGAACTGCTAATTATAAGCCAAATTGTTGGAAATATGACTTCCTACAGTCTCTTCGCAGTAAATATGATGTGAGATTCCACATTATTCTATATATATATATCAATCACGTCATATTTCAAATTTTGTGGAAATTAGTATAGCTATTAATGTTCCAGTTTGATTGAAAACTGAGAATTAAATTAAAGTAATTAGTTGATGTGATGGTTCTGCAGGAAGACAATTATGGGAATCAAGCTGAGAATCTAAAAGAGATTGTGAGGGTTTTATTTGCTCAAGCGGTGGATATATTGCCTACGCTAGAGCTTGTTGACACTATCAGAAATCTTGGCCTAGCAAACCACTTTGAGAAGGAAATCAAGGAAGCTCTAGATGAAGTTGCATCATCCATCGAGAACAACAATATCCTCAGTGTGGAAAAGAATCTTTATGTCACTGCATTATGCTTCAGGCTTCTCAGGCAGCATGGCTACCAGCTTTCCCAAGGTGAAAATCCTAAATACCTACTGTTTATATTTTGCAAATTTATTGGTTTATAAGAATTTTTTATTCGTACAAGAAAGGAGCAACAAGCTAAGTGTTTGAAACTCAGAACAACATTAAGATAAGTTAACTTGATGTGAGATGTAAGAAAAAAAAAATGTATACATATATAAGTGAATAAATTATATAATAAATTTTTAAGTAATTTATGATTATATATCTGAAATAAAAATAAATATTTATTTTTAATAATTAATAAATTTTAAAAAAATGAAGTAAAATTAATTATTAAATTTAAGTATATCAATAAATTTTACATATAAATTATTACATAATAAATATATTCATTTAAGATTTATTAATAAATATTATCCATATTTATCTTCTTATAGGCATGCTCAATGACTTTGTGGACGAAATGGGTGCTTTCAACGAAAGTAAAAGTACTGATATTAAAGCCCTGATCGAGCTCTTTGAGGCCTCGCATTTAGCCTCTGTGAGCGAAGATATCTTGGAGAAAGCGAACGGCTATGCGGCAATAGCTCTGAAGAGTAGTTCTGCAATTGAGAGCAGCCTTGCGGAACGCGTGGTCCAAGCCCTGGAGGTCCCATCTCACTGGGTGGTGCATTGGTACGACGTCAAGCGGCGCATCAAAGCGTACGAGGAAAGCAAACAAATAAACACCTTCTTGCTTGCACTAGCTAAGCTTAACTTCAATATGGTCCAGGCCACGCTACAAAAAGATCTATCCTTTCTGTCGTCAAGAACATGACAGATGCAAAGAAATAATTAAACCAAACAAAGACAAAATATAGATGTAAAGAGATAATTAATGAAAATCATATAAAATTTAAAGTGATAAAAAAAATTATAAAATTATGTGTAAAATTTTATTTGTGTTTTTTTTAAGAATAAAATAAATATATTATATAAATAAGTAAAATAAAATTTTTATTTTTAATATAAGATATAAAGTTTTCAAAATATCCTTATTTCTAGGGGCATATTACCGCGACAACATTGGAGAATGGTAGAAAGTAATGTTTTATTACTTTGACAATTATCAGGTGGTGGAAGGACTTGGGTCTCATAGAGAACCTGAGCTTTACAAGGGATCGATTGGCTGAGAGCTTCTTGTGCACCGTGGGACTTGTGCATGAACCCCAGTTCAGTTCCTTTAGAAAACGGCTTACCAAAGCCATTTTAATGATTTTAATCATAGATGATGTTTATGATGTTTATGGTTCACTGGAAGAACTCGAACGTTTCACCAATGCTGTTCATAGGTCTGTTTTGCTAGTCAAGACTTTCAATTTTTTGGTACAACTTATATATGGAGCCTGTGCATAGGCAGAAATCTTTAATCAATGTTTATCGTTTTGTATTCAGGTGGGACGCCGCAGAAATTGAGCATTAGCCAGAGTGCATGAAGTTATATTTTAGAGTACTCAGTGATATCACCAAGGAAACTGCTTGTGAAATCCAAAGGGAAAAGGGTTGGAGGTATGATCAAGTGCAGCCTCGCTTGCAGAAAGTGGTATCTATCAGCTCTTGTCATATTTTGGTTACTAATAATCTCAAGTTTTAGATTAATTTCAGCTTAGATGGAGTAAAATTCTGTTTTCTTCTGCTTTGATTTTACAGTGGGCAGAGTTTTGCCAAGCATTGTTTGTGGAAGCAAAATGGTACAACAGTGGACATACACCATCCCTGCAGGAGTACTTAACCAATGCATGGACTTCATCGTCAGGCCCTGTGCTTTCTGTTCACTCACTCTTTTCCATAACAAGAGAGCCCTCAGAGATGATAAATTTTGTTGAGAAAAATCATGATCTGGTGTACAATATATCTCTTATAATTCGCCTCTGCAATGATTTGGGAACTTCAGCGGTAATTACCTTCACCCCAAATGTCAATATTGCCTGTAGAATTAAAATTTACATTTGGTACGAATTTGGGAAGCGGGTATTGCTTGTTTTGAATAATATTTGCGGGAATGGCTTCTAATTACAGGCAGAACAAGAAAGAGGAGATGCTGCTTCATCAATAGTGTGTTGCATGCGAGAAATGGATGTTTCGGAAGGTGCAGCTAGGAAGCACGTCAAGGGGTTGATAAGGAAAGCATGGAAGAAAATTAATGGACAGTGTTTCACTCAGTCACCTATGCTGCAGTTGTTCGTCAACATCAACACGAACATGGCTCGCGTGGCGCATAATCTTTACCATAATCGAGATGGTTTTGGCGTTCAAGACCGTGAGAATAAGAAGCAGATCCTATCCTTACTAGTTGAACCTTTTAAATTGGATTGAGATTAGCATGCATATATATATATATGTGTGTGTGTGTGTGTGTGTCTGCGTACGCAGGAGTTCAACATATACAGTGTGTGCCTACAGAAGATAGCTAGCATTAGTGCAGCTGTTTTGCTTGCGTGCTTTTAATTTTCTGGTTGGTGAATTGTGGTATTTTTGCTCTTTCTTAGGCATGGAATTTAAGATGAAGTTTAGTGAAAAGAAAAAGAAGGGCAACCAAGCTTACGGCCGTATGCCTCTTACGCACTAGTCTTATCATTTCTCTTTTCTGGTGCCTGTGTCATTCCTACTAAAAACCCTTAAAAATAAAAAGAGAAAAGCTCGTTTTATTTGACATAATATAATGTTTTATTTAAAAATATAATAAATTAAAAAAATAATATAAAAAAATTAACTTATATTTTTATAATAAATTTAATATTATATTTAAAATATAATAAATTACACTTTAAAATATAAATATATAATAAAAATAATATATTATTAATTATATTTGATAAATTTTATTAAATGTATTAATTTGATGAAATATTATAAATTAAATAATAATAAAAATAAAATATTTAAAAAATTATTAAAAATTTTTGATATTATATTATTTTTTAAAATTTATAAAATTTATCGATAATTTAATTAATTAAATTGAAATAAGAGTTTCAATAATACAATAATTAGACATTATGACATGTATATTTTATACGTATATAATATATTTTACGCGACTACTTTAGAACCTTTTGAATCATATTTTTATAAATTTTTTCTTTACTTACAGGTAAGAGAAAAGGGCAATTTTTTTACTGAAAACAATATTAAGTTTTTTTCTTTCAGAAACAATACTTCGTTGTGTTGATCATTGTCTCCACACAAATCTGTTTGTTAAATATTATTCTTTCAAGTATTGTCAGTGTCAATCCAGGGAAAAAGGAAAATTGTTCTCCAGCGGTTTATACATTTTTAACCCAAAACCTCCGTTTAGCTTGTTGACTTGGGTTAAAACTCAAGATTCCACGTCCAGAGGGTTGGTGAACGAGAAGGAAATGGCATTAATTATTCAAATAAGAGGTATTATAAAATTCTTTTTTTTTTCAAACATATATTGTTTTTCCAAATTATGGAATTTTTTGAATTGTATTTTCCACTTATAGTTTCTTCCCAACGTGGAAAAAAAAAAAAAATCTGATTTTCTTGGGTACATCGGCATGGGCTGGATCAGCATTTCGAGAACAAGATTCCAGAAAAACAAATGACAAAAAAATGGGTTGGGTTCAAAAAGAATGAAAAGCTGGCCCTAGAAAAGTTTTTAATAATAAAAATGGCTTGGGCTGGTTCAGACCTTGGGGAAAGAAAAAGCGAGACCCTCCCAAAAGAAATGAGGCCGAAAGGGAAAAAAAAAAAAAAAAAATTCAGCCACCTTCTGGCTAAATCAGAGCTCAAGTAAGAGTGTTGCACAAATTTTTCATGAACTCCTTGGATGTAGACATGCTAAGAACTAGATCGTCTCGGTCAACTAAACATAAGCACTCATCTTTGTATATGAATTTCTTGTATTTTTCAATTGATCAAACCATGCTTTTTGTTTACTTTAATGGGGGAAATTCTTTTTCTTGTGCAACCCAAAAAAAAAAAGAAAAACACATTCTTTACGAGAATTTCTATTGAGCTATCTGTAGATTCATCTTTCTGCAAGAATAGTTGGATACCATATATATTTACTTTTTAATCTCTAGAAATGCCAATGCTGAGCCCAGCTGGTTATTTAATTTTTATGACCAACTGCTTTATTTTTATTTCCTAACAAGCATTATATGAAAACATCATGATTGACAATAATGTGGCTACAAACTTTTGCCCATTAGACAGTCAATAGTTTTGGAATATCTTGATAACTGCGCTGCCTATGTTTGTTAACAATAATGAGTACATACACACATATGTATGTATTTGAATATATACAAACACAATGATTTTTAGAAATTGAAAAAATAACGGTTTTTGCTTCTCTGTGATCTTGCATTCGACAAGTGCTTTGGTTTTTATTTATCATTTGATAAATAAATCTTATAAGGGCAAAGGTACCTTTAATACCCACTCCAACTAAACGAAGTCAACCCAAGATGTCAAAAAAAAAAAAAAAGGCCCAAATTTATGACAATTTATAGTTATTAATATATGTAAATATAAGGAACATCAACAATTTTAGTAGAAAAAATATTAATTAAATTGCAAAAAATATCTTTAATATCAATATATAATGGCTATATAGTGGTAAATATATCACATTTAATTTGAAAACAAATTAATCGTGCGTACTAGGGAGTTTTGATGAGATGAGTTTAAGTTTGTTAAACGGTAAGATTCTTCTTGTGTACTAAACGAGATGAAAAGTTATCACTTTGCTAGAAAAGTTGAAAGGAAACCAAAAGAGCCATTATCAAGCAATGTCCTCGGAGTTCTCAAGGAGTTGGTCCCCAACTTTTTTTTATTTTTTTTATGAGGAGAAGTTACAACTCCACTTGCCAGTCTTACACTGCATATTTAGTAGAATAGACTTTAAAAAAAAAAATAAAATCGAATTTAAGTATGTATATATGTCTATTTTACACAATTTTAAATTATTTAAAATACTAAGACAACCGTTAATGGTTAACGTTTCTTATGAAATAACAGATTAAAGAGACGCATTGTGCAATATGCATGCGGAGGCGTGTGGGATTGCTAGTGAAGTTGTGCGGGGTGGAGTGGGCAGAACTAAAATTCCTGCTCTGTTTTCCATTTGGAAGATGCTAATCATCGCTGCTCAGTGGCTACTTACTCTATATGTACCTAATCTAACCACTGATACGCTCTCGCTTTGTCTATTTTTATCTCAAGTAATATTGAGCCTCGTAATATGTTATTATGATCCCAATTTGATGTAAATGGACACGCCTGCCTTCATCTGTGAATGAGCTGTTCATGATATCCGTTTTAAGGTGAACTCGTTTGCACGTAACCTTTTCTCAATCATAATAGGGACCCCGATGCTCAACTACGGTTCGGTTCGATTTCACAAGAAGGTTGGACCTTGATCGACTTGTAATCAAATGATTTGGTTCTGATTTCAATTCCAGTGTAGTTCCAATTCTAAATTAACTTCACATTTTTTTTTTTCTAATTTATTTTTTAAAATTGAAGGAAAATTACTATTTTAATTTTTCTATGGTCACTTATGACTGTAATTACAATTATAGTTGGGGTTCGATCTTTGAGCAAACCGTAGCCAGAACCCCTCCTCACCAAAATAATGAAACTAGTTCTAACTCTGGTTCTGGTTTTCAACCAATTCAATGCTGGTCTAGTTCTGGTTTGATCCGAAACCGAGTTGGGGTTTAAAGGGACTCACGATGATGGTTCAATTGTCAATGTCAGCCATATATTTTGTCGGAAACCATTATTCATTTAGTAAGTACTGGGCCTGCTGGCATTAAATTATAATATAAAGTTTCCTGTAACTAGTGGGTTTGTTGTCACTTGGGGTCTTTCCTCTGTATTAAATTGTTGACCGACAAATGTTACCTACATCGCCGGATTCGTCATTTCTCTCTTCACTTGCATCTGCTGCCTGTCTCACCACTGGCAAGTGGGATCATCATTGAGATGCCTCTCTTAAGCTTGAACTAACGTTTAGCTGGTTTGGAGCATGAAAAAAATTATGGGTTTTCAATTTGCCTGAATATCATTGCAATGCTCTACTACTTTGTCCCATTTTTCAGCACTCATTTCATTGCTTGAAGAACCTTTGCTCTTTGTTACCACCACCGAACGGAGGCAGAAATTGAAACAGTGATTCATAAGATGTTCAATGCAAATTGGCGGTATTCCTCTCTCTCTCTCTCTCCCTCAATTTTGCTATTTTGGTAATGGGGTCTTCTTTTGCTTTGCTTTCAGTGTAGTGGAGATTGATATGCTGAGTGGACTGGTGAATGCGTCGCCCAGACTTTCTACTCTTTCTCATCCGGTGAGTACTTTTCCTTTTCTTCATTCTCGTTATTCCAGAGAGCTCAGGGGATTCTAGTTCTTCAGAATCTTATGAATCTTGCATTGTGGTGAAGTCTTCTGACTGTTATCTTCAATCAGCACTCATAGGGTCCCTTTCTATTATATGAAAAGATTCTTTCTTGTTTAATTTTGTGTGTGCATTCTGTGATATGTCGTGGATAGTCATTCAACTTGGCATTTAGTTTCATTTGTGTCATTAGACTTGAATTTATTAGTCAATTTATCAAACTTCTAGTTTTGTTTCATTATTACCACTGTTGCAATCTCAATTATAAAAGTATGATTATGTGGTTTAGAAAAATTAATTTATAGTTTAATCAATTGAAAATAAGCAACAAGATTTGAGTGATGAACCATAACCAGAGTTTCGAACTTTGATTCTTCTTACCAAATTCTGGAAACCACGGTTAATCAACTTGCACCCCAAAAGCTTCTATGCACTGGAATCACACATCTTGAAATCAGCTTATTGTGCTTTCTAAAATTAGAGGACCATAAGTTGTGATCCAAAGAGGATGAAGTGAAATGTCGTCATTTATTATGTTCCAGATTGTAGAGTTGGAGAATGTTTCATCTCGTGAAGCTTCCATGAGTTGGGACTCAGACAACACTGTGGCTTCTACTTCCTTCACATTGATTCATGGTGAAGACAATCCAAATCAAAAGGTATAATACCCATACATCCTTATTTGTAACCAAGTGATAGCCAGTGAACATGATTGAAAAAGGAACAAAGTGATAACTAGTGAATGGAAGCCTCGATGATGCTCATGATAAAATTTGACTTTTTTGTTTCAAACGTGTGATAGAGCTTCCAATTCAGAACTCTCTGTGGAAAAACATCTTTGTAAACTTTTTCTCCTTTTGATCGGTTCAAATGAAGGTTTAAAATTATTGAAGTAACCAAAATGAAAAGGAAAAACAAACAAGCAATCATACATACTGTATTCTTTGCAAAGGGAAAGTGTTATGTTTGCACAGATAACTTCGTATCTATCCTAAGGATCCAAATTACAGTCCGCAACTGCAATTGCAGTCATGTAGCTCATCAGCCACAAATGTAGCTGATGTGATCACGGATATGCCACATTAACTCAAAATGTTTGTAATTGAGGCAATAGTACTATGCCAATTTAAGGCTTTTGATCTATCTTTTTGGCAAACACTCTTATTTTCTAAATAATGCAGTCTTCTGCTGAGCTGAAGAAAGAGATTGCAGCAATTGAGGCTGAAATATTGCGCCTGGAGCATCACCTTCTTTCTCTTTATCGGACAACATTTCTAGACAGGATTGCCATTAACAATGCCGCTAGAATACATTTACCAAACAATCAAGGATTGCGATTTCAAAATATGCCAAATCAAAGACATCACAATTTAAAACCACCTGTGCAGAGACGTGATATCGTTTATGCTGATCAAACTTTGCCGGAAGCTTGGGTTAATTCAGAGAATCAGGGAGACACAAGGTTCCATTCAACATCTACAAAGGTAAACATGTTTGATGGAATAAATTTCTTTACAACAGGAGATTAAGTTGCCAGCAAGTTATGCCCATATCTTGAGAAAAGTTATGAAACTGTGACCTTTATGCTGGGTACTTACAGGACAACAACAGAATTGATTCTGGTCGTCACAGCCTTGCAGATCACCTTGGTGCTTCCTGCATTGTTGACAGCCTTACTACTCCAGATAGGCTTTCTGAAGATATTGTTAGGTGCATATCTTCTATCTATTTCAGGCTTGCCTGTCCCACTCATAGCCAGAAAGGCTCGTCTGTTTCTCCCAGTTCGCCTTTGTCATCCTCAAGTATATTTTCTTCCCACAATCCATGTGATAGTTGGAGTCCACATTCTAATGATGACACTCCAAGGTTTCATCAACTACAAGGTTTAGAACATGAGAGTGGATCCTATGCTGGAATGGTGGAAATTGGGAAGATGTGCTTTGATAATGACACTTTCAATTATGCTACAGTAAAGCTGAAAATTTTCAGGTGGTCCTCTTACACAGCCATCATTTTGAGCATGTGGCATTTCAGAACCATATAATTTAATCTCTAATTGACCATGTTGCCAAAGCTTTGTTATCTGTTTGAATCCTGCCCTTCTGAGGCTCAGGAAAAATGTTTTATATCCTAGAATACTAGTGAGGAAGAAAAGACATCGTTGATGGCTCTTTTGTTCACTCACCCTCTTCAGCACAAAAGAAAGTGTTTAAGAGTTCATGATATCACAGAGATCTACATTACATGATTTTGTTTCTTTCCTTTAGAAACCACTAATTTGTTTTGTAGCTGTGTAGGTCAATGGTTAGTAGTCTTGAGAAGGTGGATCCAAGGAAGATGAGGCGTGAAGAGAAGCTTGCGTTCTGGATTAACATTCATAATGCCTTGATAATGCATGTAGGTGTGGTAGATGCATAAATTTCCTTTCACTTTTAGATAAGAAGGAAGTATCTGAAATAGGACTTCTTCATAGACAGAATAATGAGGAAGTTGCTCATACAATTGCAACCATGATTCAAGAGACTTTCTCATAGACAGAGCAAGTAAAGATGTTCTATTATTTAGGGTGTGGATTGAATTGAATCTTCAATCCTATCAGATCACCAACACATATCTGCTGTATGAATCATCTATCTTGATTTTATCTTCTATGACACTTCACATGGACATCACCATTGGTATTGCAGTTATTACAAAACTATCTGCAATTATTCACTTATGAGATTTTATTGGCAGGCATATTTAGCATATGGCACTCGCAATCGTGCCAACGGTGCCTCAATCTTGAAGGTGAATGATTTAAGCCATATTCCTAATAATTTGTTTGTCATACTGTTGGTTTGATATCTATGCTTTGGTCATTGCAATCCAATCTTTCAGGCAGCATACAACGTGGGTGGACATTGCATAAATGCATGTATCATTCAGAACTCTATTTTTGGAATTCAGTCACACTTCTCAGAACCGGTATGCCATATCTTCCATCATCTTAATCTTCATATATACATAACTGTTGATCAAGAAATGATATGCTTTTCTTCGTAGATAAATTGACTGTATTTAACTCATCATGGATGCAGTGGCTACAAACACTGTTTTCTCCCGGAAAGAAATGCAAGAATGGAAGCAGCAGACATGTCTATGCCTTGGAATATCCAGAACCACTTTTGCATTTTGTACTTTGTTCAGGGGCCTATTCTGACCCGGTGGTACACATTCTTCTTTCTTCTAAGTTCTAATGAATGATTCTTTTGTTTCTTGTCAACATTTTTTATTGATTAGCATGTGTATAAAAGATATATAATAGACAAAATCAGATTAACTTGACACTTGTGACGTTAAATGTTAAAATGATCGAGAAATTTGATTTGGTCTATTGTCACATGATAGACTGGTTTATTTAATAACTGTTACTAGGTCCGAGTTTACACGGCAAAGAAAATCTTCGAGGAACTAAGAATTGCCAAGGACGAGTTCATTCAAGCAAGGGTACACATCCAAAAGGAGGCAAAGATATTCTTACCAAAAATGCTTTCATATTTTGAGAGGGACGTGGGTGTTGGCA
Organism: Rhizophora apiculata; assembly: GCA_037832385.1. Taxonomy (NCBI): domain Eukaryota; kingdom Viridiplantae; phylum Streptophyta; class Magnoliopsida; order Malpighiales; family Rhizophoraceae; genus Rhizophora; species Rhizophora apiculata. The sequence continues at coordinate 3,662,055 of CM075438.1, read as the reverse complement.
TGTCTGGCCTGTTGGAGATGATAATGGCGTCCCTTAAAGAAGGACAACAGAAAGCTCTGAGAAAGTGCATGGCTAAGGGAAAGCTTGACAAGTCCATCCATTGGTTACCACAAAGCTCATCTTTCCGCTATGTGATCCATGGAGATTTAGCCAAGGAAAGAAGTAAACTTTCGTGATGGGCCCCTCATCTTTGTTCCTAAGCGCAACGATGGACGGACCTCTTCGTGTTCTGTAATACATAGGGCTACGAATAGAACTGGAGTACATAAAAATAAATAAAACAGGGTGCACAGCTGTATACAAATGATCGAACCGGCAAAACATGTCACTTGAACTATCCGTAATTTAAAAATTAAGAGATTATATAATTATTTTTCAATTATATAATCCCTTAATTTAATTATTATTATCCTAAATCTTATCACCCCCTTTGTCCTCTCGCTGTTTACATCTCTCTTATGTTGATAATACTAGTTTTGGAAATTTGGTTTTGACTTTTCACTTCTCAATTTTGTCTACTCTCTCACACGTCTCCATCATCTGCACACAAAACTAGAGGTTTATTGCACAAGTTCAAATCATCGTTGGACGCAAGTGGGCGATGGACCGCGTGGCCGTTGCTATTGAGAAGCACAACGAAAAAGAGGTTTTTCATCGTGTAGCCCTTCTTCCTATCTCCCCCTCTTCTTTCTTTCCAAGCGTTATTAGCTTTTGTTGACTTGTGTTATGTTAGTGTTCAAGAATTATAATTATTTTACCTTGCTTAATTGGAGGTGTGTTTGATGATAGAGAGCCAATTTTACAATTCGAGTCCATTGTGAAGGCAAATAATGGACTTGGTCCAGGGAGTCTTCTTCGGGTTGATCTGTAGTACTTTTTTTATTTTTTCAAATAATAATAATAATTGGAGTATGGTTATGAGACCCAGTCGTTTCTCCGAAGGAGAAAACACAACACATTACACATTGAAGCGACCAACAGAACATAGGAGCCATTAACTTTAAAACAATTCGTTTTAATTTATGGAGAAGTGAGAAAGTCACCCAAGAAATTTATTGTGATTTGTGGAGAAGTTTAAAGAACACGCAAGAATTATTAGTCAATATTCGTTGTGGATGTGGACATACACATTTTTTTTGTTCCCATTGTAGCTTTTGAATTTTAAGATTATATAATTCATTTTAAGACTTGTTGCAATATCATGTCTATACTTAAATTATTTTAATATTTGTATAAATTTAGAAGCAATTTACGTATTTTGAATTACTCCCCAGCTGAACACTTTTTCTGTATGCTATTAGTGGATGGTCGCAATAATCCCAGATCGGATCTTCAATATTATACAGAGTCGGATGGTTTTTGGGTATAGGTTCTACTCATGCATCTGCACTTGAAAACGAATCTTCAGGCAGATCAGCTGAAAAATGTACTTAAGGCCCGGGGGGGAGGGGGGGTCACACATCCATCTGAACGCAAAGTAAAAGAGAGGAGTTGGAACTTTACTTGAAACCTCTGCACGATTGCTATTCTTTGTGGCTATGGATGAAGTTTCTGAATTCTACTAATAAATTGACGAATCAAAGAGAGGACTAGAAGGTTATGATTGTTCTATGTGTATTTAGCATCATTGACTGGTGTAAGCTTTGGCTTTACTCTGCATTGGCAAGATGAATCCTATGAGTTGGTATACACTACTGTCCTTCGTGTGTAAGTTTTTATGTTAAAAGCTGCTAATAGCTAGGCAAGTCATCTCAGTCTATGTTCTGATGTCCTTGTGAAACCAACTATATACAGCGGCATATAAGATGAATTTTGAATAAATATTTTTTTCTATGGATTTATCCAATAAAATAGTTTTCCTTAACTCACTTTAAACTTGATTTTAGCTTCAAATCAAATCCAAGTGTGCGTGCCTTTATGTGACTGAGCTAATAAATTGTAGCCTCGTTTGGCGTCTCAATGACATTTTTGAAATGAATTATAGTCTCTTCTGCTGTTTGTTACTTTTATTCTGCTGTAGAATGTTTCTAGAATTGCATATTTAATCCTCATATGTGTCATGCTGTCATCGATAGGACGATCATATACAGGGGAGTAAAGAGAAGTGGGGGAACGGCATAGAGACTGAAAAGGCAGCAGCCTCAGCAATTGCAACACGAGAGGAGGCCTTCAAAATGGTTTGTGTTCTGATTTATGACGGAAATGGACGGCCATTCTTCATTGGTTACAAATATTTCAGCTTTTGCTCGTGACATATCAATCCTGTACAGATTTCTGACGGAAAGTGATGGCATTTTTCATTGGTCACAAGCATTCCAGCTTTCTCTGATGGCATGTCAAACGCATTTGTTGCTTTCTTCTGCCTGTTCCCCCCCCCCCCCCCAATTTCCTTTCAACTCATTATTTAAGAGGAGAAAGCGATCGATTGCTGCTTTCTTCATATTGAGAAAATTGTCGCTCTTGTGCAACTGCATGGTTATAAAATGCATTCAATGGACTCTAATACATGAACACAAGTTTTTGTTACGGGACCAAAAAAGTGCAATTAGAATCATTAATTACACAAATATAATGAGATTATAAATATATAATTAACAATCTTAATTACAATTTTAGTGGGGTCCTGTCTCTCATGCATTGAAAAATTTGCGTATACTTGACATGTCCTTAAAAAAAAAAAGTTAGTTCAATTAGTACAAGTATGGCAAGTGTAAGTTTAAAATTAGTTTTCTAGATTAAGAGAAGTTGGATGCAAACTTGCAAGGACATTCCACATTTTTCAGCTAGTCTTACCCTTTTAACTTTTTCTACCTGTTCTGATGTGAGATGGAATATTGCTTTTTGAAAACCTGTTGATTGTGTTCCTGACGACATTGTACCTGCCAGAGTTTATCCCGGCCAGCTTCTTTCATTCTTGGACGTGGGTTCCAATATCCACTAGAGAGGCTGGTCTTGAAGTCAACCAAAGCACACCACTAGAATTGGTGGCATAAGTGAGGGAAAAAGGCGATGGCTTTTAGGTGAAGTACAACTTTCTTTAGTGAACAAAAACAATAATGTCATGGTGCACGAGCTGCTGCAGTCAGAATGAAAGAACTCATTTGTTTGAGATTCAAGGTCTGGGTCATCTCGATCCATCTATAATAGCATTTGTAGAATTTACCGTGATGCCTAAATGATTTGGGAATGCTTGTTGAGCAAATTAAGTTTACTTTTCAGACCGGGTTGCGACAATGTTATTTTGATAATTCTCTCAAGTTATATATTTCATGGTAAAGATAAATTTGCACAACTTAACTGTGGCATTCCTTAATTAAAACATCAATAACCATAGTTTTTTTTTTTTTTTTTTGGTTTTGTTATTCATGAAAAATTTTACAACAACAAAAGTGATTTCTATTAAAAAATATCACATACCCATTTTTCAAAATTTGAACCTAAGACCTCTAAAATAGACATAAAGGTGACCCTAAGTGTAAACAACTAAATTTAAAATTTATAATAATATATTCAGTTTTCACTCATAGTTAAATGTCCTCCCTCAATTTAACCACAGAAAAATAAATTAAATTTATCCGGTTCAAGCAATGTTACAGCATAAGTTTTGACCTCTTCAGGAAGGCATTGTGCAATGTTATTTAATACAGTGAGGGCTATGTTATTCACATAATTGATCATTTTATTGAAAATATGTCATTTTAACTCTATGCCATAAATATATCCGTTGTTTGCAATTTAGATTTTTAATCTTCCATTCATGAAAAAGGTTGAAATAATTTTAAAAGAGTAATTATTTCAAATAAAAACAACATGCTTTGAAGTTACACTAAAGAAAAATTGAAAAAGTGCGCCTGCAAGGTCTAGAAAATTTGTGGTATGTGCTTTTTTATTTGCTACCAGGTCACCCGACTGGTGGTAACAAATATGCTAATTGATTAATGGGAAAGATCACATGTAATACAATCTTAACGAGACCCCATACAATAAAAAAGTTCCCATCTTGAAGCTGCCTGCTGTCTTCTCCAAATCATTGCTGATTTGTTTGATTGATTTTCTTCCTTTTTCTAAAGTGCATAGTTTCTTCTTATTCCCTCCACTTTTTGATTACTATAAAACAAAGGCATTGACCAAGCATACACAGGTCCAAAAGCTTACCATATGCCTAGCTTTTCTCCTTCCATCTGAGACTACTTACATCCCAGTTACCCTTTTCTGAGTCAAGCTAAAAAGTTGTCCTTCTCCCGGAGAAACAACCTTTTTTTTTTTTTTTTTTTTTGCCTTTTCAGTAGTATGAACGTCTGATTTGAGGCCTGCTGTTTGATATTGTTCACTTGGTGGCAATGGATAATTTCTGTGATCTTGAGGTTGACGTCAATGGTGAGGAGATATTCAAGGTTAATAAGGTATGGACACTCTCAGCTCTGCCTGCCTATTGTATTTAAACATGTTCTGGTCCCATTTTCTTGAACTCTTGGATTGGAACTATTGATTTCTTTAGTCAAAAAGTTGTGAATCGACTTTCTCTTTTCAAATACAGTTTAGGCTATGTTCATTGGCCTTGGCTGTCATTTCTTATTCAATTGCTGCAATTTCTAACGTTTCATAACTTTTTTGGCAGAAAATTCTGGCATCCTTTTCGGGTCGGTTCTGCAGATTATTTCACAAATCAACGGATAGTAAGAGACAGCTGAAAGTGATATTTCATGACTTTCCAGGAGGTGCAGATGGTTTTGAACTCATAGCAAGGTTTTGCTATAACAATGGCACCATTCAGATAACCGGTTCTAACATTGTTCTGCTAAATTCCGCTGCTCATTTCATGCAAATGGACAGTAATAGCTCAGCAACACTGAACTTAATAGCCCAAGTTGAGAAGTCCCTTGAAGGGATCATTTACTGGACCTGGTCTGAGCTAGTAGTTGCTTTGAGACAGTGCCAGGATTTACGTCCTGCTGCAAATTCTTCGTTTCTACTTCAAAAGGTCTTGGATTATCTTATAGGAAAGCTTGCTTTGCCTTCTGAGGCAAACCCATTTATGCACATCTTGGATGATTTCAGTACCCAATTTTCCTACGATACAAGCAGCAGTAGCAGTACAAGAAGCAATTTCCATCCAACGACTTGGTGGTTTGAGGATCTTTTATTCCTAAAAGATGGTTTGTTTGAAAAAGTGATAAGGATGATGGTGTCAAAGAAATTAGATCATGCTGTGATACTTAAGTTCCTCATCTTTTACTTAAAATCACATATCATTACCGATACAATAGCCGGGAAGCGGAAAATTGCAGAAATAGCAATCAATCTGCTGTCATTGTTTGATAGGAACCGTCTGTCTTGCAAGGCATTATTCGAAGTTCTTAGGGTAGTCTCAATCCTGAAATTAAGCAGATGTCACAGAGCCAAATTAGAAACTCTGATAGGTTGGCAGCTGGACCAAGCCACTTTGAGTCATCTTCTTGTTCCATCCCCACGTAGAAATTGCTATATGTACGACGTGAATTTAGTTTTGAGGCTTGTAAAAGAGTTTCTAGTGGCAGGGGAAAATAGTTCTAGTCAGTTGAGGAAGGTTGCTAGCTTGATGGACTCATATCTTATGGAAGTGGCTCCTGACGTCCTCCTGAGACCCCCCAAGTTTGCTGCATTACTATTGATTTTACCAAGTTCTGCTAGAGAATCTAATGACAGAATCTATGAAGCTATTGACATCTATCTTGAGGTACACTATCCTATTTTCCAAATTTGATCTAGTGAAATTGAGCAATTGTTCCACAATTTTTTAGTAACTAGCTGCATGGTTTGCACTAAAATTTTTTCTTCCCCAATTTGCAATTTGCTTATCATGACTTAAATTCTGTATAGGTTCATTCTCAATTAGGTGAAGAGGAGAAGATGGTTATATGTGCTGCCATGAATCATGAGAAACTCCCTGCAGAAGCATTAGAGCATCTAGCCAAGAACTCAAAGTTTCCATTGGGAAGAACAGTGGAAGCTTTTATCACTCAGCATTCCAAGCTTATTCATTTCGGCCATAGCCATTTGCCCCTCGTCAAAACTGTGAAAGACTCCACTTTTTGTAGAATTGGCAAGAAAAATGTGAGAACTGAGAAGGCAAGGAATGGTGAACAAATAACTCAATATTGCTAGAAAGCATCAATTAACGGTGCAGAACAGGAAAATCTTTGTTCAAAAACGCAATTCCCGGCGTCAAATGTTCCAAAAGCAAGACCATTTAGTCCATTCAAGGACATATTATTGCCAAAACTCTGGTCCTGATGGAAATCAGCCTCTGTATTTTGCATTCCTTTACTTTCTTGCCAAACTACATAGCATGAAAATTGGACTAATGTAAATATAAATGCAACATCCTGTTTCGTAGCAAGTTTTTATTTTGGTACCCCACAATGCAGTAGTCTCTTACATTATTAAGAACACGTTTGTATACTATGCTAAGTCTACCTTTTTTGCTTGATCATAGGCTATCCATGTCGAGATTAGTAGAGCTTAGTCTTAATATTTGAACTCACATTGGTAATTTTTTAATTCCTGATAGTTTTCTTTTGCGTATCCTCAATATGTTTTGCTCAAAATGTCAAACATCATTGGAAACTGCAAAGAAGACTCAATTTCCATGGTGCCAGACTGAGCAATTCACATTTGGGACTTGGAAGCAATGGGAAAACCAAGACAATGTGAGAGCATCAATGTCCTTTTCATGACCCCAGAAAGAAAAATAATAATAATAATAAAAATACATGGGCATTAAGAAAATCAATCGATGATTCTGAAGAACATTCGGAGTGAAGGGCCAAGTCCACTCACTGTCACTGCGTCGGCAAGCCCTGCGGCGAGGAGCACGCGCTTTTTGCGGGGCTCACTGCACTAACAAATCGTTTGAGAACCTCGAAGCACTAGAAAGATGGCTTTTAAGTGTGATTATTGAAATCAAAGCAAACTGACGTACGTCTCTAACTCCAAACTGCTTTGCATTATCAATAAAATTAAATTTATATTTACAGTCTTTCTTATTAACTGAGATCATATATTAAAAATTTAAAAACATACGACAATAATTATTATAGTGCAATATGCATTATCACGTCAACCTCATCAAGCTAATATAATATTTTTGAAAATTTTTAGACAATTAAAGAAAAATAGTAGTTGAATATTCACTCACAAAAATATTTTGAATTGTTTTTTATTGTGATGTTGAAATAGTATTCCAAGAGTTATTAGATGGTAAATTATATAATTAAAGATAATTATTTTTTCTTCATAAACATAATATTTCTTTTTCAGGATTTGATTTGAGACTTGTGAAATAGAAGTCTCAATCTGAAATCAATACAAGTGATAAATACACAACTATGTTTATTTGCCACTGCCAGTGTATCAGCTGCAATCACATCTGGCTTGTAATCTGAGGTTCAAGTCAAATTAGTGAAGAAAAATATTTGGCATTGGAAGGCGTTAAACAATGACCACGAAGCCCACTGCAAGTAAATTGTCATGGGGGTTTGTCAAGCATTAAATGCTAGCTAGTGTCTTGCTGCTAAGAGCTAGAGTAGAGTTTTCCCTTTTCAAAGTTCTGTTTTTTCAGGAAAAAAAAAAAAACAAAAAAACATTTGACGAGCTGCATGAACCAACATTCTTGAAATCAACATTTGAAAATTTCAAACATAAACATCTTGTTTTGGTTGTGATTCCTGTTCTTTTTTTTTTTTTTTTTTGTTTCGGCTTTTCCAATTTGTTGGAACCTGGGAGCATTTATGACTAGCAGAAGCCAAGAAGCTTCTTCTGTTCTGCCTTCCCTTCGTTAAGCTTTTTGGGCCTATTGATTAAGGAGACAAAAGCCATGTCCAAACTGGGTGAGTGCCCACTTTTGCCTGCAAACGGACGAGTTAAATGCTCGTTTACCAGCCTGATTTCATAAGCAAAATAACGTGTTTTCTTCTTCAAGTTTAAGAACTAAATGTTCGTTGGCATTTACCAGCACATAGGACCTCATCAAATTTTTGTAAAAAAATTACAACCCAGGAGTGTAGACAATCGATTGATCCATTTTGTTAGCGTTTTACTGATTGGTGATTATAAAAAGGATCGACATTCCTGCAAAGTAGACATACATTTTGTAGGGACTCTCACTGCATTTATGTCAGGTCTAGAACTTAAGATACATGTATGAATCAGGCCACATGACTTAAAATATATCGCCAACCTGAATGTTTATACCAATTTGTTTCAAACCCAAGTGTAATATATGTATTTTTTATTCATAAACCCTGGTATAATGTATTAGAGTGGGAACCTAAGGAATTGGTAGGTTCTTAAAAATAGAAAAATCTGTACAGCAAAAAGGAGAAAGAATGTCTTACGGCCTGTATATACAATCTAGTATATCTACAAGCTACGTATAAATGAAAATTAATGTATTTATTTTTTTATTAAAAAATTGATTGGACAGTGAATTATATAATAAAAATAATTTTGACTGTATTTAACTCAGACCAAAACAGCCTTCTACTAGGCTGGGCTAGCAAGAATCCTACTAAAACACTATGGGCCACAGTCCAATTGTGATAGCCCAATTTCACTTCCAGTGAAGCGACGCCGTAGTACAAGAGCATGTTCTTTCTTGCTTTCCGTGTTCACCGAAAACGACGTCGGGTTAGGTACGGACAGGGAGCAGTGACATTAAAAAATAAGAGAGAGAAGTCATAGAGCATCCATCCTTGCTTCCTTCCTTGCAATTTCCTTCGCTCTTGTTTTCCGATCTCTGAGAAACCTCCGTTCTTCGATCCGTCATTCGTTTTTTATGTGGATTTTCAATTATCGATTATTGATTATTGGAGAGAAAGAGAGAGGGAGAGGAGGAGATGTTGGAGAAGATAGGATTACCGGCGAAGCCATCGCAGAGAGGGAATAATTGGGTGGTTGATGCCTCCCATTGCCAAGGCTGTTCTTCTCAGTTCACCTTCATCAATCGCAAGGTCTTTTTTCTTTTTCTTCTTTTTAATTGAGTTTTTTTTGAATTCTTTTGGTCTTTTCTTCAATACCCATGCCTCAAAATCTAATCTTTTGGGTTGTTCCCGTGTACATCGACTTGATCATGACGTAGGTCTCTTTGATTCTTTTGTACAAGAAGTGGTTGAGTTTTGGATGATTCGTTCTTGATCAGCAGATGACAAAGATGTCTGATTTTCAGTTGAATATTTGATTTCATTGAATTGGATGTACTCCCACGTGAAATTGAACGAGCTTTTTACTCTCTTTTTTTTTTTTTTTTGGTGATTGATTTGGTGTTAGTGACTGGTGCAAGAATTTGTGGAACTATTGGTTTTGGTTTTAGCTTTATTGATCTGCTTTTGTTATGCTCCAAAGAGATGCCTTTTTGGTTTAATGTTGCTTAGTCTTTGCAATTTACTTATGATGTGGGTAAAATGGGTTTGCAGCATCATTGCCGAAGATGTGGTGGTCTGTTCTGCAACAGTTGCACTCAGCACAGAATGGTTTTACGTGGTCAAGGCGATTCACCTGTGCGTATTTGTGAACCTTGTAAAAAGCTTGAAGAGGCTGCACGTTTTGAGATGCGATACGGACACAGGAATAGAGCTGGAAGAGGTACTTTATCTGTTGTTAAGTGGGGCAGTTCCCGTCCTCCAATAAATTTGCTCAAATTATCTGACTCTTAGAAATTTTTTTCCAAAACAAGATATATATTTTTCGCCTCCATGATATCTCCCTTGTAATAACATTTTGTGTAGGACATTCAAAATTGACATCAAAATATGAAGATGAAATTTTGAGCCAGATTCTTGGCAGTGATGGAGACTCTTCATCAGGGCGACGTTTGAGTGCTGACATGGCTTCTACCATTCAAAAAGCAAGTAGCAGTGTTTCTTCCTTGTCCACTGGTGAAGCTGCCACTCTGAATGTTGGAGCAGATTCACTTAAAAGTCCTTTGGTGGAGCCTGATCATAGTCATGCTGAGATGGGTTCTATCAGTCCAGAGGAGTTACGTCAGCGAGCTATGGATGAGAAAAAGATGTACAGAATTCTGAAAGGAGAGGGGAAGTCTGGGGAAGCTCTAAAAGCCTTTAAGAGGGGCAAGGAACTTGAAAGGCAGGCTGATGCTTTGGAGGTGTCTATTAAGAAAAATCGTAGAAAGGCTTTGATTTCCAGAAACATGGCTGATATTCAGAGCAAAGATGGCCCTCAAGAGTCAAGTGGAAAAGTTACAACCCTTGCTCAAGTGGGTAAAGGAAAGAATGACCTTATTTCTGAACTCAGAGAACTGGGATGGTCTGATGCGGATCTTCATGAGCAAGATAAAAAATCAGCAAATATGAGTTTGGAGGGTGAACTGTCTTCACTTCTCGGCGGCATCTCTGAAAGCACTAAGAAAGATTTGGGAAGTAGTGGTATTGATAAGACTCAGGTTGTTGCACATAAAAGAAAGGCCCTCTCATTGAAGCGTGAAGGAAAGCTTGCAGAAGCTAAGGAAGAATTAAAGAAATCTAAAATTTTAGAAAAACAGCTTGAAGAACAGGAATTCTTGGGTGCTGATGAAGATTCAGATGATGAGATAGCTGCATTAATGCGTAGTATGGACAGTGATAAACATGAGGAATTGTTGGCTAGGTATGAGCATGAGCATGAGCATGACTTTGAATTGGGTCAAGTTGTTGTCCCAATGGATGAACTTGGTTTTGATAATGATCTTGAAGTGACAGATGAGGATCTAATGGACCCGGAGATGGCTGATACATTGAAATCATTAGGTTGGACTGATGAGTCTGATACTCTGAATGATGTGGTGACCCACCCTGTCCCAATTGACAGGGTAGCACTACTGGATGATATTCTAGCATTAAAGAGAGGGGCAGTCAATCAAAAACGAGCAGGACACTTGGCAGAGGCAATGGCCCAGCTTAAGAAGGCAAAGTTACTTGAAAGAGACCTTGAAGGCTTGGGCAGTGTAGCAGACAACTTAGTGAATCCAAATTCCATGATTGCTAACAAAGATTCAACTTCACAAACTGTTAAGTCAAAGGATAATATCGATTTGAAATATCCACCAAAGAGTAGATTGATGATTCAGAAAGAGCTTCTTGCTTTGAAAAAGAAGGCTCTTGCTTTGAGGAGGGAGGGAAAACTGGATGAGGCAGAGGTGGAACTGAAGAAAGGCAAGGTTCTTGAACAGCAGCTTGAAGAGATGGACACTCTATCGAAAGTGAAGTCTAAACATATTGATTGCAAGGACCCAACTTTGGCATATGAACATTCTGAAAACTTACCTGTTGGAGAAGAAAGGGAAGTGGATGTGACTGAGAAAGATCTGCATGATCCGGCATATCTTTCACTTCTAAAGGACCTAGGTTGGAAAGATGAAGACAATCAGCTGACACATTCTTCATTGAAACCTGCCAAGGACAATGCCATTCATTCTATGCAAAGTACCGAGCCCTCCGTTTCTAAGGTGACATCCAATATCCCAGTGAAGATACCAAGGAGAAGTAAACCTGAGATCCAGAGGGAACTTTTGGGCTTGAAAAGAAAGGCTCTGACTCTGAGGCGTGAGGGAAAGACCGACGAGGCAGAAGAATTGCTTAGAATGGCCAAGCCATTAGAGGCCCAGATTACAGAGATGGATGCACCCAAGAGAGAAATTCAATTTGAATCTCATGACATTGAGGATGAAACTAAAAGTCCTTTCGAAATTGCACCTGGGGAAGGAGACATAGAGGATGTTACAGAGAAAGACATGCAGGACCCAGCTCTGCTCTTAATGTTAAAACATTTAGGGTGGAAGGATGAAAACCTTCAACCTCTAGCCTCACAAGGACAGCAGCCTAAACAAGTTTCTGTTAGTTCTGCTCCTGATGACCTGTCTGGAATTCCATTGACTTCCAGCATGCCAGCTTTGAGACCAAGAAGTAAAAGGGAAATCCAGAGAGAGCTCTTGGATTTGAAAAGAAAGGTCCTTGCCCTTAGGCGCAGAGGTGAAACTGAGGAAGCTGAGGAACTGTTAAAGATGGGGAAGGCACTAGAGGCCCAAATGGAAGAACTTGATAATAGTTCGACAGCTCTTCCCTTGAGGAGTTCTGATAGCTTATTTCTTGCACCCCTTCCATTGAATGGAGATAACCATTCGTTATCAGCAGAATTGGGTCACTCAGATGAAATGGGATCATTAGGCAACACAGCATCAAATCAGGGCACTGGATTTATTCCCTCACCTCAACAATCCTTGAATGCAATGGATCTGCCACCAGGCAATACCCAGAGCAGTTCACTTATGCCAGCTGAAACTCTAGACAATCAAAGAAACACTGGTTTTGATGTTCATGGGGCTTCCTTGGCGTATCCACCTGAAAATTTCAGAAATAAAGTGGGTAAAGATAATTTTGATCCAGATCTCTCCCATCAAACTGACCCTCAGGTACATGGGGCTGCCTTGACCAGTCCTCTGACAAATCACAGTGGGGAAGAAAATCTTGCAACCAAAAAGAGAGAACCAGTAGTATCAGACAAGAAGCCACATTCATATGAAGCAAATTCTGCCAACGGTTTTACTTCCCAGAACAACCAGAATTCCCTTGGCCAAGAAGTTTTGGCTCATAAGAGGAAGGCAGTTGCTTTGAAGAGAGAAGGAAAATTGGCAGAGGCTCGAGAGGAACTTAGGCAAGCAAAGCTATTGGAGAAAAGTCTGGAGGACAGTATTGCTCAGCCTGAAGCTGGGAAACAGGATGTGTCGATGCCTTTGTCCAATGCACCAACCATTCGACAAAAGGAGGCTAGCACATCAAATTCACCTCCAAAGCCATTGTCTGGACGTGATCGCTTCAAGTTGCAGCAGGAATCCCTAAGCCATAAACGTCAGGCCCTGAAGCTACGAAGAGAAGGACGGACTGTGGAAGCAGATGCTGAGTTTGAGTTGGCCAAGACTCTTGAAGCCCAGTTGGAGCAGTTGATTTCTCAAGATTCCACTAACCCTTCTGTTCATGAGGCAGAACCAGTAGATGTAGTTGTTGAAGATTTTCTCGATCCTCAACTTCTATCTGCTCTGAAAGCTATTGGAATTGGAGATGCTGATACTGTTTTACAAGGCCCCGAGAGAGCAGGGCCTGTGAAAGTGAATTCTGTTAAGGGTGAAAATGTTAGTCGGGAGCAAGTTAGCAGGGAGCAAATTCAGTTAGAAGAGGAGATCAGGTTAGAGAAGGTAAAGGCGTTAAATTTGAAACGTTCGGGAAAGCAAGCTGAGGCCTTGGATGCTCTTCGGCGGGCGAAAATGTTAGAAAAGAAACTAAATTCCTTGGCTCGTAGGTGAGGAATAAGAAGGTTCTCCAAAGTCTTCCACATATTGTCAGATGACAACTGATAATTCTTATTAGTTCCGTGGAAACAAGTTTGTAGAAGACAATCAGAATTCATTGCTCCCCATTTCCAGAGTATGAATTTGTGTCGTGGAAGCTTGAAGGTATGTACATTAACAAAGAACTGTATTTTATATGCTGGTGGTTAATTATTGGTTCATGGTGCAAAATGCACAAGGCCACTGGGTCGATTGTTGCAAACCCGAGAGAGTTTGATCATTACTGTGGTTTCATAATGTGGGAAAACATTGTTAAGCACAGGCTTGCATTTTGTTATATTATGGTTAATGAATCAGTGATTACCAACGAAGAGCGAGCCTTGATGGTCAGTGAAACAGTTTATGTATTTTAAACAATAATAAAACTGTATAAATTTGATTATTTTTCAATTATGTTTATAATTGTTTGGAATAAGAGGAATGAAATACTTCCAATATTGTGACTTCATATGTAAACATAAAATTACCGTATTTGGATTTGACCTTTTTTTCATTCTAATTTGTTTATTTGGAGAACATTTAGCCTGAAAAGGGGGGGATGGGGAAGAGGCGAGAATTCACATCTCAGTCTCTTTCCTGGCTTTCCGCTTGGCCAACTTTAAGTTATTTTTGATTGTAATATATATGAAAAATGTTGTTGTGTTTGATTGATGTGAAACTAAAAAGCATTAAAGTCTTGAACTTGTTAATCTAGTTTTCCCTAACAAGCTCTGTTACGGTCCTTTATCCCCTTCTCATGTGAAAGAGCTGCCAAGTGCCAACAGCGGTTAGTTCAACTTTAAAAAAGTGGGCCGGAAGGCGGTCCAGAAAGACATCACACCAAGTCACCAAAATGGGGCTTTATCTGTTTGGTGAGGAAGAGGCAGCCATTACAGGCCAGAAATCCCATCCCCAAACGCCCTTTGGCATGGTGAGAATCCCTGGAACACAAGCGCAATAATTTTCTTGCCAAATTGATGGGAATTGACATTTAACAAATTACAAATATCTAGGATTTGCATTCACTTATATTTTACCTTTGGTGTTCAAGTTTGTTCAATAATTTGCTCGGCGATTACAAAAGAAATAAAAATATTTTTGTTATTTTGAGACCTTTATTTCAATTTTTAAATTTTCAAATGGAGATAAAATAAAAATATTATATATAATCGTTGTTTTATTTTAAATTATTATATTGTTATTTTAATTTTTATTATATTTATATAATAATTTTGACGGATAATTTTTTGCACCCACACCAAGTGATGAGAAAATTAGGTCATCATGTCCCGACAAACATTTACAGCTTTTTATCTACAAAACCAAAGGTGTCTGGCGCTCCTTGGAATAGAAACCAGCACATGGCTCGTTAGTAGTCAGAACGATGTGACAATGGGAGCTACAAGGCGGTGGATTATGAGACTGCAACCGGCAACGTTCGTTAGGAATAAAAATCAATGTGTCAACATTTGCTTTTTCAGATGTACGATCCCTTCGTATACTCCATTTTCTGTTGGACAAATTAGCGTAAAATGGCTACCACAACCATCTGTAAAACAGGCCTGCAAATCAGGAAAAGGTGTGTCGACACTTCAAAATGCTAGTAAGAGTAATATTTTTACCACTGAGAGCAAGCTGCAAACTACTTTGGCTACAACTTCGTCCAAAAAGGAGTCTAGACAAAAGTTAATTCCAATTCTTTAACAAAGAAAGCGACAACATTAAATAAGACTTTATTATGATACAAAAGTTCAAACCATGAATGAGATACGGTGAAATATCTTTAAAGTTAGTCTTTATTTTAATAATTAAATTCTATGTATTTGTCATTTTTTAATAATATTTTATTAAACTTTCTAACATTATGATAAGATAACTTTGTACATAATTAATGATGTCATTTGAATTTTTAGTATTTAAAATTAAAATGTATAAAGTATATAAATAAGAATTTTAAAAAAATAAAATCAAGAATTTTTTTTTTCTAAATTAAAATATCTCTAGAAGCCTTAAGTGATTTAAATTTATTTTTTTATACTATTCTATAAATTTCTTTACATATTTATTATATAAAAATTAATATATATATTTATTTGAATTTATCACACAATTATTAATTCACTTTATATTTATAAAAGTAATAATTTAATAAATTTTAATATTAAATCTAATCTCATTAATTTAATTGATACAATTAGATAAAGTAGAAGAAAAATTGATATGTGAATCAGATAAAATGACAATAAGACATCATGTAGAACTAAAATATTATTAAGGTTAAATCAATCTATTTAAATTTCAAATGAAATTTTAAAATTTTAAGTTTATATTATGTAAAAAATAAATAAATAATTATGATAAATATAACAAATAAAAAGTTAAATAATTATAATAAAAATTATGAAATAAATAAAAAATATTAAATTCTAAATCATAATTTTTTTTTATTTATTTTTTAGATAATATAAAATTAAAATTTTAAAATTTTGTTCTAAAATTTAAGTGGATTTAGTTAAACTAAATAACACTTTAGTCCCACGTGACATTTTGTTGTTATTTTGTATTATTTAGTTAAGTCCAAATGATTTGATATTATAATTTTATAATTCTTTTATAAATTTACTGTATAAAATTTAATCATTTGCTTATTCTAATATTTTATGGCATCTTCTTCGTCATCTTCATTCAATCGTGATAAGAGACTAATGATAAAAAAATATAGCTGACAGTCTAAACTTGCTCATTCCTATAACAATGCGACAATTAAGATTTACTCATAACTTTAATTTTTTGCTCAAAAGTGGGGGATATAAGATTTATAGTTAGTAATGAATAAATTTATTTACATGGTATATAACTCTAGTTATATTTATTTATAATTAATTATTAAAATTATTTGTATATTTTTTTAATGTATAATTGGATATAATAAATTAATATATTAAAAAATTATAAAAAAATAAATAAATAATAACTTAAATAATTTACACCAATTAAAACATTTTAAGTCAATCAATTGTTAAATTTTGATCAGGGATAAGACAAGATTTTGAATTCTACCAGACCCTCAAAGTTGCTTTCTTCGTCACTCAATTTACTTTTTATATTTAATATTATCAAATATTTTGAAATATTATCCTTTTGTCAACGTATTACAATTATATACGTGTGTGTGCGCGAGTGTTTGCAAGTATCCTATTATTGATTTACTAAAAAAACAATAGATCGTCAAAACTAATCAGAGAAATTGAATTTTTCTAACTAATAACGGTTTTCGCTTCTCTGTGATCTTGCATTCGACAAGTGCTTTGATTTTTATTCATCATTTGATAAATAAATCTTATAAAGGCAAAGGTATTTTTGATAACCACTACAACTAAACCAAGTCAACCCAAGTTGTCGAGAAAAAAAAAAAAAAAAAGGTCCAAATTTATGACAATTTGTAGTTATTAATACATGTAAATATAATGAATATCATCAATTTTAACAGACAGAAGTATTAATCAAATTGTAAAAAAATATCTTCAATATTAATATATAATGGCAAATATGTTACATTTAATTTGAAAACAAATTTATCGTACGTAATAGGGAGTCACAAAGGAATTTTGATGAGATTAGTTTAAGCTTGTTAAACGGTAAGATTCTTCTTGTGTACTAAACGAGATGAAAAGTTGTGACTCCAGGATCACTTTGCTAGAAAAGTTGAAAGGAAACCAAAAGAGCCATTATCACGCAATGTCCTTGGAGTTCTCAAGGAGTAGGTCCCCAACTTTAAAGAAATAAATTTTAATATTTGCGTAAATTTTAAAAAATAATTTAAAATTAAAGGAAACAATATTTTTTCTTCATTTTACTTTTTTAACAATTGCATCTTACTTCAGATTAAGTCATTTTCAAGGTAAATAAAAAATAACTATTTTTAAGATATTCATTAATATTTTTAAATTTTTTAATATTATTAATATTTGTAACATTTCATTTAAAAAAAATTATTCTAATTTCTATTAATATATTAATTAACAGATTTCATTATATAAAAATATATTTTTTAAAAAATAAATTTTAAAAGTTTTTACCTAATGAAATATAATAGTAATTAAATTAAAATAAAATTTAAATTAAATAGTAAAAATAAAAATAAATAATAAAACATATAAATTATTCAATGTTTTTAAAATAAGAAAAGTTATTAATATGATTTTTGAAAAGAAAAAATAGATATAACTTGACATTAACATGATATTATATTTATAAAAAAATCATTTTTAAAAAAATATTTAAGTTTTTTTTACTAAAAATTATTAAATTTTTAATTGGTAATTTTAAATGAGTTGAATTAAGGATATGTAAACTTATAATACTCCTGCTACAATTATGGTTACGGAGTAATTTCTCTTGTTTTCTTTATTAGCCGCCTACGTCTTCCCAATTATTTGAATAAGAACCAATTGACTCCTAATTTGGCTTTACATGTGCCGGGGTACCGTGTTAATTGGGGAGCATCATAGTTAATCGTTCTCTTACGAAACTGATACTGCATTGGTTTGAATTTTTCACGCTGGCTCCTTCTGGACGGATCGTTTTAGTCAATTTAGTCGGCACGATAAAGGGCATACATAAATCAGTGCTTGTGCTTCGATTTAGACAGCAACTTCGAAGCTCAAATTTTCCATGTACCCGGCAAGAAAGTCGCCATGCCATGTAATTTTGTACAACTTAATTAAAACAAAGCACGAAACGAGACAAAATGCAATACTAGGGACGGATTTCTTAGTGACGTATTGGATTCATAATGATGGTCCTAGAATATGAATATGTGGTCTTTGATTTTCTTGCTTTTCCTGTGACAATAAAAGCATTTTATTGTAATTTGTGAGTCACAAATTCATTTCGTAAAAAGCATCGTATTTATGAAATAAATAGATTGGCAACGTCTGATCTTTTGCCAAAATTTTCAACGTGGGGTCTGGTACACCATGGTTCACATATTTATTTTTCTTTAACGACTTTATATTTACGATGACGTTGACACCATGCCACTCTTTTGTAGCTGAATTATTGTTTTGCAAAACACGTGAATAATGACCTCGGGAACTCACAGTTACCCTAAAATTCTGTCTTCCGTCAAACAGAGAACGATCAACCCAGAATGAAACCATTGGCAGAGAAAGGTCTTCCCATCACCCCCACAACCAACGTGAAACGGATGAATGGGAAAGTGTGAAGTCACATTGTCTGAATTTTTTTTGTGATTAGCATTCTAAGAGTAGTGGTACTCGTCAAGTAGCCGGGGTTCTGAATCGATGCGACCTGACTGAGCTGCATGTTTCAAATGTGGGGTGACCAATATTGATCAGAAGTGCAATTACATCCGGAAGCGAGAAGCTTATTCTCATCATCCCATCGTCTCTATATACCTTCTCAACTTGTTTCCCACCGACATGTAAAATATGCTGCAACAACTTTGCACCCACAAACAAAAAGAAAATAATAAAAAAAGAAAAAAGAAAAAAGCAATTTGTTGAGAAACGCATTTTACTCATTGGATTTGGCTCTGAAAGACTGCTACAAGATAGCAAAATTCAGGCGTTTTGTGGGAGAATTACTAGTAAGATTGATATATATACCTATAACCTCAAAATTGTTGAATGGTCATCTCAAAAGGTAGAGCAAAAAAAAAAAAAAAAAAAAAAAAAAGGAAAACGTGGATATATCTATAATTTATTTTGTCTTTCGACGAAATTTGTCTTCAAGAGTTTCTCTGGTCTTTAAGCGAAGGAAAAACTCAATTGCCACGTGTACGCATCTATGTTTGAAAACAATGGCACCCTCGTGTAGCCGAAAAAAAAAAAAAGAAAAGGGAGAACATAAAATTGCGGTTTAATAATAAAAAAATTAATTTATTGTCAAATTAAAAATATATAATGTGTTAAAATTATTATAATATTTAAATAAATATTAAATTAAAAAAGCATGATTCAATATAATTTAAATATTTGAATTGATTTTTATTTAAAAATAAATTTTAAAAATAATTTAATATTTAAAATATATAAATTATATAAAATTTTAAAATTTTAAATAATAATATAATTTATTTAAATAATTATTAAAATTATATTTTTATTTAAATATAATATTTTTTATTTATTCATATTAAAATAAATAAATTATGTAAAAATATTAAAATTTAAATAAAAATATAATTTATTTAAATTTAAATTTGACTTATTTTTTTAATTTTTTTTAAATTTTGAATAACATATTATTTTTTATTCTTATATTTTAAATAATTTTTACTTATATTATAAAAATTACATAATTTTTTATTTAAATTTAATATAATTTATTTTAAATAATTTTAGATTTTAAAGGTTACATAATTTTTAAAAAAATTAAATTTATTTTACTCCCTCAAAAAAGTTGAATTAGATTCCTTTTATCTTTTCTTACACTATAAATTGGTCCAGCATCTGATTGCCAACCTCAACCAATCCATCTGTTTCACACTTTTCTACCCTCTTCTTTTTCTCTCTGTGGTATTGCGCATCCCGAGACATGGCCTTCTTCTTTAAACCTTCCCTTACTTCATCTATTATTGCGGGGGTTCAAATTCCAACCAACGAAGTTGTGAAGCCAAACCGTAAAGAGTTTAAGTCTATGCCCGCCGCTCAAAAATGGAGCACTGCCAATAACCTCACATTGGCTGCTAGCCCCACAACGTGCTTCAGCCAGCCAGCACAAGCATGCCCCAACAATTGCATTAATGTGCGTTTTAATTGTTCATTCATTCTTCTATTATTGGCCTGAACCTGTACATTTTTGTCCTGGGGACAACTGCAGGACTGTTGAGATAGAGCTGATTGGCTATAATCTTTTCTATCATGATAACCCTTTGTTGTAAATGAAATTACTCACAGATTTGCTCTTGCATATCAATTAATTCATATAAAATTGTTTTTCTTCTCTTCCAGGGCATTGAACCAGAGCAGTTGAAGGCATTCAAGCGTATGTTAATCAACCAAATTGCGAATGATTCATTGGAAGACTTGGCCATGATTGATGCTACACAACGACTTGGCATTGATTATCTTTTTCAAGAGGAAATTGAAGCAGTTCTAGCGAGGCACTATATGAGATTTAGCACCCATGTGCATGTCGATGATCTCCATGGGGTTGCACTTCGCTTTCGACTGTTGAGGCAAGAAGGATACTACGTGCCTGCAGGTCTGCTTTTCTCAATGCGTAGTAATTTCTATTTCTATGCCCAATTGGTCATTTATGTGCTGATGAATGTGAGATGTTCAATGTAAATAATACATGCAGGTGTGTTTAAGGACTTCAATTACAAGAATGGAGAATTTGAGAAAAACTCAAGTTGTAACATAAACCGACTAATGAGCTTATATGAAGCTTCGCAGCTAGCCATAAGGGGAGAACGTGTACTAGACGAAGTTGCAGAGTATAGTCACAAGCTTCTAAATTCAATTGCGACACATATCGATCATCAACAAGCTAGAAGAGCTAAGCACACATTGGAGCATCCACACCACAAGAGTTTGGCAAGGTTCATGGCCAAAAACTTCCTTTATGATCTACAGGGAGTCAATGGGTGGATAAATGTACTTCAAGAACTTGCCAAGCTTGATCATAGGATCGTTCAATACCAACATCAACAAGAACTTCTTCATATCTCTACGTAAGCCCAGTAACTCACTAGTAGCTGCAATTGTGGCAGTAGACCACAATTTAAAACCTCACTAAAGTTTTGAGCATAATCTAATTAAGCTTTTAAATTGAATGGTTTAATCACAATGTCTTAAGATTAATTTGGACATGTTCTTCTCATATTTTAGTTGGTGGAAAGATCTTGGTTTGTCAAAGGAGCTACGGTTTGCGAGGGATCAACCTGTGAAATGGTACATGTGGTCGATGGCTTGCCTCACAGACCCAAAATTTTCAAAGCAGAGGATTGAGCTCACAAAAGCAATCTCTTTTATTTACATAATCGATGACATTTTTGATGTTTTCGGGACACTCGATGAACTCACTCTCTTCACAGAAGTTGTTAACAGGTAAATAAATTTTTATATCAACGTCAAGTACTTAATTGGGTTTAATCAAACTATAGTTAAACCATTTTCATAAGGAAACCCATAGCATATTTATTTTTTTCGTAATCAAAGACCTTTCGTTGCAGATGGGACACTGCTGCAACGGAAGGACTACCATACTCCATGAAGATATGTTTCGGGGCTCTTGACAAAATCACCAATGAAATTAGCCACAGCGTCTTTAGAGATGATGGGTGGAATCCGGTGCACTCTCTTCGACAAACGGTAAACAGCCTAGACACAAAAATCATGTGTAACATGTAACTCTCGGCTGTAGCTGGGTGACCACCAAGTTAAAAACTTAGAATGAAATCCCCTCAACTCTCCCCTTCCCAGTCTAACCAGACCAATAAAAAAAAAAAAAAACGTTTTTTTAACATCTCATTATATTTTGTGGAAGTGGGCAATGAAATGTATTAATTTTGACACAACTAACATGCTTTTCAGCCATTGCAGTGGGCAAGTCTGTGCAACGCATTTTTGGGCGAAGCAAGGTGGTTTGCTTCCGGGGACATGCCAAAAGCTGAAGAGTACTTGAAGAACGGGATTGTTAGCTCTGGAGTTCACGTTGTTCTAGTGCACGTCTTCTTTCTTTTAGGTCAAAGGATAACCAAAGAAAATGTGGAACTCATTGAAAATGATCCAGGCATCATATCATCCACGGCCACAATTCTTCGCCTCTGGAACAATTTGGGAAGTGCCAAAGTAAACATCCCAAGTCCATACATTGATAGTTTATTATTATTATTTTTTCATTTTTTTTTGACTTATTTGATTTTAATTAAAATTTTCATTCATAAGTTTCCTATTTTGATAACACCCATTTTAATGATTCAAAAGCTATTATTAGTGTATCAATAATTTTGCTTTAATTCACTATACTTATGAAAAAAAAGAAAAACAAAACTAAATAGTAAATTCATTTTCATTTTAAATCAATGATGTATATTTTTGAGAAAAAAAAAACAATATATTTTATATAAATAAATCCTAATAAAGTAAAAAAGTCATATGCATTTAATTTTATTTTTATTTTTCACAAAATATAATCATAATAAAATAATTTTATCATTATTCTACAATTTACTGTTAATTCTAGTTAAATTACATAAAAATCTAAATGCAGGACGAGGAACGGGACGGCCATGATGGATCGTACGTGGAATGCTACATGAAGGAACACCAAGGATCATCCGTGGAGGATGCAAGAAAGCATGTTATGAACATAATTTCAGAAGAGTGGAAACGCCTTAACGAGGAATGCCTCTCTCCAAACCCATTTTCACCAGCTTTCACTAAGGCTTCTCTCAATCTGGCAAGAATGGTTCCTTTGATGTATACTTATGATGACAAGCATCGCCTTCCAAGTCTTGAGGAGCACATGAAGTCTCTCGTTTAAGAGAGTGTGTTTAGTTAATGAAATATAAGAAGGTTTTTTCTTTTAATATTTTGTTTTTTAATCAGTTAATCAACTCTAAACTTTTTATATTAAAAATAACTTTAATATTAAATTAAACAAAATAATTTATAGAGTTTGAAATTTCTATTTTTGTATTTCACTATTTTTGAATATCAACTGCACTCAGGGAAAACTATTTACTATCGTTTATTTCATGATTAAAAAAAAAAAAAAACGAAATAGATTTCAAGAAACCGAAAAAAAAAAAAAAAAAAAAAAGGAAAATTGATTTGAAAAGATCAAATAAAGAAACATGGCCGGCCTACCAATGTTAGGGGACTGGGCCTGAGAGTCCCGGCAATCTTAGGCCTTTAGTCGTCAAACAAATATGATTAGCACATGATTGTCGTTTCTGATGAAAATGCAGTCGTTTTACTTAAAGTTCTTTCTTTTTTCTTTTTTTCTCCCTCCATTGATACGGAATTCGACATTTTCAATTTTAAAAACTATTTACCTAAAGTTTTTCTTTTCTGAGACTACAGTATCTGTAGCTCTAATGGGCTAGCCTAGTGTCATTTTGACCAATGGGCTCAAAAAGCAACCCCCGAAGACACCGCTTTAAGTCCAAATTCAATCTAAATCTGTTGACAATGGGTCATCGAAGCTTGGCTCTGCATCAGCATCACCCTTCTTTCGTTTACCTTGTCCTTCAAGACGTGTAACTTCTCAGCATTGGAAGTCTCTTTAAGGGGTCACTCTGCTATTTTGAGACCCCGTGTTGACTTCCTGTGAATGCGGCTCTGGGAATGTCCCGTGCGTTTGGCTCCAATAACCTCAATTCTAGTGGTAAATTTCCATAGAACAAGAAGCCAATTGCAGAAGTAAAAAAGAGTCTTTAAAAAGAGGAAAAATAAAGTAAATAGAAGTCTTCTGTTGAAATTGTAATATGAACAGTAGAGCTGCAATTGATCTGAATTTTATGTTGCCAAGGTATATGCTTGTATATTTTGATTTTGATGCAGAACTCAACTTTGCTTTCTTTAATTGAGGAACTAATATCCATTTGGTGCTACTTTCAATATCAAGGATGCTTGTTTCATAAATGACATCCTCTTGTGCCATCCTTTCTCGGTCTTTGACATTCTAACAGCATTATATGGAAACAAAATCTCATACGAAAAACACAAAATTATCATTTTTGGAACGTTGGAATCTTCCCCAACAAGAAAATTCTTTCAGATATATATTTGGTTTTCTGTCACCCAACAAATACGACTCATTCATCAAAGCTAACGGAAGCATTAGGAACAAAGCATAGTTAAATGGAATTCTCAAGATGAAGTTTACACTGCATTTGATTTATAAATTCATCAACTCCTTAGCAATGAAGATTTTGCATCAATATATGATCGATGTTTTAACATTTAAAGCAGAACAAAGTACAAACTCAAGCTACTTGATTAAAGCAAAGTGAAATGAACGAAAATGCTTGTTTGACTTCACCAAATTAACAAGGTGCTTTGCTTCGTTATCTTTTGACTGCTTAAGTAACTCGTCCACCATACTCTGGACAATACATGGACCAACAATCACATTCCTATTGATAGACTCAATACATAAGTCAAGAGCCAGACCAAGGTCTGCCTTCTCACAGAGAAACCGAATAAGTGTACGGTAAGTCACCCTATCAGGCATGGCATCTTCCTTCAGTTTGCAATACCAATTTCTGACTTCCTTCAAATTATCATCCTCAATGAACCCACTGATCATTGCATTGTAACTAATAACATTAGGTGTGATACCCTTGTTCTTCATTTCATCAAACAACTCAACTGCTTCCACCAATCTTCTCTCAAACGCCAATCCTCGTAGCCTCGAATTATGACTCCGAACATCAGGAACCACCTTCTTGCTCTCCATTAAACCCCACAACTTCTCTCCGTCAGCAAACCTCTTGTTCATATAAAATGCATTTAAAAGTGTGTTAAACGTGATCAAACTAGGCTCCACGCCCTTATTTTCCATTTCATCAAACAACAATGAAGCAGAATCAAATTTACCCATCTCACAGTAAGCCTTGATCACATTGTTATAAGTAATGACATCTGGGGTTATCCCCAGCTTCTCTGGAAAGACTTTAAAAAGTTCCTCCACATTATCAAACGTTCCCGTCTGCACGTACGCTGACAAAAGCACATTAAATGAGTAGACTGTGCGGGGGCAATTCAGCTGCGGCATTTCATCGAACAACTTCTGGGCGTGATCCAGCATGCCAGCTTTCCCGTATAACCCAATGAGACGAGACGTGAAGATTTCATTGGTAATATCTTCGAACTTCTTCTGATGTTCGAGAATTTCTTCGATCAAGCTTTTTGACCGGGAGAGACGCTGCACGGTGAATGCATAGATGTCGCTGCGGCGCCGGAAGCTATCTTTCTCCGAGAACTTCTTGAATTGCGCCGCGATTCTTTGGAATTTGCGGAGTTTGGACGCAGCCTTTTCGGCGTCGGCGGTAACAATGCGGCGGAGGCGCCGGCAGACGGAGGAGCTTGCCATTTTGCTCATGATGTGCTTTCTCCAGCAAATGAAAAGAGCGAGGGTTTAAGCAGGTTATAGGCAAGAGTTTATGGGCCTTTGATTTTGTTCCCTTTGGGCTCAAAGCCCAAATAAATTGAGCTTTTCTTTCTCTTTTTATTTTATTTTTCTTTTTAATGAAAGAAAATATATGTGCTTGTCAGTATATGGACTCTACCATGTACCCTCCGAAGCGAATCTAACTCGCTGAAAACATCCTAATGCTAGTTTGAAATTGAGAATAAAATTTAAAAGTGAAAAAAAAAAAAAAAAAGTCAAAGATTTTTTTTGAATTTCTTTTTCTTCTTCAGTGACAAATAGGAAAAATAAAATAAAAGATGAAAAACACAATTTAATTTTTTAAAAAATAAAAAACTAATTAGTCACCCCTACATCCGTCTAAAGCAACATATCTCTACTTGGTGGAGGAAAGTATTAAAATTGGAGCTTGACTATAAAATTCATAACTTAAACGATTTCTTCTTGAAAATCATATACGCCCAGTATGTGTTAATTCAACAAATAATGATATTATTTATCAGCAAATCATTGTAGTTCAGCCAGTTGGACACTAAAAGACATCTCTGCTTCAAATGGTACTTACAAGATCCATTGGAAACAGAGAGACTATTCTTAAACCAGTACATCTTTTACCTCACAAGGATGTATTATTCATGGAATTCTGAAAATTCCAATTATTCTCAAAGTAAGAAATGATAAGCATGGTAACAAGAAAAATCCTTTTTCCATATGACCAAATTTTGGTTTCTTTCTGTTCGGTACACCACATGACACACCATAACACATCTTTAGTGTGCCCACATGCATGCCTTGAAGAATATTTATGTACCTTTTTTTTTCTTTTTCTTTTTTTCCTTATACCAGAATGTCTACCTGGTAACTCACACATTTTGTTACTGTAACACAAGATGGAAAAGGAAAAAAAAAAAAAAAACTAGAAAAAGGAAATAAAAATAATTATTGATTTCCAACCAGCTAAGTAGAGGGATTTTGAGTTTCTGTTTCTTGGCTAGTAAATTAATACAATTCTAGTGATTAGTAGGACTGTTGATTAAAACTGTTGGATTAGACCTAAGTTCCAATCTGGAAGCCAGTCCATAAAGTTTTTTTTTTTTTATTTATTTAATCTCTTGATCTCAGTATGCTAGATATCACATACATTTAATGAAACTAAGATACAACCTGACACTGCCCTAACAACCAGAATCATGGGGCACATACTCGGAAGCTATTAGTCCTACATACAACAGAATGGCAACAGGCAACAACCAGCTTCACAAAACCCCTCTTCCATTTCCAGGGGAATGCAAAAGTTTAACGAAGTGCTAATAATTTTAGCACAAAAATGAGAATTGTGCTTGTAACAAGGGAATCACTAACCCCCAAAACCAACAAGATTCTGTCTTTTTTTATGTTTCTCTCTCTCTCCCTCCCTCCCTTGCGTGAGTAACTGCTTTAAAACCCATCACATCTTTTCCTTGTTGTGGCATTGCAAGAAAGTCAACCTATCACTTGGTATCACTAGAACTGAGTTGCAGATAATGGAATTTTCAGGCTGTGGCTTGGATGAATTTTGCATAAAAGATGAAAATAGCAGTAGAGGAAAGATGGATAGAAACAGGGCTGAGCAAGATGATGGCGCATTCAAATCCAAGAACCTTTATGCCGAGAGGAAGAGAAGACAGAAGCTTAGTGACAGGCTTCTGGCATTGCGTTCACTAGTCCCTATAATCACCAATGCAATCAATCTAAACCCTTTTGACTTCTACCTGTATTGTTTCATTTCATGGAAGCCATCGCTTGATGCTTCTCATTATCTAACTTTGTTTTTTTCTTTTTCTTTTGGATGGTTTTAGATGACTAAGGCAAGCATAATTGAGGATGCTATCACTTTCATTCAGCAGCTGCAGGAGAATGTGAAGGTTCTAAGTGACCAGCTTTTTGAAATGGAAGCAACATCAGAAGAGGCAGCCAAGACAATGACTCATGAGACAGATGCAGCAGAGGAAATGAAGCAATCTGGAATAGAGGTTGTGCCTAATTGGAGGTTTACATTTTTTAGTGATTAAACGAGTGCACTATATATATATATATATATAGAACAATTTTCCTAGCCTCAACTGTTTGAATGTTTTCTGTTCCTGGTTTTTAGGAAGATGTTCAAGTGAGTAGCCTTGATGAGAATAGGATATGGATTAAGATCATCTTGGAAAAGAAACAAGGCCGGTTCACTCGATTGTTGGAGGCCATGTCTTGCCTTGGCCTTGAACTCACTGACACCAGTGTTACCACCTCTAAAGGGGCAATTCTGGTTTCCTCCAGTGTTCAGGTAAGACACAGAAATTCTCTCGTGCCTACTTTCTCAACCGCTGTTCATATTTATATTAGTAACTGTGATGGTACTGTCAAAGCTAAATTTACAATCATGGTTACCATATCTTCACTTCAGACAAAAAAGGACAGAAGAAAAAGGGTAATGTACCATTACAACAACAATGTATAATCGTCATGTCCTTCTGTAGCACTACTCTCGGCAGTTTTGATCATCTAATATGTTCTACTTCCCTTCATTTCAGGGAACTTACGGTATTACTCTAAGAGTTCTAGAGACAAAGGAATTGCTGCTTGATATCATGAGAAGCATATAGAAGGGGACTGCAGCACTGCTTCTGGTCACCTCTCATTCATGATTTTGATTGTTAGGATTTATATGTAAGTCAGTATATTACCACACAATAACACTTAGAAATACAATAGAAAGAATAACTGGTAATGGTTAGGTCTTGTGGAGTCCCTTGTTATCCGCATACATTCCTCCGAGAAGTATTCAATTTTCATAAACTGCTTTTTCTTTCTTGTCTGGCTAACACAATAATCATGGCCATCACCAAATAGAATAAATTGTTTGAAAACAAACTAAAGAATTTTATGAAGCTTCAAGCTATGCAGTACCATGATGCAAATCAAAGTTGAGCATCTGTTTACAATATACCAAGGCAAGATTATCCTTGATAGTTAGCAATCATTTTTGTAATCACCAGAGCTAAATCATCAGCTAATTATAGCAATTTCTTTTCTGAGATTGTCTGTTAACGCAAGAATTTTCCAACAAAAAGCCTGAGAAATGTAGATGTCCAAGCATGTACAAGCCTTGAAGGGAGATGAGGATGCATTGTCGAGGACACACTGATCCATTGAGTAACTGGAGATAAATCTAACTCATGACTATTGTGGTTCCTTGTCAGTTTGTTAACTCACAATCTTAATCTCCACTGTAACTGGCTGAATTGAATCTGTTCAAAGTAATAATTCCTTGCAAAGACCACCTTCCCTTGTTGGATACTGCATATCAACCTTTGATCAATAAATGGTACTTCAATTTCAAAATTTCAACCAAAATCTTACCTACTCTGTTAAAATACAACTATTCACTAGCAAAGCATCTAACCCCTCCGGCCAAACACTTAGTCCATAAGGAACCCATGCATCAATAGAAGAACTTAACAGAACAATCACGCTGTTTGAGTACAAGAAAGGCCCATAACAATGCATCAAGGAAGAGCTAAAGAGAAATTTCACAAAGGACAGAAAGAGGACTCAAAAGGATCTAAATTATACGATTAAAATCCTCATATTGTTTAAAAAGAAGTATCGTTCTTTTGGCTCCCCTAAAACCTTCCCTGGCGTCACCTGACCATATGTTACTTTGGCTTCCACACTCTGTCAAGTGGAGTGTTCCAAGCCGAGGTTTCAAACCATTGTCTTACCTAACTCTACTATTATCTGGCCAACGAAGCATAACCCTTGAAGGCATCATATATGGAAGCAGAAGTTGCATTCACTACCAGGCATAGCCAATGCGGCCAATTTCTATGGCCCAGTTGTCTCTGCCAATCTATGGATGGTAGGACAAAATGTAGCCACCTGTTGCAAATCGAGCTCCACCTGAAGGCGGGAGACAATGACAGTGAGCCTGAGAACTAGACTGATAACAAGGCATCCCTCTGATAAGTCAGCTACTGGTGGCAACTTTATCCTCAGTGGTTTCATAACAGCAGTTGTTGCTTCAGTCATGCTTCCCAGCGATTGTTCCTTGGCATCTCAGTGCCCGATGCTCCTACGTTGTGGGGATACGGGGAACAGAAAGATGTGCGCAGGTTCATTTCTATTTTTACAAAAACGCTGTCACAATGGAGTTACCCTTCAAGTCTACTTAATAGTAATTCGATATTTTGAACTTTGGAAATCAAGAATAATCAAACTAAAAATCAGCATTGCATTATTGGTTCCAATTTCACAGCCAAGACCATGAGAACTATAAATCAAATAAGCACAGAGGAAGTAAATTTGAAGAGGGTGCTGTTGTGCAGAGCAATTCGTTGGGGGAGTCAGGGAACCGCAAAACAGCTATTCTGTGTTGTTTGTAATTTATTAAACCACTGCCAAATCATAATTACCAAGTCATAAAGACGAAGCTAAATGTTTAAAGTAATTTTGATGCTTATATATTCTATGCAGAGTCACAAGAAAACAAACTTTTTGGGGGCCTTTATTGCAACATTTTCCTGCAGCTAAGATAGACAACAGGTTCGCCTTAATTTAACCCAGATTCTCACTCAAATTGCACATAACTTAGAGCTACGTCCTGAACTTACTTGTAGTAACAAAGATGATGAGTGAATAGCCTACACGCTCCACTTTGAGCTTCTGATGTTGATAATTGCTATCTGAAGTGGTTAAGGACCATGCTTATGCTGGCTCCAGAATTGTTGTAGTTAAATGGAGTTTCTGATTAAATATCGTTGCGTGTCATTTCCCATTCCAATCAAAATGTGGGTTCTTAATGCAGCTCGATTTGTAATTTGTTGTTTCCCAAGAAGACGACAAGCTTTTAATGAAGAACTGAAATTGCTCATTATCTTCCGCTTAAAGTTGCATTAATTTGTGGCAAACAAAGCAGTTTACTAGCCTAGGTGTGTCTCTTACCCCATACTTAAGATGACAATGATGATTGCCAAAACAATCTTGCGTTACCTATGCCACGCTTTAGATCCAGTTCCTGCTAAATTTCTGTATTTACTTGTCTTGCAAAGGTCACAAGTGCTTTTAAGGCCATTAATTCCCTTAAATGTTTCCAAATTGAGCAACACATACGTAGTGCTAGAGAATGATCATGTAATTAAGAACCCATTGTCTCTTAGCTTTTCCCTGTTTTCAGTTGGAAACAGTCATTCCTTTTCAAATTCAGCACCAACACAAGAAGATAAAAGACTGTCAGACAAAAGCACTCTCATTTAAGATATTTTTCACCGAATAATCTATAAGCTGAGAATCTATGAATCCCAAAAGTTCCTCGTATGCTTCCACAATTCTATCCTCCAATCCAGTTTCAAATTTGCGCATCCCTTTAGAATCTTTTAACAATTCAACATTGCTCACTTACAAAAAGCCAGCAAAAGGAAAAGAAACAAAGGAAAAAAGGGCCAAAAAAAAGGGGGAGGGGGGGGGAAAAATTTCTCTTCTCAAAATGGAAGAGGCAAGATTTATCATTCATCTCTGAGCATCAAATCCCATCT
This sequence comes from Rhizophora apiculata, assembly GCA_037832385.1. NCBI lineage: Eukaryota > Viridiplantae > Streptophyta > Magnoliopsida > Malpighiales > Rhizophoraceae > Rhizophora > Rhizophora apiculata. The sequence goes on along the minus strand of CM075438.1, from coordinate 3,631,014 downwards.
TTCTTCCAACGTTCTCCGGTAGAGCTCCTGCAATTCAGGTTATTATCCAAATTAATTTACATTCATTAGTGAACTGGGAATAGCAAAGCAAATAAGATAAAAAAAAAATTAAAAAAAAAAAAGGCCATTCTTTCCCTTTTTTTGTTGGGTATTTTCCTCCCAAAAAGAAACAAAATTTTCCACTCTGAAATTGGTGTCAAAATTCAATCTTTGGTTCAACAATCTAGAAAAAAATATCTGAACAACAAACATTATATAACCAACAGTTTTCCCAGAGCCAAGATGAAAAAAAAAAAAGAAAAAAAGGAAAAAGGAATTCATAACGAACAGAACAATTAAAAGAAAGGAAAAATGTGAAAACAGAAACCAATTCCAACTGGCAAAAATCAATCAAATAAAAGACAACATAATCCAATGAAACCCCAGGAAACAAAAAAAAAAAAATGAAAACCCTTACAATACCCATTTTAGAAAGACAGACAGAAAGAGAGATGGTTACCAGATCGGGGCTTGCAAACGGGGGGTTCTTCAAAGAGAGAAAGAGAGAGCTCCTTATGAGCAAGGCCAATATCAAACAAGATCAAACCCGAGGATGGGTCATTTACCATAATCCCTTTCACCGGAAGCCAAAGAAAAAGCTCTTCTTGAGTCAGACCCTCCAATCCTGCAAGCCCACCATAGCTGAGGTTAGCTCTGACCACTTTGTCAAAGTAAACTCTGGTGTCGAACCTGGCCATGCATGGACCTTCCAGGTTCACCTCCAGGCGGCCACTCTGGTCATTTAGGCTGTAGGATTTGACATTGCTTGGGAATAGCCCACCTGGCAGGCCTTGACTTTTCAGCAGGCTTTGTATGGAGGCGGAGCCGGCGGCGCCGCAGGTGGCAGAGAAAAAAAGGAGAAGGGAGAGAAAAAGGGTGAAGAAAGATTTGGGTGTCAGAAACAAAGACATTGTTAAGGTTATCGAAAATTGGGAAGACAGGGATTTAAGATTGCCTGAAACAAAGGCTGTGACGGAGGGATTTATGTACCTGTGTTCAGTTTAGCTCTCCGTTCAGTTTTGTTATTTTATGGGAGCCTGGCAAATTAAATTTTTGGCCAAATGATTTGGAGCGAAAAAAGACTTTTATTTTCAAGCATGAGTTGAGAAAAATAAAATCATTTACCTTCTTTTAAAAGAACGCCAATATCTCAACTAGGCATAATACTTTATTTATATTATACTATATATATCTCTAATTAAAATAAAAAAATATTAAATACATGTTTAAGAATTAAATTATATTTTAATACCATCTCTTTTGTATAAATTTATCGTGTTGAAAAGGTGACTAACACATAAACTTGCTTTATTTATAAAATTTTACAATTAAATAAAAAAAATAATTTTTAACCATATATATGTTGTGATATATTTATTTTCTTTTAAACAGGAAAAATAATAATTCTTGTCAATTTATGTTAATTAGGACTTAAATCTTGAGAAAAGATTCACATCTATCCATGTGAAATCTTCTTCCTATTCTTAGCATTAAACTACTAAACACCAATAAATTCCATCTCTTGTTGAACTTCTAATTAAATAAGAAATGGTGGGAATTGGAACTTCAATGCCAATTTTTATCAGAAAATTTATCGTTAATGCATTGTAGATTATTTTGGGTTATGCCTTGGATGCCCCTGGTCATGAACAGGGAAGAGGAACTTCCATAACATCGACAGGGCAATTCAGACAATTCAAGGAAATAAAGCATAAGCAAAAGAAGAGCAACAACTTTGCCCATTTGGACGTGTGAATGGAATCTTGGTTTGTGCCGTACGAGGTATAAGAAACATTTTGGCAGATATGGCCAAGAAGCAGTTGGAAAATGGGGAGCTGAAAGAAGGAAAAAGGTAACAATAAGGTTCATTGTTTAATTGTAGGACTTTTTAATTTTTATGATTCTAATTCCAAAAGGATTTTTGTAAATGAAGACAAAACCTCAACAACTAACCATTTGAAGTTAATTACACTCACTGTTCAAATCCTTCTACCTTCTTAGTCTAAATTTATTAACCCCATATCACTCCATAGATCCTTTTGGTTATCCGTAGATTCAAAGACGATTAATCTAACCCAAATGGGTGGAACCTGCCTCCACTGGTGGAAAAACCAAAATCAACAGAGATATTTATTTATCCGTGGATTGAACTCGTTCTTGACCAGACCCACCCATTGTCTTGCCCCTTCCTCTCGAATCTCCATGCCCTTTTTGTAGAATCAAAGAGTGTCCCCAAAACATTTTTATTTGACACAGAGGGCTAAGACAATTCTCCATCTTGATAAAGGATAATGGAATACTAAATTGCATTTTTAAAATTATGCAATCATTTCCTCTAATAACGCTGCCCAGTCCACTGCATGCTGGCTGGCACTTTCAATTCAATCAATTTGAATTTAAGGCTATCATTGGCAAATTTGAAGCTTTGAGTTTCTTGAGCATCTTGGAAAAGTTGGTAAGCATGCACGACAGAATGAATACACCTTTTCCACTAATAATTTAACATTTCTGGCTCAACAATTCTAAAACATCATACAAGAAAAAAAATATCTACAAATTACTAATATTTGAATCAAGGAGAGAGAATTATTTATAAGCAAAATTTAGAACCGAAATTTCAAATCTCACTTCAAAATCTTACTTAAAACTAGGTTATACCAAGTAGTCTCATCTCCAAGCTTTATACAAGTTTTGTACCTATTTCTGGCCAGGCTATACCTGGTGGTCCCACAAGTAACGAATTTGGTACCTTCATAACTATGAAGTTGAGTGTGGATATGCAAACCATGAGTCCTCAACGTATTGAACTTGCTGGTATAATGGCTGCTCCTCATAATGCCTTTGATAGCCGCTGATAGGAGTCCGATAATCACCTCCAGAATCACTTTTCTCACCATAGGGATTTGAGCTTCCAAAAAGATAATCAGCAGTATTTTCCCATGGATTCCTATAATTACTTCTATAGTAATCATCTGCAACCTCTCTGCCCTCATTTGCCATTCTACCATTGCGCCACAGGCAAGGCCAGTAACCAAATAGGCTTTCACAAATGTCCATTGCTTCCAGGCCATATCCTGATGAGATTTGAGGCACTTTCTCGCCTGATTCATAATCATCATGATCTCCACTGGATCCATTTCCAGGCCCAGTTTCATAGTCAACATATTCCTCATGGTAATTGCCGTGCTTACTGGGCTGCTCATTGGCATCGTCAGCACTCACTTGTTTGCTATCTCGCTGGGGGTCTGCTGTATTTTCATTGACGTTTTCATTCCCATGAGCTGCTGGAATCATCCCAGAAGCGACACCATTTGATGATAAGACATTCGAATCTGGGGCAGAACGAGGATAGCAAATTTCATCCGAGGGAGGCAAAGGTTTGCCGTAGGTTGCAGCAAGATCATAGCCACCGCCATAAGGTGTTGGGTCATACTCGTCAAATTCAGGCCCCCCGAAATCCGAGACAGAGTCAGAGACAATATAGTGAGTTTTTGCTAAATAGTAAGAACCCAGATCATGCTCGATATGGTCAGGCTCGCCAAAAATGGAAGCAGAATAAGCAATTTTATAAGCAGGACTACCGTATTGAGTTGGATCACCCCGAAAAATTTGATGCTCATTGAAGTTGTAACTAGAATAAGCCACTGGATCTTGAACCAGCGGCGCAGGCTCATAACTATTATAGTAAGGGGTTGAATTGGAATAGTACTCACCTGCAGTGTAGTCACCATGATCATCCTCATAAAAGTTGGAGCTGTAGTAGGCCATTACAGATCAAACTGCAGACTGCAGAGCTTTTTTGAGTCCAAACTGATCAGAGTTATGTACCAACTGGTGAGAATTGAATTGAAGACCATTCAATCCTTATCTAGTAGAGGTAGGCATTTTGCACAGAGCCCACCCACAATCTCTTGAAAAGCGTGGCCATGTGATTATTGAATACGGAACCAATTGATTGGGGTCGTTGAAATGAACCCACAAGGGTTACCATTGTTGGAGACTGTGCCTTTTAGCACATGAAAAGGACAAGTCCTCCAAGCCTCACATGTTGTAAGAAGCTTACTCCCCCAAAAACTTCCAAACAAACATGGTATTTGGATAAGAAAAGAACTGACATTAATCATTCAACTTGAGGAAACGTCTATGAGCTCATGGCCGTTTCTTCTGTTTAAGAAAGCGACCAAATTGATAAGAACCCCCGATTTGCTGTTCTGATTATCATTTCGTCACTCGAATGAGTCTTCGTTTTCTTTTTCAGGTTCAAAGGGGAAAGGTTTCAACACTTTCCAGACTATCTATAGAGCATGGGCCCAATAACCTAGTGGATTGTGATTATGATTATCAAGTCATCGATGACATCTTAACGGGTTAAGCGGCCCAATTTGATGAAAACCCGATACCGATGATTGATCATTAACGGTTTAGAGTCATGTATTCCTGCAGCTGTCTTTCTTTTTAAAATTTAGCGTCGCTGTAAACTTTCTGCACCTCGCAGTCTTCTACAGCTGCTTATTTTTATCGCCCTTTTGGGGGGGAACTTAAGATAGCCCCTGTTTAGTCTGTCTCATGCTCATCGCGATTCAAGCAAACAATAATAAAATTTGTTTTTATCAAAAAAGGAACCAAGCCATTTAAGGGGACAAAACAACTGGATATGCACATCAGAAGCACCAAAATCTACCCGGATGAATCATAGTTCGCTGCTGCCAGGGTGATGCTCTATTTCTTCCACTGTCAAACCCCACACCGGTAACAGATGACCCCAAATTACCAACTTGAATGGAATGCAAAGTGAACAATACAGCATTGTCAGGATAGACCCACCAGAACTGAATTCAGGGATCTTGAACAACTGAATCGTAAAAACCAACAATGTTGAACACATGCAATGACATAAGATTTCAGTCATTCCAGATAAGCATTTGTATTGTGTGTATATGTCATATTGAAGTGAAAACAGAAAACTATAAGTTAATAGGTTAATTTGCCAAGAACTGGAAAGGAATGAAAGAGAAAACAGGACCCAAAGAACAAAAGAGCAAATGCATAAATTGCACAGCTCATTCTTAAAATGCACCAAAATTTATGTTTCTCAAGAAGAAACTGACCACCACACACTACAATGGAAATAGAACAATTATGCAATGCACTGATTGGACTTGCCATATAAACAAAGTTTACCATGTTCAAAGTAAATTACACATGCATGACTTCCCATGAAACACATGGCTAAGAACAATCAACAGAAACTGAAGGAATGCCCATCTGCTTCAAAGCCAGAGTACAAATCACCTGCAAACACAACACTATAAGATTTTGAATTACATAGTAAATGATGAGGCAAGCAAACGAACTTAAGATTTCAGTTCCAAAATACTGAAAAACGAAGAAAAACCATAGGTTGAATGAACATACAGTCCTCTAGTTCAGGATGACTCTGGGGTAGTTGCATTTTGTCTTGGTCTTCTTTGCTCTTGAGGTGGGGGGCCATCTCTTCGTCTTTCATATCTTCTGCTCTCATACTTTGAATTCTTGCGTTGCTTTGGTTGATAAGTAGGATATGTGCAAGGAATTATCTCTCCATTGACATACTTGTCTCCTAAAAACCCAACACAAAAACGAATGCATGAAATTGTAACAAAAATGTATCCATATAAAGCAATGTGGCATTGATACAGAACAGTTTATAGACAAAGCACCTCCATAATCCTTGTTTTTGACATCTATATATGAGTCTGGCAACACCCAGAGGACACCAGGCAAACCTGACAACATGCAGATACACTTAAATGCTTTGGAAAGCAAAGGTAAAAACCAAGACAGGAAAACACAGAAATTGAAACGCATACATAAATATGTTTAGCTACCCTTAAATTTCTCAGATGTTGCTTCATCGACAGTGCACTGGAATCCAGTATACGTAGTGGTGCTAAATGCGTACATATTCTTCTTTGCCTCTTCCATGCTGACATATAAGCACCAGTACACTTTAAAGCGCAATGACCAAACTAACAGAACATCACAAAAACAACTCACAGAATACACAACCACCCATATGGTCACAAAGGAAATCCTGTAAGTCACTATCGTTAGCAGATACCCGACACAGTCAAGATAAAAACAATTGAATCTGATATTCATTATTGAAGATAAGAAGAACAAAAAGGTCCAACATTCACATAGCTAAATAACTAGTTCAAGCACATCAAGCTTCAAATTTTAGCACAATACGAACAAAAGCTACTCCCTTTAGGCAAACGCATCAACAAAAATTCATCAAGAAACACAATCAAACACCGGCAAGCCAACACACACTGCATAAAGAAAACCACAAACAGAACGAAAAATGAAACTTCCCACCCATTAGTCGAAAACTCAATCCAAAAGCAGCCACCTTTATTAAATACCCAGTTCCCAAAACATCTCATTTCTGCCAGATGAAGCATCAATTAACCAAAAACAAACCTGCCCAAGACGGTAGCAAGAGTGTTGAGGTAAGTATCAATCATCTGCTCTCTGGTGGGGGCAGGATCTTTGGGGAACTCCATCACAATCAGCCAGTGATTGTAATCACAACCAGGTAACATTATAGTCTCTCTGGTTTCCCCACTGCTGCTCCTCTTCGCCGAGTAGTCTGCATCAATCGCCGCCTTCACCACCGCAGGCCGCGGTGGCTCAGCCCCGGCTGCCGTCCACCGAGTACGATCCCATGAACGGTTAATGGGTATGGAGAGATAGGTGGGGTTGATGGAGGAAAAGGATTTAAGGTGGGAGAGAGATGGGGTTAAGGGCTTCGAAGTGAGAGTAAATGTTGCCATTGGAGAGCGCGAGAAAGACGATGCAAGGGGGAATGACAGGCTTTAGGAGATAAGGGTGGAGATATTATTTGAGGATTGCATAAACGGCACCGTTGGTTTTTTGGGATGCAACAGACGCTAGAATGGCCCAAGGAGGCCCAATTAATGGTCAACTTGGGCTTTCTGTATTGTTGGCATGTAACAAGTGTCAATGCATGTGAAATGAAGTTCTGATGGTGAAAGGGAAAAATAACATAAACTTGGCTGCACATATTGGTAAGAATTGGATCGATTGCCAAGCGAAGATTGAATAACTTGAAATATAAGGTTAGCAACTCACGACCTTACCTATTAAATGTATTTGATGACCATATTGCATTAGAGACGGACTACACGGTGACAGGTGTTGAGAGAGAAGGGGTTTGAGTCCCTCAAAAAAAAAAAAAAAAAAGAGAGAGAGAGAGATAAAGAATAAACTGAGTGCAATGTTCATATTAATAAATTTTAAATTTATATTACATGAACCATTTACAGGACAAAAAGTCTCAAATTGGAGTTTAAATAGAACTAATTGACTTAAAACAGAAAGGAAACATTAAAAATGCTGCTGTGGAAAGTTGTGGTCATGAGGTATTTAGGACAAGATGACCAACGATGATTCCTGGTTTTCTAGGCCTCTTATATCAAGGATTTGAATGTACTCCTTACGTATGTACATTCCCCATCATTCCCGCGTTCTAGCTCAATGTCTGAACCCGTAACCCAATTTGATTACCAAACGGGTTTGTTTACGCTATTGGCCCATGTACATACAATATGTTGGATATACGGGACCAACAATTGGTATTGGGCTCGGACCACGTTGTTGTTCCGCTTTTTCTACAAAACAACCCTTGCAACTTTTATTAACTACGCCACCAATTATAAAATTTAAAAACAGATGTAAAGAATTATTTTAATATGTAATTTAATGTTCAATAAATTCTAATGAATTGAGAAAAAAGAAAAAAAACTGGTCATTTTCATGTGACAACGTACTTCTTTTCCTCATGATTCCCCAAAGTGGGACCCATTGTTTTGTGGTATGTAGCTGTTTTGGTTCTATAATGTTGAGTAGTCGCAGGATTAGGTGCATGTTACATCACAAATGCAGATAACCAGTTCGACAAAATTCCTGACCGTCAATAATAATTTAAGTCTGGGATGTATCCCATTTTAAAAGTCCAAATTGATGTGATAACTATTTGCTTTTGATGGGATTGCGAGACACCATATGGACGGAAGAGAAAAAGGTTGGCCATATTTTAAGATAATTATTTGACCAAAGATCTTCTATTACATCATTAGTTTAACAGAATTTGTTTTTTTTTTTTTGAAGACTCGCGGGGAATATGGGTAAAGAAACACTAGGAAACAGAAGGAAAAGCAAACCAAATCCTGAACGTATCTGACAGTGTAGGCAATAATAACGTGATAAAAAAAAACTAATTGATCAAATTGCTAGTAATTTAAATTAATAATTGTCTATTACTCACGTAGGAATATATCTAACCTATTTTTATACTTCACGATGTGAGAATATCATGTATTTAAATGCTTTTTATGTGATTTAAATCTAATTGACACATTTTGGACAAGGGTGAAACCGAATTTCATGGTTAGCTTCTCTGTGCATTTCAAGTCAACTTAGAGTTAGGTTGAAGCTTATACCCCTTGACTTTGGTATGTGTTTGACTTGTGCACATTTTGCAAAAGATTATCCCTTGATGTGTTCATTAACCTGAAAAACCATGTAGCGGAAATTGACTCGTTTGTTAGAAGATAACAATAAGATGTTACAGGTATGAGACATGACAATGGCTAGGTCATTTCTATTTCATACAAAATTTCCATTTCGTATACAGTTATTCAAACTTGGACACAATGAATGGGAATGTCTGGGTTCCGAATCACTAAGTTGGGGTCTTGATGAGGTCCAACCAATTGACTTTTAAAACGATATAGCTATCAACATTTTTTTTTTTTTCCTTTTACATTTTAGATATTTTTAATGCTTCCTTAAGCTGGTGAACATTTTCTTAAGTAGAAGCAGCTTAACCTTCTCTTTGGAATGTAGTTGCTGGGAAGGAAAGCCAAGATGACCCAGGTTGCCCGATAAGAGGTTGTGTCAGGTTTGGTTTTGACTGAAACCGGTTATGTACATGGCAATTGACAACATTACTGTATATCTAATGTTTTCTCCTCTGCTTAATTACGTATGCCAAGGTTGCGGATTAAAAAGAAAACTGTTATAATGCGATCTACTTGATGTTTGTCTTTTGCGTTTTTGTTAGGAATATTAATTGCATGCTGGTTAAGTTACTTGACTTTCTCAACTTCTTCACCGAATTCTGCAGATACATCCTCCTTGAAAGAGTGGAGTCAAAAAGCATAACGTCACCACTGAACATGCTTTGCTTTATGGTCACTAGCTTCTGTCTTGCTGCTGAGAGTCATATTTATTTAATAGCCTGAATTTCAATTTGCCTACAAAACACTGAATTAGATTTGATATGATGTTTGGAATTTTCTGGTCTTTTGAATGATCTGGTGAGACAATCCAGCCAATAAATTTTCGAAAGCTAACCAAAAAAATACATTTATGCTAAAATACATATCAAGCAAATATGCTCTTTAATCATTGAATTTAATGGTAATCAGCCAGCTAGCCTGGCCATTAAGGTCCTTGAGGGGAGAGGTAGAATCCTACTCATCTTGGTACTTTGAGAACACACACTTCCCAATTCCTCAATCTTCCTAATAAACTACTATTCATTAACAAAATTGTTGAAAAAAATCATTGAATTTGTTGATCGTAAACCTATAATGAACAATCCAACAATTATAGAATGTTTTAGGAAGCTTTTTTTTTTTTTTTTTCTACTTTTGCATCGAATCAAAATCTCAGAAATTCACAAATATTTATTTAGTTAGTTCCAAGGATGAACTTTACATTTTTAATCCAATGGACAAACTTTAAATTATGGAATTATTTAATGAGATAAGAATATTATAACAAACAGGGCAGTAATCGAGAAGAAAATACAGTTTTCACCTACTAGATGTGGGATGGCAAGGGAAAGACTTGTGAACACAAATGAGCGTGCAAGAACTTTTTCATTGAAAAAAGGAAAAAAGAATGTATATTTATAGGGACAGTGCAAATCTTTTGTTTGACAATTATGGCAGCGGAGAAAAGAAAGGAAAAGTAGGTCCAATCCGACCATCATGAAACCTAAAACAACACAGCAATACAGCCTTATTTTTAACTTCTTCATTCCATGGCTTTTGAGAGTTCCTTTAATCAATTAAGATCATAATTGACCATTTCCGTAGATTTCTGCTTATTTACATATATATATACATACATACACATAGAGAGAGAGAGAGAGAGAGAGAGAGATTAATTAAGAAATTACACCCCTCTTCTTCCTATTTTTAACATTAGAATTAGACCAAAAAAATGAAAGAAAGAAAATGGGCTGGTAGATAGTGTGACATTCACATGAGTCATGAATATTGACCGTGTGTTTTGGAACAAATTTGCTTTAAAACCAATTATCCATTTATAAAAATTGTAAAAAACAATGCAGTTGGTTAACTAAGGACCATACAGGAGGGCCCCCTCCCAAATCCATGAAAATTAAAAAATAAAAAAATAAAAAAAAGGACTTAACTGTAAGATCATATTACATACGACTATAAGAGAGAGAATCTCCCCAAATCAAGCCTTTCAATTGCATGTAATTTAGGATTAGGAACAACCAAAAGGGCATGTCTTGAGAGGCCGAAAAAATGACAAGGCACGATTCACATTGCAATCAATATCTCGAAACACCGGCCATCTCCTACGAATTTTGGAAGGGTTTTATTAACAGTGGGACCGCCACAGGAAGAAGAATAGAGGGCAATGTTTCGCCATGGGTCAATTATCCATGTCAACCCCACCAAAAAGAAAGACCAATTCGGTGACACTTCATGATTCCACAAAGCCAATGATTAAATATTTGTCATTGTTTGAAATTTAGGAACTCTCTGCTTGGTGGTAATCGCATTTGGATGCTTAAACAATAATTCCCATGGAAGTCAATCCGGCTAGGGTTGGCACTGTGGTGGAAACACGGCCGGATTCAACAAGGGAATTCCAATTGGCTTTTTTAAATTTTTTTTTTTTTTTTTTTTTTTTGTGTAACGTGTTTGTGTGCGTGTGTGAGATAAAAGTGGAGAGTGATTAGGTGGGGATCGTTAGAATTTGAACAAGTAAGCTAACCATGAGACAGACTTAGACAGCAATAATAACCCCTAAATGACAGAACAAGCAAATAGGGACGGCAACAAAGAGGGCATGTTTTAGAGCTTTTTGATCATTTTTTTTGTTTTTCCAATTCAGCGTTGCCCCATCCTTCAAAATACCTGTCACCAACCAACTGCCTTTTTATTCTCAAATTAAATAATTGACTATCGTTACTGTTGTCCTACTTCTCCCCAATTATTTGAGCCACAAAAATAATAAAATATAATATACACCTATTATAAACTAGTCTATAATTATGAAATGAGAGAGAGGATGATTATGTATTTTTGTATAACTTATAACTCAATTTGCTTTTTGACAAAAAAAAAATGTTTATAATAATATTAATTGTTATTTTAGTCCAAAGAAATTAATTTTTATTTGGTGCTAAAAGTAAAGTTTTCTCTTTTACTTTCACCTATTTTTCTTTTCTTTCTTAAATCCAATTACAAGAAAGTTTTCTTTTCCAACTTTTTCTAGCCGTCTAAACATAGTAGATAATGAGCGGCTCTCGTTGAAGAGCTAGGTAGCCTATTTCCTTTAAGTTTGAGCCACGGGGTTGACTGACACAAAGGCACATTGGTCAACCGGTCGCCCAAAATTTCTTGGTCGTCCTCTATTACACTGACACACGTTAGATTTGTATTCTTTTTATATGAATTCATTCTTATTTTGTCGTTTTTACTGCATTTTCTAAATGGGCCCCCTGGCCCTCCTTCCGACTGCCACGTGATTGAGTGGTGGAATTAAACGAAGGCCATTCATCCGCCCCAAGGACGTCTGAAGGACATGTGTCCTAGTTTATCGTTTTCCGCACCTCACCATTGCCTCACAATGACATCATATTATATGAAATGATATCACATTTACATTTGTTTGCAATAGTCTCCAATTTACATCCCAGTCTCATCCTAAATATTTATTTTAAAACTGCCAAATTCAGAGTTTGAAAAAAAAAAAATAATAAATAAAAACGAGAATCCCCCGTGTTGTACAATTGTTTCAATATTATGTAATTTGGTTTTTGGCAGTGTTTTGCAAGCACGAGGATGGGGACAATTGGACAAATCAACCTAAACTAAATGTGCTGGCGTCACTTGAATACTAATTATTAATCTTAACGATAATCATGCTTTAGGCTCCTGCTAATAGTGGGCCAATACTAAATATTTAAGTATTTTCCATAGTAGGTCTAGACCCAAAAGGCAAATTCCGTCAATATTTAATCGATTATCTATTATGATAATGGTTAATTACACATACCCCTTTATTTATCACACCATGTACTCTTATGAATTAATTTAATTTTTCAATAATACCTTCAAAACTTCAAAGCATCCTATATAATATGTTGTCGACTATTTTATTTCATTTTTTTTCATTTAAAATTGCTATAGAAAAATCAGTGGCTGATCTTAAATAATAAATTTGCTTCGAGCAATTACAGTGGTCATAAACTACTATTTTGATGTTGTGTGATGCGACTCATAAGCCATGACATGGGCATACAACGAATGGCCAATTTTTCTGGGACGAATGAACATTCCTGAATATGCAAGAAGACAAGTAGAAAATCCAAGAGGTGGATTGGGGTGAGAAGTGATCTAACATGACTTTTGCATTGAATAGAAATTAGAAAACATTATTATATCCTCAAGTGACACAATAGAATATATATATTTTTTATTTTTATAAATTATATCCCTTTATTTTTAGTACTAAAATACGGGATATCAAAGATAAATATCTACATTTTTAATTATTAAATATCTTTTAAAAAATAAAAATATTTCTATTTACCGTGTGTTGACTCTTTTAATTTTTTTTTTTTTCCCCATTTCGTTAGGTTACCGTTCCTTGATACAGAGCAAAATTTTAATATGTTCACATTGTTAGGAAGGGTTTAGTGCATGTTCCATAAAAGAAAAAGGAAGCAAAATTGAGTTTAATCTGTATACCACAAATTAACTTTATGATTTTGATAAAAAATAATAATAATAATAATAATTGAGTGTTCGATCGTGAGAGAGAGAGAGAGAGAGAAATGGGGTACGTGGGTTTTGACTGCTGTGCAGTGGCCACGACAGAGGCCCCAGGTGCCGTCGCACGCGCGCATGCCTCATGGGTCCTACGTTGACTCCAATAGCAATCAAAGAGTTTACATTAAACTATTTGAAGTATTAATAATGTCAAGTAAGAGTAAACTCAAAGCGTGTTGAAATAAATAATGGCGGTCTTTTTCAAATGCATAGTGTTGTTGAAGGAAAAGAATTCAAAACACACGGGGTCTGACCTAACTTAACTTGCCCTATTCATTCCTCAATTGGTCGGTTACAAGTCAAAAACAATTGTTATTCCTTTCAGCCGTCTTGGACAATCTGAACCAGAAGTCCAAATTTGAAACCAGCGAGTGATTAGGATTTCGTGGGTAAGAAATGTTTCCATTGTGTGTTACGCGAGATACGCAACTTTTATTTTTCAATCACCCCGGATCGCCTAACAATAAGAGTGAGCTTGAAATTATATGAGAAATAGTAAAAACAAAGACTATAGTTCTCATGGTTGTGCCATCTATCTCAAAGCTTGATGTTTCTTGTTGGATGGTTTTAAATTCTATGCCTTATTTTATTTTTATTTTTTTGTTAATTGATTCTAATAGAATTAAAATCGATACCATTAAACTTAATGTAGGTCTAGCAAGTTGTTGAACCTAATTCTCTATATCCAAATTGCACGGGAATGGAAACGAGATTGTGTCATTTGTTAGATTTTTTTTTTTTGGTTTAGTCTCATTTAATAGAATTGATGACTAATTATTTATGTAGAATGTTGATTTTAGGTATGCCGGTCTCATTCCATGACGCGTTAATTAGGTGGCAAAATCGTTTTGTCAACCGTGCCACTCACGGATTGACGAATTTGGTCAACAGCAGCTTGTATCTCGGTACATAAATAAATCTTTCATCCCCCGAAACAGAATAGACTCAATAAACGAAAGAGAATCACTTGACGACCACAGAAAAAAGTTTCAAGCGATCAAATGAATGCTAGAGTCGATCAAATGCAAATTGTTATAGATGTCATAAATTTGTGTTGATTAAAGGTAAAATTTTGAACGTAATACGAGAATTTAGTAGCTAATTAACACGATAAACAATTTCTTGGTGTGCATTAAGTATACTTGAGTTGCTTGTTCATATTACATGCATGTCCCTGAGAGCCCGTGTCTTGAGAAACACAGTAAGTTTGATTGCATTGAAGGAGATCGAAGATTGCTAACACGTTAATTATGCTACAAAGTCCCAATCAAATGGTTAACAATTGTCCGGACATACCACGATTGTTGAGATATCACTTAACTACCCCATTCAGCTTACCAATAATAATCATTTCAAGATGAAAAGCTTTTAGATTATCTACCGGATACTACCATCGAATAATACCATTCACTTGGTACTAGAATAATGCCATCCATGCGCCTGGCAATAATAATAATAATGAACATGATGACAATTCGTGTATTAATGGGGATTCAAATAGCATTGCCAATTTCATGGAATGAGACACTTAAGTCATCAATTTTACGAAGTATTTGGAGTTGTGGCCGTCAAATCCTTCGCTATATATGTTCTGATGTTCCTAGTTAATTTGTTGATAAAAGGATTTTTTGTTTGCTTTTACTAATTTTTTTTTTTATGAAGTTCTAAATTTTAGATACTATTATATTTATTTAACACATTTATAAATTAATTAATGATAGGTATTTGTCCCTTTTGTTCGCATGGAAGATATTATATCTAAAGAAAACAGCTACGGAATTTTTAAAAATAATAATAATAATAATTGTCGTCAAAAGGGTATGATTATAAACTAAATTAAATCAATTAGACATCTCCGTATAAGGTTCAAGATTTAAAATTAAATCTCAAGTATAAATCAAATGAATTCTTTAGTTCTTTTTTTTTTTTAAGAAAAAAGAATTAGATTCATCTCATCCGGGAAATATTGTAACTTATCATATTGGGTGCATCCGAATCCTTTACCGACTATTTAGAAAAAAAAGAAAAAAAGAAATCTACTTTTTAAAAAATGGAAAACTTTTCATTTAAAATTAATTTTCTCTATGTATCCAATTGAGTCTCAAGCTATGATTCATGGTAATTTATTAATAAAAGCACAACTTTATTTCTACATATTTAATTGCGATTACAACTATGTCCAATTATTAGTATATATGGGAAAATGATTATATCTCAAATGCAAAAAGCCAAAAAATAAAAAAAATCTAAAAAGGCTTGATTTTGAAAAAGACAGATGAAAAATAAATAAATAAATAAAAGAACTCATTACAAACAGACACAAAAAAAAATTGATTTAAAACAGATATTCTACTATTATTATGTGGCCGTATGATTAATTATATAGAAGAAAATACTAAAATTATAGAATCAACGTTTATACTATTACAAAGTTTAGACCTACCCACTCACTCACTCATTTTCCAAAAGTAAAATGCGATTCGAAATGCCTCTCTCATCTGTCCCATCATTCCCCTGGTATGTCAACGAAAATTTCCGGTAATTTCCATTGACCGCAGCCTCAACCATTTCAACTATAATATATCAAATTCCCCTATAAGTTTCGCATATATTAACATAGTTCCATCCATATCCATAACATAAACTCTTTATATATCTCAGACTCTTGAAAAATTGAGAGAGAACCCTTCAGTGGGAAGATTAATATAGAAAAGAACGAGGAAAAGAGTTTGATTGGTTGGCCATGGCAGAGGAGTTTCAGGCCGAAATTTGCAGCAGCAGCTGGTGGATCAATTCACCGAGAGGCTTGGCGTTTATGGGAGGCTCATCGCCATGTTCCATGGAAAACACTACTAGCGATCATGTGGGGACTACTACATATGGTTATGGGTCATGGATGGATATGGTGGACTTGAAGGCAAAGTCATGCAAGGAGTCTAATATTGCTAATTCCTTATCTGATAGTTCTATGACTTTCCAGAGCTCACAGAAGCCCCCACTGGCCAATTCCGATGGTGGGGGTAGCACCATTTTGGTGGATTCCACCTTGCCAATGACTGGGTTTGGGCTTTCTTCGTCTTCAGAATGGAACCATGCTTTAATGTAAGCACCAAATCAATTATCAATACTATACAGCACTTCATGATGTAGACATGTATGTTAAATATACCTAAAGTTCCATTTTTGGGTTGGAATTCAAGTACTTGAAGACCCCCTATAAAAGTTCAAAGCTTCAACTACAAGTTGGAACTTAGAACAAGAGTATTAATGATCTGTGTTGATTGCTTTTTGGGTAAAGAGAAGTCAATATAGGATACTTAATAGTAAAATCTTGATCCTTTCTTCTTTTTGCAGCCCCGGGAGTGGAAGAGCTGAGAGTTACGAGTACATGATGCAGCAAGAAGAGATGAATTCCGGGCTAAATTCCAGTCAAATCCAAAAGGAGTGGAGTCCAAATAGCACAAGTGAAGATTCATCAATTAATGCTTTTAAAGCAATAAACCAAGATTTCTCTTTAGACCAACAAGGGCTTAACCCCATTAACAGCTCAGGAAATTCTATCCCAACTTGCCAGAGCTTGTCCACGGGCTTTTCAATGGGTAATTCAGTAACTTATGGATACCCTTCAACGTTGGTTCAAAGCTTATTTGAACCTGAAGCTCCTCAACCACAACAAGGTCTTTTCCACGGCCATCCATCCGCGAACTATTCGTCCACAACCATGCCAAACTATGGGTTCAACTTGAACGAATTATCACCGTCCTGGCCTAATATCGCTCCACTACTGAAACCCTCATTGCCAAAGCAAGAACAAAGCGGCTTGAACTTCTTGAACAACGCCCCCTTTTGGAATGCCTCTGCGACTAGAGACAGGGTTCTAGCCTCACCCCATTCTCAACCTCTCGTGCAAACTCTCGAGGAGACACCCAATAATCCCAGTCTCATTGCAAAGGTATACACAACAATTCTATGATTAGAGGTCATACTTTTGTTCTTAGATTTGAAAGATTACTAGGGTTTTAATCTGGACTAAAAATTAACAAGCATTTAATTGTATGTGCCTATATTTTTAGCCTAAAAATGAAGATGCTCGAGGCCGGGGATCGGTAGGTAAGAAAGGAAGTGAACCAGCATTCAAAAAGCCTAGAATTGAAACTCCATCACCCCTACCAACTTTTAAGGTATGGTGTAAATTTGATAAGCTTTTTAAAAGAGCGAGCTTCGAACTTTTTCTTTAATTATTGTGCTTTTGTAAGTTTTGCTACTTACTACACATATGTTATGCAACTGAGTGAATTGAGAAATATATTCCACTTTTGCAACCAGGTCAGGAAAGAGAAGCTTGGGGACCGAATAACTGCTCTTCAACAATTGGTTTCGCCTTTTGGAAAGGTTAGTTCTTGGAGTTTTCTTCCATCCTTTGCAATGTGGGCAATGATAGCAACCCCATATAAATTCTGCTTTTTATTCAGTTAAAAACTTACCTTTGGATGTTAAAACTTGACCAACTGAATCATGTTTTGACTTCGCAGACTGATACTGCATCGGTTCTCCATGAAGCTATTGAGTACATTAAGTTTCTGCACGATCAAGTAGACGTATGTTCCCTTCTCTCCCTCCAGTGAATTGAGAATAAAAATCAAAGGATTGGGAGCTTCTTACATGATAAGATTTTATGTTAATGTTTAATATGTTTTCTTTTCGTAAATGCAGACCTTTAGTAATCCTTACATGAAAAATGGCATCCCCGTTCAAAATCATCAACAGGTAAAAACTCGAGTAATGCTAGCTGCATCTAATTCTTCTCAAACTCTATAACGTGGAAGCACCGTTCATTGCATTCTCTTTACATAGTAATATTACATATTAGTGTTTTAATTTGCCATATGCATTGTAATTATTTGACTACAATATTTGAATAATAATAGGCATCACAAAATTTTATTACTCACAGGAATGCCTGCATTAGTTACATTGAATTTAATCGACTATAACTCCAGTGATAACAAATTTAGAATTTTGACGTAGACTATTTTATTTACACTATGCATTTGTATAGGTTGCTGATAAATCAAAGGATCCAGAGGCACCAAGCCAAGATCTAAGAAGCCGAGGACTATGTCTGGTGCCAATCTCAAGCATATTTCCGGTTGCTCATGAGACCACAGCTGATTTCTGGACACCAACTTTTGGGGGTAATTTCAGGTAGAATGGAACTGCTAAACGATTCTACACATGCAATGGAACATCAAAAACCAACCGATCGAGATGGGAATCGCAATCAAAACTAAACTTGAATATAGAAAAGAAAGATTAGGAGCTGCTTTTGCTGTGCTAGGATGCTAGCTGTACCAGTCAGTCTTGAGCCAAAGGCTAAAGAAAACAAAAAGGAAAAGAAGAAAAGAGATCGATGGCCACCCTTCAGAGAGATGGGACAGATAGTGCGTGCTGGGCCAGCAAGCATGATGTAGGCTAGTAAATCATTAGCAACCTTTGCAGTATAGGTTTTCTATATGTAATAAGAACTTCCTTAGACGGATGCAGGGAATTCAAGGCGTCAGAACCCAAGCCATTGCTAGTCATAGCTCAAATTCTAAATCCAACATGGTGGTGAGTTTAGGCACAGGAACAATTGCTAAATTTGGCAAAAGCTTCGCGACAATTGAGGGTTCCAGAGATGTTTGTTTTGTTAGATCTTCCTAGTATAGCTGGATTTAGCAGATGGGGGTTAAAATTGCTCCTTTTTGTTCCTGTTGCAGTTGCTCTAATGTTGTTGTGGCATGTTAGGAGATTATGCCACAACAGTCCACCTTTTAGTGTATAGCCTAAGAAAGAACATAAGGAAAAAGAAAAAAAAAAAAAAGAAATAATAAAAGGATTATTGAATTCATTGGATTGTTATTCAAAAACAGGGGTTGGTTAGTGGAGTTCATTTGATTTGGTGTTCAAAATTATTCTTCATTTGTTTATGTATTTCAGTAATGCGGTAGTGGAAGTCAGAGGGCCGCCCACTATCAGGCTGAGTTTCTGCTTATTCTTGGAAAGAAAAAACTGATTGGGCACGCGCGTGCTTGTTACGCGCCTTGAGAGTTATCGTTTTAGTAAATGCATATGTTAGTACGTGGACGGCCACGAGAGGAGGGACCAATCTCTCCCTCCTTCCTTAATTTTTATCTTAAAAATTCAGAAATAAGGTTTGATAAAAAGGTTAAAAGAAAAAAAAAAAAAGTAAAAAGTTCAATAGAAACCAGAAAATAAAAGAAATAATTTAAAACAAAAAAAAAATTAATATATGATTTGATATTGTAATAATTTTTTTATTATTGTGTCTTTTAATTGTATTTATTTTTTGTGTTGTAATCTTTAAAAATTAGAAAAAAAAATGAAAAAATTTACCAAGTTTAAACTCAACTCATGTTTGGCTCATTTTATTTTTATTTTTTTTTTTAAATTAAGATTTATCTCAATTCAATATCAAACTCAATTCAATTCTAAATTTTATTTGATAATAAATTTGACTCAATTTAAAATTATATAAATGATCTTTTATTCAAATTCTACTCTTTATTAAACTAAATAGATTTTAAAATTAAACTTAAAAATCATTCATTTATATTATTGAATAAGTTTAAATTAACTTTTGTTAAGTTGAACCACATAGTTTTTAATGAATATAATAATTCATTTACATCCTCAAAATTAAATGTCTAAATACTTAATCATTAAGGTATTTTTTTTGGAAAACAATTAGGAATAATCTTAATAACTATTAAAATGCAATCTAAAAACAATTTCTTTCCCATCATTTATCTAATTCCAATGTTAATATGCTTCAACGGAGGGTAATGGTTTCATAATTAAGCAAAATGAATATCCCGCAAGTATTGCAAGTAGTTTAGACTATCTATGAATCCCAAAAAAAAAAAAAGGAAATAACAGCTCGTAGTTGGTCTAGTACTCGCTGTTGAAGAAAAGCGAGATACATGGGCACAAACAAGTGAACATAGACAAGAAAAATGGTATATGTACATGCGTGTGTTAAATAGTTTTCATAAATTTAATTTTATTAATGTATAACTTTTAAATGACTTAAATTATTGTATAATATTGCAATTAATTATTCCCTTAAAAATGTTAAAAAATATATTGCATACATAATATGATATTTAATAAATTAAAAATTAAAATCTAATATAATTATAAGAATAAAAGCATTTATTGACTATATTACTTCTTTTGCCAATAAAGTTTTCATCAATATGTTTATAAAAAAGTATATTATATATGTGTATAGCTTGTATGAATTTTAAAATAAGTTTTATATATGTTTATAAATGTCTAACGCATTAATTCAAATTTTAAAATACATGTTTCTAAGTTTTTTATTTTTTTTATAAGACACATTTTTGGCATACCTGGAATATGTTGAATCAGTGTTGAGTGCAATATAGATACACATTCTTTTAAAAGTGTTGGTGTTTCATGATTTTTAATCACATGTGAGAATCCTAGTAAATATGGCATGGTGGTCATTTGATTATTAGCTATAATGGCACATCTCGTGGTCTTTGAGTGGGGCGGTGAAAAAAAAATAAAAAATAAAAATTGTATGATTGACCCTGGAGTGTTTTGCCATATCTTTTGCATGCATTTGAGGAAAGTACCAGTAAAAGCCAACTTTGCTTTAGGCCGTTCCTTTTATTTGGCTAGCATTCTAAATGATGGTGAAAACAGGGCAAGCCACAATAGCCCCCAAGGATAATCCCCAACCCCTTGTGCACAATTCCTTGGTCCCCATAAAAAGACGTTTGCGATTGTTGCAAAAGACACAGACCAGAATGTTGGACAAAACCCTGAAAATATATTAGACTCCATGACATACTTCCCGAGGTACAGAACGCATTGGCAAAACAAGAGAACCCAAAGGCCGGGGACAGTCACCGGCGACACTTTGGGCCGTTCTTTCACAAAAGTTCTTTTGTCTACCCTGACACAGTGTGAGCGATGTTTTCCCATCTAATGCCCATGGACTCGGAAGTAATCGTTGTCCACCTGCAAAGACAAAATCGCGCTAAATACTGATGGGGACCTTATGGCAACTCAATTGCCAAGGAGGAGCCATCAGAGATCAATTCAGTCAATAGTTGGTAAATTTTACTCAAAACATTCGTGTGCACTCAGTTTTTGTTGCAGAATTACTGAAAATATTTACATTTTTAGAACTTATTTATTTATGTGATTTGCGTCTATAAGTAAACTCTGAAATAATATTAAAAAATATATTTAAAAGAATTTTTCTCACTTACTAATATGTATATATTATTTATAATTACTGCAATATACTTTAAAGAAATTAAAAAATTATTTATACTTACATTTATTATAAAGAAAATTAAGTGATAGATTAGATGACTAGTTATATATTTTTATTGAGTGCGAAAGTACGTATCATTAATAGTCCA
Source organism: Rhizophora apiculata (assembly GCA_037832385.1). Taxonomy (NCBI): domain Eukaryota; kingdom Viridiplantae; phylum Streptophyta; class Magnoliopsida; order Malpighiales; family Rhizophoraceae; genus Rhizophora; species Rhizophora apiculata. The sequence continues at coordinate 3,609,344 of CM075438.1, read as the reverse complement.
CTATAGAGGCAAAATTCATGTGCACTCAAGCATTAAAAAAAAAATAAAAATAAAAAAGTTAAATTTATATGTACATTAATATTGTTGAAGTTGAGAAAAAAATTAATTATTTAAAAAAAAAAATTAAGCAAAAAACGTAGTGGCTTTTCTTTAATCTTTTGGAATTTACTATTCCGTTAAGTCAAAGAAAGTATTTGACAATTTGACGTATTCCGCCTACAAAACAACTCGATTGGTATGGAAATAAAAGGTTTAGGACTGTTTTGAGAAACCAAAAAGATTCAGGGCTACTTCTCAGTCATGCAAATTGATGGTGTTCCATTGGTATGGTAGGCAAAAAGGCTAATGAACGTGTGGAAAAGAGATGTAACGACAAGCATCACACATCTGGTAGGAAACAAAAACCTTAGGGCCTCCTTCCACCATTGGGCGAACTGAAATGTTAGGCCATTGGCAAAGGTCTCATACTTTTTATATGATTTGGTTTCGAATTCTTTATAGGAAGGTGAGGATTTTCGACTAAGGCCCAATTCTCGAGTTGGTACAAAAACTGCAGCCTTTTAGGCTGATTGAAGAGCCCGGAATCTCATATGTATTTGGATTGCAGGTTCTGACATTGAATTGGTGATTGCAGCCCAATGGCACCCAGTCCAACGTTTTGTTAACCCTACTCAAAGGCCATAAAAACAAAAGAAAGCATATGGCATAGCCAGCTTCTTTTTTTATTATTTTTTTTCCCTCAATTGGTTCCAACTGTGGCTCATCCTGGGGTCTATTAGACACACAAAAATGATAACACCTGCTCAAGAGCTCATTGATAATCCATCATCATACAACTATGAAAATAAATGATCATCATTCCTCTTCCTCAGCATCTGCTAGTGCAGAAGCACTATGCTTACATGTCTGGTGTTGCATCATCTCCAATCAATTATTCATGGCTAAATTGTTAAGTTGCACTCCTTCATCAGTGAGAGATTAATCACTAACACGAAATATTGAGGCCGTTTTTTATCAACCATGAATGTAGGAACGTATGACCATCTTGGCAAAGAAGTTGATTTCAATAAGTTGCTCAAACTTATAATCTCATCATAGCTATGGTGGAAAACTAAAATAAATCACACTGATCCAGCTTCCTCTTTTTGCGTTGCTAACTGCAATGAACTTTTCCTACTCTTAATACTCTGGTAGGTAGCAGGGTAAATCAGTAACATAAGGGATCAAATTCTTTTTGAATAAAAGAAGCTAATGCCAGAAAATGCTAATGGTTAAATGGAGGCCTATTTTATGAAGGAACAAAAGTGACTTGGTACCAGCAAAGAAAATTCAAGTAGTACATAATATTCCTTATGACAACGGCAATATGAAGATTTATGGAAAGGCAATATAGTATGGGAAACAAATCAAGCAGTTCCCTTGAATTTCTTTACGATGTTGGCAAAGTACTTCCCCTGGTGGAAAGCTAGTTTCAGCTCCAGCTCAGTAGGCTGCCTGGAGCCATCCCCGGCATAGGTTCCTGCACCGTAAGGGGTGCCACCCTTCACCTTCTCCATCTCAAACATTCCAGCTCCAAAAGTGTAGCCAATGGGAACAAAGATCATGCCATGATGGACAAACTGGGTGATGGCAGTCAAGCTGCATAAATTTCCCAAATTGGATTGAAACAGAGTTAGGTAGAGGATTTTAGACTATCTTGGTCAATTTTAGAGCAAGAAAGAAGAGATTGATTTTCATGGATAGGAACTTTATCGGAAGGAACTCACGGGGTGGTCTCCTGTCCACCACCTTGAGATCCAGTGCTGAAGAAAATTCCTGCAGGCTTGCCTGCAAGAGCTTGAGTCCTCCACAGGACCCCAGTTGAATCCACAAATGCTTTAAATTGTGCAGCCATCATTCCAAATCTAGTGGGGAAACCCCACAGAAATCCATCAGCCTCAGAAAGTTCAGAGGGTGTAATGATAGGTACATCACCTTTTGGTGGTGCACCCATCATCCCAAGCACTTCTTCTGGCAGGGTTTCTGGTACCTGTTGAGCAGACAATTGACTGTCAACTTGGAGGATAGAAAAACATATTCCAGATGTGACAAAATTACCAGTACATGTTGAGAAATAATAACATTTTCACGAGCGCACAAGGGCATCAATTTGGAAAATCCTTGGGACATGTTGGGACAGACAAATCAATGTGTTTTACTGAGATTTCCTTTATTATTTGCATCAAGCAATGGCCCCAGAATCAGCTGTCTTAGATGAGGAACTTGTTTTAGCCAAAAGGCAAGATCAATGTGTTTTGCTCTTTATAAAAGATAATTCTGGACTCTTATCAGTCGACCACGACAGAAAATTGACTTAATTAGCTAAATGGCCTCATTGGATTGGATTGAGATGAAAACAATTGACTTCTTTCAGGCAGGCAGACGTTTTAGCACTAAGAATTGAATATATGTCATCTCAACTGCTTTGCCAACTAACAGGTCAGAAAGTCAGTTTTTTTTTTCTCCGACAAAATCGCAAACCTGCCATAGCTTCACTTCCACTCCTTCCACAGATGCAGCTCCTTTCCTTATCTCTTCAGCTAGCCTTGCAACATGTCCATACATGGAATAGTAACTGCAGAAGCCATCAACAGGGATCAATGGTCACGTTGATCCTAGTGTAAATATGAAAATTCCATATTTGATTTTATAAGCAAGACAGCAAATTTTGATTCCCATCCACATCAACTTTCTGCTAAAGAATTTCCTTATTTTGTTCACAGGCCGTTATCAGTAAGATGACCCTCCAATGCGTGATGATCAAAGTGAAGAAAGTTTATATACAAAAAAAGTAATTGAATTTATAAAAAAATTGACCTGAAAGAAAAAAAGCCTATAAGGGCCTCATGCCAGCCAAGAATGCACCATTTTAAAACCCAAATCCAAAAGTTAAAATAGAAAGACCAATGGAGAGTTTATATTTGTGCATTCCAGGCAGTGAAAATGATAACCTCTGTAACGTTTATGCTTAGCATTTTTCATGGCAAGAACAGGTTTTGATAATGATGAGTGTTGGGACCACATGCTCCACAATCATGTGGCTCACGTTCCTCTTCCAACTCCAATTTCAAAAGGTAGGTTCAGATTCACAGACGCTTTCGCTTTGCCATACCTAATTAATCGTGCAACATCCACAACTTTTTCTCAATCTTAATGCCTACACTTATTGCTTTATTAGTTGAACCTACGCTGCATAATGGCCAAGTCTTGTTGTGCATCACTACATAACAGAGTGGCAAGCATTGAAAAGAATGGTTTTTGCACTTGAGTTCCATCTCAAAGGGCCCATTGAAAAGGTGAAAAAGAAAAAAAAATAATAAAAGAAACAAAAAAATTTAAAAGAAAATGATCAGATATTTCATCAACAAGTCTAGGTGGTAATCACTCAACATCACTAGATTTCAAAACAGATGCAAATATTCTTTCTCCAATTCCCATTCTATTTTTCTCCTGTGGCTTGCCAGCTTTATATCTATTGACAGATTGCTAAACCTCAAATGGAAACCACCCTAAAGGAACGACATTTTACTGTCCAAAAAATTCTAAATCCAAATTTGGTAGTGAACACCTATTTTGATGATCAAATGGAGCCTAGGAATACAGTTACATTCAAAAAAAAAAGCTTTTCCTAGAACTATAAGCCAACAAACGAAGTATCAGCCATAACACACACACACACACACACACACACACACAAAGTGAACAATCAAAGAGGGTTTGCAGAGTAGGAAAAGGATAAACACCAGCAGGGACTCAAACAAGCATATTGGAAGGAAACAAAAAATGATAAGCATTCAATTTGTTGGTCATTTGAACAAAGATACCAGAAGAGAATAACCCCAGAAAAGAAGATAGAAAGAAGATGGTAATGCTTACACAATGTACACTTTGGTAGCCATTGATGGGGTCTCTTTCTTTCTCACTCTTCCTTGTTGCAAAAATGGGTTTGGTGAATGGAAAACTTTGACACTGGAAATAATAAGAGGAGGTGCCTCTTGAATTTATATTCAATAGTCCTGGCTGCAATCTTTGACTTCTCTATGTCCCTAGCTGTAATTTCACGTTTGTTAATTAAGCAATTTGCTTAAGTCGTTAATTACATGATTGCACCATTAGTTTGCTCGTCCTTTCCTGTGATTTGTGATTTTGGGGTTGTTGATGTCACCATTGTGTAATAAAAATACAATTAATTATAATTTTTATTTTTTTGATAAACTTTTTTTTTTTTTTTTTTTTGTCGGTCTTAAAAGTAGTATCTGCTTAGATTTTTCAAAATAATGCCACCAGTTTGTGGTAGGTTCTAATGGGAGCAAACCGAGTGGATTGCTTGGTCAACGATAGAAACTAACCAAAAACATACGCACAGACGTCAAGAGTTGTTGCGTGTGATTGTTTTTCTTTTTCTTTTTTTTTTTTTTTTAAGAATTAGTCGTTTTGAAAAAAAAAATAGTTAAAAAAAAAAGATATAAATTAACCGTAACTTTTAATTATAATTAATTATTATATAAAAAATATATCAATTATAAATAATAATTCTAATAAGTCTTATCTGTTTTTTTATATAATTTTTTTAAAATTAGAGTCTGTAAAAATTTATTTAATTTTATTTTAATTCTTATTGATTGAAAATAATTAATTATTTTAATTAAAAATATTTAAATTTTAATTAATTAAAAATTTGATTAACTTAAATTTGAAAATTATGAAACTTTAATAACCTAAACTTATAACTTAAAATTTAATATATTTAAAATTTAATGAATTTGTAATTTGTTACATTTGAAAGTTAGTAAATATATAATTTATTATACTCAAAATTCGATATACTCAAACTTAAATTCAAAATATTTCGATCCAACCTGCCCGTTTTGCCAGTGACGTTCCGCGATGAAATGTCTTAAGTTCAACTACTCAAAAGTATCTTAAGAAAATCTGTCTTGCTTTGGACCAAAAAAATATAGCCAGTCTATTTGTTTCCTACCACAGTGTCGGGAAAAAAAAAAAACAGAAATTGATTCAATTATCACTTTCAAATAAATTTGGTTTCTCCACAAAGTGACTGTTGCAATCTCTTTTTTTTTTTTATTCTCTCTTTTTAACCCTTTTGACATTGTTCCGTGGGATCTTTTTTTAAGCCTTTAAAATTTTAATACCATTTGTCCCAAGACTGGAAAGTTCAAATCTTTTTACTTGTCCCTCATTTTGTTTGGCTTTGTGTGGTTTTGGCAAACGCAAGCAAGGTCCTTGAAATTGCATAGTTAATATTATCTTTTGATGTTAATTAAGACCTGAATTATGATTTCCACGAAAGTCAATTTCCTTCCAGTAACCCTGAATTGATAGCTTGTTTATTTGTTTTGGGTTGGGTTGGGTTGGTATGAGGTTTTGATCACTTCATGTCACCCAATGGATTAATATTTCAGCAACTCCACAACAAGATCACTATGCTAGTGACAACATTTATATAACATAGGAATAATAATATTCTTCTACATATCGTTGTCCTCCGATTAAGTTGAATAAATACTTAAAAAAATTAATGCGGGAAATTTTATTTTGACAAAATAAAAACACTAAAAGAATTTTCTATTTCAATTGTCTCTTTCCTGTCATTTATACACGGAAAACTTAATAGGGGCAACCAAATTGGAGATAATAGCGTTGCTTTATAAAACAATAGTCAAAAGCACAGGACTTTATCGATATTTAGGATTTTTATTTTTTTTTATTGTTACTGCTAATTATTAGAAAGATGCAATACTTTCACCATTTATTGTGGTTTAGTGACTAGAGAAATTTATTTATACTATACAATCATAAATTCAAATCTTTATTACGAAGTTTAGTGGGATAAATTTACATCTGATTTTATGTAATTCTTCTGAAAGTAGTTGATAATCCTTGTTAAATACGATGAAATTTGCTCCTTTTTTCTAGAAGTGGCTGACAGTGACACACCATCCTTGCTATGCTTTTTTTGAATCTGGTCATAGCATACGTGTTCCATCACATGGTGGAAGGTCGGGATCATTGACTTTAGTAGTGTATAAATGTAGGCAACTAGTGGTAATTATAGTTATCAGCTTGGGTGAGCGAAGATAGTGGATCAGGGTTTTAAACCAGGAAACGAGTCAGACCAGGGAATGGCTTATCCAAATACAAATTTCAATATGCTCAGTGGAACCCCATGGAGTTGTAAAGTCCCCGGAGGAATTAACTGGGACGACAATGATGAAATTTCTTATGGATCATTTACTATTAACATGGATGACTCACAAAAGGGATCAACTTAATCCTTTGATTCTACGAATTTCTACAATTAAATGATTCTTAATCCATGAAAATTTGGGAATGCTTTGTGTGATTAGATATTAATGAAAGTTCAAACGTACCCTTTAATGTATTGCATTTTGTGTCTAAGAATCTGCCCTTTTCTTTTCTTTTTCTTTCTTTTTTTGACTCACAATTGCAATTTCTGTATCGACACAACCTTAATCTTGCAACAAAGGGAATACTGAAATTAACGTAAGTTTGGCGAGTCTAGATTTTACAATAAACTGACTCCTTTCTTTATCTCTTTTAGTGGTGCCACCAAGCAGAGGATTTTCGGCCATCACTGGCAACTCTAAAATGGTCAACTTAAAGGTATTGTTGTTGTTGTTGTTGTTGTTGCCGAAAGGGCAAATGGGGTCATATTTGGGAAGCTTCTCATTGTCAGTGTGCTTGTGCTTGGAGGAATCTACAAGAACAAGATCCCAATCAATGCCCACTTTGTCCTCAAGCGTGCTTCGCTTCTTAATACACCAACTATCCACTCCATCAAGTTGTATATCCTCTTTACTCATTTAGAGTGATTATGTGATTGACATTATAGCTATATCTAATAAGTACGCACAATTATTATGGATCTCATCGTTTTCATCCTTCGCATGCACTCTTTGTTCGATTCTTTGTTTTTCTTCTTTTTTTTTTTTTATCTTCCTTGATAAGACGGCTGCAGCTATTTCATTAGTGATTTAAAAAACGATTGAAGTAGAATAAGCCTAACAAGAACTACATATAAAATATTTTTAAAAACGCAGATTACATGAAAACTACAAAATCACATTTTCTAATAGCAACATGCTTAGCTAAAGTATCAATAACATATCGAATTAATAAGAAGTCTATTAATTGTAATCAATGTGTCTCCAAAGAACTTAGCCTTCTCCTTTGAACAATTTTTTAGATACTTGTGATAAAATGATAATATCAGCTGTTGCAGACCTTTATTTATTATTAATTATCCACTTAAAGGAAAAGTCAAAAATTCGTTAAAAAAAAAAGGAGAGAGAGAGAGAAAGATGACCAATCATTTGCCAAATGGCCCACGGGCCGTTGAGGTGATGTTTATCTTTGTGTTGGACCCACAGGACTCGTCAAGAAGACATGGCTTTGGCTGCACGGGTGCCTAGAGGTCCTGCAACCCCCCCCCCCCCCCGGGGGGGTCTCTTTTCCCTCTTCTCAAAAAATCATTTCCCAAAAAAATGGAGCTCTGCATGATAAGAAGGGAAAACCCAAGGTTCCCAACAATGCTTCTTATTATTTAATTTTTTAAAACTTCTTTGTTGAAAAAGACCTGAACGTTTTACTCCACAATCATGGCCTCGAAGTTTGCTTTTCTGGCTGGCTGGTGATGATGTCTTGGCCTTCAAGGGGATAGCATTATGGAAGCTTCCTTTGCTCCTTTTTGGGTTCATTGCTATACATTGTTAGATTAGTTAGGTTGTCTTGTATTTTCACGTTCTTCTTTTGTACCCGTAGCTCAGAACTCAAATTGGTCAACCACCCACAAATTCCCCTGCCCCAGGAATGGCATTCCTGGTTGGGCTTATAAATATTAGACCTAATGGGTTCACGCCCATTTCTACCTAGCCCATTTTATTTGGGAAATTTTTTCCTCCAGTCTAGATTCCAAGACCTCCTAAAAATTTGATTAATACGACATTCTTTAGGTTCTTTACACTTGATACAATGCACCAATAAGCTTAAGAATCATCGATATATGCTTAATGAAACATAAGTTAGATTAATCTTATCCACTTAATGGACTAATTAAACTAAATAAAATGATACTGATTCTAAACAGTCGTTAATCGATCCAAATACACTTGGCATTACAAAAAGGATTTTCAAGTGGTTGAATGAATCATTTACAACTGCGCCCAATGCAACAGCTTCTCTCTTGATGCCATACATTTGACTTGTAATACGAGTCTCGATGTACCAAAACCTAAAAGGATAAAAATAAAAAATCTTTTGTTTTTGTCTGTCATCAAAATAAGAAAGTTAAAAGCGATGTTTTACAATCGCATCTGAGAGAATTGTGTTGGTTACATTGTAAATTATCACATTAAACCCACAAATAACCAACTTTATAATACAATGATACTCAAGAAGAATTATTGATTATTATTAAAATTGTATAAGATCATATATATATATAACTCTATTAAATATTTTGTCAAAAATTTAAACTCATAATCTTCAAATTACAAACAGGGACATTTAATCTGCCTATCCACAAGGCCAATGTGCAATGGTAAACAATTACAACTTTCAGTCAAATAAGTAAAATCAACTGCAAGGAGCAAAAGCGGAGGGGCAAACAACACTAGAAATAAACCAGCATATTAACACAGGAAACATAGAGCAACATATCAAAGGCAGTTCAGCAGAAAGAGAAGACAGTAATTAATGATGCAGCAAACCAGTTCAACACCAGAAGATCATTTAAGGATAAGAACTACTTCATATTGAAATGCAATAGAAAAAAATCCACTCATTTTTAGTTTTTTTTCTTTTTTTTTTCCAAGAAGATCTGACAAAAGGGGTAGGCCCAAAAAAAAAAAAAAGAAAAGGGGAAGAAAGAGAAGACATGACTAACCTCCAAAAAATCTGAATAAAAAAAACAAGGATCAGGGGCAACTCTCACCTAGAATTTTCACCAGAGTTATAGCATTTCTCCTTATTTTCTCATTCTCTTCATCCCCCAAACCCAAACACATCTCCAAATCCCCTTCCCTTTTGGCTTCTCTACACAATTCATTGCTGCAACAACACAAAGCATTGAGAGTAAAAACAGCACATTGGAGCCCTCTTCCCTTCACTCTCCTCACCACATCGACCAAAAAGCCCTCACACACTCACAAACCTCTCCGATCTCTTCTCTCCCTTCCTTACACTTCACCAACACACTCAACAACTCCACTGCCCTCCACATCCCCGTTCTGGTTAGCTTCCCCAAAATGGGTGCCGCCCCGGCATCCATCGCCCGCCTCCGGTTCACCTCTCGGCCTTTCCCACCATTCAATATCGTCACTAGTGACTGAATTGCAAATGGTTATTCCCCCATTGTAGCCTTGTTCACTTCCACCACCGCTAGGCTTGTCAAGATTGTACACCCAATAGCCAGGTTGTCTGGGGACCCGACTTGAAGGACGGCGAGGACACGGCCGATTGCCCATTCGGCCACTAAACCAACTTTGTTGTCGTCTTCAAGAGAGAGGTTAAGCAGCAAAGAGAGAGCTTTCTCTTGCAGGGCCGACTCGCTGAGAACGGCGGACATGGCGCCCGACTCCGTCAACTGGCAGCGGAGGAGGAGATGGAATGGACTGCGACGGTGGAACGGATAGAGGGTATAAATGGAAATCAGGCTGCGGAGGGCATGGATTGGGGTAAGAGAGGGGCGTTCGGGTGGGAGCAGTTTGGTAATTCGGCAACTACGGTAACCGGAGTCGAGCCACTGCTGTACGGAGGAGCGGACGAAGGTGTCTGGGAATCCCAAACTTTTCGAAAACTGGTAACTTTGCGAGAGAAACAAATACGACATTTGTTTACGAGTTTTCAATTTTCGTAAGTAAAATTATATTCATATTAAAATTTACTCAATAACTTAAAATTTTTGATTAAATAATTTTATAACAAAGTTTCAAAACTTTTTTAATTTAAGAAGTCCTAAAATCAAACACGCGAAAATGTGCTAAACTTTAACATGTGGATTATTTTTTAATTTCACTCAATAACTTAAGTGTTAGGTATGCTAATTATCGTTCATTTGTTAGTCGCAGATCTGATATGTTTAGTAGACTTTTTCGTTGCGTGCTGATTGTTCGTTTTTCAAAAAATAACCAATTAAAAAAAGGGAGATTAACACTAATTTATTCTTAAATTTTTTTAATGTAATTTTAAATATTTAACAATTTTTATTTGAAACTTAAAACTTAAAAACTCATCTCAATTGAGTACTTTTTGGATAGAAAAACCAATAGTTGTCAAATATATAAAGAAATATGTTCAAAAACTGAAAATATGTCGTTGGAAATTATCAGCCTCTATAATTGGTTATCTTCGTCACCAATCTCAACGAGACATTGTCGTATCTCATATCAAAAGATTACTTAATTTTTTAATTTTTGATTTTTATGTTTAATTTCTTAATAGAAGATTTAAGGTGAATTATAAAAATTATTTTTTATTTTTTTATAAATTATAATATAATTATTATTTTATAATTTATTTATTTATTTTATAATATTTTATTATAATTAAAATTTTTAATTAATTTATTTAAAATATATATAAATTATTGACTATTTTAAAATATTTTTATTAATATTAAAATATTTTTTTATTTCATTAGGTGATATTATTTTTAAATATGTATAAATTTAAAAATTTAAAATTTTAATCAAATTCAATTTAATTTTAAATTAATTTAATTAAATAAATATTTTAATAAAAATACCAATTTTACTTTTATTATTTTCTTTTAAAAATTATTATTTCTTAAATTAATTGAGTATTAACATTTTTCTTTACTAAATGTTGCACCAAGTGGTATTAGAGTAGGTTTCAGAGTAAGTTTTGCCTATTTTGATGGCAATACAAGTAGGTTAATCAAGTATTAACTTTTTTCTTTACTAAATACTACGTCAAGTGGTATCAGTGCAGCTTTCAAAGAAGGTTTTGCTTATTCGGATAGCAACACGAGATATGTTTTGCCTATTCTGATGGCAACACGAGACAAAGAGAATAACAATCATATTATTAACAGAGATCAGGGGATACAAGTCATCTAGTCAACTATTCCTAATTAGGAGGCGACACTACAAAACCTTGGCCAGATGATTAATCAATTGGAGTGTGGACACGAAGTCATCAACAATCGATTCAAAGCTCTTTAGGTGGAAGGTGCTAACAGGAACTAGAGAGATGAAAAGAATTAGATCGGAGATTTTGCTCGCTACAACTCTGTGTAAGCATTAAACTTACACGGTGAATTTTGATGAAGGAACAAATATAAGTATGCGTTAAGTTTACATAGCAGACTCCAGTGACGATGATAATAGGGAAGAGTGTGAGTACAAGGATGATAGAGTTATATATATGATGAGAAAACTAACTTTTCAACAGGAAGAAGATAATCAACGAAACAAATTATTTTATACCAAATTCACAATTAATAATATTTTGTATAATTTGATTATTAATAGTGAAAATTAAGAAAATATTATTTGGATAAAAATTATTAAGAAATTATAGTTACCAATAAAGAAACACCCAAATTCATACATTATCAGGTGAATCAAAACAGTGAAAGAAATTTGAATAACAGAACGATGTAAGGTCCTTTTCTCAATTGGCAAATATGCAGATGAGATTTATTGCGATATTGTAAACATAAATGCTTGTCAACTATTATTTGGACAATCTTGACAATTTGACATTGATACTTAATACATAGGCCAAAAGAATATTTACAAGTTTGAAAAATATGAGATAAAATATATATTATTACCTTTGAAAGGAAGATCTTCAGTTAGGAGGAAAGAGTTTTTCTGACAATCACTTATTCAAATCAAGAAATTGAGGTCACCCATCCAAATCAAGAAATTGAGGCTTTCACTAAAGAATCAAAAGAGATTCAAGTGCAGACACTAAAAGTTGAATCAAAAAAAGGTTTAAGTGTAATTACAAGAAGTAGCAGTAAAAGTTAAATCCATAATCCACATGTCCCAAGATCTTATTATGCAATTAGAGAATAATTTTATAACTCATAGGTCCCAAATCTTTTCTAATTTTTTACCTATAGTATTTGTTGATTTCCTTGAAATAGATATTAAAACAGATGATCATTTGACATCTTTATTTATTAATATTATTACTCACATGGTAATTGACAACATAAGTTGTTGGAATATGCTGTAAATATCAATTTATTTTAACTCATTCTCAACTTGGGAACTAGTTTTCTTCAAGTATAAGAGCATTTTTTTATAAATTATATTATAATCATTATTTTATAATTTATTTACTTATTTTATAATATTTTAATATAATTAAAATTTTTAATTAATTTATTTAAAATTTATACTAATTATTTAATTATTTTAAAATATTTTTTAATTAATTATTAAAATTTTTTATATAAATCAAAATATTTTTCTATTTAATTAAACAGTCTTATTTTTAAATATGTGTAAATTTAAAAATTTTTAAATTCAATTTAATTTTAAATTAATTTAATTAAATAAATATTTTAATAAAAATATTGATTTTACCTATTATTTCTTACATTAATTGAATATTAATTTTTTCTTTGCCTACACCAAGATTTCTAATTTAAAAAAAAAATTATACTTTTGATTCATAATACAATTCAAATAAAAATTTTCAAATACTTATAATTATATTAAAAAAATCTTAAAAAGTCTAAAATTTCATTAGTGTTAATCTCAATTAAAAAAAAAAAAGAAAAGACCCTTAAGTTACTTTTTAGGTGAACATCAGCTACTGTATTGCATAGCAAAGTGAAAGCACAGGGAAAAAGGAGAAGCAGGAAACAAAATCCTTGCTAGAATTATGAGTTGTCAAAAAGGATCACTCTTGTTTTAGCATTGAGAAGAGGAAATAAAAAATTAAAAATTATTTTAAAAGAAAAAAAAGTAGAGAGAGAGAGAGAGAGAGAGAGAGAGAGAGATGAGGCTTGCAGGCTGCCAGCTGGTAAGTGGGGAGAGGGGGGAAGGGAAATTGAGCAGGGTTAGTCGATTATTGGGCTGTTGACCAAGAGAGAAAACGACGTCGTTTGAGTAATGTACCGCTAAATTAATAAATTTACAAACTCATAATTTTCAGGCAATGTGGTAAATTTCCAATTTTCCATTTCCACAGGTGATTTTTTATTTTGCTTCTTTTTTTTTTTTTTTTGAAAAAAAGGGCAAAATCACGTATCTATTTTTTTTTGGTTTTGGAGTGTCCGAGTACCACGGTTCAGATTATGCCATTTTACGTGAATTGGGTTTTTTTTTTTCTTTTTGATAAGTTGCATAATCATGCATTGCGTCGCATTAGAAAATCAAGTTGTTGGACTTCATTTTATCAACCTGAGAGAAGTTTTATCTGAAGTTGGATTCAACACATCATTTTTCTTCTAATACTTGCGTGAAGGAATGAATTTGCGGAGCCAAACTTTCCTGGAATCCTTCAATCTAAATCGCCATTTTAACATCCTTTGACTGTACCCGAGGAAATTGAAGGGAAATATCCTATCTCAGATTTCCTCCATAACCATTCACAACTAATCTTATTTTATATTTTTCATTATGAGATAATAACAAGTGACATATCCTCAAAATTCAAGTGTATTTCAAGTCAAATCTTGTGTGTATATATTCCACTCCTACTAAATGTCCTGACGAAAACTCGAACTCATGATTTTTTTTGTATCACAATAAATGATCCCCTGACACTAGATCATAACGTTTGGTGGTATACTATGCAAATAGCTGGCAGTTTACTTACAAATAGCTAACACTGCTATGTCCCGTGTAGGTATTCGCACATCGTTAGAGTTGCTTATGTTGAACCATCATGAACTCACCCTGTTGCTTCAGTTGACGCTGCTGAAATTTGTCTGCCAAGTGATACTGTCTAGCAAGCATGTTAATGAAAACAGTTTCCACCCCTCAAGGAATGAACATGCGAATGATCACCCAAAAAAGGAAAAAAAAAAAAAAAAAACCAACTTTTCATTCCAAAATTGACCGACAACAGAAAAAACTATACATGTGTATCTTGAATTCATCAAACAAAGTGGGAAATTTTGGACACACTCTCCCACACACAAGAGGAAAATAAAAAAATTGATCATCTGCCTACTACCATTGTATCAGTCAAGTCAATTGAGGATACAATGTCTTGAGAGTCAGGGTATAATTCTGTATCCATGGAAGTTCTCATTGACGTGTAAGTGGGTTGCCTAGGCAAAGGAAGTGGCGTGTCACTCTCCAGCATTAGCAAAACATGTGCCATGGTTGGTCTATGAATTGCAGAATCTTGAACACACAACATGGCCATTTGTATGCACCGAAGCACTGGCTCTTGAGGACACGAGTCTCTAATTAATGGATCAACCAACTCCATTGCATTGCCTTCGCTCCAAAGTTGCCATGCCTAAAGTAGAAGGTTAATCAAAGTTTGAATCAAGTTAATGATTTGTAAATATAGGATCATACCAGGAAACATTGAAAAATGTACTTACATAAGCAATGAGCAAGACATGATCAGTCATGCGAAAGCTGGTATTCTTCCGGCCGCTGATAATCTCCATTACTAGTACACCAAAGCTATAGACATCAGACTTCACCGAAAAAAGGCCTTCCATTGCATATTCAGGTGACATATAGCCACTGCATTCAAAAGGAAAGAGAAACCAGCTCAGATTAATCAGTCTGTCGATTAGGGGTTTAGTGGCAAGTTCACATAACTTGTCATTACTTACTATGTGCCGACAACTCGGTTTGTGTTTGCTTCATTTTGGTTTCCTCCAAATATTCTGGCCATACCAAAGTCTGAAATTTTTGGATTCATGTCCTCATCCAACAAAATATTGCTAGCCTTTAGGTCACGATGAATGATCCTAAGTCTCGAATCTCGATGGAGATAAAGAAGCCCTCTGGCAATGCCTTCTATAATTGCAAAGCGTTTTGTCCAGTCTAATAGTCCTTGTCTTGCAGGGTCTGCCATTAACAAGTTGTATTAAATACAAAATCCTTAGTTTGGACTTTAACATGATTTTCTGAATGAAGCAGCAAAGAATTGGACAGCATACCAAAAAGAAAGCAATCCAAGCTCTTGTTTGCCATGTATTCATAAAGCAGGATTTTTTCTTCCCCCTGAATGCAGCATCCTAGCAATCTAACAAGATTTCTATGTTGTAACTTTGCAATCAATATGATTTCATTCTTGAACTCTTCCAAGCCTTGACCAGATATTCTCGAAAGCCTCTTCACTGCTATCTCCTCCCCTCCAGGAAGCTTTCCCTGGCAATGAAAGTAAAAATCATCATCATTCGTACTTAAAGAAACTCACAGTTCCTTGCTTTCTGACATGAGTGCCTAAAAAAGATGTTCACCTTGTAGACAGATCCAAATCCACCCTTCCCGAGCTTGTCTTCGTCGGAAAAATTGTTTGTAGCAGATGCAACGCAGCTGAAATTGAACAATGGTAAATCTGGACCATTTACTTGACTCCCTCCAATAACAAGGTCAGCTGGCCCAGAAAGATCAGTTGAATATTCGCCACCCTTGCTGATGTCTGAAATTGCTAATGGAATCTCATTCATTCCCAGCCATGAAACTGAGGTAACCCTGGGCAAAGCTGAATATAATGAACACAAAAATGAAAATGAGACAGGAAAGGAAGCAAATATCCATAGGCAGTAGCATACTCCTCAGTCTGCCTAGTAAAATTCATCATTTGTTGTGTTTGAGAATTGGAAATTGTACCTTTGAGTTTCTTGCGATACCTCCATAGCAGATATATGACTGCGACCAGGAAGATTAATGCGGCCAGAACAATTACTGCTATCACAGCTGTAGATAATCTCCTGCCCCCTGTATTGAGCAGACAAGTCAGAATGTCAAGACATAAAATGTAGCTAAAATGTAATGATGCAAGATTGCATGTTGTTCTCTTCTAGTAGACAACTTACTAGCTGCCCTTTGTACAAACCTTTTAAATGAAGCATTTACAAGATTTCCATTCATCCTCTTTTCTTTGAAAGTAGACACAATTGACAGGAAAAACTAACAACCTGGTAAATTAGCAGGACAGATAGCCAAGTTGGGCTTTCTAGTTCACATAGGGCAGACAGGATTCATGAAAATTGCTTGCAGCCTACTCTATGAGTAAAGGATTGAAATATAAATAAATAAAAAATATATATATGTATCAGTCAAGACAAGCAAAGAAGTTCAGTTTCTGTTACAATTTTGGTACTATTTTGCTCTTTCTACCATTTAAGACTAGAACCAACAAGTCCCGTTGGATTACCTTTTGTAAGCTTTATGCAGATTGATGTTACGCTCCAGTGCAATATACTTCATAATAGAAATTGGATTAAATTAATAGGAACAGATTTTAGTTGTGCAGCTGGGATGCATCCACCTTTTAATTGTGGAAATAGACTTTAAAACTTAATCATCTCTTCCTAGAATTCTTTGATAAACAATGATATCAAACAAGTGATGAAATGATGAAAAGAAGGAGGTAGTCTAACCAAATTCAGAAGCAGCAAGACGCAAGAATAGGGTCTTCCCATTTCCGTCGAATTCCTGCATATCAATCAAGTTCCCACTCCATGTCATGCATCCAATCCCATCGATGACAGTGTAGGCATGGCAAGAGCAGTTATTTAAACACCTTTCCTTGCAGGAATCTTGGGTGATCAAGCCCCGTGAATCAGCAAAATCTGGCAATTTGAGGTTTCTTAAATCTTTAAAGCCATCTTGTGCTGTTGCACTAGTATTCATCTGGCACTTCAAGTCAGACCTTCTCTTGCAACCACCTGACCAGTTTCCATTTCTCCACTGATCCAGATAGCTTGGCTCATATCCCTCCAAACAAATGCACTTGGGAGAATCTGATGCTCTACAAACTCCAAAATTTCCACAATAATTGTATTGCTCACAGTCATTCATAGGCTGACTTTGCATCACATCCCACTTCCTTTCACTACTATTCCACTTTAGCTGTTCTACAGTTCCATTCCAAAGAATTTTAAACCTCAACAAATCAGAGGGATTGGAAGGATTGTACGTGAGGTATGTTTTTCTATCTTCATCAGGAGCAAGCTTAAAGCCGTATTGGTAATTAGTTAAATCAATCGTACTTGGCAGACCTGTGAAGATTTGCCCATTCCAATGGCCACTTCTCCATCTCCTCCTTGAATTCTCCCAAATAACTATCTGGGGTGAACCGCGAGGATCAACTCCCATAGTGGAGTTTCCTGGTGAAGGATCATTTACAGATTTCCACGATTTGAAGCAATGGTTCTCTCCAGATGCAGAATCCACAAGAACTTTCATGCCTGGCAAGTAGGTATCGGTTGGGTGATCGAAGCTTTCCCAATAGGCTTTATTTGTATCAACAGCACTTGACAGAACAAGATTACCTGTTCTCTGAAGAGTTGCTGTTGTGTTACTGCTAGAAATATTTGTTGCATTACTATGCCAAACTGGACTTCCATTTCCATCTCTGACCACCAAGTTCCCATCCTCATCTATTGTCAAGACTCCATTTTTATCAGAAATTGGCCTTTCCCTATTGGCAACCCAGATGACTGTCTGTCTCTGAATCTCGTAATACCATATACCAAGATATCTTAATTCAGAATTTCCAGGGCTAAAAAACCCCAGCTCAAAATTTTCTTCTTCAGATATCAAGGTATCACCATCATGTATTGATTGGCCTTTTCCGATTGAGTCGGCAGCATGGCAAAGCAGGAACAGAGAAAACAATGTACAAAAGAATGAGAAATTGAAAACATGGACATTGGTTTTGCACAAAAAGGCCATTCCTCACAATCTCTCAGAAATTTGAAGTCTCAAGATAGGACAGAAGAAGAAAAAGAACGAGAAAATTGAGGAATCCAGACTCGAAGGCTGATCTGCCGGTTTTGGCGGAGGCTAACCAAAGTTTTTATGCCGAGAAATTAGACTGAAAAACATAATTTTGACATTGTATTAATCTAAAAAGGCTGCTTCTTATATTGAGAGAATGACTGAAGTAGAGTCTATGTCCACGTTTTTGACCAATAAAAATCAAAAGGACGAAAAAAAAAAAAGAGGGGAGAAATACGGAGTAGGTAGGGTAGGAATAAAGGGTCAGAAGATTTCCATTCAATGCCACACGCACGGCATTGAACGATTTGAGAATTCTATCTTCTCGGAATCTTCTATTTCTGCCCAAAGTTCAAGCGTAACCAATGACATTGGCTAGTTTGTTTTAGCAATGCAGCCAAGTTGTTTAATTTTGATGTTATTTTCTTAGCATTTGTTTTACTAGTTTCATTTCTGTGCCAGCTGCTAATCCTAATCCTTTGGCCTTTAATTTTGGTTTTTCTTCACATTTAATAAATAAATGTGATTTTTCACCAATTTAATACGTGGATCTACCCCTTGTCATAAGTTCTTATAATTCTTTCATATCTCTCTCTTTTTTTGTTCTAATATCAAAAAGTTCAATCCAGTTCTTCAAGTCATTCCATCGAATAGTTATAGAGCATATTATAAAGTGTGCATACCATAATAAATTAAAGTACTTTGAAAAAAAAAAAAAAAGAAAGAAAACCAAGTTGTCGAGTGGGTTGGTAACAGAAGGAAAATGTTTGCTCAATCCCTTGTTGTTGGATTTCAAAATTTAATTTTCTCTGGAAAGAAAATAATAGCCAACATCGTTTGGCCGGCAGAGCAGTGGCTACTAGACGGCATCAAAACTTGCCATGTGAATTGGGATATAAGGCCAAGACAATAAGGAGGATTAAGGGTTGGTTTGATTTTACATAAAAGTCAAGCATTTCTTGTTTAGTATATTAGGAGATCTGAAGGTGAAGAACAAGCTCCCTGGAGGATATTCTTGTTAGCAATTCACAAAAAGATTTTAAGCATATTAGCATCAACGTATATTGTATAAACAATGGATTAGCAAAATAAGAAACAATTAACAAAACTAATCTTATTGCCTAGTTGTAATTTTTTATTTTTATCACTCTCTTCAATCTGTCCCTAGTATGATTGCACGTATCCGCAACCGGGAAATTTTTAAAATTTTTAATTAAAATTAACTAAGTTATAAAAAAAAGAAAAAAAAAAAACAAATGGTCTGTGAAATACGACAAATTCCCATGTGAAACACATTGTATCAAGTAAATTGTATTATAAGTGACAAGCAGACAATATATATATATATATATATTATTGCCATAAGAACCGAAACTTAGACTCTGGAAATTGGTCTCATTTGGACAATTACACGTGCCATGGAAACACAAATGAGAAGCTCTGGGGCCTGTTTGGTCAACTGCATCAAGCTTCCACGAAAAACTTCAACGCGGTTACCGCCGGCATGTCCAAAAGGCCGAGATTCGGACGTAAACACGGTCCATTTGATATTCCCACGTAATAAAACACTAGAAATTAGTCACGAAATTAACAGGTTTAACACCTAAGAATAATAATTTTTATTTCCAAACAATGGAAATAAACCTCGGGAACTCAAGCACTGATTAATAAGAGGAAATTTTAGATACCAATTAAACAAACTTTAATGTCCGTATTGTGAAATTATTTCTTCAAAATTCAGGATTTTTTACTTTCAACTAATGAATTATGAATAATTGATTAACCAATTGGCTTAACTGTCACTAGAAAATTGAACCCATGATATTTTTGTTTTTCTTCATTACGTTTGAGCAACCCGTATAGAGTCTTACAAGTAAATGAATTAAGAAGGGAAAGCATTTGCTAACGAAGGTGGAAGGTAACAAGGATTAAGGTTTAATTAGTTAGTAAGATGATGTTTCAAGGGCAAGCAAAGGCTTGAGACGTGAAGATGTACGTGTGGTCGGTGAGTCCAAAAAAGGACAAAAATTGCCTGGAAATTTGCACGGTTTTTAGCTTGGCAGTGGTGCCGCCTGTCCCCATCTTCAATTCATCAGGTTTTTGGGGTAAATAAACTTCTAGTGAACGGATCACACTTTCAAAAAGCAAACGATGGACTTTAAATCGTACAGAGTTTTATGGGGTAAGCTCTGTAGCTTTACTCCATGCCACCGTCCACACTTCACTGCAAAAAGTATTCATTTCCTGAAACACTTTGCACTGCGGGTCTTATTAAAAAGACTATACCCGCGATTTGACCACAGATATACCTTTATGTTACGGTGAAATAATCTTATTTTTTTGGGATCTTTAGGTTGTTTTGCCCCTGTTTAGTATGATAGACAGGGTGCAACTTCAGTCAGTTGTGTTACTTCATACCCACATGGATATCACACTTCAGTTTGATGGGATGGGTTGTGTGTGTGCGCATACACACCTCTCATCTTATCACAAAAACCATCCATCAATTCTGGTGTATTGATTTACTTCAATCGATAGGGCTAAATCCAACTCCAAAACAAGAATTATTGCTCTACTCAATTGAGACTAGCCTGATGTGGCTCTCTCTACAGTATTATTGGAGGTAAAAAATTAGAAAATTTTGAGTTGGTAGCCAAGCAAGTTGAGACTAAATGGTCTTAACACTACATCCATCTTACCCTTGCGCTGAACCTTATTATTTGCTAGAAACAAGCCAGAAAAAATCTTAAAACGTCAAGAGTTATGGATTTTTATTCAGTTATAAGTGGTTTGCTTCTTATGCTCTTTTTTCATATGGAACTAATCTTAACTGGCACTTGTAATTTCAACAGTTGCTATGCTAAAATATTAAATGCAGCATACAACTTTGCATTCTCAAAAATTGTAAATCGCGCAACTGACACAGACAGCACTATTTGCAGTTTTGAAACTGGAACTTTCAGCTTGCAACAGGGATAGACATCTTACTTTGGTTTTTGTCAGATTTGGGAATGAAACAGAAAGATAAATCAGATATTTCATGTCAGTCCCCGGAGTGTATATTCTCAACGACAAACTTGTTACGAACTTTTACTACACCTCTTCCTTGAGCAGCTGTAACAGTTGCACCTTTAACAGAACTTTTGCTGTGAGCCTGTTGAGATGACTCGGCGTCTAAGGCAGTGTGACCTCCAATAAAGGCAGGTTTTTTTGGAGTGGGAAGATCTACTATTTCACTTTTAATCATTGAGATGATGTTAGGCACATTTGGTCTCTCATTTGGAAGTTCCTGCAAGCAGAGAAGCGCCACATGTATGCATCTCAACATTTCCATTTGAAACTTTGGATCAGATATCCCTGGATCAATTAACGCTGCAGTGTTGCCTTCACTCCATAATTTCCAGGCCTAATGACATTAAACACAAGTAAGAATGTCGTTAGTTCCATCTTCTTTAGGACATAAGTATATCTGATTGTAGTTGAGGGAGTGAACTGGATGCACATACTAATCCTGTAAGGCTCAAAGACTGCACATTGTCGTAAAAGCTAGTATTTCTTCTTCCGCTTAAAATCTCTAGCAACAGAACTCCCAGGCTAAACACATCGGACTTTTCTGAAAATCTCCCTCCCATTGAATATTCAGGGGACATATAGCCACTGCATCACATCACCATTAAAGCACAAACAGGACTTGTTAGCTCAAATAGGGATGTGACAATATGAGCAGAATTGGATAGGAAGATAGTTTTTACAAAGTTCCAACAATCGTTCCAGTATTGGCTTGATCTTGGTTGCCTCCAAATATTCTAGCCATTCCAAAGTCTGATATTTTTGGATTCAGTTCCTGGTCCAGCAGGATATTGCTTGGCTTCAAATCCCTGTGGATAATTTTTAGTCTGGAATCCCTGTGAAGGTAAATGAGACCTCGGCAAATTCCTTCAATGATGTTGAAGCGGGTTTTCCAATCACGCAGTTCCTGTTTGACTGGTTCTACAGAGATTGTAGTGAAGAAATAAGTGACAGAATGAAATGGGTTAACAGACATTTCTGAAGAGGATCAGTACACAGAACTTGATGTCAATGTGAATGACAATCTAATGTAGATCACAGAAGGGGAAATAGCTCTAACCAAAGAGTAGTACATCCAAACTTTTATTTGGCATGTACTCATACACCAACATCTTTTCTTCTCGTTCAACGCAGCAACCAAGGAGCCTGACTAGATTTCTATGCTGTAGTTTAGAAATAACCACAACCTCATTCACAAATTCTTGTAGTCCTTGACCAGATTCTGTCGAGAGCCTTTTAACAGCTACTTCCTGTCCATCTGGAAGTTTTCCCTGGAGATTCAGTCAAAACCATTAAAAAGACTAATTAAACTGTTTGTAGACAGGAAATTTCTCTTTAGAATATTAGCATTACCTTGAACACAAGACCAAAGCCTCCCCCTCCAAGTCTATTAGTTATGTCAAAGTTTTCAGTTGCAGTTGCCAGCATTTCTAGACTGAATATTGGTAGTTCCTCAAACTTAGTGTGGCTAATATCATCTACAAGGATGTTTCCATCCGTAAATGTTGCAGATGCTTTCTTGTTCATTTTGTTTTTGTCATTCCTTTCTGAGTAAAATCCTTAAAAAAAAAAAATAAATTATCACATCTATGAATGTGCTGTAGTTGTCAAATTCAGTTGTCTGAAACATGTTACCTGCATGTTTGGCCATCCATCTCCATGTAAAAATCACAGAGACTATAATGACAATTGCTCCACATATCACCGTTATACTGATGACTACTGTTTTTTTGCTTGTCTTTTCACCTGTCAAAAAGAACTTGTGGGTTTATTTGCTAAAACAAATTGAAAAAAATGATCAAATTACCAAGTTCACAGAACTAATACCAAGTTCCGAGTATGCGAGACGAATGTAAAAATCTCTCCCTCCTTCGGAGAACTTTTGCACATCAGTTAAGCTTCCTGTCCAATGCAAGCAACCAAAATTATTAACAAATGCATAAGCTGAACACGTACAGTTTTTCAAGCACTCGTTTCTGCAATTTTGCTCCTGAGAACTTGACCACAAGGCAGAAACTGGTACTTTGGCCATGTTCAGTTGCAAAAACCCATCTTCCATGCTCGCCTCTCCTCCATTTTGCAATCTCTCACACAGCAGCGGTGTACTTCTAACACAACCACTAGTCCAAATTCCTCTTCCCCATTCCTCTGCATTTTTTGGCTCATACCCACTCAAACAACTGCAAATTGGTGAATTCTGTATGTTACAGATTCCATTTTCCCCACACATCCCATAAACATCACACCGATTTTCCAGAGATTGCCAGCGATATGTCCATTTCTGAGCACCATTGTCCCAAAACTTTATTTTAAAGTATCCATCAGAACTCAAAATCAGGTTAGCCAAAGAATCACTTGCATAAGTGGCAGTTAAATAGTAAGTTCCATCTCTTTCTGGCAAAACATTAAAACCACGGAAGTAAAAATTATTCATCTTATCAATTCCAATAAATACTTGACCGTCCCATGGACCGCTCCTCCAATACGGATGACTACCATTCCAAATAAATACTTCTTGGACTAGTGAGGAAGCCATACCAGCAGAGAAGCTTCCAACTGATGGATCAGAGGGGTCTTTCCATGATGTTAACATTATTTTGGTGTTAAGCTTCATATTTTTCACGAATGTATCAGAAGGGTGTTGGAAGCTCTCCCATAAGCTTCTGTTCCCATTGGAATCATCTTGCAAAACAAGGTTTCCATCATCTGAAAGCACTGCACTTGAATTAAGAGCTCCATTTTGAACATTTGATGACCAAAGGATCTCTTGCTGTCCATTCAAAATTACCAGATTTCCATTATCAGATATCTTCAGAACTCCAGAAGAATCATTGAGAGGCTTGTTTCTGTTGGCAACCCAGATAAAAGGTGTTTCAGAAATATTGTTGTACCATATTCCCACATATCGATTTGTGGAATTTTTAGGACTAAAGAATCCCAACCTGTAAACATTTCTAGTAGATACTATAGATTCCGGGTCTCTGATAAACTGAGACGAGGTAATGGTGTTTGTGGCAACACTAGAATTCAAGCAAGCACTAGATAGCAAGAGAAGTACTAGAAATGGTACAAATGTGCAGCAGTCACCAAGTACCATAATTGAAAATTTGGAATTGCTGTTTCATGATGAGAAGAATTGAAGAAATGTCATATTTTGATTGATTTTCTTTTTCTTTCAATGGTGAGATGTTTCAAGATTTGTTAGACTGTAAGATTCGGGGAAGTTTCGTGTATACTCTTTTTGTAATCGAAAAACATTACAATATGTTTAATAAATTACTTAATAATGAGCTTGGCAATAAAATTCGTGCTTTAATATAGATTGTTTTTGTTAGTTGGGTAGAATTCAAGAAGCATTTTATTTGAACAAGTATAAAACTAGCAAATGGCAGAGAGATTCCGTGTGAAAAAGAAATGATGTGATTGGGACGTTGTTTACATCCAAATACTTTGACCGACCTCTACCAACCAAGTTCCTAAACCATGTGCTAGTGCTCCATGGCCCTAAAATCAAGAGGGAATTTTTTAATTAAAGCAGTTTTCCATGGGATGGAGAGGAGAGTCAGAAAACACGGCTCCTGCAGCTTCTTCCAAGTTTCTTCCATTCAGCTCCCTAGCAATATTTCAACCCTGGTGGAAGATTTGAAGAGCTTGCTTGGCAATGCAAATGTGTCACACCAACCATCATTTGGGAGTTCGTACTGTACGGACATTTGATCCAACGGTTGGTGTGTGCATTTGCACGTCTAAACCTGCGCAGTAGATTGGGATCCTCCATTCATTACAGAAAAAAAAAAAAAAAAAACAATGTTTTCCTAATTGAATCGAAACATAAAATAAAAAATTAAATTTAATTTAGTATAATTTATTTTAAAAAAATTCATTGAATTTTAAAAATTAATAATTAAATTAATAAATTAATTAATTAGATTATAAATTAATAAATTAATCATCAATTTTTTTCTTTTATTAATTTAAAAATTTTGTAAAAAAATTAATAAAGTAAAATTTTTTTAATATTTTACTTTTTTTAAAAATAAAAGTGATATCATTTTATAATTTTTTTTTAAATCGTGAATAACAACAATTAGATAAAATATTTACGTGGTATATTTATTTATATTTTAACAAAAATATATGAAATTATATATTATATTATATTTTATATAATATATTGGTTTCATTTCGTTTGGTTGAATTGTGATCCTAAATCTCTAACATTTGACGTTGGTTAATCAAACACAATCACAAATAGATTTGTCAGACTGAATTGGTGAGCGTCAGGTTACAAGCATATGGAACATAAATGAATTTTCCAATCTCCATGTAAAAGTATGCCCTTGACTTGAAAAAAAGAAAAAGATTTGATTTAGAGTGCCCGAATGAACAAACCCTACATAGAATTTTCTAATTTAATTCATCTAAAATATCAATCAAAAAAAAAAAAGAAGAAGAAGAAGAAGAGTCAAGTTAAAATAATAAAAAATTCAATAAATTGTGTAAAGTACATAAACCTATTTTTATAAAACTTCAATCTCATTTGTATTTTAATCTTAAAAATAATTCTTTCCAACTAGTTTTCACTATGTGACCGTTAGTGTTTAGTTGAACAAATTATTTAAAAAAATTAAAAAAATACTGTATATTTTTTCAATAAAAATAATTATAATAATTAAGAAAATATTTTTTACTGATAAGTTAAACAGTAATTATCTTATAAAAAATAATAATTTAATTAAATAAAAAATATTTGTATTAAAATAAAAAAAAGATTTGATATTATTTTTAATTAAAATAATATTATTACGAAAAGAAATTTAATGAAAAACAAAAATATAAAATAATTTTATTTTAGAGCTAATAAACCTAAAATACAAATAAAAAAAAATAATCAAGCCACAAAATAAAATGGAAATAAGGACCTAGACTTTCCTTTTTTTTTAATCTTAAAT
Source organism: Rhizophora apiculata (assembly GCA_037832385.1). NCBI lineage: Eukaryota > Viridiplantae > Streptophyta > Magnoliopsida > Malpighiales > Rhizophoraceae > Rhizophora > Rhizophora apiculata. Next base: position 3,583,342 of record CM075438.1, on the reverse strand, counting down.
AAAAAATTGAGCAAAAAAAAAGAAAAAGAACCTTTACTTCCTCTTCTTCTAAAACTTTCAGTAAAACCCCTGAAAAGCGAACGTCAACCTTTTCAATGTTGAGCATCGTCCCCCCATCTAGTAAGCGGAATCAATCGACAGCTAAAGCCACAAGGAACAATCATTTAGGAAAAGACAAAAAAGGACCATAAAGAGAGATTGCTTGTAAACACCACAAAGTCTATACAGCCAAGGGATGGCATATCGGTCAGCAAATGCCACCTGAGAATTTTATTTTCAAGCTTTCCAATTTCTTCTCGAATCACAACTGTTAATATGTTGAGAGAATAGGATTTGTGTTATTAGTCATATCTAATATAAATTTATAAACGCTACATGAGTGAAAATAAGATGAAAAATATAATTTAAGTTGATTCGAGAATGATTTTATTATAGCATATGATTTTGTATTCACATAAATATATTTTATTATTTTTAATTTCAATTGATTTTAATTTAAGTTTTTATTTATTTATCTAATTATCAAAACTAGCGCACCCAGTCAGGGGATGGACCAAATGCTACAGATACCTTCATCTTTAGCATGAACAGTATGACGACTACAATAAAATTTGAAGGAGAAAAAATTGATAATAACACAGTAAAGACTATGGTAGAGACGCAATGATGTGGTGTAAGTTGTTGAAAGAATTGCTGAATTGGAATATATATATATATATATATATATATTTGGTTGGAATCATATATTACGGTAAAAATTATAATTTTTAATGATTAGATTACTTTTCATTTAAAAAAAGATTCATTCAGAATAAATTTAAAAAATATAAATCTTAAAAAATTGCAAATTTAATTGTAAAATTTTATAAAAGTTTTGAACTTATTTTTGTATATATCCCTCGAAAACTTTGTGCTTGTAGCAGAGGTAGCCATGGCCATGCCAGCTTTAGGATAAAAGTCTCATTAATAATAATAATAATAATAATAATAATAAACAAAAACAAAAAAGAGAAGAAAAGAAATTCCTTCACAAATTATGAGACTCAGAAACTAAAAGGTACAACTGATATTTCCGTTAAATGACCAAGTATATGCTTCTAGCGTCCTTGAATGGCTGTAATAGTTACATTGTTAACAGAATTTTTGTTACAGATATGTTGAGGTGACTCTGTCCCCGAGGCAGTCTGCCCTCCCATAAATGCAGGTTGTTTTGGAGTAGGAAGATCTACAATTTCGCTTTTAAGCATGGAAATGATGGTAGGCACATTTGGTCTATCATTTGGAAGTTCCTGCACACACAGTAGCCCCACATGTATGCATCTCAATATTTCCTTGTGATAACTTGCACCAGACATCGCAGGATCAATCAAGGACGACGAATTGCCTTCATTCCACAATTTCCAGGCCTAAAGACATTAAACACGAGTAAGAATGTAGCAAGTTTCAGCTAATCTGGAACGGAAGGTATATCTGAAGATTAACTGAGGAAGTTAATTCAATGCACGTACAAATCCTGCAAGGCTCAAAGCCTGCTCATTGTCATAAAAGCTAGTGTTTCTTCTTCCGCTCACAATCTCTAACAACATAACTCCAAGGCTGAACACATCAGATTTTTCTGAAAATCTCCCTTCCATTGCATATTCAGGGGACATAAAGCCCCTGCACATCATCGTTAAAGCACAGATAGGACTCGTGAGCTCGAATTGTGACATGAAAAAAGGAGTAGGAAATGGAAAGGGAGAAAGCACTTACAAAGTTCCAACAACCCTTGCAGTTTTGGCTTGATCTTGATTGCCTCCAAAAATCCTGGCCATTCCGAAGTCTGATATTTTTGGATTCAGGGTGTGGTCCAATAGGATGTTGCTTGGTTTCAAATCCCTATGGATAATTCTTAGTCTAGAATCTCTGTGAAGGTAAAGGAGACCTCGGCAAATTCCTTCAATAATATTGAATCGCATTTTCCAATCTCGCAGCTCTTGTTTGATGGGGTCTATAAGGATTGTAACAGAAATGTCTGGGGATTAGTAAACAGAACTTGATGCCAATGCGAAGCAATAACAACCTAAGGTAGTTCACAGAAAGGGAAATAGCTCTAACCAAAGAGTAATGCATCCAAACTTTTATTTGGCAAGTACTCATATACCAACATCTTCTCTCCTAGTTCAACGCAGCAACCAAGGAGTCTGACAAGATTTCTATGTTGGAGTTTAGAAATAACCACAACCTCATTCAAAAATTCTCGTAGTCCTTGACCAGATACCATAGACAGTCTTTTGACAGCTATTTCCTGTCCATCTGGAAGCGTTCCCTGGAAATTCAATTGAAACCATCAACAAGACTAAAATTTTAAAAGTAAGGGATACCATTAGAGCACCATTACCTTGTACACGAGACCAAAACCTCCCTGTCCAAGTTTATTAGATATGTCAAAGTTGTCAGTTGCTTTTGCCAACACTTGTAGATTGAATAAGGGTAGTTCCTGGAATTTGGTTTGGCTAATGTGACCTCCAAGAATGTGTTCGTCTGTAAAAGTCTGGGACATTTCATCTTTGGTTTTGGTCAGTAATACCTCCTCACTTTTGCCCTTCCTTTCTGAGTAAGAACCATGGAAGAAGAATATATCTTAATACTGTGAATGTGCGGCCTTTTTTTGATAAACAAAAAAAAAAATCATAGACATGTTACCTGCAAATTTAGTCACCCTTCTCCATGTGAAAAATGCACAGACTATAAGGACAATAGCTCCAGATATCGCTACCACACCGATAACTAATACTTTCTTGCTTCTGTCGTCACCTGTCAAGAGAAGTTGGTGAGGCTATTTGTCAAACAAAATTAACAAACTCAGCCAAATGATTGAATTTTGTTGTTTTCTAATATGAACAAGGAGGAATTCATGAATCAATTACCAAGTTCAGAATATGCCAGACGAATGTAGAGATCTACCCCTCCTACAGAGAATTTTTGTATGTCAATTAAGCTTCCTGTCCAATACATACAGCCAATATGATTAACGAATGTATAAGCTGTACAGGAACAATTGGTGAGGCACTCATTTCTGCAATCTTGTTCATCACTGGAAGTTGACCGCAAGGCAGAGACTGGCACTTTGGACATCTTCAGCTTCAGAAACCCATCTTCTTTGCCTACTGCACCTCCATTTTGTGTCATCTCACACCGCAGCAATCTCCTTCTAACACAACCACCTGTCCAATTTCCTCTACTCCATTCCTCTGCATTTTTCGGCTCATACCCACTCAAACAGCTGCAAATTGGTGAATTCTCTGTGTTACAGATTCCACTTTCCCCACATATGCCATAAATATCACACTGATTGTTAGGATATTTCCAATGATATATCCATTCCTTGGCACCCTCATCCCAATGCCTTTGAGCCAAATATCCTTCAGAACTCAAAATTATGTTGATAAATAAAGAATCGTCGTTATAATTGAAACTTAGAGAATAAGTTCCACCTCTCTCCGGTACAACATTAAAACCCCATAAGTAAGAATTAAACATGTCATCAATTCCAATAAATACTTGACCATCCCATGGACCCGTCCTCCAATACGGATCACTACCATTCCAAATGAATACTTCAGCGAGAGGCAAGGAAGCGATACCAGAAGAGAAGCTTCCGATGGATGGGTCAGAAGGGCCTTTCCACGATGTTAGCATTATTTTGTTGCTTATCTTCATCTTTTCCAGGAATGAATCAGAAGGGTGCTGGAAGCTTTCCCATAAGCTGCTATTTCCATTGGAGCCATCTTGCAAAATAAGGTTTCCATTATCTGTAAGCAGTCCACTTGAATTAGCAACTCTGCTTGAAACATTTGACGACCAAAGAATCTCTTGCTTTCCATTCAAAACTACAAGATTGCCATCATCATATATCTTCATAACCCCAGAAGAATCACCGAGTGGATTGTTTCTGTTGGCAACCCATATTGGGGTTATTTCAGTAACCTTATTGTACCATATTCCAACATATCTATTGGTGGAGTTGACGGGGCTGAAAAATCCTAGCTTGTAAACATTTCTAGTGGAAACTATGGACTCCGGATCTCTGATAAATTGAGAAGATGTAATGGTGTCTATAGCAGTATAAGACGTCAAAAAGGATATAAAAAGTAGCAGTGAAACAGGTACAGATGAGCAGCTGCCAAGGGCCATAACTGTGAATTGCCTTCTCAAGATGAGAATGGAAGAGAGATACCATAATCTGAAGATTGAAACATTTAATGAACAGAAAAACGTTGACCTGCTACATTTTTTTATTAAATTAAGAATTATTTCCTCCCGTTACAAAAATTTTTAATTAAATAATTTTTTTAGAAATCATTTTCTTCTTATGAAACTTTTTTTTTATTTTTTTTTTAAATTATTCTCTCCTATTAATAATATTATTAGTTAAAAATATTCCAATTTTTTAATTAAATCCACCATGTGACTCTAATTTGGCATCATGGTCAAATCAATTAATTTTTGTATTTCACATGGAGTTTAACTGAGAGTTATGTAAAGATTTTAATGAAAAAATAAAATATCTATAGAAATTTAATTCAATTTTCTTTTATCTTCTTACTTGGACTATAAGTTTATTATGTCCAGAAATTCAGAGAAATTTAGTCAAATTATTCCAAGTTTTTTCAAAAGAGATGTTAGTGGAGCCATCGCTGCCGCGTAGACAAAAAAAAAAATGTCTTGCGTCCTTTTCTTGCATGGAAAGAAAATAAGCGACCTCACCTTATTTGTCCCCACGTGCCCCAAGGGCCAAGGGCAGTCTGCAAATTCGTTGACAATGAAGTGACAACGAAAAAAAGTCAATTCTACAATTCTGTATGAACAGGTGGTGGCTGTTAGGAGAGTCTAAAGCCCGGGGGCTGGCTTTTTTGTCAAGTTCCTAAAACCATTTTCTAAATTGTTCGGTAATAGTACTTTGACTTTTCAACCGAGCCGAGTAGACGTTTGAAATTATAACACGTTAAACCTTAGAGTCGTACCTTAAACCATAAATAAATTTAATAATGTAATCCAACCCCAACGGACCATCATTGCCGTATCCCCAGCAATTTTTGCCAATCTGCCTGGCATATCTGTGTTAGAGCCAACAGGGGCGAGCAACTTCCAAAGTCCCTTCCAACTTCCAACTTATATCTGCCTGCCTAGATTGCCAAAAACTTGAAACTTTGAAGTCTCTCCCTCTTCCGTTCTTGCATGCACCGACTGTTTCGGACTGCTAGCGACTGCTCAACATATAAGTTGTCACAGCACTTGTACCAAAACCCATAAAGACGAGATAGACAGAAAGAGATGGGTTAAAATTCCCCATAAATTCTATAGCCCTGCATGGGTCAGCAGCTTCAAGTTCCCAAAAGAGGAGGGTGATGTTTAACTGTTTCGAGTTTTCCAATTTCTATAAGAATTACGCCCGTTATTATTTATTTATTTTTTATTTGACAATGATTAGAATTTAAATTCGAAATTTTCAATTTTGAAAATCATTACATAGTTTCCCTGCACGAGCGACATGCCCAAGTCAGTGGGCCGCTGGGCCCAAGTCTCGTGGACCTAGTCTGCAAGAGTCTCCCTTATGAAGTCCAGACTATCTAGTTCTGTCGCCCTGGCCCATAACTTAACCGTATGGCTAAACCAACTCGTGTATCAATTATTACTGTTCACATCCTCTTAATTCTGGGTATTGAATAATAATAATAATAAAATAAAAAATAGAGCTAAAATTTTAGTTTGTCAATTCTGAATTTTATTAAAAAAAAAAAAAAAAGGTCTGTGAAATACGACAAATCCCCATGTGCCGCATATTGTCTCAAATAAATTGTATTATAAGTGACGAGTCTCGAATAAAAGGCTATACCCACGATTTGAACGCGAATATATCTATATGTTAGGGGTGAAATAATCTTATTGTTATATTAAATCTAATATTTCATTATCCACGTTCCTTTGGAAACAATTAAACTCGCGGGTTTCGTATAGTATATAATATGGCAACAGTATTCAACTATAGTCCCCACAACTACTGCAACCAAGATTAAGACCAGTGTAGCTGCATTTATGGCTAAATAGCAATTAACTTATGTGGCAATGCGGTGAGCACAATTACAGTAGCTGACCGTAATTTAGAACCTTGAATATCACTTGTGATTTAATTATTGTTTCCAATTTTGTCCTCAAAAGGTCAAATTCTGCAATTGTGGATGTGGTGCAAAAGGCAGCCGGACGAAAAGGGCAGGCATTTTCTGGTTGTGTTTGAACATTGAATGCAATGCTGATGGTTCTTTCCACTTTTGTATCACTCGGGTCTGAATCCAATTCTAGTGACATGCCACCCAAATGGTAGTGACTCTAGCCTATGTAAAATTACATCTTTTGATTAGTTGTCACACTAGCTGATTTTGGTTTATTAGCCCGCATTACACTGCTTCTCCCATAGACCCGACGAGACTCATGGAGTTTTGTTTTCGTTTTCATTTTTTTTTTTTTTTTTTGGGGATCTCTTGGTTGTTTTGCTCCTGTTTAGTACGATAGACAGTGTGCAACTTCAGTCTGTTTAGTACGATAGACAGTGTGCAACTTCAGTCAGTTATGCTACTTGATATCCTCACAACTTCAGTTTCATGGAGATGGGGTGTGCGCGTGTGCGCGCGTACACGCCTTCTCTCGTCTTATCACAAAAACCTTTCATCAATTCTGGTGTATTGATTTACTCCAATCAATGGGGGCTAAATCCAACTCCAAAACAAGAATTATTGCTCTACTCAATTGTGACTAGCCTGATGTGGCTCAATTTTGAGTTGGTAGCCAAGCAAGTTAAAGATTAAATGGTGTCAACACTACATCTTACCCTTGCGCTGAACCTTATTATTTGCTAGAAACGAGCCAGGGAAAATCTCGAAACATTGAGTTGTGAATCTTTATTCATTTATAAGTGGCTTGCTTCGTAAACTCTTTTTTCACGCGGGACTAATCTCAACTCACGCTTGTAATTTCAACAGTTGCTATGCTAAAATATTAAATTTTGCATACGACTTTGCATTCTCAAAAATTGTAAATCGCGCATCTGACACAGACAGCACTATTCGCATTATTTTTAAATCAGTTTTGAAACTGGAACTTTCAGCTTGCAACAGGGATAGACATCTTACTTTGGTTTTTGTCAGATTTGGGAATGAAACAGAATGATAAATCAGATATTTCATGTCAGTCCCCGGAGTGTATATTCCCAACGACTAACTTGTTACGAAGTCTTACTACGTATCTTCCTTGAGCAGCTGTAACAGTTGCACTTTTAACAGAACTTTTGCTGTGAGCCTGTTGAGATGACTCGGCGTCTATGGCAGTGTGCCCTCCAATAAAGGCAGGTTTTTTTGGAGTGGGAAGATCTAATATTTCACTTTTAATCATTGAGATGATGTTAGGCACATTTGGTCTCTCATTTGGAAGTTCCTGCAAGCAGAGAAGCGCCACATGTATGCATCTCAACATTTCCATTTGAAACTTTGGATCAGATATCCCTGGATCAATTAACGCTGCAGTGTTGCCTTCACTCCATAATTTCCAGGCCTAATGACATTAAACACAAGTAAGAATGTCGTTAGTTCCATCTTCTTTAGGACATAAGTATATCTGATTGTAGTTGAGGGAGTGAACTGGATGCACATACTAATCCTGTAAGGCTCAAAGACTGCACATTGTCGTAAAAGCTAGTATTTCTTCTTCCGCTTAAAATCTCTAGCAACAGAACTCCCAGGCTAAACACATCGGACTTTTCTGAAAATCTCCCTCCCATTGCATATTCAGGGGACATATAGCCACTGCATCACATCACCATTAAAGCATAAACAGGACTTGTTAGCTCAAATAGGGATGTGACAATATGAGTAGAATTGGATAGGAAGATAGTACTTACAAAGTTCCAACAATCGTTCCAGTATTGGCTTGATCTTGGTTGCCTCCAAATATTCTTGCCATTCCAAAGTCTGATATTTTTGGATTCAGTTCCTGGTCCAGCAGGATATTGCTTGGCTTCAAATCCCTGTGGATAATTTTTAGTCTGGAATCCCTGTGAAGGTAAATGAGACCTCGGCAAATTCCTTCAATGATGTTGAAGCGGGTTTTCCAATCTCGCAGTTCCTGTTTGACTGGATCTACAGAGATTGTAGTGAAGAAATAAGTGACAGAATGAAATGGGTTAACAGACATTTCTGAGGAGGATCAGTACACAGAACTTGATGTCAATGTGAATGACAATCTAATGTAGATCACAGAAGGGGAAGTAGCTCTAACCAAAGAGTAGTACATCCAAACTTTTATTTGGCATGTACTCATACACCAACATCTTTTCTTCTCGTTCAATGCAGCAACCAAGGAGCCTGACTAGATTTCTATGCTGTAGTTCAGAAATAACCACAACCTCATTCACAAATTCTTGTAGTCCTTGACCAGATTCTGTCGAGAGCCTTTTAACAGCTACTTCCTGTCCATCTGGAAGTTTTCCCTGGAGATTCAGTCAAAACCATTAAAAAGACTAATTAAACTGTTTGTAGACAGGAAATTTCTCTTTAGAATATTAGCATTACCTTGAACACAAGACCAAAACCTCCCCCTCCAAGTCTATTAGTTATGTCAAAGTTTTCAGTTGCAGTTGCCAGCATTTCTAGACTGAATATTGGTAGTTCCTCAAACTTAGTGTGGCTAATATCATCTACAAGGATGTTTCCATCCGTAAATGTTGCAGATGCTTTCTTGTTAATTTTGTTTTTGTCATTCCTTTCTGAGTAAAATCCTTAAAAAAAAAATAAATTATCACATCTATGAATGTGCTGTAGTTGTCAAATTCAGTTGTCTGAAACATGTTACCTGCATGTTTGGCCATCCATCTCCGTGTAAAAATCACAGAGACTATAATGACAATTGCTCCACATATCACCGTTATACTGATGACTACTGTTTTTTTGCTTGTCTTTTCACCTGTCAAAAAGAACTTGAGTTTATTTGCTAAAACAAATTGAAAAAAATGATCAAATTACCAAGTTCACAGAACTAATACCAAGTTCTGAGTATGCGAGACGAATGTAAAAATCTCTCCCTCCTTCAGAGAACTTTTGCACATCAGTTAAGCTTCCTGTCCAATGCAAGCAACCGAAATTATTAACAAATGCATAAGCTGAACACGTACAGTTTTTCAAGCACTCGTTTCTGCAATTTTGCTCCTGAGAACTTGACCACAAGGCAGAAGCTGGTACTTTGGCCATGTTCAGTTGCAAAAACCCATCTTCCATGCTCGCCTCTCCTCCATTTTGCAATCTCTCACACAGCAGCGGTATACTTCTAACACAACCACTAGTCCAAATTCCTCTTCCCCATTCCTCTGCATTTTTTGGCTCATACCCACTCAAACAACTGCAAATTGGTGAATTCTGTGTGTTACAGATTCCATTTTCCCCACACATCCCATAAACATCACACCGATTTTCCAGAGATTGCCAGTCATATATCCATTTCTGAGCACCATCATCCCAACGCTTCACTTTCAGGTGTCCATCAGAACTCAAGATCACGTTAACCAAAGGATTATTCAGAAAAGTGGCGGTCAAATAGAAAGTTCCATCTCCTTCTGGCAAAACATTTAAACCACTGAAGTAAAAATTATTCATCTTATCAATTCCAATAAATACTTGACCGTCCCATGGACCGCTCCTCCAATACGGATCACTACCATTCCAAATAAATACTTCTTGGACGAGTGAGGAAGCCATACCAGCAGAGAAGCTTCCAACTGATGGATCAGAGGGGTCTTTCCATGATGTTAACATTATTTTGGTGGGAAGCTTCATATTTTTCACGAATGTATCAGAAGGGTGTTGGAAGCTCTCCCATAAGCTTCTGTTCCCAATGGAATCATCTTGCAAAACAAGGTTTCCATCATCTGTAAGCACTGCACTTGAATTAAGAGCTCCATTTGTAACATTTGACGACCAAAGGATCTCTTGCTGTCCATTCAAAATTACCAGATTTCCATCATCAGACATCTTCATAACCCCAGAAGTATCATTGAGAGGCTTGTTTCTGTTGGCTACCCAGATGAAAGGTGTTTCAGAAATATTATTGTACCATATTCCCACATATCGATTTGTAGAATTTTCAGGACTAAAGAATCCTAACCTGTAAATATTTCCAGTAGATACTATAGATTCCGGGTCTCTGATAAACTGAGACGACGTAATGGTGTTTATGGCAGCACTAGAATTCAAGCGACAACTAGATAGCAAAAGAAGTACTAGAAATGGTACAAATGCGCAGCAGTCACCAAGTACCATAATTGGAAATTTGGAATTGCTATTTCGCGTCGGCGAACTGCTCCCCTCCCTCACGCACCGTTGCAGGGTGGGCAGCGGCACCCACAGGGATGCCCCCGTGCCGTCGTGCGATCTTGGGACACGCCCTACAACCCCGGGGACAGTTGAAGCGCCATGGGAGGCAGGTTGCGGGCAAAAGCGCTCATTCTTTAAGGCCGGTAAAAAACCCCCCTTCCCGATCCTATTAGCATTCCATAAAGAGATGTTATATTTTGATTGATAGTACAGATGATTGAACATTAAATGAAGTCAAAGCCTGCTCAGTCAAACTTTTAGTCCTAATCTTTTTAGATTAAAAAACATTACAATTTGCCTAATAAATTACTTAATAACGAGCTTGACAATAAAATTCAACTTTAATCTAGATTATTTTTTGTTAGCTGGGTAGAATTTTGAAAAGCATTTTATTTGAACAAACATAAAACTAGCAAATGGAAAATGACAGAGATTCTGTGTGAAAAAAAAGATGCGACTGGGACGTTGTCGATATCCAAATATTTTGGCCGAACTCTACCAACCAAGGTCCTAAGCCATGCGCTAGTGCCCAATTGTTCTACAATCAAGAGGGAACTTTTCAACTAAAGCAGTTTTCCACAGGATGGATGGAGGGGAGAGTCAGAAAACATAGCTCCTGCAACTTCTTCCAAGTTTCTTCCAGCCTGCTTGCTAGCAATATTTCAACCATGGTGGAAGATTCGAAGAGCTTGCTTGTCTGTCCATATGTGTCACACCAACCATCATATGGGAGTCCATAATGTACGGACATTGATCTATCGGCTGGTGTGTGCATTTGCAAGTCTAAACGTGCGCAGTAGATTGGGATCCTCCATTCATTACAGGCAAAATACGATAAAAAAAAAAAATGTTCAACTTGTAAGCAATGTTTTCCAAATTGAATTGCAACACTCGGTTAAACGGATAAAATAAAAGATTAAATTTTGATTCAATCTAGTTTATTTTAAAAAATTGTTAATTATAAAAATTAATAATTAAATCAATAAATTAATTAATTAAATAATAAATCGATAAATTGTTTATAATTTTTTTTAATTTAGTTAATTTTAAAAACTTCTTAAAAATTAAGAAAACAATTTTTTTTATATATTTTACTTTTCTTAAAAATAAAAATTTTATAATTTTATAACTTTTTTTAAATTATGAATAATAAAAATTAAAAAAAATATTTATAAAATATATTTATTTATATTTTAATAAAAATATATAAAAGTATATATTATAGTATATAGATACTTATTTTTTAAATTTAAAATATTTTATTGATATTAAATTATTTTATTTTGTAACAAAAAATTATTTAATATAAAATAAAAATATAATAAATTATAATATATTTTATATTAAATTTATTTTATTTAAATCACTTTTATAAATATATATATAGTTCAAATATTATAATATAATATATGTAATAAGAATGTTTTGTATATAATTATATAAAATATAATTATATATAAAATATTTTTATTATATTTATTTTTATATTATATATATATATATAATATTAATTTTATTAAAATAGTTGAATTGATTAAATTTTTAATTTTTAAAATTTTTTATTCAATAATTGGTTTAACCAAAAATAAAATATGTGATATTTCAAAAAATATTTAATAGGTAAATTTAAAAAATGTAAAATTTAAATTAAAATAAAAAAGAATTTAATTATAAAAATTTTAGACTTATTTTTTATACATCCTCTCGAAAACTTTGTGCTTGTACCAGAGGTAGCCATGGCCATGCCAACTTTAGGACAAAAGTTTCATTCATAATAATAATTAAATAAAAAATAAAAACAATAACAGAAAAGAAAAGAAATTCCTTCACAAATTATGAGACTCAGAAACTAAAAGGTAAAACTGATATTTCAGTTAATAAATAAGTACACACTTCTAGCGTCCTTGAATGGCTGTAATAGTCACATTGTTAACAGAATTTTTGATACGTTGACATGACTCTGTCGCCCAGGCAGTTTGCCCTCCCATAAATGCAGGTTGTTTTGGAGCAGGAAGATCTACAATTTCGCTTTTAAGCATGGAAATGATGGTAGGCACATTTGGTCTATCATTTGGAAGTTCCTGCACACACCCCACGTGTATGTGTCACGGGGCCATTACCCTCTTCCCAAAAAGTTAACCTACTCCGTCACATTCTTCCCCACTGATTCCATCGACGTACTCGTCGTGGACCGGGCCCCCCTGCCTACTCCCCCTATTATAAGGTCCAAGTATCCCCTCTTCCTTTTCGATGTGGGACTCCGTCACATTCTCTCCCATCGCCTAGAGCTCTCGGCGGCGGATATCAGATTCGGGATGAGTCGGCTCTGATACCACTTGTCACGGGGCTATTACCCTCTTCTCAAAAGGCTAACCTGACGCTTATAAGGCCCAAAGATCCCCTTCTCCTTTCCGACGTGGGACTCCGTCACATATGCATCTCAATATTTCCTTGTGATAACTTGCATCAGACATCGCAGGATCGATCAAGGATGACGAATTGCCTTCACTCCACAATTTCCAGGCCTAAAGACATTAAGCACGAGTAAGAATGTAGCAAGTTTCAGCTAATCTGGAACGGAAGGTATATCCGAAGATTAACTGAGGAAATGAATTCAATGCACGTACAAATCCTGTAAGTCTCAAAGCCTGCTCATTGTCATAAAAGCTAGTGTTTCTTCTTCCGCTCACAATCTCTAACAACATAACTCCAAGGCTGAACACATCAGATTTTTCTCAAAATCTCCCTTCCAGTGCATATTCAGAGGACATAAAGCCCCTGCATATCATCGTTACAGCACAAATAGGACTCGTGAGCTCGAACGGTCACATGAAAAATGGAGTTGGATATGGAAAGGGAGAAAGCACTTACAAAGTTCCAACAACCCTTGCAGTTTTGGCTTGATCTTGATTGCCTTCAATAATCCTGGCCATTCCGAAGTCTGATATTTTTGGATTCAGGGCGTGGTCCAATAGGGATGTTGCTCGGTTACAAATCCCTATGGATAATTCTTAGTCTAGAATCTCTGTGAAGGTAAAGGAGACCTCGGCAAATTCCTTCAATAATATTGAATCGCGTTTTCCAATCTCGCAGCTCTTGCTTGATTGGATCTATAAGAATTGTAACAGAAATGTCTGGGGATTAGTGCGAAGCAATAACAACCTAAGGTAGTTCACAGAAAGGGAAATAGCTCTAACCAAAGAGCAAGGCATCCAAACTTTTATTTGGCAAGTACTCATATACCAACATCTTTTCTCCTTGTTCAACGCAGCAACCAAGGAGTCTGACAAGATTTCTATGTTGGAGTTTAGAAATAACCACAACCTCATTCAAAAATTCTTGTAGTCCTTGACCAGATGCCATAGACAGTCTTTTGGCAGCTATTTCCTGTCCATCTGGAAGGGTTCCCTGGAAATTCAATTGAAACCGTCAACAAGGCTAAAATTTTAAAAGGGATCCCATTAGAGAGCACCATTACCTTGTACACGAGACCAAAACCTCCCTGTCCAAGTTTATTAGATACGTCAAAGTTGTCAGTTGCTGTTGCCAGCACTTGTAGATTGAATAAGGGTAGTTCCTGGAATTTGGCTTGGCTAATGCCATCTCCAAGCATGTGTCCATCTGTAAAAATCCGAGACGTTTCATCTTTGGTTTTGGTTAGTAATACCTCCTCACTTTTGCTCTTCCTTTCTGAGTAAGAACCATGGAAGAAGAATATCTCTTAATACTGCGAATGTGCAGCCTTTTTTTAATAAAAAAATGAAAAAATCATAGACATGTTACCTGCAAATTTGGTCATCCTTCTCCATGTGAAAACTGCACAGACAATAAGGACAATAGCTCCGGATATCCCTGTTATACTGGTAACTACTACTTTCTTGCTTCTGTTGCCACCTGTCAAGACAAGTTGGTGAGGCTATTTGTCAAACAAACTCAACCAAATGATTGAATTTTGTTGTTTTCTGATATGAACAAGAAGGAGTTCATGAATCAGTTACCAAGTTCAGAATATGCCAGGCGAATGTAGAGATCTACCCCTCCTACAGAGAATTTTTGTATGTCAATTAAGCTTCCAGTCCAATACATACAGTTAATATGATTAGCGAATGCATAAGCTATAGAGGAACAATTGCTGAGGCACTCATTTCTGCAATCTTGTTCATCACTGGAAGTTGACCGCAAGGCAGAGACTGGCACTTTGGCCATCTTCAGCTTCAGAAACCCATCTTCTTTGCCTACTTCACCTCCATTCTGTGTTATCTCACACTGCAGCAATCTCTTTCTAACACAACCACTTGTCCAATTTCCTCTACTCCATTCCTCTGCATTTTTCGGCTCATACCCACTCAAACAGCTGCAAATTGGTGAATCCTGTACGTTACAGATTCCACTTTCCCCACATATGCCATAAATATCACACTGATTGTTAGGATATTTCCAATCATATATCCATTTCTTAGCACCATCATCCCAATGCCTTTGAGCCAAATATCCTGCAGAACTCAAAATTATGCTGAAAATTAAAGAATCATTGTTATAAATGAAACTAAGAGAATAAGTTCCATCTCCTTCTAGCCCAACCTTAATACCACCTAAGCAAGAATAAAACATCTTATCAATTCCAATAAATACTTGACCATCCCATGGACCCGTCCTCCAATACGGATTACTACCATTCCAAATGAATACTTCAGCGAGAGGCAAGGAAGCGGTACCAGAAGAGAAGCTTCCAATGGACGGGTCAGAAGGGCCTTTCCATGATGTTAGCATTATTTTGTTAATTATCTTCATCTTTTGCAGGTATGAATCAGAAGGGTGCTGGAAGCTTTCCCATAAGCTGCTATTTCCAAAGAAGCCATCTTGCAAAATAAGGTTTCCATTATCTGTAAGCAGTCCACTTGAATTAGCAGCTCTGCTTAAAACATTTGACCACCAAAGAATCTCTTGCTTTCCATTCAAAACTACAAGATTGCCATCATCAGATATCTTCATAACCCCAGAAGAATCCGTAAGTGGACTGTTTCTGTTGGCAACCCATATTGGGGTTATTTCAGCAACCTTATTGTACCATATTCCAACATATCTATTGGTGGAGTTGACGGGGCTGAAAAATCCTAGCTTGTAAACATTTCTAGTGGAAACCATGGACTCCGGATCTTTGATAAACTGAGAAGCTGTAATGGTGTCTATGGCAGCACAAGAAGTCAAAAAAATACCAAAAGTAGCAGTGAGACAGGTGCAGATGAGCAGCTGCCAAGTGCCATAACTGTGAATTGCCTTCTCAAGATGAGAATAGAAGAGAGATGCCATAATCTGAAGATTGAAACGTTTAAAGAACAGAAAAACGTTGACCCGCTAAATTTTATTAGGTTAAATCAAAAAGTATGCCCACGTGTTCCAATATTTTTTTATTAAATAATTTTTTTATATTTTATTCAAAATTATTCTTTCATATTATAAATTTTTTTAAATTTAAAATTTTTTATTTTTTAAATTATTTTTTTATATTAATACTATTCATTAAAAATATATATATTTTAAATCTACAGTATAACTATCAATTAGATATCATACTAATCAATATTTTATATTTTAAATAATAATTAAATAAAAATTATGTATTAAATTTAATAAAAAAATAAAATATTTTTAATTAATAATATTAATGAAAAAAAAATTTAAAAAAAAAAGAAAAATTTTTAAATTAAAAAGTTTTGTAATATAAAAAAAATTTAAAAAAATAAAATAAAAATATATTTTAATCAAAAATTATTGTAAAAAAAGGAATATAATTTAATTCAATTTTCTGTGCCTTCTTAAGTGGACTACAAGTTTATTGTGCAGAGAAATTCGGTTCGTATTATAGCAAGTTTTTCAAAAGAGATATTAGTGGAGCCATCCCTACCTTGCAGACAAAAAAAATTTGCTTTCTGCGTACTTTTCTTGCACGGAAAGAAAATAACAGATATTTACAACCTCACCTTATTTGTCCCAAAGGCCAAGGGCAGTTTGCAAAATCGTTGACAATGAAGTGACAACTGTTAGACTTTTCTTATCTCTATCATGCAGGATCGTTATCTTGATACGAATATTAGCAATATAACTGTAACAAAACCAAAAGGAATAGGAAATCAGAACAACATACCGTTCTCCATTATTCTGATATCCGGTAGTAGAGATGAGAAAACTTCTCTTTCCTGCCCTGTACGCTTTCCTTTCTGTTTCTCCTATCTTCTCTCCTCCTACCTTTTCTCTTCTTACCTTTTCTCCTACTCTTCCCTTTCTGTTCTTTACGCTTTTCTCTGATGGTTGAGAGAGCCCAGAAAATGTCCATAATGAATATATATATATTCATCCATTTTCCAGCAGCCGTTGCCCTGAAGATAGGGAGATTCTCCCTATCTGTAACGGCTATCTGTCAGAAGGGAGAGCGGAGGGATTTCAAACCCATTAACCCAAAACCACCGTTTTGCTTAACAGACCATCACGTTAAGCCATCCATTATTTGGGTCATACGTTAAACAAGGGCCACTTTATGTCGATTAACTCAACAATCTCCCACTTGGCCCTTGTAATGATTTGATGAATCAACAACAAATAAGTGTGCACAATCCTTAAAGATTATCAAATCACAATACTTGATTGAATTAAAACGATTGGATCATGGCGGTCACATATCTCTCAGTGACATGATTCCTTCCATGTATCACATAATCATGATAATTCAGAATAACCTTACTGAGAAACATTAAAGTTTTAAATTGTCATGTCCATATATGCCATTAGTTATCTCACAAACTATAACTGTATACAACTAAATAGAGACAACAAAGCACAAGCAAAACCACGACCTTAATTGAATTCAAGAGTGTCTCAATGATATGAGCAGTACAAAATATTGACTTTCAAGAGAATGAGGACCTGTCCAATATGCCCATCCGATCAACATGTCCAGTGAATGTTTTCGGTGGCAAACCTTTAGTTAACGGGTCCGCTATCATCAACTCAGTGCCAATGTGCTTAATAGACACTCTGTGATTTTGCACTTCTTCTTTAACAGATAGGTATTTCAAATCCATATGTTTCGCACCTTTAGAATACCTATCATTCTTAGAGAAGAAAACTGCTGCGGAATTATCACAGTAAATTCTCAACGGCTTTTCTATACTGTCGACCAAACTGAGCCTTGAGATAAAATTCCGCAACCATAATGCATGAATAGTAGCCTCAAAGCATGCTATAAATTCAGCCTCCATAGTGGAAGTAGCAATGACAGACTGCTTCCCACTTTTCCAGGAAACTGCTCCTCCAGCTAGGAGGAACAAGTAACCAAATGTAGATTTCCTCGAGTCTACACATCCAGCATAATCTGAATCCGAGTAGCCTACTATTTCAAGATGACTTGATCTTTTATAAGTAAGCATATAATCTTTGGTGCCTTGCAAGTACCTAAGGACTTTCTTTCCGGCTTTCCAATGATCTATTCCAGGATTGCTTTGATATCGGCCTAACATTCCAACAGCGAAACTAATGTCTGGCCGAGTGCATGTTTGCGCATACATCAGGCTTCCAACCAGTGAGGCATAGGGAATTGATTCCATTGCTTTCCGTTCCAAATCATTCTTTGGACATTGCAGTTCACTGAACTTGTCCCCTTTCTGAATTGGAACTATTCCTGTAGAGCAATTTTCCATTCTAAATCTCTCTAATACTTTATTGATATACCCTTTCTGAGACAATCCCAACAATCCTTGTGATCTATCACGGAATATCTCTATTCCAATCACATAAGATGCCTCATTCATATCTTTCATTTCAAAAGTTTCAGAGAGAAATTTCTTAACATCATGTAACAAACCCATGTCATTAGCGGCCAAAAGAATGTCATCAACATATAGGACTAATATAATGAACTTGCTCCCACTAATCTTCATATAGATACACCGATCAACGGTGTTCTCTACAAAGCCGTATGACGTAATGGTATCATTGAACTTAAGATACCATTGTCGGGAAGCCTGTTTCAGTCCGTATATCGATTTCTTTAATTTACACACCAAATTTTCCTGCCCGGTGGTGGTGAAACCTTCAGGTTGGTCCATACATACTTCCTCTTCTAAGTCACCATTCAAAAAGGCGGTCTTTACATCCATTTGGTGAAGCTCTAGATCATTATGAGCCACCAAAGCCATAATAATTCTCAAGGAGTCTTTCTTAGAGACTGGAGAGAAAGTCTCCTTATAGTCAATACCATCCCTTTGAGTGAAACCTTTGGCAACCAGTCTGGCTTTATACCTTTCGATATTACCTTTCGAGTTTCGCTTGGTCTTGAAGACCCACTTACAGCCAACTCGTTTTGATCCTTTAGGTAACTCTACTAGTTCCCAGACTTGGTTTACATCCATCGATTTCATCTCTTCCTTCATGGCATTGAGCCACTTTTCAGAATCATTACATTCCATGGCTTGTTGAAATGAGACTGGATCTTTATCAATGCTCAATTCCGACTCATGCTCAAGTGAGTAAACCACATAATCATTAGATACAGCTGGCCTTTTCTGTCTTGTAGACCTCCGTAATGCCATTTCTTGTGGTATCACTTGTTCATTTGTACACTGCACATTGTCACTTGGTTCATCTCCTATGCGTTCACTTTGCGTGTTTCGAGTATCAATTTGTTGCCCTTGCATGTCACGTGACTGTGATGCAACAAAAGGAACAACAATTTGAGTAGAAACACTGGGTGTGGGGATACCACCTTGAGTAGGAGTACTCACTGTGAATTTTTCATTATGTAATTCTCTAATATCCACCTTTCGTGACTCCCCACTCCCACTGAACCGGCCATTTTCAATGAATCGAGCATTACCAGACTCAACTATTCTTGTGCTATGGTTAGGGCAATAGAACCTATATCCTTTAGACTTTTCAGGATAGCCAATGAAGTGACCACTAATGGTCCTTGCATCAAGCTTTCCTTCATGTGGATTATATATCCTTACTTCTGCTGAACAACCCCAAACATGGAGGTGTCTCAAACTGGGTTTCCTGCCTGTCCATAACTCGTAAGGAGTTTTAGGGACAGCCTTACTGGGAACCCTGTTCAGCAGATATGCTGCAGTTCTTAATGCATGCATCCACAAGGATAAAGGTACAGTACTGTTACTCAACATGCTCCTAACCATATCCATAAGTGTGCGATTCCGCCTTTCCGCTACACCATTTTGTTGTGGTGTACCAGGCATTGTGTACTGTGCACATATGCCTCGACTTTCAAGAAATTTTGCAAATGGACCAGGACATTGTCCACTTTCATTGAATTTTCCATAATATTCACCACCCCTGTCTGACTTAATCACTTTTACTTTTCTATCTAACTGCCTTTCCACTTCATCAATAAACACCTCCAGGGTATTTACTGACCAGGACTTTTCATGCAGTAGATATAAGTAACAATACCGTGAGTAGTCATCTATGAATGTGATGAAATATTTTTCACCACCCCATGTAGGAATGTCAAAGGGGCCACAAATATCAGTGTGTATCAATTCTAAAGGCGCATTACTTCTCATGGCTGGGTACTTCGATGTGTGTCTTGTTTGTTTCCCTTTTATACAATCAACACACACATCCCAATCAGTAAAATCCAATTGAGGCAGGATGTCACTTTTCACCAACCTCAATATCCTTTCTTTGGATATATGACCCAATCTTTGATGCCATAAGAAAGCAGAACAATCATCATGCACATTACGTTTGTTACCAATACCATGCTCAACAAGAAATAGAGAATCGGCATACATAGCGTCAAGACTAAAGCGGTACAAATCATCAATCAAAGTACCAGATCCATAATAGTACGAATGTCTATACAATGAAAATGCACCATTTCCAATCTTAAGATTAAATCCCACTTCATCCAACTTTGCAACAGAAACCAAATTTCTAGCACATTCAGGAACATAGAGACACTTTTCTAGATCCAGATGACACTTGGTGTCCAGGATCAATCTGTACGTCCCAATTCCTTCTATTCGTGCCTTCATTCTGTTTCCCATATAAAGGAACTTCTCAGTTCCTGTTATGGGCTGGATTGAAAGGAATCCCTGCATAATATGTGACACATGAATAGTAGCTCCAGAGTCTAACCACCAAGTATTATTGGGCACTTCAATTATATTTGATTCAAAACATACTGATATACAGTACATACCTTTCTTTTCGAACCAAGCCTTTCTTTTTGGGCAATCCTTCTTGAAGTGACCCATCCTTTTGCAGAAGAAGCACTTCTGATCCTTTTGGATCTGACCTCCAGAGACTTTTATGGAGGCTTTGTCCTTCTTCTTATTTTTGTGATGTGGTTTAGACTTGCTACCACTAGCATCATTACGAACAGTGAGATGAATGGAGTGATCCTTCATCTTCTTTAATCTCCCTTCCTCCTGAACTAACATGGCCTTAATTTCTTGAAAGTTCCATTTCTCTTTAATAGTGTTATAGTTCACTTGGAACTGGCCAAATTCAGGAGGTAGTGAGTTGATGATGAATTGAACCAAAAAGGATTCACTCACATCCATACCCATCGTTCTCAACTTTGCTGCTAGATTAGCCATGCTAGTCACATGATCATGAATAGGCCGTGACCAATCAAATTTCTTGGTCGTCAGCTCACTCATCAGGGTTCCTACAATGGATTTATCAGCTATGTCTGATTGAGAGTATTCCTTGATTCTCATCAGAAATTCCCTTGCATTTTCCGTCTTGGGCATTGAGGGCTTGACATTTTCAGCCATCGTCATTCGCATCAAATTCAAACTCAGCCTATTGGACCGTACCCAAGCCTCATGAAAAGACTTATCAGATTCTGTACTGGTCCCAGTAATGGCTGCAGGCTTTTCTTCCGAAATGACTGCTAAGTCCAAGCCCAAAACACCTAAATGAAACTGAATATGCTCAGACCATTCTGCATAGTTCAGCCCATTGAATTTGATCATTGCATTGCCCAAGGCGAAAACGTTATTAGAAGCTGCAAACATAATCCAAATTTACATGTTAATGCTTTGAGTAAACTCTAATGGATTCAGACACATGCATTATAAACTTTGACTATATATTTAAGTTCACCTTTGGGTGATCCTCAAACACATAGCTGCAATCAATAATAATGCTAATTTAAATATGCTTTAATAGGTTAATCAATAATACTAGAGTTAACATGAATGTTATCTTTGGATATGCAATCATGTTTGCTCAGTACATCAATCAATCCCCTTTCAGTGTCATTAATTATAGGCAATGATCCATCTTTGGATGATCTCCTAGCCGTATAATTAATAACCACAATTGTTCATATATTTATATAATATTAGCATAAAAAATGAACAATTGAAAATTCACGATCAACAATTCAAATTCCTTCAGGCCAGGTCACTTTGGTGACCAATAGGCTTTCAATATTTGATTCACGTTGACGTGACTTTAATAAACTTTTTTTTTTTTTTTTTTTTTTTTTTTTTTTTTTTTCTTTTCTGCCGGCACAGCCCGCGTGTTGCCTCCGACCAGAAACCGACGGTGGCAACACCACCGTACTGCAGGCTGCCTCCGACCAGAGACCACGCACGGCCCGCGTGCTGCCTCCGACCGGAGACCGACGGTGGCAACACCACCTGCTGCAGGCGCTGCCTGCGTGTTGCCTCCGATCGGAGCCGACGGTGGCAACACCACCTGCTGCAGGCGCTGCCTGCGTGTTGCCTCCGATCGGAGCCGACGGTGGCAACACCACCTACCGCAGGCTGCGTCTGACCAGAGACCACGCACGGCCCGCGTGCTGGCCCCATTCTGCCATCGCCGTCGACTCTTCCCGACGACGTCCAGCGGCTTTCATTTGAGGGAGTCGCCGTCAGCAGCCAACCCCGGTGCGTCGGCTCTTCCCGGACGTCGCCTCTGACCAGGCGAACGTGGGTGAACCAACCTGTTCGGGTCGGATCTCCGACGGCAGCCATCCACCAGACCCACGCCCGACCCAGAGCATCAGCCTCACAGGGAGACTGTTCCGTCATGCCCACCAGACCGGACCGATTCGGGTCTCCCACTGACAACGGAGACACAGCCTTCATCGGAGCCGATCCGCCATACCCAGAACCGTTCGGGTTCCGGCGGTGTACAGTTCTCGTGGTCGGCTCCTTTTTTTTTTTTTTGTTTTGACACCAGCGGTTTCAGCAGTGTAAATTTACATGGCCGACGTTTCCCCTTTCAACGCCGGCCGTTAAGTACAGCAAACAATAATATATAGAAAATACATTGAACATACGCTTTTCCGTTTGCCAGAAAACAAAACAAAATAATTCGGCGCAAATAACTAAAATCAAAATAAATTGCAGTATTCGTTAACCTGGCTCTGATACCACAACTGTTAGACTTTTCTTATCTCTATCATGCAGGATCGTTATCTTGATACGAATACTAGCAATATAACTGTAACAAAACCAAAAGGAATAGGAAATCAGAACAACATACCGTTCTCCATTATTCTGATATCCGGTAGTAGAGATGAGAAAACTTCTCTTTCCTGCCCTGTACGCTTTCCTTTCTGTTTCTCCTATCTTCTCTCCTCCTACCTTTTCTCTTCTTACCTTTTCTCCTACTCTTCCCTTTCTGTTCTTTACGCTTTTCTCTGATGGTTGAGAGAGCCCAGAAAATGTCCATAATGAATATATATATATTCATCCATTTTCCAGCAGCCGTTGCCCTGAAGATAGGGAGATTCTCCCTATCTGTAACGGCTATCTGTCAGAAGGGAGAGCGGAGGGATTTCAAACCCATTAACCCAAAACCACCGTTTTGCTTAACAGACCATCACGTTAAGCCATCCATTATTTGGGTCATACGTTAAACAAGGGCCACTTTATGTCGATTAACTCAACAACAACAACCAAAAAAAAAAAAAGTTAATTCTATAATTCTGCATGAACATGTTGCTGTTGGGAGAGTCTCAGACCGGGGGCTGGCTTTTTGTCAAGTTCCTAAAAACATTTTCTAATAGTACTGTGACTTTTCAACCGAACCGAGTTAAATAAAACCGTTGGCATGCAAGAACGGAGGAGGGATAGACCTAAGTTTAAGTTTTTAGCAATCTCGGCAGGGGCTCGGGAAGTTGCTGGCCACTGTTGGCTCTAACACAGATATGCCAGGCAGATTGGCAAAAATTGCTGGGGATACGGCAATGATGAGGCCGATCTGTTGGGGTTGGATTACATTATTAAATTTATTTATGGTTTAAGGTACGACTCTGACATGGGTCAGCAGCTTCAAGTTCCCAAAAGAGGAGGGTGATGCTTAACTGTTTGGAGTTTTCCAATTTCTACCAGAATTACACTCGTTATTATTTATTTATTTTTTAATTGACAGTGATTAGAATTTAAATTGGAACCTTTCAATTTTGAAGATGATTACATAGTTTCCCTGCACGAGCGACTTGCTCAAGTCAGTGGGCCTCTGGGCCCAACTCTCGTGGACCCCTCTCTTTTGAAGTCCAGACTACCTAGTTCTGTTTCCCTGGCCCATAACTTAAACTCGAGCATCAAGTATCACTGTTCACATCCTCTTAACTCTGGGTATTTAATAATTATAAAATAAAAATAGAACTAAAATTTTAGCTTATTCATCCGAATTATCTATATATATATATATATATTTATTTATTCTAATAATATTAAAATATATTACTCCTACAACAATCAATAACTAATAAATTTTAATTAAATATTTTATTTATCTTAAATAATTACATTATTATAATTATAATTATAAATTTTATTTTAAAAAATACATCATATATATATATATATATATATATATATATATATATACATAATCTTTAAAAATTAGAATTTTAAAAATTTTTTTACTAATCAAGTTAAAACTGAATAATTAACTAAAAATTTTAATTTAATTTCAAATTTTATAATTTAGTTAGTTGAATACATTTATTACTAGCACTCCAATACTTGCACTAAATCCCACGCGGTTGGTATTGGCAGGTCCATATCAAGCATGGAAATTCATCACCTTGATTGCTTTTGCAGCCCCATCAACGCCCAAGAACTTCTTCGATGCGTTGCTTTCCATTTCCTGATTTACTTCCCTAAAAAAAATGTTTTTCGTTTCATTGCTAACATCATAGTGATAATAGCAGACTTTGATCCCACGTTCCTTATAGGTGTCTAGTCCACTCAATCAAGCGCTCATCTCAAAAATTTAGTGACTATTCCAAGGTTGATATAATGAGAATGTTGGAGTTTGTGACAGAGCGAGGCAACACCCCAGTATAATTATTAGTTGCATTGCTCTTGATCGCCTTTTTTTTTTTTTTGTTTAAAATTAATTGGAATAGTAAACCTTTGTAAGTCGAAGCATAAAAAGGTATAAAAGAAGAGAAATGCCGCCCGTGTCTGAAAGCAGAGTCCCTCGAAGTTAAACGAATGTTTGCTTCAGGACCACCCACTTTTGATTCTGACCCGTTCCTTGCAGGTAGGTACCGGGATGCTGCATTCTTTAGCCAATTGTGTTTGTACCGGGATGCAGGTAGGGCCTTATAAATTATGAGTTGTATCACACAAGAACAAATTGTTTCCATTCTCTTTGTACTCTGCGCTTAACATCTTGGTGCATGATATACTTCTAATGAATGCAACCTTCAATCTAGATACGGCATAAATTTTCGTTCAATTAATTGCTTAAACTTTTGTTGTGATAACAAGCACTTGATCTTAGAAGAGCACTCCTCTTTGCATTCATCCCTTGTCGAAACTTGACAGTTGCACAAAATCCGGCACCTTTCAGTGGGACAGCTTCAAAAAGTCGTAGTCTTTGCGGGTTTCACATTCAGTATTCATTCTTTGGCACTGCCATTTTTATTTTTTTTTTAATCTTCTGACACAACCACTACTCCTGTTTCCAGCATTCCATTCTTCTGGAATTTTTGCCTCGAACCATCTTAGTGAGTCAGCTACATATGGGCGATATCTGCAAATTGGAGGTACGAAAGCCCCCACAAAGATTTCAGGAATGTTTGTTGCATCGAGGCCAAAACAATACCTTCTTCCCTGTTCTTCTGTCTGCACTGAGTTTGGTTTCTGGAAAGGGAGTATTACAAAGATGCTGGAAGCTTTCCCATATGGTTGCTCTACCATTGCCATCTCTGAAAACAAGATTTCCTGTATCAGACAGCTGTGCGGTTGAATTTGCAGCTGAATTCAAAACATTTATTTACCAGAGAATCTCATGCTTTCCATTCAAAACCAGAGGATTTCCATCCTCAGATATTGCCAAAACCCCCGATGAATCCCTTAGAGGTTTATCCCTGTTGGCCAGACAGATGGCTGTTACTACAGGAATTCTAATGTACCCTATCCCCTGCATAACGGTTGGTAGAATTGGCGGGGCCGAAAAATCCCAATTTAAAGATATAGTTATTAGAGACTATCGATTCTGGATTTAAAGGAAAATGAGGGGATCGAGGTACCATCTTTGGTATTGAAATATGCCATATCCATGATTTTGAAGAGATGAAATTGAATAGAAACATCTAAATTTTTCGTTTATCACATCTCTTTTACATAGTGAGCTTGTAAAATTACAATGATTATACGAAAGTATGCTTGTTTATGCACATTAATAGCTTGTAATAGTTGCTAAAGCTCCAAGTTTCTCTGATAGAAATACGCAAAGCTCAAAGGTCACTTTGCTACTTCTTCAGACATGCTAAAATAACAAATTTAAAAATATATAAAGTCCAAACATAGCTGCTACAGATGCTAATACGAAAGGATCCGAATTATAACAAAATAACCTGCATTGCTTTTAGATTTGATTCTCTAATCTCTGCCACTATAGTGTAATCAAAACATAGATTAACTTCTAGGGCTTTGGAGGAAAACTCAATTGAACTAGGAGAGAGCTTGGTTTATTCGTGAAGAACAACATTGAACTTCAAGGAGTAGCGTCAAGCATCAATTTCCAGCAGGATCTGTTCCAATGGTACAGAGCTTACTATTTCTACAAGCAAAGATCATATTAAGAGGAAAAATGTGGGGAAGTTTTTCACTTTCAGGTTCCTAGACTTTTTTATCGGTACCATGATGAGGAAGGAGCAAGTTACTGGGCTCCGATTTTGGACTTTTCTCAATCGAGTTTCCTTTATTTGACAAATTATTTTCAATCGTGGGGTTGACATTTCTCACAACTTATTGTCATGTTCATGCCGAGTAGTCAAGTCATTTTACCTGCCCACAAATTACCGATTTTTGGCTCTTTATTGGTCCTCACCTTTGTGATTTCTGAGGGAAGTCGATTATTTGGATTATATGCCAAAGCAGTTCTGCTTAAGAACTCTAGAGACAATACAACTTATTAAGTAACGTTGTATGTTGTTATTCTGATTTAAAAAAAAAAAAAAAAAAGGAAAACCCATAGTCTGAAGTCCCCTTTTGTTTTTGCAAAAATAAATAAATAACATAGCGGCATTATTTGGACGGCCCAAGTTTTGACGAGGTTTATTTTTGGCAGCACTAGTACAACTAAGATATTTTCTTTGTATGAACGCATCATCAAAGCGACGGGCCTTTTGGTATTGTATCCTTTGTCTGCTAGCAATTTTGTACAATAGATATGTCCAAAGACCTATCTTCGAAGAAGTAACAGTCATTTTGGAATTATTCTATCCCTTGTCAGCTACGTGCATAAACAGCAAAAGTTACGACACCTGCAGCAATTCAATTGAATTTATGGTGTATTTGGCATTTTCCATTTTGTAAAATATAGAGAAGTATCCTTGGGACATGTAGCCACTTACCGCCAAAATAAAAAAATAATTTAGAAGCTCAAATTTTTGTTTTGTGGATCCAAAGTAAAAGCTTGGCTTAAGATGTGTCTTTTAGTTCAAGTGGATAATACATTCTGTAGCTTGTGACTTGGTGAATGAAATTTAAAAAGGAGCACGAGAGATTCTGATTATGCTTATTTCTTCTGCAACTTTTTTTTTTAAGTTTTTTTTTTTTTTTTTTTGTACTTCAGAATTGATGGTACATTTTTTTTTTTTTTACTATTAATTTTATTGACTATCCAAACTCTTAATTTTTAATTCTCATAAGTTTGTTGCTATCAATTGTTAGTCCTTAGCTATCAGTTAAACCAGAACAGGTTCAGAGAGCAAGTTACCAAGTTAGACCTGGAAAAAAAATTGTACAATTTCTGTTGTCCGTCAATACTTCTTGTTGATTGCGCTAATCTCCTTTGTCTAGCAAACCTTTTCCTTTTGTCAATTAAACTTGTCCATCAAAACTTTTCACAAAGTTCAAGCCAGAGAAAAATTTTTGTTCTGAAACTCCAACGACAATAGACATTTTCGTTTCCCCCTTTTTGTCAATTTCTTCTGTATAAAATAAACTATCTAGAATGGCGTGTGGGGGGGGGGGTGTGTTTGGAAATTTCCGTCCAAAACAAATTCAACTCTTGTTAGGAAAATGCCTGCCTATGGACTGGACTGGACTTTGTTGGTATGTAGCTTCCCATGCAATTTCGAGGAAGGAGATGACCTTTTCCTTAGCAGAACTGGCCAAAAATCAAACTCTGCCAGGCAACAGGCTCAATTCTTTCTTTGTCTCTGACACAGACCTCCGTTGTCACTAAAATTATCTTTCTTTGTTTCTTCACAATCTACATATATATGATGTGTGTGTGTGCCTAAGCATAATCATCCCTCATCACCAAGTTACATTTTGACATCAAGTCAGTTCATAGCACACTTGATCATTTTTTTTTTTTTTGGGGTTAAGTTTGTGTTCAGTGTTTGGCAATGGCATCACGAAACGGGGTCATGTTCGAGGATTTCTTTCCGGCCATGGTAGAGAAATTGGGTGCTGAAGGGTTTATGAATGAGTTATCCAACGGGTTTCGCTTGCTAAGAGATGGGGAGAAGGGTTTGATCACGTTTGAGAGCTTGAAGAGGAACGCAAAATTGCTTGGTTTGCAAGGAATGAGCGATGATGAGATAATGTGTATGTTGAGAGAAGGTGACTTGGATGGAGATGGAGCGTTGAATGAGATGGAGTTTTGCACACTCATGTTCAGATTGAGCCCTGCTTTGATGGATGGTTCAAGAAAATGGTTGTTGGAAGCTATTGGTAGTGAGATGTAGGCTAGGCCTTTCTTTATTGGGAAATTCTTGTTTTTGGTTAATGGTCAGTAGGGCGATCTTTTCTTTTCCAGCTATTCAGTTGTAATGTTCAGTGTTTCAGAATTTTGGTAATCTATTTCTAATATTATATGTGGTTTATTATTATTATTATTATTTGATTTTCCATCTCCAAATAATGCCACATGTATTGAGCACAATGTGGTTTGGGGACCCTTCTAATTTCCAAGCAATTTTGGCATTTTGCATTTCTATATCTTAGTTCTTTAATTGCAACGAATGACAAGTCACAATTGACTAGGGAAAGATAAAATCTCAATCCCCCAAAACTCTCTAATATGTTTATTTGTGAAATTTTGAATAATAGTTAAAGGACTTTTTTTTTTAATGACAAATAGAGATTTCATCCATTAGAAATACAATAGGTCTCCAAATGGACTGAAAAATAAGGTGTTTATTCTCTAGAAAAATAATCAAAGTTATCAATACAAATTTGACCTTCTGTACCACTATCGGCTGCATATTAATGACCTTAATCTCATAACAATTCATCTTTGATTACTCTGCATCTTTGTATTTTGTGAAGATCATCAGCATAGTCTAGTGTGTTGAAAGTTAATTTTCATATGATAATTTAGATTAAACACGAGAAACAACAACCAACATGACTCGATTAGATTAAACACCGAAATCAAAGGGAAAAAATTTAAGGGAAATAAAAGGGAAACGATTAATTACTCCGTGCGTTGCAAGACTGTTTTGGTAGATTAAAAAAAAAAAAGGTTTGAAATTGATTATTATTGTTGTCAATTACTCAATCAATATATATATGGATATAACAACTCATGTTTAAAATTTATTTTGAAAACCGCCGAAGATAAGTAATAATCAATATCAAGAATGTATATATATTGATATACATTATCAATCAAAAGAACGTATTAATATGCGCGACACACATGATATCGAATAACGGTCAAATCCCTCCTCATAAAAAGGCTTGTAACTGAGAAAGTTAATTCAAATGTTAATCCATAAATAATAAGGTCAAGTTAACTTTAAATTAAAAAAAAATTTATTGCATATGTTTAATAAAAGTTCAAATGATGACAAACAATAATCATAAAAAAAAAAGCATGTTTTTGCATAAATTTTATTAGCATTTGAATAAATTTTATAATTAAAATTAGGAAATTAAATAGACTAATAAGGTTAAGTTTCAACAAAAACACAATGACTATGGACCAAAGAAGGTTATGTGTATTTTTTTAAATAACTATTGGGTAATTTAAAATATTATGATTTTATAATTAAAATTGATAGATTAATACAAATATATTTAAGAAATATAATATGCCATAAAATTATTTATTATATTAAATAATTTAGAGACAAAATATACATAAATTTTGAGGTAACATTCAAAAACCCTTTTAATTTTCTTTTTTATGTAACCAAATATTTTATCATAGCAAAATTTTTAATGACTATAGGTACATAAAATGAAATATAGAGATCAATTTATATTTTTTTGTTTTTTCATTTTACAAGCAAAATGATTGAATACATGGTGTACCGATACAAAATCACACATATATATTTCAAAAATTTCCAATTTATCCCTCACCTTTCAACAAAAATAAATAAATAATATATTAAATAAAAAATTTTCACATATACATATATACACATATTTTTTAACATAATATTTAATATTTATATACAAAATTTTTATTTTTATTATCTATACTTTAAACTGTATTGATCTAAATTTATGCAATTAAAATGTATTTATGAGTTAAAATAAATAGAATAATACTTTTTTTTTTGTTTGTTATAATAAAATTTCAATAAAAAAAAATTTTATAAGTCAAATTACAAATAATTTGTAATCATTTCATTTATTATTTTTGTTTTTTTCATAGCAAGATAATTTAACATAGTTTGAAAACTGTGCACATCTCGTAACCAACAGCCACTGGTTGGCTATTACCATTAAGTTCTTTCATTTATTAAAAAATCTACCAAAAAAAGAATATAATTAAATTTTAAATTTAAATCTCTTAAAATTTATCACTTTAATTAACATATATATATATATATATATATATATATATATATATATATATATATATATATATATATATATATATATCTTTTCTTTAAGTCATAAGCTTATACTTAATATATGTTTTTTCAAAAAAATTATTTTTATTAAATGTATCATTTTACTAACTATATTTTAAATTTGTTGAAATTGTATTAGCAGTTAGTACAAGTTTTCTCATAAATACAATATATTTTAATTTTGTTAAAATATAATATTGTAACACAAAAAATGAATTAAAATTTTGAAAAAATACAGTAAAATTTTTTATTGATATGATAAATTTTTGAAGAAATAAAGTATATTTTCTTAAAAATACAAGATATTTTAATTTTATTTTTTTATTTAAAGAATAAAGAATTACAAAAAGTTATATTGTGAATTTCCACTCCTTATAATATATATTTTTCTTACATTTTTTTTTTACTCTTTTTCACTCCATATTTTCTCTCTCTACACCCTCTCTCTACACCCTCTCTCATTAAGTTTGTTCTCTCACTTTTTTTTTTTTAATATATAGCAATTATTACAAAAAAATTATTAAAAAAATAGTTGTTAATAATAAATAATAAATTTATATAAATAAATATTAGAAATAAAGTAAAAAAATAAAATAACAGTACAAATCAATAATATAATTAAAAAATTAAAAGGAACTTTTGAATTTAAATTTTACAAAACTTTTATTGGTATTTAAATTAAGAAAAATCTAAAGTAAGTTATTTATTTTTTAAATCTAAAATGATAGCAATCCTATAATTGCACCCCTTGATGTGAATCCTATAGTTCTACATTATGACATTTCCTTAGAAAATTGTACTATGCGCATTAAAAAGTTTATATCTTGGTTGCTGTGCATGTGAAGAAGGTACACATTTTTCGCAACAAAATCATCCTTCCATTAGGTTATTTCTAGTTGTTCCTTTGAAAAATAATTGGAAACCTATAGCCCGCCCCCTTAGGGTATGTAGCAATTAATGCATGTAACCACATCATAGAGAAGAATAAAATTAAAAATTTATTTAATGAGACCAATTATGTGATTATAATGATGTTTTTTTTTTTTTCCTCACTTAGCCTAAACTTTCTGGTAATCTGAGCTGCAAGAAATTATTTTTGTTTGTTTTTAAGTCTAATGAAAATCTCATCGTGCTATAGCTTACAATCTCCTTCTATACATTCCACAATGTGAGCATATGATCTTCGATTAACATACTCTCAACCATTGGGTGTCCATTAAGAATTGTTTCTTTTACTTGAATACATTTATGTAATAAAATGATTCTAATGGTGACTTTGTTTCTAGGTACCAAAGTAAATAAATAAATATGCAAGGGGACAACGGTAGTTTTTTACCTCTGTTTCCAGGTTCAAAAATCATCAATTGGCGGGATATGTCTCACATCACTCTTAAACATCTATGGATTTGTTCAACGTAACCCCCCCCCCTTTTTTTTTTTTCAATTGAGTCATATTCTTTCATTTTTTTTTGTTCATTTGAGTCCTTTTTTTGACGGAATTTAGTCAATCCATTGAAGCAAGGTATTTGACTAAATGAAAAATGAAGCAAAAAAATCAAAATTTTGTCCAAAAAATAGACTCAAATGAAATAAAAATAATAATAAAAAAAAAGCTATAGGAATCACTTGACAAAACAAAATAGGGGAAACCACCCCCCATGGATAAATTAGTGGCAAGAGCGAACTTAGAAACTTGTGGGTTAGAAGCATAGTGTCAGGTTCAAATCTCTCTAAATGCATTATGTGTTTCAAGCAAAAGCTGTGACAGTGAGGTCATACTGGCAATGCAACACTTACTCAAGTGTGATTTCTCGTCATAAAAAAATGCGAAAAATAATAGAACCAAATTGAGATAATCTATAAAGTTTTAAAACTGATTTTTGGAATAGGAGAGAGGGCCTCATAGACAAGAGTGAGGTATCCTTATTGAATAGTCTACATACAGTCCGGATAAAATAAGGTAACACGAGAATACCCAATGATTAATTGCTGAAAGTCAAAGGTTCACACCCCACGACTTTATTTTGGAAGCAATTATGTGATAAATTTGCATTTATGGAGGCAAGAACCGCTCGTAAAAAAAGTATGCTTTGGCCTTCTATTGTCTCCGATATCCTTTACAGTAAATACTGTTACACTTGCCATACAGGGCTGCATGAATAGACCAGGTTTATAATTGCACTATATGTCTGACATTTGATGCATGGTAAACGATAAGAACCAAAAAGGGAACACGTAAGTCTCTCTGGAAAGTCAGGGTGAAACCGGTATGAAAATCCTAAAACTTTGATGCGCCATTTTCTCTTTTTTCAGTTGCTTTAAGGTTGAAAACTCCATATATATGCTTTCATATAGATTAGAAGATGCTGAGGGCAGCCCATTCAGAACAGTTAATTCCTCTGAGAAAAGGAAGATGGAGTGCTGAAGAAGATCAAAAGCTGAGGAGTTTTATACAGACCAGCGGCATGCGGAGATGGAATAGTTTGCCAAAAGCTGCTGGTAAGACTCAAATTTGAAACCTTTAATCTCTCAATAGTAATAAAAACAACATAAACAGCATTAAGGGACATGGGGTTGGCAAGGAATCATTCGGATTTCTTTGTTTTTCTGTCTTACTTTATTCCTCATTGTTTAGTTTTGAATTTTTTTTTTTTTTTAAATTTTATTTTGAGCGTTCTAAAGGTTGCGGCGATGATACTGCAGGTTTGTTAAGGTCAGGAAAAAGTTGCAGGCTTCGCTGGGTAAACTACCTGAGGCCAGATGTAAAGCTTGGAAATTTCAGCGAGGAAGAAGTGGAAACAATACTGAAGATGCAAAAAGATATTGGAAATAGGTATGCAGATGGATGCTCTCATTCCCATAAACCCATGATGTTCTTTGTCATGTCTATTATTGGCTATTTATTACATGTTGGTTAGCAATCTATGTTTATAAAAGTTTGATGTATGCAACAATTTCATGATTTAATCTAGTTTTTTTTTTTTTTTTTTTGTGGACAAGAAATTCCGCCGGAAAAATGTTAGTACGGCAATTTTCCTTGTAAAAGTTTGATGAAGGCTATATTTTCATGATTTAGTTTTTTCTTATGACGAAGAATTCCGTTGATCACTGGAAAAGAGTTAGTACGGCTACTCACTGAGGCTGTCTCCACGTGCATAATGTTCGATCGCTGAATTCATTACCATAAACCGAACCCCACAATTCCAAATTTGTCCATTCCATTCCATGGTTTCGGGTTAAAAATTTGATGTATGCTTCATTTTCATGATTTAGATGGCTACTTACGGTCATAGTCCCACTTTATGGTTTGATCATGTAACGCATTACCATAAACCCAGCCAAACAATCTCAAATTTGTCTATGTATCTCTCTAGCAAGTGTGATGTATGCCAAGTTTCCCTGGTTTTCATTGGTGGGTTTTAAGAGATAATTTAGAGCACTGAACGCCACCCCCGGCATCTTAAAGTCTTTCCTTTTTTATTACCAAATCCAAATATGCTTGTGTCCCTCTATCTCTTCATGATAATCACGGAAACTGGGAATATTTAATCAGTTGATACATCAACGAGGAAGAGTTACTTGTACATCTACAATAAATTTAGATTTTCTGTTTTTTCTTACAGATGGTCTACCATTGCTGCAAGACTGCCTGGAAGAACAGACAATGAGATCAAAAATTTTTGGAATGCCCACTTGAAGAAACCAGTGAATAAGCGCCAGAGGACCGATGGGGTGCAAGTAACTGAAGTGCAAAAGCAGGAGAATGTATCAGCAGACAATGTCTTATCTCCCAATGGTCCAAAATCAACATGTTTGGAGGGCTCAGAGGAGACTCCAAAATCACTTGAAGTGCACACTCCAGTGAACAATTTCTCATCTGACTCAAATTCTGTCCCTAAACATGATGAAGCTCATAACATGGAGGACAACATTGATTCCAAGGAATTTCATGGAGAGACCGAAGGTCTTTCTAAGGAGACTCCAAAGTCACCAGAACTGCACGCGTCAGTGAACGATTTCTCATCCTACTCAAATTCCTTCTCCAAGATTGATGAAACTCATACCATGGAGGAGAACATTGATTTCAAGGAAGATCCTGGAGAACTTGAAGGTCTTCCTACGGAGATTCCAAAGTCAACAGAATTGCACACTCCATTGATCAATTTCTCAACCGACTCAAAGTCCATCTCCGTGCTTGAAGGAACTCATGGCACAGAGGAGAACGTTGCTTCTGAGGAATCTCCTAGAGATATCGAAAATCTTCCAAAGGAGATTCTAATGTCATCAGAACCGTATATTCCAGTCATCAACTTTTCATCTGATTCAAATTCTATCCCCGAGTTGAATGGAGCTCATACCAAAAAGGAGAACAATGCTTCTGAGGACTTTCTTCCAGAGCTAGAAGGTCTTCCTATGAAGACTCTGGAACCTTATTTTTCAGTCATCCATTCCTCATCTGACTCAACTTCTGTCCCTGAGCTTGATGAAACTCATACCATGGAGGAGAACAATGCCTCCCAGGAATTTCATGGAGAACTCCAATATCTTCTTAAGAGGACTCCAACGTCATCAGAGCCTTACATTCCAGTCATCTCATTTGACTCAAAAACCATCCCCGAGCTTCATGAAACTCATAACAGGGAGGAGAACAATGCCTCCAAGGAATTTTTTGGAGAGCTCGAAGATCTTCCTAAGGAGACTCCAACGTCCCCTGAACCTTACATTCCAGTCATCAATTTCTCAATGGACTCCAATTTTGTCCCAGAGCTTGATGAAACTCATACCATGGAGGAGAACAATGCCTCCCGAGAATCTTCTGGAGAGCTCGAAGATCTTCCTAAGGAGACCTCAACCTCCCCAGAACCTTACATTTCAGTCACCAATTTCTCATCTGACTCAAATTCCGTCCTCGAGCTTGATGAAACTCATACCATGGAGGAGAACAATGCCTCCGAGGAATTTTCTGGAGAGCTCGAAGATCTTCCTAAGGGGATTCCAACGTCGCCAAAAACTTACATTCCAGTTATTAATTTCTCATCTGACCCAAATTTCGTCCCAGAGCTCGATGAAACTCATTCCTCGAAGGAGAACAATGCTTCTGAGGAATTTCCTAGAGAGCCAGAAGGTCTTCCAAAGGAGAATCCAACGTCATCAAAACTGTACACTCCAGTCATCAATTTCTCATCTGACTTAAAGTCCTCCCAGCTTGAAGAAACTCACAACAAAGAGGAGAAAGTTGCTTTCCAGGAATTTCCTGGAGAGCTACAAGGTCTTCCTGATGAGCCACTTTCACCGGAGTCAATGCCAAGTTTGTGTGATGGGAAAATATCTGGAAATGACTCAAGCTTTGTTGCCTCATCAAGCTCTGGTTCTCTCAATGAAGCCGATAAAAACCGGACCACAGAGAAGAAAAGCGGCTCACCTGGATTGTATGAAGAACTGCAAAACATCTGGGACCTGCCATTTTTACCGGATGATTTCCAAGAAGGGTTCACAGATCAGTTAATGTTTGATGACGATTTTTGGGCGAATCGTTCCTTGTAATGTTGCAATGGCTTATTTGACATTTTCAGGTGGCATGCTATCCTTAGATTGTGCTTCAATCATTTGAGATAGGATGTTGAAAGGCAGCGATTTTGGGCAATAGTTTCCTTTTCTGCCTATCTTTCTATCAAATGTCATTGTCCTTGCATTAATGATATTTTCCTAATCGAATGGCATTGACATTCCCTATTGTATGTCCAAAAAAAGAAAAAAAAAAAAATATATATATATAATACAATAAAGAGGCAAAAGCCACTGCCATAACTGCATCTGCCTAATACAAAATAGAAATGGCGAGAAAAAACGAGTGATAAAGTGCATGATTGCTGGTGGGTGTCATTGTCAATGAAAAGTTGAGCACCATATCCCGGCTTTTGATTGCATTCATCTCCCTAAACTCATTTGTTTTTCCCTATGTTTCTGTTTAATGGCGACGACTTGTGTGACATTCTTCATATCATTTCTCTCGTTCTTGCACAAAAAAAAAAGAAAAAAACAGAAGGTTCTGAACCCGCGAGGAACTGGGGAAATTTATATGCTTCCTGAAAGCTTGAAGACATTGGGATTTTGAATCTTAACAAATGCTTCCAACTGTTGGCACTTCCAGGCAGAATAAGGTCACACTTTGATGTTGGATCGCATGCCCTCAGGGATTGGGAGAACTAACAAAATTCCATGTCCTGAACGGATTTGTAATGGCTGATGCAGAAAGCAAACACTCTAGTACTATTGACGACTTAGCGGAATTGGAGAACAATGCATTGATTTGGAGCTGATATCTTATTACGCTGTGGATTTCCGGCAACTGCAATTCTTTGAGTTATATCTGATTTTTTTCTTATTGTAAATTATTGCAGGGAGTCCAGCAGGCACTACTCTTAATATGAGCCTTAACATGCTAGAATGTGTATGCAAATGTTATTGTATTATTATGACTATTATTTACATATATATTTTTAAAATATATAATTATAATCACAAATTTACATTTAATAAATAATAAAGTTTTTCTTTAATATGATGTTTGGATACCCAATATGAAAGAAAAGAAATTTGAGAGAAATAAAGTGAAAGAAAAAGAAACTTAAAAATAATTAAAAAAAAATTATTTTCTCGTTTTGTATCTGGCTAACATTTGAGATAGAGGGAGAAATAAAATAAAAACATGGGTTCAAAAGATTGAGGCAATTTTATAATTTTACAAATTATTAATGTTTTTAAAGCAACTTCCCCTTCTCTCCTGACCGATTTGGTGAGATTGAAAATTGGTGAGTCCTACATAAAATTTTCTCATATATTATCTGAACAACAAATTAGTCTCTTTTTTCACATCATTTTCTTTTCCTGTTTTTCTTTCCCACCCCTTTTCTCCTAAACCAAACAAAGTGTAAATTCCACGTTGACACAAGATTATGCACTTCCCCACCGTAATGGTAAGGTCTTAAGTTGTAAATATTTTTTAGAATATTTTTTAATTATTTATTAAATATATTTTTATTTATTTTAAAATATTTTTTTAAAATTTTAAGTTGTAAATATATATATTTTTTAAAAATTAAAATAATTTAATAAATTATATAATTATAATATTTTAATATCTAATATTTTTATATTATGAGTATTATTATATTTTTTGAAATTTTAAAATTTTTTAAAAAATTTAATTAAATATTAATTTTTTAATATAATTATTTTTTATAATTTTTTCGTATATCATTTTGTGTCTATTATAATTATTATATTTTATTAGTGTCACTTTAAATTATATTTTTGATAAAATAATTATTATATTTTAATTTTTAAAATAAAAAATAAATATACTATTTAATTGAAAGATTAATAATTATTAAATTAAAATTTTAAAATAAATTACAAATATATAATAATTATATTTATTTAAAAAAATAATATATTTTAAAATAAAATTAATTTGATGAAATTTAAATTTAAATTTAAATTTAAATTTTTTCACTTTTAAGTAATTTCAAAATAAAAAAATTATTGGTAATAACTCGTGGCATATGGGAGATATATAATTCAAATCCTAATTACATACAATATATATATATATATTCCCAAAAAGTAAGTTGCGTGGTCTATGGACCCATCATGGGCCATAGTTGGGCACGGGCACCAGCCCATCATGAGCAGTACCAAGCACGGCCCATATTATAAGGGTTGTTCCCACCCCATCTAGACATAGATACCTGGCTGTGCTGGATACAACACGACTATATTGGGCCGAGATGTGGGCTGCCTAATCTATTTAACCCGTCTGCTTACAGGTATTAGTCCAACTTTACCTAGTCATAGCATTGATATTTTAGCATGCGCCTAAAAATAATTATCCATTTTTCAGAAGCTAACTGTTTTACTTCTTTTTTTTACCAAAAATAATCAAACCCTTTTTTTTTTTTTGACACTAAAATAGTTAGCCACAAGCCTTCAAATCACGCCACAAGTTGTGGAAGAGACGCCACCCAAAGCTCCTTTGGGGGGGTGGTTGTTAATCAAACCGACCCAGGCTTATTTAAATAATGATGCTCCACGACTTCTTTTTTGACTTAAACCCCAAAGTCCATCTTTCTTCTCTTTATCTTAAATTCAATAAACAATGTTACCTGTATTTTAACGCGGACTTGGAATCAAAAAATTGATGGACGAAGCGCGTGCATGTGAAAGAACGCTCAATACCAAGACAAAGGAAATGCTGACAGAGAACTTGGGATTCAGTTGGTCATTCCTTGCCACTCATCCCCAACGCGTGTGACCTTTGAATGAGGCAAACCACATCTGCATTCCATCACATCTTCATCTCCGTTTTATTTATTACTCGCTGAATTTTCTTGTGTGCACTTTGAATTTCCCTCTCCACACTCCACAGATTCATCCCTTGCTGGGGGGGTTTTCCTTAATTGTTGTCTTGCTCCGTGGCATGTATTTCTTTATTCTTATATGCAAGATTCATTTCACGGCTCAATAAGCAAGAATTGCACTTGGATCTCCAACAACAGATTGTTATTCTGTTTGTTGCATAATCCATTTCCTTCTGCAAGCTCGATTTCAGACTTCTTTCCCAATATATGTTAAACCTGTTTTGTTATTTATATGTATATATATATATAAAGATGGTCCAAATATTTAATTTATATAAATTACACATACGCATGCACATGCATTCTATATGATACAAAGGGTTAATTACATGAATACTTTGGAAGCTGGTGAGATACAAAAATGGTGAGGCGTCAGAGTTGAATGCTGATAGTAGCAAATGTAGTACAATATTCCAGTACAACGTCCCCGCAGTACAGCTTTAGGATCGTCGGAGCAATTTTGACTTTCTTGCCAACACCCAAGCCAAGCCAACGTGAGCGATGTATATTATATATGGGCACAAGAATTTGACACGTTGTTGACAAGAATAACATAACGCCGTTTTTTTTTTCTTCTTTTTTTTTTTTATTAAGAGATTCGTTAGAATTAAAATAAAAATTAGAAATTTCAATTATTAGAATAATTTTTTAAAAATAATAACATTGCAATAGGTATGAGTTGACATGATTTTGATAAAAAATTTGTTGAATTCAAATATGTATTTTGTTTTTGAATAAAATGTATACTTTGTTAGGGTGTCAAACCCAACGTAAAATAGATTGTTCAAAGG
This sequence comes from Rhizophora apiculata, assembly GCA_037832385.1. Taxonomy (NCBI): domain Eukaryota; kingdom Viridiplantae; phylum Streptophyta; class Magnoliopsida; order Malpighiales; family Rhizophoraceae; genus Rhizophora; species Rhizophora apiculata. Next base: position 3,543,414 of record CM075438.1, on the reverse strand, counting down.
CTGAACTAAAGTTGCACGATGATGGTCAATGCCATTATCGCAACATGACCACCGCAATTGTTTCTGCTATTGAAAAAGGGGACAATTAAGTATATTCTTGATATGCTAAAAATTTAAAAAAAAAAAAAAAAAAGAAAAGAAAAAACAATTGCAATGGAAAACTTGGCTCGTAACATGATAGTACAAACCGTAAAAAAGGGTTGCTTGTACTGCATCTACGTTGTCGGCATTCTCTATGTATATATAAATATATACCTAATAAGCCAGGGCAGGTCTCATTATGAGTTGTGCATCCGCTGTTGATTGTTTCTGGGACGAAGCACTCGGAGAATCCAAGGTTGGAAAAGCATCATTGAGTGCAGCGTTGATAAAAATCCTTCTTCATTTTCACTCTCGTTGGCTTGGCTTATCACCAACGGCGTTTGTGAATATGAGGGGTTGATTCCATCAGCGCCGCACTCAATCATATTTTTTCACTCTTTTGGAATTGAGATATCAAGAGATGATGAAGATTGCTCTCTCATTGGTTTTTCTCTGTTGTAAGTTCCTCTACATCAAAAATAAAACAAAAATTAAAAATTAAAAATAAAAAAAAAAAGAAAAAAGGGAGAGAGAAAGAGGTAAAATTCTGGGAAAGGTAGATGTCTAGCTATATGCAACATTTGCGGTCCTTTTTTTGTTTTTTTTTAACTTGTTGGATATGGGGTCTTTAGTTTCTTATAATGAAAGCAAATGGCTTGCTTGTTTGACATATAAATATAACCTATTTTTTCAGGCTCTTTGTGTTTATGCATTTCCAAACAAGCTCAAGGGTTGTATGCACATTACTTTTTTAACAAGTCATAGTCTGCAGAAATTCTCTTTAATTACAGCTGAAAAGCACCACTTACGAGCAAACTCGAAGGAAACTAGCACGGTAATCTATTATAGCAGTTCTCACTTGTTTCATGGTATTGTGGAAATTGAACTTGTAATCGTGTATGATGTATTAAGACACAAATTCCAATTCCCCTAGTTATCAATTGACTATTATTCAGGGGCTGCTCTGCTGCAGATTGTTGCACCAGCAACCAGCTTGAAGATCCCGCTATGGTAGAGAACGAGTGTCCAGATAAAGATGGAGAAAATTGCAAGTGCAGTGTTTTGAGCATGATTTTTCAAGTGCATTATGGCAACTATAATTTTCACCCCATTACCATAGAATTTGTCCAAGACCATTGTCCAGAAAAGGAATGACCATCCATGTTTTTCAGATCAGCAGGATACACAAACTTCAAACCTGTCATGATTTAGTATATACTTCAGTTGGCATACTTCACTGGGCTAATGCAGTTATGCAATGTAATAATTTTCATGTAACCAATGAGATCCTGAAGTAAAAAGATTAGTCAAATTGCAATACAGTTTTTGGTCGAATCATTTATTCATTGGCAATGCCACATCTGTAAAACAATCCTGTCAGCATACATAACAATTAACAGCAACAGTTTGGACCCTATTTTCTGATTCAGAAGGGACTATAAGTGGTTGGAAACACAGGGAAAAATTCTACCAAGCGTAACCACATATTATCATTACCGGCTCATGGATATGACAACAATAGGACATTACTCGTATCAAAAAAGAAAAAAAAATCACACAACCTAAGATATTGCACACATTACCCTTTTAATACTGAAAAAACCAATTAACAGAGTGACAGACAAAAATGCAGCAAGTTACTGAAATTTTATAAATGGATGAATGTTACAAACTGTGACCCAACAATAATTCTGCAATGCAGCAAAGAAGGAATCAAACTTCCAATTTGCCATTAAACACTTGTAGGCCCTTTGATTATCATACTGTACACAATCAAATGGGATACAACAATGCAGGAAAACTACTCACACTAACACGGTAGAAAATGACTGACTCAAAAATACTGAATTGTCCATCCCTGGTCAGTAAACAAAAAATGGGGATGATGAATGTGAGGTCTGGTTTCTGATTTGGATAAACTGCAACCTCATGCGTCCTTTTGCCTCCGCTGAACTATGATGTTATAGTCATTCAAAACCCATTTTTCAGGGCTTCTCCAAGAACAAAAGTAAAGTCGACAAGCTGTTACATTTTCATTATTTGATATGTATGATTCTCCCCATGCCGAAACAAATAAATCAAGATCAGAGCATTGAGCTGGAAATAGAGACAAAATTAAAAGGCTATCATGGTCACCATTCATTGACATTACATTCTAAAATTGCCTTCCCTTGATGACTTACTTGTAGAGATCCTAGACTATATAGTTACCTGATGTTTTAGTTCATGACAGGGGAGCGCCCCTCTGAAGTTCCAATCCAACAAGCAGGCATCAGCTGTAATAAGCAATGTTGTTGGTATGTTCTCTGCTACTGAGAAGCTCATGTTATTTCTTTAGTTAGAAAAACCAATTTGCTGTTCTCTGATTCATTTTTTGACTTCTGAAACGGCAGTAATTGCAAGACTTCGATAGTGAATGTCCACAGAAGCTGCCCAAAATGTTCCTATAATCCTTGTATAAGTTGTTGCCAGGATATCTTTCAAGGGATTTTACCTGGCAGTGTTAGAACTCTTATTGACAAATTTCCCAGTAGAAAGAAGCCTTACATATGTGGAAAACAACTTTCAGAAATTAAATCCGTATGTTACTGTAATAAGAGTCATGGAAGCCAAAAATACCCCTGTTCTTCTACATTAATGCCCAGTTAGCAAACTCCAGATGGTAACGGCAGTATACCTTGCCCCACTGCAGAGTTCGGTGGCTGTTGTGATGGCATCCTCAATTTAAGTTGTGTTTTTCCCTTAAGTTGGACCAAAGAGCTGGAGAAAAGTGCAGAAGAGTTAGTTGGCTGCTATGAGTTGCCAGAAACCCTGGATGCTTTCTCATGCTGTTCATTATATCTTGGGATGAATCATCAAGCTAAGGAGAATAAGCAGTTGCAAGAAGCAGCTGGCAGAGAAGATGCTGATGACAATTACCTGTACCGTCGTATCATCCCTGACATTCATAATGACAACTTTGAACACTTTCAGAAGCACTGGGGCATAGGTCAACCTGTAATCATTTGTAATGTGCTTCAGGGTACATCTGATCTGACCTGGGATCCAATAGTCATGTTCTTTTCCTATCTGAAGAGTGCTGCTGTGAAAACTGAGCATGAGTGGCCTGCTGGTTCCTTGGAATGGTTTGAGGTCAGTACTCTTCAGTCTTGTGCTATGTTGTTATTCAGTACATTTACTTGCATGTTAGCTATAAGGGGGTTGCTGTTTGTTTGTCACGACCTTGTTTTCCCCTTTTCTTGTACTTTTCATTAGCAGAAAGTGTTTTTAAAATCATGATTTTCTGGATGGATTTTCTAAATGAACTGCACCAGACATTGTGAATCTTTAATTCTCAACAATAATGCTTCGGTTTTGTATGAACAGGTAGAGGTTGGTATAAGGCAGATAGTCATGGGTTCCATTAGTGTCCCAACACATGCCAACATTTGGCATGAGAAGCTACAATTGAAGGGCTGACTTTCTTCTCATTTATTCCAAAAAAATTTTCCAGCCCACCATGCTGAAATTCTTTATGCTCTACCTCTTCCTGACCTCGGCCCATGTGCTCATATCACCCATGGAATTGGTGAGAATCATGTCCAGGCTGATTCTGTGACAAAATTGTGCTATGATCATTTGATGTGGTGTGTAGTTCTGTTCCATCTATGTCAAATTTCCTAATGGAGATAATATTTTTTGATTTTATATATTGGCGAGCATGCAAGACACTATGCTTAATGCTTGGCGTTAATTTGCATTTGAAATTGTGCCAGTTGTGTGTGAAAAAGGTAAAACTTAACATGCTTTCCTTAATTCTGCCATTCTACTAGTCTATAAATCACACCTTACTTGAGACAGGTTTAAATATCTACACATGCATGGTCTGAAGTATTTAAACTCCAGGATGTTCGCATCATCTAGTTTATGCGAAGATCATGGTTATTTGCATTTTTCTAGAATACTTAAGCCCCACTATCTCTTTTTTATTTCTTTTTCCCGCTTACATATAATCTTCCTCCGTAAGCATGCCTGGTAAACATATACAACATATTTTGCCATCGATTGTCTCTCTAGTCTCAGGTAAATATCTTGGCACATACGAGTGATGCCTCTGTGTCTACAGAGCAGCTCAATTATATAAGAAAACTAATGAAAAAACACAAGGAGCACAACAAAGTCAGCGAAGAAGCATTGCTGGATTCACAAAGAACGGAAGGAGTTATGGTAGGAAAAGAAATGCACTTGCACAAAAGTGTTGCTCGAGTATCTTGGTTCTCTGCTGCCTCTCATCAAACGCATGATTTGAGTTCCAGAGACAAAGAGATACTCCATCATGGAGAATATGATACTGAATCTGATTCTGATACTGACACTGACACTGACACTGACACTGAAGTCTCAAAATTTTTCTTTGGACCAGTTGAAACCTGTAGGGCATCAGAAAATATCAAGTTTTGCCAGAAGCACTCAGATAATAATTATGGAGAGAAAAAAATTGCGGAGACTTGTGGTGCTCAATGGGATATTTCGTAGACAGGATGTTCCAAAACTCGTAGAATACCTAAAGAGGCACTCCAACGAGTTAACTTCTACATATGGCATTTGAAAGCATGTGAATTATGAACTGTCATTTGCCTTGTTACCATGTCAGAAATAATCTAACTTTTTCTGTGCCTGCCTCTCTTGCAGATGGTTCATTCAATACTTTATCAGAATTTCTTTCTTGACGCAAAAGATAAAATTAGGCTTGAGGAGGAATTCAGCCAGTATGACTTCTCTTATCCCATTTTGCTTATGATAAATGTGAGGCCTTGTGTAATTATCCAATGCTCTCCTGCTTCTAGAAATTGCGCCATGGACTTTTGAGCAACATGTTGGAGAAGCTGTCATCATATCAACTGGATGTCCATACCAAGTTAGGAATCTTAAGGTAATTATTTTAGTTCTGGAATTTAGTACCTTGGAGCTTCTACATTAATAATTGATGACTAAAAAAATTTCAGGAAGCAGATATGGAACATTGGAGAATCCAATTTCTAACGTGGAATTCACCATTTATGGTGCTTATTGACTAGATTTTGATTATTTAAAATGGCTTACAGTTGAGTCCCATGGATACAAATGGCAGGAGTTTGTTACAAGGAATTGAATAAATGCTGATATGCAGATATTTTATAATATGCTTAATTTGGCTTCAAGTTGATTGTATCTGAAGTCAAATGCTGAGACATCCATCTCATGTTGCCTTACAATTTCTTCACTTGATGTGTTATGCAAACGGCAGTCCTGTTAATGTGGTGTTGAACTTTGTCTCACTGGAAAATGTTACTGAATGCATCGATTTGATTGATGAAATCTGTCTGCTACCAGAGAACCATAAGGCCAGATTAGACAGTCTAGAGGTAAATTTTACACTAGATATGCACATGAAAGTTCTCTGAATTTGTACGTGTGCTGAATATTCTTCACCTTTTTTTCAAAATTAGGAGAAGAAAATGGCGCTCTACACCCACATCGTTACATTCCAGTCACATTGCTTCCTTTCTTGTGTAGCTCGAGTACGTAGTACCACACACAGGCGGATATCCATTTCATGTTCATGATTGCTTCCGTGCTGTGACCTGGGTTTAAACAACAGGTATGAATTGCTCTAGCATTGCCTTGGACGAAATGAAACAACATCAAGGCGGTGAAAATCCTTAAACATGCATATCTATCCTGGGAAAGTCATCAGAATCTACATTTGCATGACCTCAGAATAACTAGGATTGCTGAAAGAAGCAAAAGCATCTAGGTCGTACCCAATTAAGAATTATAATGTGGCTGCCGATGGATTCAGCTGCAAAAAGACGTGAAATATGCCTTGCTTGCATACAATGGAGTTCGCATCCAATATCTGATTGCTGACACTCCTGGATGAACTAGCGTGACATTCTTCTACAGACACTTTGTTGAACAAAAAGCCAATTTCAAAGGTTTTCCCTTTTAATCTACTTCTGTTTACCAGAAACGCCGTCATGCTACTGTCCCTATATTACAATGATAAAGAGTTTCAATTATTTTGTTTCATAGTTGTTCCTTACATTCACATATGTATCCTACGGCGTGTACCTCGCACCTCGCTACACGCTAACATGCCCACACAAGTGCCCGTATTATATGCATACATGTAACAGTTGGGTTGTCCTATGGTTGATATACTCCTGGTATTGGCGTTTCCTTCTGGGTTTTACACATTTATTTTATGCAGCTAGTGTGACAACAGAGTTCTTTTCATTTTTCAGCACTTCACGTACCCCGCACAGTCCTGTGCTGAATGGATGCAAGAATTGGCATCAGGGAACTGGAGAATAACTGTTAGCTTCACAGGAAGATATTTTAGTGTCATTCAAGCTCCAGCTCCTAACAGATGTATCAAGAAGCCATGTTTGGGTCCCTGTAGTTGCATATGTTGCATGCAGAAGCTTACAAATATCCCGCTTTCATTAACAGCAGTGATACATTTCCCATTTCTCGTACAGATTTTTTATGTACATATTGTCTATAATGACCAATTAATCAATTGTATATAGTGAAGGGCAAACCTCGGTATAATAAAATGATTACTTCGTTGTGAAATAGTAATCATGGGTTTAAGTTATAGAAATAGTTTCCGTGCAAAAAAAAAAAGATAAAGTAGTACCCTAAATTCCTATAGCTGTAGGAGCCTCTGGCTCTGGCATTGAGACGCACTTTGTTTTCTTATATAATGACAATGTTGGGGCGCCTTAAAATTTCCACTGCTTCCGTGCAAAAATAAATTCCTAGACAGCTTCTGCGAGACATCGAAATGACATTGTCATCATTGGTCGATATCTTAAAACAGTCACAACTAGAATCTGATGCTCTGGAAATTTTATGTCCTGTGTATTGCAGATGAAATTTACCGCAAATTCTGCCAACCTTCAACATTTTGATTTTATTAAGAGATGCGTTCAGGTGGTGGCTGTCAGCCTGTTTTGCGTTGGACACGTTTTATGTGTATTCATAATTGTTAATCGAATGTGAAATAACATTAACCATCAAATCATTCGCGTAGCCTCAAGATCTGTGTTGACCAAACATTTTTTCAGGTGAACTAAACCACTAGATTACAATCTAGAAAAGACAGCTCCATTCTTATTACCAAATATTAAGTTAAAGTTTTTTAAATTACACTTATTTATATTTGAATGTTAATAAATCTAACAAAACTTAAAGGATATATACCGACATAACATGTAGACTTCATAAAAATCCAATTCACCAGAACCTTTCCATAACTGAAGATGTGGAAGAAAAATGGCTTTCTAAAATCCCAGTGCATAATAATTCTCCCAACTTTACACAATTGAGTAAGTGAAATCCGATAAAATCAATTTAACTAGCGTAATTACAGGATACGAAAACGAATCACAAGAAGACTACCCAAGTTGAATGTCAAAGAAGACCTTGTACAAATTATAAAGATCATACAAGTATTCCCCTCCCTTCCTTTACAAAAGCTTAATCCCGTGGAAACAAACTATCATCCAGAAATGGAAAAGGTAGCAAATGCTCCTCGGTTCCGGCTGTCTTCTGATCAATTAACTAGCAACATTTGTATACCAATTGATGAACTTTGCATCAGACTAATGGTATTTGAAAAATCAACACAATCAATACAAAACCAATTTTTTGTGAAGAAAAAAAAAACAAGAAGCAGATCAAAATTCCAGGGGAGATCCGGAGCCCTAGCCTCACTTGTTATTTCTCCAAGCGGGTATACTTCTGATTTCTTAGAACTGTCAAAATTATCTCGTAGGAAAAACTACAAAAACATACCAACTAAAAAAAAAAAAAAAACTCCTTATGGGGCCATAAGCCCGTCAATTGTGTAGGAAAGAGACTTTGCCCAGTCTGCTCGTAGAAGCAATGTTTGCAAAGTGTGCATCACATTGTACTGGGGATCTAGCTTCCGTTGCCAGCCCTGCAGAATTTAAATGCAAAGGAGCATCGAAACCAAAGTTAATGAATTACACAGAAAAATAGGACTCCAAATAAACGAAAAAAAAAAAACAGAAATAGATCAAAAAAGAAACAAAAGCCACTCCACTTCACAGTTTCCACAGCACACCAGTAGTGCAAGACCATTAGGTTGCTCAAGAAGTTTGTAGCATATCATAATAATAGTTGATAGTAGTGGCAAATGTGTGGATTGAGTCAGATTCTGGTCAGGTTATTTTGGGTCAAGTCATTTGAATTTCAGGTATTTTAGTTATGGGTTCATCAAGTATCAGATTTATTAAGGGTCATTCAGGTTATAGTTATTTCAGATTTCAGGTTATTGAATTTCAAGTTCAAGTTTTGGATTTATCATGTTTCGGGTTTGTCGAGTTCTGAATATATTTTGGATTTTAAACTCAAGTTATTCATGTTTCAAGTTATTTTAGATACAAGTTAATTGAGTTTCAAGTTAATTGAGTTTTAAGGCATTTAATGTTTAGGGTTATTTCAGTTTCAAGTGTTTCAAGTTACAAGTCATTGACATTTTCAGTCAATACAGATTGGGTCAAGTTGGGTTTTAGGCAGGTTAAGTAAGATTATTCAGGTTGAATCAGTTTTTGTCAAATTTGGATGAAGAAGAACAAATGTGCAGATCATGTGACTGGGAAAGTAAGCCTAGAAGCATCTTTTGGCATTGACAACAAAAATTAGTAACATTTACAGCCATTTAGTATCTATCCCCATGAAAACACTAGAATTTTAAACCATGTCTAGTCAAAGCTAGCAATTCTACCATGCATTTCAATTCTTTTTCTTCCTTCCATATGATCATAAGTTTGAAAACCCCTTCATAAACCAAAACCCAATCTCAGTCACCATTATATTGTACTGTTCCAGATCAATCAGTTTCTCAAATACTTAAAATTATCTGTATCAATATAATCCCATGTTTTGTCAGCATTAAAGGTTTAGGTTTTAGCAATGCTGTTGATGTGGCAAGTAAGAGTGAAAAATTACCTCAAGGACCAAAGTTGTGACCATCACAGTGCAAACATTGCCATCAATGTTGACTCTGTGCCGCCTGACCTTCTCAAGTAATTGCTGCATGCACTCAGCAGGATGTACCAGGTCACCATCTGGAGTGCCCCAGAAAGTAAATGCCTCGTCCACTTCCTGTTAGGACAAGAAATTGTTTGCAGGTTAAAACATTTATGAAAAAGAGTTGTAATACACAATCTACAAAGCAAGATCATTTCCAATGCCAGTGACAGCACAATAAAGCAACTTGAAAGAATATATTGCATGCCCAACAAATTTTCTTTTTTCCTTTTTTTTTTTCTTTCCTGTTTTTGGTACATGCCTGCCACATTTTCACCAATCTGGCTGAATACAAAGAGAAGCATATATTCATCACAAACTGTCCAATAGCCTCAAAAATCCTTAGCTCTCCTTTAAAATAAATAAATAAGACAAAATATATATATATTTGCTTATCAGAAAAAGAGAAAATGAAGTCCAAGACCAATCCTAACAAGAACGAAAGAAGGAAAGGAGGTATTCCAACCAAAGAGTGATCATCAGGCTTATCAACACCAAAGGCAGCCAATATGAAATTATACCATCATTCAATTGCATTCATTCATAGTTAAAAAACCAATGTGCATGGAATTGCTATTTTTACATGCACAGAAAGGCTAGCTCCATGTCAAGACAAGAGTTTTGAAAGCAAAGGCAATGGTTTTGAGACCAAAAGCAACAATTTGCACGCATATCCAGCCATTTTATTGTGTGTAAATAGTAATTCCCACTACAAACTTGATCTTACCTCAATAAAAGTCCTTGGGTTTGGGCAGTTTTGTTGCTTTGATAATCTTAGTGTGCATTCTGCAGCAGTTCGACCATCTCGGCGGGCAACAGCCTTAAAAAATTCAAGTAGGTTTACTCGATCGCTTTGTGAAAGTTCAGCAGTCATCCCTACATCAAGGAAAACAACATGTGGCTTTGATTTGAATAGCTGCTTCTGAGAAGACTTGCTCTGAGCCACTCGGACAAGGATGTTCCCAGGATGCATGTCCGCATGAATAAAGTTGTCCACCTGAAAAAAAATACCCATCTTCAAACTTAAACATACACAGACAACTATCAACTTGTAATTTAATAAAAAAATGCAAAAACAAGGAAAGTGGTACGCCTGCTGTTACCAGAAGCATTTTTAGAAGCGCATGAGTTCCAATGTGAGCAAGCTTAGTTTTAAACTGATTGTGTCCACCAAGTTCATCTACATAGTGTGAAACACTTTCCCCTTGCTCATAAGTTTCTACCAAAACAGCAGGATGCACAAGTGGATACACAGGTTTAGGGAAAGAGACATCCTTCCATCTCCGGAAGTTATATATAAAGCGGCTCAAATGTGCAGCTTCCCTTGCAAGGTCAACTTGAGACATCATAAAAACCGCAAACTGTTGTACACTCTCATCCAATCTCAACCAATTCAACGTTGGAATGAACCTTGACATCTTAGCCACCAAGTTGATTATCATAAAATCTCTTCTAATTGATTCACCGACACCAGGATGTCTAACCTTTACAGCAACTACAATAGGCTTGACCTGTTTTTGACCAGGATATCGAAATTTCAAAGAGGCACGATGGACTTGAGCAATACTTCCAGATGCTACAGGAAGCTCTTCAAAACGCTCGAAAATTTCAGAAAGATTGCGACCAAATGCTCTTTCAATAGTTTTTCTAGTGTAAGCAAAGCTATGCTCAGGAGCTTTACTGTGTAGCTCAGACAGCTTTATGCATAAGTCTCTAGGGAAGAGATCTGGCCGTGTAGCCGCCCATTGACCCCATTTTATGAATGCTGGACCTGCCAATTCCAGGGTGCGGTGGACAATCTGAAGCCACATTTTCCTGAATTCCTTTCCACAGATATCAACAAATGGTGCCATCATTAAGCTGGGTATAAACAAAATGCCTAAATAGATTGCTCTTACTAGCAAGACAAAACCTTCCACAACAGCAGATAATACTGAAGTCATATAAGCATGACCATCTTGTGCATGCAAGAACAAAGATGCTGGGGTTGGGTAACGGTCTGTTTCTGCCAATGTTCTTTGTGCCAACGCCACATGACCACATGTGAATGCAAAAGCACTGGGGACAACCAGGTGCGAGCGCGTCAAAGCCAAGGTAACTGCTTGTGCAAACCTGCTTATGTGTGCGAATGCATGGCCATTAGCAGAGCCCCTCACAAAAAGCTTCTTCCAAGCACAATGGGCACATTGAGCCACCACAGTTCTTGCAGAAACAACAGAATATTTCCTAGAGAAATACCTCTTGCACAATTGCTCCTTGACATTGCACAGTGCCAAAGACGAATGTCCCCTGCTAGGAAACCTATAATGTGTATCATTTCTGTATTGGCCCAAGCGCAAACTAGCTGTAACTACTGTACCATATTTCCTTAATTCCAATTGGTTGCTGCTTCTGCAGTTTGCAAACCCCAACCGCGCAACTCTCTTAATATTTGCAAAAGTCAAAAACCTGCATTCAAACAGTTACATCAATACCCAAGATTCTAATCCTCCAAGACACAAAACACCAAAGCTAACATTTTGCCACAAAATGAAAGGCCCAAAAGTTAACATCACAAACAAAACCATGCCATTAAAAATTCAAATCATAGCTTACAAAACCCAGTTTTCATTTCCATTCAACGTCACATTCCAAGCAATTACTACCAATAAAATTGCCCAAACAGTCCCAAATTTTTTTTAAAAAAAAATTCTTTTCTCATTAAAAACAGATAAATAACACATCCCAAGTCGCGGAAATTGAAAGGATCATAAAACCTGAAAATGGGGTCGTTCCAGGAAAACAGGAACGACTCGCCTCAATACGAACGCCCAAAAAAAATATAAAACCCACAAAGAAAAAACAACCCAAAAGGCAAAATTTAAAGATAAACGCAACCCCAGCAGCTGAAAGCAAACGGACCTTGACATGGCGGCGGCGACGTGGTAGGAGCTGGGCGAAGGCTTGAAGAGGCTAACGTGCGCAAGACGTGAAGAACAAGACTTGAAAGTGTCTTAACTTCAAGCATTTTCTCATCGATTCCCTCTCTCTCTCTCTCGCTTGAGCCTATTTCTCTCTTTGTCTATGCCTTTTCCTTTTTCTTTTATTTTTTTTGAGGGGTCTTTGGTTTATTGTCGTTTTGGGGTTTAGTCGATCGTCGTTTATGAATGGCGTGCTGCTGGAAAGAGAAGGAAGAAGACCAGACAGACAGAACTAAGAAGAGAAGGCAGCCTTACCTTAACGACGGCGCAAGAAAAGAGGAGACACCGCGGAGCTTGGAAGAAGAAGAAACGAAGGTTTGGCTATTTGGGCCTGCGAGCCATCAGCCATTAATTAATTTTATTATTGGGACAGCTGGGCCAACGACACGTTGGTGGCTGTCTACGCCGGTGGTGGCTGGGTTCCCTCCCGCTTGGTCCTCGTTCTCGTGGGCTTTACGCTATCGCCTTACGTTTTGTTTGGTTCCCTCCCTATCCACGTCACCATGCAAAATGTGAAAAATATATCACAAATATATTAATTATTATAATTATAAATTAAGTTAATATTCACTCATAAAAATTATAATTTAATGTATCTACAGAAAAAACTTACCACTTTTATAAAATTCACTTATAAATATCTTATTCAATATATTTAAAAAATATATATATATTATTATTTAATTTGAATAAATTTATTATATTTTTAAATTTTAGTATTAAAAATTTTAAATCTAATATTACACTTACACATAAATTTTAAAATTTTCAAAACAAGTATAAGTAAAGATATTCGAAAAACATTCTTTCAACAAATATATGAATTAGAGATTAATAACCATACTCGCACACTTATGAATTATTATATATGATTTAGCAATCAACAAATATAAAATTTAAGGCAAAATCTTGAATTTAAATATCAAATTTTATTCAATTAATTCTCCACTCTTTAATTCAAAAAAAAAAAAAGGGGGGAGGAGGGGGGCATCTATGATTGTAATTTTCAGAATTCCTCTTTCTGTCTTTTTATTTATTTATTTTTTTATTTTTTATGCCTGTAAAAGATATAGGGGCAAGCAAAATGGCATATAATCTGGATTATAAACTGCAATAATTCATGATGAACGGAAATTTCTCAATCCTCTTCCTCTTATCCAATGTTTATTTATTTATGTGACGGAAATATGGTAAATCTTATTAATTTTTAAAAGTTTTTGTCCTATGCACAAAATAGCTATTTTGTAGATATGATTATGTTTAATACACATAAATTAATTAATGCGAAACACGTAAAATGAAAATATCAAAATGAAATTAAAACATGATGCTTATGTTTTAACAAGGCAGAAAAAATCTCACATACACCTTATACACTGAAGACATTCTAATACTCATTGGCATCTCTCGTTTAGGGAACAAGCGAATTGCTCAATCCCACCAATCCTATTAAAATTAAATAAAAATGCAAATCACCAAATTTTTGAAGAATTGATTGGATGTAATTTATAATACAGGCAAAGCCCATTTAAGAATTCACTTGTGGTTTTGAGAATTCAAAAACAATCAAAACTGAACCCACTGTCACTTATATTATAGTTGAAAATAAAATAAGGGTCTTCAATTTTGTTGGGACACTATTTTTTTTTTTTTTTTCCCCTAATATGTCTCGTGTTAGGCCTGGCTGAAAATATAACTCTTTTATCTTCAAGATTCGTATACCCAAGTTAAGATTTTAAAAATTAAATTGATCACTAAATTAAAAAAATCAGAGGATTAAAATTTAATTTATTTAATTATTTTTAAATTAAATTAAATTAATAAAATTAATATTTAATATTAAATATATAAAAAATTTTAATAATATAATTTTTATTTTTAAAAAATTTAAAATATTAAAAAATTTATTCTCTTAATTGTTACTTAGTTTTTTAAACTAATCAAACTAAAAAAAATTATAATAAAATTACTAATTTACACCGTTTAATTAATTAATTTATTAATTTAATTATTAATTTTTAAAATTAATAATTTTTAAAATAAATTAAATCAAAATTACAATTCAATTTTAATTTTATCGATTAAACCAATTAATCTGGTTTAATTTTCAAAACTTTGAGTCAAACGCGAAGATAAGACAACCAAAAATAACTGTTTTTAAGTGTGAACGACAATTTTACTTTTAATAAAATTGGGTTAGACCTCTAAAATTGACTAAATTTATGTGCATTTTGTTAATAACAATTTAAATAATTTTGCTTTTGACATGATTGAGTAGTTGGACTCGAATATATATGTCAAGTCAACCCAAATTGATTCACATATGCCCTTACTCGCCTCTTCAAACCAAAAATCATTCTTTGTTCACCACAAACATTTTGTATGATTACTCTTTATCCTGTTATAACTGTAACTATTGATGGTTATATAATTAAACTAGAACTGCCGGTTAATAATTTATGGTTTTACAAAAAGACAAAAAAAAAAAATTTAAATAATCATTTTAGCCCAGTATTAGAACGAAAATGCAGCTGAAATTAGTCTGGAATCAGAATTAAAATCAACTGTTCAGGCATGGATTGACTTCAGTTGCGTTGACCGTGGAACTGAAATTTAGAAGCGGTAGCCTAAACCCTAAACCCTAAACCCCAAACCATCTCGCTGTCCCTTTCCATTACGGTTTGGGCCTGCAAATGTAGGAAGATTAACGAGGCCACTAGTTGACCCAATGGTTGTGGATGATTCCTTTCTTCCGTAGAACATTTACAACCGAATTATTTTGAGCTTATTATTAGTTATAAGGTTTAGTGATATAATTACTGAATTTTTAATTTAAAGTTTAAGGTTTGATTCTAGTTTTTACAAATTAAAATACAATGGGCTTCATGTGACACCAACTACAAAGCCAATAGGTCCAACTTCAGCTCAGGCTGGAAAATTTCCATTTATGGGTCCAGCCTGGAGACCCCATTTCGCCTCTTGGAGTCGTGTTACAGAGACCCCATTTCGCCTCTTTGGAGTCGTGTTACAGAGACCCCATTTCGCCTCTTTGGAGTCGTGTTACAGACCTTTCAAGCTGGACTGGGACAAAGACCTCACACACACACACAGATATTTTCTGGTTGTTTTTAATACAATGAAGCATTTTCTTAGTGATAACCCCTCAGATCTGTCATCATTATCTTTCCCCCTATTAACTGAGTTTTATATTTTTCCTTTTTTTTTTTTCGTGAATTATATTTTTTCTTTTTAATGGAAGTGTGTGTTTCTCTCCTATTGTGACAGTTTTTTTTTTTTTTGTTTTTCCAACTTGGGCGGTTAGTCAGTTCCATGCTAATACTTTTCTAGTTATTGCTTTAAGTTTTGATCTGACATTTCTTATGAACAAAGTTCTAAAATTTCTGTAAAATAAATTAAGAAAATATCTTATTCAAAATAAGGTGCTATATATGAAAATTATCTTATTTGTTTTCGAGCAAATTTTCGTCGCGGATGCCATGTATCTACCATATGTTGAAAATGTTTCTCATTCCCATGAAAAAAGGGGAAAGCAAAACCCTAATATTTGACCGACCTGAAAAGTTGACAGCAGAACGAATGAGAAGAATATTAAACCTAACAAATCGATTGTTTGAAAAGGGCCTAATGGGGCAGGATTCTAGGGGCGCCATTAAAGGACATTGCATTAATTAACCTTGACTATAACAACAGGTTAGGAAGTGATTAGTGAAGATTATTAATGATATTGAAATTGGATTTGCCTGATTAAGCTGTCCTGCGTCGATGGGGCAGGATTCTAGTGGCGCCATTAAAGGACATTGCATTAATTAACCTTGACTATAACAACAGGTTAGGAAGTGATTAGTGAAGATTATTAATGATATTGAAATTGGATTTGCCTGATTAAGCTGTCCTGCGTCGATGGGGCAGGATTCTAGTGGCGCCATTAAAGGACATTGCATTAATTAACCTTGACTATAACAACAGGTTAGGAAGTGATTAGTGAAGATTATTAATGATATTGAAATTGGATTTGCCTGATTAAGCTGTCCTGCGTCGATGAGGGCTTGCACGTCATGTGCATTTAGTTACATCACATATATGGTTGGATCCAATTAGATCTAACAGGTTTTAATATTGGGACCATAATAACCTAGAAATCACGCACACGACACGTTATATGGGTATTGTTGTGTCAAGCAGGTAACCATATGTCCAATTATTTCCATAATATATATATATATATTGTAAAAAGAAAAAAAAAATTGTGGACATGTGTGTTAAACACGAGAAGACGACATGTTTAAAATTGTTAAGATAAGAAAAGGAGTTTGATCTGATTTTTTTTTTTTTTATTAGAACTAATATATTTACTGTTGAGGAGAAAAATAGAGATGGGAAGAAACAAATAAATAAAAATTGAAGACACAATCTCGCAAAAACGGGTCTTTCTAATAGTTTTGTTTCAAATAATTGACCAAAATTATAACTACAAAAAAAAAAAAAAAAACATTTTTATCTCACCAATAATTTTATACTTGTTAGGGATGTAGTCGTATTAATCTTGTTTTACAGTCGTGTTTACGTCATACTCGAATTCTAATTTTTCATAGTTAATGTGTTTTCGTGTCCAATTATTTCCATGTCCTATGTCCTATGTCCATTGTTCATGAAAATATATTATATGGGTATATTATATGGAAATAATTAACCATGTTAAAGGGCATTTTCATGTTAAAGCAGGTGTCCAATTATATCCAAAAACGTTCATGAAACTCGTGTTGTGTCAAGCAGGTAACATTTTCATGTCCTATGTCCTGTGTCCGCGTTCATGCATTATAGATAACACCAGTTTTTGGAATAAAACAAGGGAAATTTAGGCTTTTGGCGACCATTTTTTCTCCACAACAAGCCTATGGCCGGGGTTGCTAGGAAACATAGCCTAGGAAGAGAAAATTGGGTTTTCCAGTTTGCTTCTCAGCAAGCTGATTAATCCTTCCGAGTAGGTTAATTAGTGACACACGTCATTTTGCAGAGGAGTCCATAAAGATAGGGTTACCATCAACCCAATGAAGTACTGTAAACGTGTGCCTCGATGATATCACTCTGAGAAACAAAATAATAGATATAGCTTGATAAAAGTATATATTAATATTGACGCGGATTAATTGGTTATCATCAAAGATATGTCAAGTCACATTGCTATATGGCATTTCTATCATGACAAAATTGGTCCAATAAAATAAAAAAAAAAAAAAAACCAAATTATCATCATCCCACCGAAAAGCAAAACTAAAGTCTTTCGACTTATCTTGGTGGAATTAATACAAGATGAGACGGGTTAATTGTTAGATTTGGTTGAAATTATTGAAAATTAATAAATATATATATATACAATAATAAAAAAATTAATAAAAGTGATATAAGTATACATGTATTATATTTAAAAATAAATTTTGTTTCATAAAAAAATTTTAAGATAATAAATTATTATAATTAGTTTCTTATAATATAATTTTTTTATTAGTATATATTTTAATAAGTGAGGTGATAAAAATAATTTAATTTTTTAAATTAATTTTATAATATATAATTTTTTTAAGATAAAAAAAGAAAAAATATTTTTTAAAATATATATATCTAAATTCAAAAAAGAAAATAATTTTTTTATATTTTATACCAAATAAAATATATAATAAATTATAATATAAAAAAATAATTATTAATTATTAATATAAATATTTATAAATTTTTTAAAAATATATTAATAATTAAATATTTATATTTTTATCATTTAAATCTTAAATTTTATTTTTGATAATATAATATAAAATTTATAATAATAAAAATAATTATTTTTATTATACAATTTTAATCTAATAATAGATTATAAATAAAATTTATTTTGAATGATAAAGTATAAAATTGTATTTTAATTTTTACAAATGTTATTTCTATCTAACAATACAATCTACTATAAGGAGTAAGTTGAGAAGAGAAGAAGGAAAAAGGAGTATAATTACCATTAAAGTTATAAATTGTGAATAGCTTCTTGGACATTCATGATGGCCATTTGAGTCACCACTTTCTATTTTTCAAGTGAAAATGGAATCTCATTGGTCATCACCTTCTATTCCAAAGCATGGTGCACGCAACAATTAAAGTTGCAAATCTAGCTACTTGCCCAATTTTAATCCAGGCTCTCAAAACCAATGGCAACGTATGTTGCTTTCTACTACTCGGGCGACCCTAAAAAGTTAGATTAGAATCGAATCCAAACTTCCCTGAATTGAAATTAAAACACGGCCAAAAAGACAAAAACTTAGTCAATAAGTACTAAGCCCCACGATAGAAATTTGTGACAAAGCCCCAATGCCCAGCATTGCTTCTACACGTTTTTTCCTCCCCGAGAAAATAAAATTGTCATGTCAAGCCAATGAAGAGAAAAAAGGGCGAGGCGATGACATAAACGCACTTTCAGCGTTTACTTGTTCCAAAGAACAACCAAGGGGAGCTCTGCTTTTCGTTTGATTTTTTCTTTGGACGGCCGATCGAGAAAGCGAAGCACATGTCTCTCTGCAAAGGCTGGCTTTTAGTCAAAAATTATGTAGCAGGCAGCAACTTTTATACCACATGAAGTTTTCTCATATTTCTTCACACGTCAGGGTCTATGGTATTTATCACTTGGACATATACCGATATCTGTCAATTATACGCATTTATGCATCACGAAGTGTTCTTGACGTATATATGACGTAAAGCTTATATGGGTTTAATCCGTTAAGTCATCCATTCGGAGTAAAAGGGAATCCCCGGCAACATGTATGCGCCATTTATTGGGGTTTTATGCGTTAGATATACTTGTTGTGTTGTGTGTATCCTCGTTATTTTGCATGAGATTCTCCCACCGTGGAGTTTGAGAAAGGTACGCAATCTTTTAATCATGCTGGAAAGTCGGAGGATTTTTCATCATGTTTTGTTTTGGATTGACCAAGGAAAAATTGAGAGCCATGTCGATTGTAGAGAACACATCCCAAACACGGAACCATATTTGCTATTACATGCATGCAACACAAGCGGATCAGATGAAGACAGCGCCATGGGATCCGGGGCTGAGATTGTGTTTTTGTTCCTTTGTGATTTAAGGGCTGACTTTGATGGAGATACTGTCATCGCCTAAGATTGTGGTTTCCCACGGAAACGCAGAACGAAAGGTTTGAATGAAATTGAGGCCTACCCATGAGCCTTTCGAGGCACTAAAGTATTTGATAAATTAGGACCATTATTTGTTAAAATCATCTAATTGTCTCACACACTAAATTACTTGGGTTCAAATTTTTCAAAGAAAAAAGAAAAAGGAAAGACAACCGAAATTTGATAAATTAGGAACATTAGTCAAAATTTTTTTTGAATTTTTTCATATAATATTAAACCTTTTGTCTTTTTAATTTGAATCTTATAACTTAAAATTTTATCTCAATTTAATATTTTTTTAGATTAATAAATAAAAATAAGTTAAATATGTAATGAAATATGTCAATAATTTTATTTTTTTTGTTTAAAAATGTTCTGAATTATGATAAAATTTTAAATTATAAGATGTATATGAAAATAGAAAATGATTAGGATTATATTAGAAAAATTCTAAAATATAATTAAGCTATTACCGCCGAACAATCCCCAGGAAACTGGACAAGAGACCCCCTTGCTGTCACTGGATCCACCAGAAACCCAGAACCGAAAAATGCGACCCACAGATCTCCCTGATTGAGTCCACGTGTCCCCAACTCGTGACCATTAGGTCCTTGGTTTGACCATGAGAACGCCATTTATTGGAAAGCCAATAAAGACAAACAAGACCAGCACAGGAGCCCCGCCAGGCTTTTCAATAAAAAGCAAAGCAAAAGTCACCCTTTTCCCTTTTATTTTTTTATTTTAATTATAAATTTATTTTTCGCCCCCAACACCCACAAAAAAAAAAATGGTTGAGAGTCACCGATAGTTCAAGGACACGTACACCACCTCGTTTCTTTGTCTAAAAGGTCCATGCAAAGTATTACTTTGATTAGCAACTTTTAAGACCAGTCAACTTACGTGTGCCTGGGACACGTTTACAGCTCACACGGCGGCCGGAAAGGTTGCCGGAATTTGACTCCCCTGTCGGCATCCCTGAAACAGATTATTTTCTTACTTATGATTCCTAAACAAATGAACATAGTTTTGTATTAAAGTTGATGATAACTAGTCTTGATCTTTAGCTGGATTTTAGATTTTCATCGTTCCTATTATAGATGACCATTTGCCAATTCAGGGTAGCGTAATTAGCGAGCATGCATACTCTGGGTGGTTTTAATAAGGGGATGTGACAAGCTGAGAGATAGGTCATTGTCAAGCTTATGTCTTGTTTTATTTTATGTATACTTAAAGAGTATTTTCTTCGATGTTACCCAATGTGCTTACATAATAGTGTATAGACTGAGGACTAACTAAATAAATAAAATAAGGGCAAGACCTCACTTTTCTCTCACTCTTTGTTTTCACCCTTTTAGGTTCTTAATTAAGGATTTGGATTTGGAGATGAAATGTAAGGAGATTTATCTAATAATTTTACCATAAAAAGAAGGAGAAAAAAAAAAAACTCTATTTGTTCATCATTAAATATAAGAAGGAGGAGGATTTTGGCTTGCTGATAAGGTACACTAATCAAACACAACTGACAATTAACTGATCAATTCAAGTATCAGAGGGCTTTGCACGTGTCATCAACATCGAACACAAAGCCCCAGAAACATTGGATGAAAAAAAGTAGGAAAAACCGAAAAGAAAAAAAAAAAAAAAAAGGTTCTTTGGTCGGTTTCTTTTCCCACATTACATGGAATTATGAACATGCAAGATATCTGGGATTTCAAATTTCAACATGTTGCTGCAATAGCTTTCTCTCTCATCTTCAGTGCTGTTGCTGCCATTGATGTACGCTGTTGAATTCGAGTTCAATGGAGCTGTACTCGATGATGAAGGTGTTGATAAGACAGACGTGGGGAAGCTGAAGCTGTGATTGCTGTTATTGGACATGAAATTAGAGGTCGCGGATGGAGGGTCCAGCACATTTGATTGATCGGAACCATAATAGTTGTTGTCATAATAACTTGGTACGTGGTAGTCTTCAGTCAAACTCGAAGCAGTCATGTCACTTCCTTGCCAATTTAATTGGCAATTTTGAGAGCTGAAATCTGAGAAATGATCTGAGGGGTATTGGTCGATATTGTGGTCCATGATTTGTGGTTCATTAGAAAATGGAACACAAGGAGGACCAGTCAACGCCGCACAATTTGACATTTCTTGAACTGAGCTTTGAAATTGGCTGTCTTGAACTAGTAGTTGATAATGATCTTGGTGGGCTTGGACTTGAGGGCTGCAAAGGGATGTGGCCAGCCGCAGAAGCTCTTGGTTAACTACGGGTTGCTGCTGGAACCCAAACAGGCTTGAAGCGTTGATTTGAGGTGAATTATACAGAGATGAGCCTAGGATTGGGGAAAGATCAAGAAGATCAAGCCTAGGATTATGAGTAACCGGATCAATTCCCATCCGGAGAAGCTTTTTTCTAATGTGGGTATTCCAGTAGTTTTTGATTTCATTGTCGGTTCTTCCTGGTAAGCGAGCAGCAATGGCCGACCACCTATACATCAAACAGAAAAAAATAGCACAAGACATAAGCAACCAATTTAAAAGCTCAGGTTTAAGAAATAATAATCTGACTCTTCCCAGCTTGGAAGTCTCGAGTATGAGATTTTTTAACTTACCTGTTTCCCAGGATGCTATGCAGGTGAATGATCGTCTCCTCCTCATCCAATGAAAATCTACCTCTTTTAATATCTGGTCTCAGATAGTTTGTCCACCGGAGACGGCAACTTTTTCCACACCTTTGCAACCCTATTGGACATGTT
Source organism: Rhizophora apiculata (assembly GCA_037832385.1). Taxonomy (NCBI): domain Eukaryota; kingdom Viridiplantae; phylum Streptophyta; class Magnoliopsida; order Malpighiales; family Rhizophoraceae; genus Rhizophora; species Rhizophora apiculata. The sequence continues at coordinate 3,521,345 of CM075438.1, read as the reverse complement.
CAGAACATCAAAAATACCCCATTAACACAACCTCCACAAAACGATCAACAATGTAATCATGCATGCATCCAACAGAACACAAAAAAAAAAAAAAAAAGAAACCAACAAAATCAAATCAAGCAATCCATGCAAAAATAACATGTACACAAATACCAGCATTATTCGGCAAGGTCCTCCAGTTTCCATAGCCATGTTTTTGTATATAATCAATGAGCTTCTGATCCTCCTCCGGGGTCCATGGCCCTTTCTTAAGCCCATTCTTGTCACAACAAGGTCCTCTCCCCATGATAAATTAACCAATGTAGCAATCTTTTGCTCTGGAAAGGCTAGCAAGCTAGGTACTTGTCGCTTGTTTGTTCAGAGTATTTATGGTTTTCTTCTTTTTTTTTGGGCGGGGCGGGGGGGGGGGGGGGTTGAAGAATGGCGATATGAGAAATGTAGGGTCCGTGTAGGCTGATTCGTGTATAAATAGCAAGTGGAGAAGAGCAAGAAACAAAAAGAAAGTCAAAAAAGAAGAAATAGTCAAATGGATTCGGTGCCGTCCTCCGTTAATCACATTGCTACGTGTCCCTTCGCTTTGGAGACTAAGATTGCTAAGGTCCAATCTCCATGCTTGTGTCCCATTAATTTCTTGGAAAATATAATCTAACAAACAAAAATTTCATGCAAAATCTAATACACACAAACACACAGATTGCTATGTTTGTTTTGGTAAGGATAGCAAACAACAGTTTTTTTTATCTTAAATATATAAAATTAATTGTAATAATTTATATTATATAAATTTATTTTATTATTTTATTATTTTAAATATATTGTATTTATTATGTAGTATAAATTTATAAATGAGTTATATTTATAAAAATTTTTAAAATTAACATATTTAATCACCAAATCACACAAAATAGAAATTGTGTTGATTGCATCAAAAAATTATATATATATAATATTAGACGAGCTAGATTAGGAAGCCACACCTCTAGAGAGAACGAGGGTCTGGCTTTTTTTTTTTTCTTAATTTTTTATAATAAGAAGATATTATATGCTCCTTTTTATCTATCTAATTCAAAATTTCGTGAGTTATTACCAGTCATTTTCTAGATCGGGACTGCCACTCCATACTTTCTGGATACATATTAGCTGTCACCAGTTTGAAATTGCCACGTTAACCCCCCCATTTAACATGACTGCCGTCACAGGGTTTCTCCATCCCGTCATGCATGGCTGCCCGTTTGGAAAGGGGTCGTTTCTCCTCTATCATTTGGCCCGTCCATCAATAGTGCTTAACCTTCGGGAAAAGGATTAATTTGTCTCTTACTAGATGGATATATCAATAATAAAATTTTAATTTTAAATATTTTATTATGATTTGATTGTGGTGTAAAATATAGATGTTCTTAATTATTACTAATTAAAGATTTCTGTGTCTAACTTATATTGTTTTATTTCTCTCTTACCCAGATTTAATTTTCCTAATTAATTGAAGCATTTGTAAGTCGACATTTGATATGTCAGATCCCTTTTGTTTTACTCTCGTAGATTAATTGATGACAAAGTACTAAATTCCAATCTGCTATATCAAAGTGTGTCTATCATATTGTGTAGTTTTTTTTTTTTTTTTTTTTTTTTTGAATTTGCTCTAATTAGATTTTAAATTTGAAATCTTCAGTTTTTAAAACAATCAAAAAAAAAAAAAAGAAAAAGAAAAAATATTGGGGGTACAGTCCATTTAATTGAGAACAGCATTTATTGCTCAGGTCTATTGTGATAGAGAAGTGTTTCTCCTTCAGTTAAAACTCAAGATAAGGCTCTCCTCTTTTCTTCTTCTCCCCCACCCCACCCCACCCCACCTTCTGGCTAGGATATGTATCAATATAATTAGCTTATGCATTTTACTCTCAATTATTGATATGGAGTAATTAATAATGGGGTTTTAAATTTACCATACTTATATATTTTATACAACTTATCATCAGAATAATGAGGCATTGACAAAACCAATGGTGAAGGATTTCAGTCGGTAAACAAACAGAACAAGGAAGACTAAGAAGCTTGGATTCTGTTTCCCGCTGGCAAGGGACTTTCTAGCCACCGGAAGATGACTTTTCCATTGAGTTTTATTTTAGTCTATCACGTCAACATCACCAGGAAACTTTTTCAAGCCAAGGACACTGGATAACTTAAGAGATCGGAATTCCTACCAAAAACTCTCTCTCTCTCTCTCTCTCTCTCTCTCTTTTCAAGTACTATAATTACATGATGTTATAGACTTCACACGTGCCTAGTAGGCCTATCTCTTCAGTTCAGTTAAAAAGCAAGTCATTTACTTGTTTACGGTCTCACCCCAAAATTATAATTGCTACCGACAAGTAGGGCTTTTTTTTTTTGGGGCGGGGGGGGGGGGCCGTGAGGGAGGGAGGGGTCGGGAACATAACGATTGGAGACTCGTTATCCTTTTCAATTTCAATAATTTGGACGGCCCCATCACCCCTAACCCGATTGTCTTGTCTCGAACCATACAAATCCCTCTCTTCATTGACTTTGGACCAAGTAATTTTCCCGTCACATTCTGGCGGACCACACTAACAGTTTTAATTTATATGGAAAATGTAAGAGTTTAAAATCGAGAAAAAAATTTAAGTAAAATTCAATCAAGTAATAGACTAACAATTCGATACAAAATATCAACTCAAAATCTTAAAATTTGTTTTTAACGTGAAATTTCCACCATTTGCTCACTCGCACATGAAATTTTAAGATAATTTGTACGGTCACAATTGACCCGGTATAGTTTAAGCGTTCTATTGGGCTATCTTCTTGACAATGAGTTTCATAACTGGACCCCCACAAGCCAGTTTTACAGTTTGAATTCTTTTGTGCTATGCATTAAAATAAAGGAAAAAAAAATATCATTTTCATGTCACCAATAAAAAAAAAAAATATATATATATATATATATACAATGAGTTATATTTGACATGTTGAACAACGCCTTTTTGGTTTTGAAAATACAAAGCCAAATGTGAACTTTTACACTGGGATGCCGATTCCGGAACGAAAAGAAAAGGGCCAACCAACGGTACAGCAAAAGGTAGCATGATGTTCCCCGTGTTCAAACGGGGCATACAAAGAGAAGCAAACAGAGTCGAAAAGAGACAGAACATAGCTTTTATGAGTCTTAATTTGATTTAGTCTAAGTTCATTAAAATACCAATGATTTCCAGCTTTTGATGGGTCCTAAATGGCTTTACATCTTTACCTCCCCGAACTTCCTCTAGCTCAATTCCAGTACTACAACTGCAAAGCTAGTCCTAGCAAATTCCAAGAAGATTCAGATCAAAGGGCATTGGCATGATTTTAAGAACATTATAATTGCTTTAAATATTAATTTAAATATAAAAGAGGTAAAGGAAATTTATTAATTCAGTAAGTGGGGATAGTTGACCTTAAGAGTGTTTTCAAAAGAAGTAAGTGGAGCCCACACTCGGCTCAATTGATACATATGTATCTATTGTAGTAAAGCTCTACGAATATTGAGTCAATTCGATGCATTGTAAATACGAGTCTACGCATTTCACTCTTACGATTAATGATTACAAATTTTTAGTTTTTGAACGCATAATCGCATCCAACGATTAAAAGAAAATGTGCATCCAATGATTGGGGCTAATAAAAAATAATAAAATTAAGATAAAGTATAACAACAATCACGAGACACTTCCAATTGTGTTTAGGGGGTAATCAAATTATCAAAGTAGCATAATCTGCAAATTTTTGGATTACTTACTATAATACCAACCCAATTTTTATATGATTAAACCTGAGAGTTGCTTACTTCTTCGCGATTGGTACGGAAATTTCTGATTAGTTTTCTATATTGTAGGTTACCTAGACACAGGTAGCCTAAGCGTTAGCGTTGACTACGAAATGCGTGCAGAAATATGGCTGACAAATAGACCGCGCAATAAACATCTCCAGTTCAAATAATTTCCGCCGTGAGCCGTGAGACTGCTCCAACAAACCTAGAATATTGAATTTGGGTTTTCGGCTGAACGATTATTTATATATATATATATAGCGTACTTATATTAATTTTATGTTAAAAACTCACGTGGTCATTGTGAAAATATCCGCAACTTTCGTAACATTTTGGATCCTCTCTCATCTGTCTCGTACATGTGCAAGCCCGTATAATTTCTAATGTTCACATTAATTGGCACAACAAATTGAAGCGGTAGTACACATTTAACAACTGGCCGTAACAGAGCCTCGCGGAACCAACGGACCACAGAATGGGTGTCACCGTCAACTCATAAATTATGAAAGGAATTTTTTTTGAAAAAGTGGTCTGCTTACTGTCACGGAAGTATAAGTTTCTACTCACTCACGACGTGCGGCACTTAATTTTGCCTACGCCCCCTTCGTAGAAGTTAAGTCAACCTTTCTCTTTTGGATGGTGAAGAGAGAGTGGAGCACAATGAAAATCCAAGAGAAAGTAATCAAAAAAGGAAACACTCTATAACACTTGAGAGAAAATATAAATGAATTGGATATCTTCCACTTTTGAGGCTGCTCCCCTTTATATACAACTCAACTTCCTAAATAAGTGGTTACGATTAATTTAATCTAACAATTACAATCAAGGTTCTAGAGAATTCTATAAGAATCTCTACATGTCTACATAATCAAGAGAATTCTAAAATATTACAGAATGTATAAGAGTTCTAGTAACCTCTTCCCTTCAAGGTTTTACTAGGCTTCTCTAGAACCTTCCAAGACGTTTCACTCTCCCCCACCTAATTTCTCGACACCCTCATCGAGTCCTCGTACTCTTGGAGCAATTGTCAAAATTGCCATAAATCTTCCTTGGTCTCCCATGTCGCTTCGCTCTCAGGTAGTCCCTTCCATTTGATCAAAAATTGGGTACTTGGTGGTGTACTACGTTTCCTGACAATTCGTTCACCAAGCACTTCCCCAACCTCTTTATCATAGGACTTTACCACAATCGGGGGAGCTCTATTGGATACTCCACGTCTGGGATCTTCCTAATCTTCCTTGAATGGTTTGAGCATACTAACGTGGAAGACGGGGTGAATTTTTAAATTTTTGGGCAAATCTAATTTGTAAGAGATCTTACCAACCTTCCCGAGGACTGAGTAAGGTCTCTCATACCTCCTTATAAGACCTTTATGGATAGAACGGAAAGCTTTGAATTGTTGGGGCAAGATTTTGACCATTACCTTGTCTCCAACAGCAAACTCGATTTGTCGTCGCCTCTTGTCTGCCCATTTCTTCATCTTCTTAGTTACCTTGTCAAGGTAGGAACGAGCTATGTAGGCTTGCTCCTTCCATGACTTGGCCATCTTTAAGGCTCCTGGGCTTCTGGTTGATGAATCTGCATCCACGTTATGGGGCGTTAAAGGCTGTTGTCCAGTCGCTAACTCAAAGGGACTCCTCCCGGTTGCCTCACTCTTTTGTAGGTTGTAAGAAAATTGAGCCACATCCAGGAGTTTTCCCCAATCGCGTTGGTTGGCACTTACAAAGTACCTAAGAAAACACTCCAAAAGAGCATTCACCCTCTCAGTTTGACCATCGGTTTGAGGGTGAAAACTCGTAGAGAAATGCAACTCGGTTCCCAGGAATCTGAACAATTCGTCCCACAGTCGACCAGTGAAACGAGGGTCACGATCAGTTATGATGTGGTGCGGCAAACCCCAATACTTTACCACATTTTTGAAGAATAGTCGCGTTGCCTCTTCAGCAGTACAATCAGTTAGGGCAGGGATGAAAGTTCCATACTTTGAAAAGCGATCTACTACCACTATGATCAACCCTGATCCTTCTGACTTGGGTAAGGTAGAAATGAAATCCATAGTGATAGTCTCCCAAGGCCTTTGAGGTATCGGTAACGGCTTTAGTAAGCCTCCAGGTAACTAGTGATCAACCTTCTCTTGTTGGCACACAAGACAGGTTCTAACATACATCTCAACCTCATCCCTCAACTAAGGCCAATAATATGTCGCCTCCAACACTGCCCACATCCTCTTCATGCCTGGGTGACCCGCCCACTTGGTATCATGACACTCCTTAATAAGAGAACGTCTTATATTTCCCCATTTAGGCATATAGAGTCGCCTACCTCGGGTATAGATTAGGCCATCCTTAACCCAAAACCTTTTTGTCTTCCTTTTGACAGTAAGGTCGGTAATTTGTCTAGCTATGGGATCATGCTTGAGCCCCTCTGGGATCATGCTTGAGCCCCTCTCGAATCAGGCCTTTGATATCCCCTTTTACTTGAGAGATGGCTGCCAGTTCTACTTTGCGACTCAGAGTATCAGCGACTACATTGGCTTTGCCTGGCTTATATTCCAACGTATAGTCGAATTCAGCCAAATAGTCCTGCCACCTGGCTTGCTTTGGGGTTAGCTTCTTTTGGGTTTGGAAGTAGCTAATGGCTACATTGTCCGTCTTGATTGCAAATCGAGCACCCAACAGATAATGGCGCCAAGTACGGAGACAATGCACAATGACGGTCATCTTCTTCTCTTGCACTGTGTACTTCCGTTCGGTGTCATTCAATTTCCTACTCTCATAAGCCACAGGATGCCCTTCTTTTATTAGGACCCCTCCTATAGCGAAGTTGGAAGCATCAGTGTGGACTTCAAATGCTTTAGTAAAGTCAGGGAGAACAAGGACAGGCTTTTTACTTACCGCAGCCTTTAACCCTTCAAAGGCCATTTGCTATCGAGTTGTCCATTCCCATGATCAATTCTTCCTTAACAAGTCGGTTAGTGCGGTCGTACGTGCCGAATATCCCTCAATGAACCACCGTAATAGTTGGCTAAACCAAGAAATGATCGCAATTGTGACACGTTCTTTGGTGCTTCCCAATCTTGGATGGCCCGCACCTTCTCTTCATCCATTCGAATTCGTTTGTTCCCCACCACATGACCAAGGAAGGGTACTTCCGTGCCGTAAAAGTGTACTTCTCCTTTTTTATGTAAAGTTCGTTGTCCCGTAAAAGTTTAAACACGATTTGTAGGTGGTTTACATGGTCTTCAAGAGTCTCACTGTAGATGAGGATGTCGTCCAAGTAGACCACTACGAACTGGTCCAAGAATGGCTGAAAGATCTGATTCATGAGTGTGAAGAAAGTGGCAGGGGCGTTGGTTAGCCCAAAGGGCATCACCAACCACTCAAAGGAACCATAGCGGGTCACACAGGTGGTCTTTGCCTTGTCCCCTTCTGCGATACGAACTTGATAGTATTCAGAACACAAGTCCACCTTTGTAATCCACTTGGCTTGCCCCAATCTATCAAACAAGTCAGGAATGAGAGGAAAGGGGTACCGATTCTTTACTGTAATCTTGTTGAACGCCCTATAGTCAATGCACATACGTAATGAACCATCATGCTTCCTTTGGAACAAGACCGGGGCACCATAGGGAGCCTTTGAAGGTCGAACCTGACCCGCATCCAGTAAACTAACCGTCTTTTCAACTCTTCGAGCTCTGCAGGTGTCATGCGATAAGGGGTCATAGCAGGTGGCTTAGCCCCTTGCTCCAACTCTATTCTGTGATCAATTTCTCTCCTTGGGGGAAGTTGTTTGGGCAGCTCGGGAGGCATGACATCCTTATTTTCTTCAAGGACATCTTTGATCTTCTAGGGTAGGTCCACCTCTAGAGAGCTGGAAGGATCGCTGGTCACCATCGTTGCCAAGTATGTGACTTCCCCCCACTTGAGGCCCTTCTTTGCTTGTATTGCCAATAAGATTTTCTTGTCACTCACCTTTGAGGTGGCAGAAACCATGCACGGTGCCTCCTTCTCAAGCACACAAATGGAGTTTAAATATGGCATAGGAACAATTTGTACCTTACGAAGGAAGTCCATGCCAAGTACGATCTTGAAATCATCCATGTGCGCCACTGAAAAGTCAATTGTCCCTCTCTATGGACTAAGGCACATTGGTACATTTTGGGCAACCCCACGTAAAGGCTTGACACCAGTGTTGACAGTCTTGAGCCAACCCCCACCAATGGTCATAGAGAGACCAAGCCGTATAGCTTCTTCCTCGGTGATGAAGTTGTGAGTGGCGCCCGTGTCAATCATGACTTGGGCCTGCTGTCTATTTATTTGCACATCTATAAACATCAGCCCCTTACCTCTCATTGCTTGGAGCTCTTGTTTGCCCTTAAGAGTATTGAGCAATTGTAGGGAACCAATCTGTTCTGCCGGACCATCGACTACTTGCGACTCTTGTTGTTCGATCATAGCTGCCAACGAACCCAACTTTGGACAATTTTTCATAGGGTGTGGCCCCTTGCACACGAAGCACCCTCCTCTAGGTGTGAAGGATTGTTTCTTCTCCTCATAGCCCCTTCTCGAAGACGAGTCGTGACTTCCTTGGCCTCTATCTCCCCCACCTTTGTTGGAGTTACTCTTGGAGCTTTTATTTTTAGAAGACTCATTCCTTTGATACTCGGTGAGGGATTCTGCAATTGCGATGGCCTCATCGACGTCTTTCGCCCCTCGTCGCTGTACTTCTTGCTTGGCCCAATTTTGGAGTCCATTCACGAAATAGAATAATGCATCTTCTGCTCCAAGGTTAGGGATTTTTAGCAACAATGTTGTAAAATCCCTAACATAGTCAGGGATAGAAGCCTTGTGTCTCAGCTCCCTCAGCTGCTTGCGTGCATCATAGACCACGTTTTCGGGGAAGAACTGTTTCTTGAACCCCTTTTTAAAGTCCTCCCACGTCTCTATGGTGCAAAGGCCTCTTTGCATATCCGCATGCTTCCTGCGCCACCATAAGGTTGCTATGTCAGCAAGATAAAGTGTCGCAGTGTTTACCTTGTCACGCTCGTCCATCATCTTGAGACACTCAAAGTATCTCTCCATTTGCCAAAGAAAATTCTCCACCTTTTGGGCATCCCTCTTGCTCGAGAATTCTTTGGGCTTGGGAGCTTCCACCCTAGGAGCTCCCCTTGAACCACCATCGCTAGCCATGACCCTCTTGCACATGGCTATGTCTTGGCACATCTCCTCCACAACAGTCTCTAAAGAAGTCACTTGAGTTTGCAAGCTTTCGAGGGTCTGCATGACCAAGGTCTTGAAGAAGTGCTCACCCCTGTGACACCCTTCGTTGTTGGAAAGAGACTCTTGGACGTCCCTTTTGACGTTGTCAAGCTCTTCCAACATGTGAGACTCCAAAGTCTCAAAGTTATGTTCGACATGCTCAATACGTACCCCCATCTCATCCAGTACCTGGTCAAGGATGTTGGTCTTCTCTTCCAAGGTGCCAAGAGCTGTGGTGGAACGAGTCTTGCTGTGTCCATGCTCCTTCTTCTTGTTTCCACCTTGAGTGGGAGAGGGGTCACGTCCCCTCTCCATCCCTTGGTGCTCCCCTACTGCATTCTCCTCCATGGTGCTCGACATTATGCCTCACAATCTGGCTCTGATACCACCTGTCACGGACGTACAAGTTTCTACACACGACCGTGCGGCACTTAGCTTTCCCTACACCCTTCGTAGAAGCTAAGTCAGCCTTCCTCCTTTGGATGGTGAAGAGAGAGTGGAGCACAATGGAAACCCAAGAGAAAGCAATCAGAAAAGGAAACACTCTATAACACTTGAGAGGGAATACAAGTGAATTGGATATCTTTCACCCTTGGGGCTGCTCCCCTTTATATACAACTCGACCTCTTAAATGAGTGGTTGCGATTAATCTAATCTAACGGCTACAATCAAGGTTTTAGAGAATTCTACAAGGATCTCTACATGTGTACATAATCAAGAGAATTCTAAAATGTTACGGAATGTACAAGAGTTTTAGTAACCTTTTCCCTTCAAAGTTTTACTAGACTCCTCTAGAACCTTTCAAGACGTTTCATTACGCTTAAATTCAACCCATACTGATTGATTGTACCCTAGCAATTAACAGTGCACGCATTTAATTGGGTTTAAGGTCAACCAAGGCCAATTGACAGTGCTAAATGGAGGCTAAAGCGGCTTGGAGAACAGCGCATGTGTCCCACGAGTTTTCCTCTTTTTTTTATTTTTAAGCATCATATGCGGCGAGGTAGCTTTTTGAGATGTGTTAACTCAGATTGACTTAGTCCTGAGCATCAAAGAATGGGTTTTTCATTGCCAAAATTAACTTCTTCTTAATAAAGTTTGCAATGTCCTAATGGATTACTTACAGAACTTTCAACTTATATTGAAGTGCTTGCCTCTAACAAGTAAAGAAGGGAAATTTGGTAATTAAAAGGTAAGGTGAAAAACAAAGGCATTTCCAAACACATGCGATAGCAAACCATCCAGTTCTCTGTGCTAATTCAACAACGATGGAAGGTTTTGATCTAACATGGAACAACTTACAGTAACAACAGCTGAGACAGACCAAGGAAATCTCGCCATCACAATGGAAGCAGAGATTGTTGTCACAATGGAAGCAGAGATTGTCAGGTTATACGCCTACAGCTCGCAATCATGTACAGTTCATGATAGATCTGCAAGTGTTTTGAAAAAGGCAGAAACCAAAGTGTTCACTAAATTAAGAAGTAATACCAGACAGGAGATTATCAGAAATGCCTAAAAGCAAACCACAGAGACAAAAACAAAAGGGTCCATCTAAAGGCTGTAAGAAGACTCAAGAAAGTAGGTCTACCCACTACCAGCAGTTATCTTGCTGCCTAATAATGCAAAGAAGTGAATGGAGAAGAAGGAGCGAAACTCATCAACTCCATACCATCAACCCTTACCAAAAAACTGTAAACTAAGACATTGTTGCGATTCAATTATCACATAGAACTCAGATGGAATTGATAAGCAGCTAGAAAATAGGCAATAAAATATCGCAAGACCCACAACCTTTTATGTGTTTTTTCAACATAAAAAGAGCACATAGAGAACACTATAAACACAATTTCTGAAAAGAAAATTTCTGGGTTGAGAAAAAATTTTCAGCAAATTATCGAATGACACAAAGAGCATAAGAACTAAATTATTAAAAGCACGAGCACACATTTCTACACGCACATGATCCTCTTTCTTTGCCAGTAGCTCTCCTAAACGACTTGATATACCAACCATAGCACCCCTGATGCATTTTCTTAAAAACCAAACCCTTGGAATGACTAAAATATATAGTAACCCTGATGAAACCTTCAATATAAAACACATGTACAGAGAATAAAATGTCCCTATGTTCTTATGAAGATGGTAAATATTGTGGAAAGAGTTTCTTTAGGGGGGATTAGCATTCAGTGCATTCATTCCTTTCTCCCTTTATTTCCTAAGTTTGAGCAATAATATGCTTTCCACATAAAACCAATGAATGCAATACATTGCATTATTCCAATGTTCGAAATATCTTCTTGGTTGCGTCTCATATAGCTATATACCTGAATAAATGGGATATCAGAGTTTTAAAAAGCAGTAAAATCCAGAAAGAAGAACTTCTTACATATATAAAACAACACGATCCCAAACACTGCAAATCAAATCAATAGCATATCAAAAATCCTTTAAGTGGCAAAGTAAGTTACATATCAACAACTCGATTTTACCATTTGCTCAGCAATAGCTAACAATAAATATAAAACCAACATTAATGAAGCAGTTATCTGAACCACATTAAGGAAACAAACCAGCAATCAAAAACAAAATTCTCATGCAAGCTTGAAATAGGAGGCTGTGAAAATGTACACCAAATTCATTCGCCTGCATATTGCCTTTTCCCCTTACTTTCTCTTGAGGAACTCCATCAATTGCACCTTTTTTCAACATTTGCGTCATTTCCCATATTGAGCAAAACTAAGGATTGCACATAAGGAAAGAATCTCACACCAGTACAATTCAACCAAAGGCAAGGTTCTATAAATTGCCATGTCTACGGGTCATACAGGACTATATCTGCTCCAAAATCTTATCTCCCGGTCAAGCAGCTTTCAGTACTAATTCTCCATTCTTCCTAAATGCTGCAAAAGCATAAAGCTCCTGTATTGGATCATTAGAATATTCATTCATGGTCACCAGATTAGTCCATGAATCCTCCACCCACACTTTCCCATCACCCACAAACATAATTCGTGAGTTGAAGAATTGTGTTCAAAAACTGCAAGGAGGAATCTTTGTATGCCCATAAAGATAACTCATATGCATCAGTACCTTCTAAACTCTTGGGCAGTGAAAGCATGCTAAATGTCTGATTAACAACATCAAACGTCCCAACAGAGTTACAACACTCATCATCACTGTCACTACCATCAGAATCACCATTGTTATTATCAATTCTTTGAAAACCAACATAATGGAAGAACCCATTAACAAAAGCAGTCAGGGAATTATAGCAACCAATGACGACTTGATGCTGGAAAGCATGAGGAGTGACAAAACTCCAATAACGACCCTTAAGAGAGTAAAGCTGAAAGCTAAACGAGTGCATCCCCAGAGAACCGTTCACATCCGACAATTCCACAATGCATAAAATCTAATAGTCATCGGTGCAGAATCTAACCCCAAACCAAACAACTCCTTACATACCAATCCTTCCTTCCTTGCCCATAACTTAACGGGTTTTGGCAGAAACACCAATTTTCTAATCAAAGGGTTCCACAAAAAGCAGAAAATACTTACATCTTCAGTGTCATGCAAGTGGATCACAAGAAGCAGGCCATTGCAAGAACCCACCACGGTGTTCCAGAAATAACAGTGGCTGCAGAAGACTTTGGGAACAAGAGGAAACTCAATGTAATCATTGAAATCTCTGTTTTCCAAGTGCAGCAAGTATTCAGCTTCTACAACAGGAGACTTCCAGTCCAGGACTAGACAATCATTAACTAAATTTTGAAATTTTGATGCTAAAAATTGTTGGTGCTAAATGTCTAAATCCTTGGGTTTGAACATGTTTAGCAAAGGTGAAAAAATATGTCAGTGAAAATGGGTGAGCAATAATCCTAGTAAACAGGGAGCTTGGAAGAACACAGAGTTTTAAATGATACTTCTTTTATTTATGAATGATTTCATACAGCTTCACTAACTGACCATCATTTTGGTTAGCAATGTAATGGAACAATAAAAATAAAGGTTTATGTAACTTATCAAATCTTCACATCCTTCTTTCTTAGATGAAGGCAGATCCATTTTCAATACTATTCAAGGTATGCAACATTGTTTTTTAATTTCTTCCATGCCCAAACCACCATACTTTTGCAACTTTCTTAGAGCTGCAATATGTTGCCACTTGTGCCCCTAGATCCAGGAGGTTTTCCCTAAATCTACGATGAAGAAATGTTATCCGCAACAAAAAAAAATGTTAAACAGACAGCAGCGGATCAAGGTACATAACAAGCAGAAAATGCAACTGCCCAACTGGATAAAGTTGCAAGAGGTTTGGCAATGCCTTGGATGCTCTGGAAATGCAATCTCTTGAATCAAGCTGAAGACCATCATAAGGTCACAGAATGACCTAAACAACTTTCTACCAGCAAGACTGAGACACCCAATCCCCACCTTGTCCCTGGGCTCTGCTCCCATAAAGTTAAAGAAAGGAAGAGAAAAGGAAGGGGAAACCTCAATAGGATACCATTTGCCATCAAACAGTTAAGACCTGAAAGAAATCAGGTCCAGTAATTCATGGTGCAAGTTGCCATTAGTCACAAGAACACCACCAGAAGGGAAAATGATCCTTCGTTCAACTTGATCTGCCGCAAGATTAAGTTGATTCCCTTTCCAGTCAGTAACCTGATCAAACACAGCCAGATAAATAGACAAAACAAATGTGATGATTTGAGCTATTAATTATCTCTGCAAAAACCTTGTATACATTTCTCCCATCATTTATTTGAGGAGCTGGAAATCTTAGTCTATGAACTAGAACTTAGCGGATAATTAACAAGGCTTCTGTTAAAATAACAATATAAAAGCCCTGAGTAGACAAACCAGACAGAAATAGAAGGGGCCTCTTCATATCAGGGGTCTCAAGAAGACAATATTTGATTATGATCACAACCTCCCATTCAGGGATAGAAGTTGAGCTTCTGGTTTGGTGTTCCTTAGCATTTTCCTACTCTTTGTGTGCCTTTTAAAACAATTTTTGTCATATGTACATATGACATCAACTTTGGATTGATTGCTTTCATTGTTGTTCTAATTGTCACAGAGTTTAAGTTGTGTATGCCGAAATACAAATCAAATGCAGGAACACTGTTAATTTTCACCATTTTTTTTTCCCCAGTCTAAGCAAGTGGCTACAATATGCTAATGATGCTAGTGAAGAATCACATACCTTTCCCCCAGATTCACGAACACATATTATGCCAACAGCATGATCCCATGCCTATATGTGCAAATGAGCAGAAGAATCAAGTCATGCCAAAGCAAATGTTGCATTTGGTTTGATTCAAAATCAATATTATACCCTGATAATTGTCTGAGATCTTGCTTGAAGAAGGAAGACTGAAGCCCTACCTGAAGCCACCATCATATACTTGCATAAACTGCATAAAAATAGAATTTGTCACACAAATGTGGTGAAACATCTTCAATCCACAATTAAAATGATAAGTTATTATGTTCTGACTAAAATCAACAATGAATAATACAAATATGACAAGCTCAAAAGGATGCCATAGACTCTAAATTCCATGAGTATAATGAAATGATAGAATTAAGAGAAAAATTATTCATCCATAGGAAAACATTTCTTGCTCAACTTATGGATAGATGGACTTTGCAACTTAATAAAGGGAGAAAAAACCTTCCACAACATGTCGGCAAAAGAAGGATTTCTGTATCTCCAACAGCAAAAGGATCATTTGATGCACTGAATAAAGCAGATAGTGGCAAGGAGTCCCATGTTTGACTGTCAGGAATACAATAGCGTGCTTCAGGTACTAAGCAACATTCATCAACAAAACATCTGGTCCAACTGCTTGGAACTTCGGCTGATATACCCAGCATATTGAATAACCTTTTTATCCATGTTCCACAACCAATGTGAGCAACCATTATCATCCCACCTCTGGATAGCACATACTCAGGTCCCTTGACATCATTGGAGTTGTCAGAAACAATTTCTTGCCAGTTAGGGCAGCCCATGACACCCAAAACAATCTCTCCTTCAACCACAAGAGCTAGACCTACCTGAAAATCAGGATAAGTGTTTATACCTAGGAGGAAACCGAGAAACAGATCAAACACAAAATGAAAATATTGAAATCAGAAAGATACACTACCTTGGATTACCTTCTTGAATTAGAAGACTATTAAATTGAAGACTATGTCTAGCATTGTGAGACTAAACAAAACTGCCTTCTATCTGTCTGACTAGTTAGAAGCTCAGACTAATTAGAATTGCAATTCTAATCACATCATTACATGCAGAATGTAAAACCTCATTGCAATAGCATCAAACATAACCAACACATGGGGCATAACCATGGAACTATATGACCTTCTAACTGAAAGTTAACCTATATAACCTAGAGGTAAACACGTCAGATTGGTTAACCTAAAGTCAACTGCAAGGCATAGGGACACACTTTCCAAATCTACATCTAGTAAACATTCAACACTGAGTTCTAAAAGTGATCAAATGAATGACAATAAAACATAAAGCATACCACATATAGGGCCTCACTTCCTTTTAAAAATCCTCTGGTGCCATCAATTGGATCCAGTATCTGCATTTAGTCATCAACCAAACCATTAAGAAGAGAAAAAAAAAAAGATAGAGAGAGAGAGAGAGAGAGAGAGAGAGAGAGAGGGAGGGGGCGAAAAAAGTACTGCCACAGCAAAATGAACCATAATGCAGCAATAGAAGACAATGATTAGGATCCCATTCAAAAAGAAACAGTGGATAAGCACAACCATGTGCACTGAATCATGACACTGTCAGGTCATAGGGGTCCCCAAATAATTAAGAATTAAGACCTACCCAAATAATTTCATTGAATTGGTTACCAAATTAATGGAACAATATGATTGGAAAATAAATTTTCTGGAAATAATTGTTAGACCTACCCAGAACGTGGCTGGCTGGCTTCCATAAGCAATAGCATTTTTCCCTCCTCTGTCAATTGCCTCTAAGACATCAGCATGTGTCAATGGTTTATCACTGGATGTTGCTTTATCAGTAACCACACTTACCACAGAATCCACTAGATTATTAGCACGTAGAAAACCAGAATCTTCTTCCGCTACTAAGGGAATAGTAGGGAACAACTTACTTAGTTCTGTCAACAAAAACACAAAGTAAACCTCTTAGGCCCCGAGAAAACACTATCGTGTTAAGATCATAGATAAGCAGGCAGCCACAATACTCATTTTCCCCATGACATCAAAACAAAAACCATTCAACCATTGATTTGTTCATCGTAATCACACAACCAACACAAACTTTTTACTTGGAACCAGAACAATACCACATAATCTTTACCATGCACGTAGAGGCATGGCCTTTTATCTTAAAGTAACTCCTAACGGACAAGAAGGGAACTCTGGACCGTCCCGTTCATCGTGACAGTTCCCCAATATATCATTTGATTAGATTCCAATCTCCAACCACATCTAAACTTAATTCAGCAACTAAATTTGCTTAAACAAACAACCTTTCCCCATTCTTCACTGTGACCCATTTGACTATTCTTACAAAACAAATATTTTTTCAAAATAAATAATAACAACAAAAAGCAAGGTTAATCCATTTTCCTGCACAATGCTAATCACCAAATTGTGGGATTCAACCATAGACAACAAAATTCATGAAGCCAACTCCAACTAACTTCACATGGATAGCAATCTAGTACACATGAGCTCAAAAAAAAAAAAAAAGTTACCCAAGCTCACGAGGGCTTGCACCCCAAAATCTGCAACAGTGACAGGGGTATTATCGTCCTTTTCCACTACGCGTCCTTGGCTTGAGAACAAAGACCGTTTCACCTACATCAATCACCAATACAGATTAACATAATCTAACTAAGAAATGAAGATTATTCTTGTTTCTTTCGTTTTCTTCTTTTTTCTTTCCCACATTTTCCCGGAAACCAAACAAAAGTAAAGGAAAAAAAAAAAAATTACGTCGACGCAAAGACGACAGGCCCTCTCCACGACGTCGACAGCAGCTTCGAGCTCTCTGTGATACTTGGCCTTCTCATTCGGAAATGGAAGGCTCGAACTGAAAAATTGGCACCGCCAAACATTTTTAAAAATAAAAATTAATCATAATAATAAAGGAATTTCAACTTTAAGCAGCAGGTGTGTAAGTACGCGCAGAGAGAGAGACCTTACAGAGGGAAAGAGGAGAATGATCGCCTGAGATGAGGTGTGGATGAAAACGGATGGCGGTGTGGGAATTGGACGGAGGAGAAATGCGAAACATAGCGAAGAAGATCCATGGAATGGAACGAGTGACGGCGGCAGGGGAATTCCGACAGCCTATCCCTCCGGGAGACTTTGCGATTCGTGGGCCTGACATGAATTTGGCCCACAAGAAATGAGGTCTTACAATGGGTCCGAAGTCTAGAGCCTGGCCTGATGGCCCAAATGTGCATTTTTTAATAAGAATGGACTCTGGCCCAAAGGTCTGAATGTATGCGTTTATGAAATGAAGCTCGGGAACGTCAGTTACAGCGCACACTAGAGAGTTCTGAGTTTCAATTTTCGAACTTTTTTATTCTTTAGTTTTTTTGTTTTTTTATTAAAAAATTCATTAAGACTTAAACTATATAATTAAAATAATTTTCATTATTTTCATAAATTTTACATCACTTTCATAAGAAAATAAGATTATGGTACGAAATTTTGAAAATAAAAAATTAAATTTTTATCATAAAGGTACTTATGTAACTGCAATAAAAGGGCTGGCCTCAAGATTTTGTGGATAACGTTGGCAACGCTTCGCTTGACCCACCAAAAGTAAAATTGCTACTTGCCAATTGGACTTTGCTATTACTTTTAAATTTTTTTAGCCAATCACAACTACAATTCGAATTTAGTGAAAATTTACATGAATAGAATTTAATAATATTTAATAGAGATTTATAAAAATACACTAAATTTTATATAAATTTTATGTCATATTAAGTACTATTTATAAAATGCAAAATGCTATTAATATAATATAAACTTCGCAATATTTACTTGTCTGCATTGAACGGTATGTTTACCACTTAGTTGAATTCTTACCAGAAATTTGAATCGAAGCTCACAAGAAACTATGCTTTGTGTTTATCATTTTCCAATGAATGTCGTGCGACTAGGTCAAGTTGTTAATTGTATTCAACTCTTTTAGAACCAACGAATTAACATTCCATGTAATCAAAAGTATTGGTTTATAAAAAAAACTAGAAAGTGTACAAAAAAAAAAAAAACAAAAAAACAAATGTCTCCATTAAAATTTTTCCTTTTTTTTTTTTCATCTCTTTTGTTTTATTATCTAAGATTTAATTTTACGTGTGATCTTAACATCGCTATGAAAAAAGTTGATTAATATTGACTTTTTTTTTTATTAAGAAAATATAAGAGACAAATAGTTAAAAATCCAAAAAAAAAGTAGAGGAAGAAAAACAAATCAAAAGATATCGAGACAACAAAATTAGTTTATTTGAAATTCTGCAAATTTGTTTAAAATACCAAACTAACACCATAATTAAAAAATTCAAAAGCTTTGAAAAAAAAAGAACATATTTCAACTTCCAAAAATCCTGGAAAAAAGGTAAAAGAGATTAATCCTGATTGACGCATTAATAGTATGATAATGTCATATCATAGTACTGCCATAGATTTTCAATAGCAAGTCAGTCCACCCAACGTAGGAATTTGTCAACTTCTTCTTCAATTCCCTCCCCTAAATCGTTCAACTTTTATTAATTGTTCCCTTTTTTTTATTAATTAATTTTGAATGGAAACTTGCAGTTAAAAAGAGCTAATTGGTCAATAGTTCCTTTTTTGAATTTGTCCTTTCAAGTTCAAATCTGCCGTGATTGACTGCGATTACATGCGAGCTAAGACCATGGCCAGAAAGGATCGCTCAATTTAAACCTAGACTCCCCCACTCCTCCATTATCCACGCGTAAATGAAGTGTAACCAACCACTCTGTGTTGAGATGTGTCTCCACCTAATTGAACCTAATCAATTGATTAAAGCCTAACAATAAATAATTATTAAAGTCTTCCTAGAGTCTAGAAAGAATTTTTCCTTAGCGTCGCCACTAAATCCCAACGAATACACTAGCTATAGTTGTTCAATCTAATTTAAACTAATGTGGAGTTTTAAAACAAAATTTTATGTCAAATAAATTTTAAATTTATTAATATTAAAATTAAATATAAAAAATATACACAAATTTAATAGTATTTAAATAGATTTTTTTTTTTAAATGAAAGTGGTTGAATAAAACAATTAATATTAAAAAAAATATAATTTTTAATCTCAATTTATAAATACAATGAATAATATATTTATCAGGCATTTTTTTCAAGTCTAAAAAACATTAAAGCAAAGTCGTCGATATAAAGAAGTAGAGAATTAAATCTTTAGACTCTAATTACAAGATTCAAATCCTGTTAACTAGGCTTTGATTCAAGTTTTGAAAGTTGAACACCGCTGAATAACAATTGACGAGGCCAAGCAAAAACTAAACATTCGATAAATCCAAGCAGACAATTGATCATTGTAATCTAGTGATTTGAATTCAAATACTTTCACGTAAAGCCATGAGTTTAATTTTAAAAAACAGAATTAGTGAAATTAAACATATATCCTGCAGATGTAGGTGAGCACAATTAATTTCTTTTAAAAGCCCATTCTGTTAGTTTTGTAAACCGCCCCAACTCCCTCGGGCGCCCACACAATCACCTTTTTTTTTTTTTTTCTTTTTCTTTTTCTTTTTACTTTGTGCTGTCGGAAGAAATAAAGAGGAAACAAGGACAAAACATAACAGAAAAATACACAATCCATTCCGAGGGATGGGGCACAACCACCGTATCAGCTAAGAGTAGGTCGTGGATGTTTGACAGAGGAGAGTTCCTGAGTGAGATTTGCTAGAAAATCTGTACAATAATTCTCCCCACGCAAGATATGTTGCAAATGACTATTTAGGGAAGGTTCAGGAGGCAAAATACACTTAACTAATATGTGGGAAATATATTTTTTATTTTTTTTATTAAATTCAACACATAATTTTTAATTAAAAAATTTTATTACGTGAAAAATAATTTAAAGAATTTTTAATTAAAATTATTATAATATTAAAAAATAATTTTAATTTAGTTGAATAATATACGAAAAATTAGTCTTGTCTTTACGTTTCGATATTGTGTTGTGTCTCAGACACCCAACACACATTTATGTATTAAAAATAAAAATCCAAAGAACCCAATTGTCACCCACCATTTTGCCCGTTAAAGTCCACAGGCCACCCAAGTCAACTCCAAAAGTACACGGGGAAGCCATCGCGTGAGTCATTTCTGTTTTTTTAAAACCAATTGGTCTGCTGAATTGGTCAAAGGTGGGGTGAAATGAACGGCATTAGTATAATTTATAATTTTACACGGGTTTAAAACGACGTCGTTCGAAATCCGCGCAGCCAATTATATCATCTGCTCTCCAGAATCCGACTCTCGCTAGCCTCCCCTTCTGCTTCCTGTGCTCGGCGTGACGAGCAGTTGACTACCAAAAAAACGACGCCGTGGACTACATGATCTAAGTAACAAAGCCGACAATCCATGGCCATAGCCGACCACAAGTCGCCGTTCGACAACAACAACAGCAACAACAGCAAAGTCTGGGGCTTCTTCAAGCTGCCGTTTCTTGGCGGCAACAACAGCAACACGACGCCGTCTACGTCGTCGTCCTCCACGGCGATGGCACACCACTACCACGGCCACGCAACCTTGCAACACGAAGGATCGTCGAATCCCGCTCACTCTTCGACCTCGGTCTCATCCGTCGCCCGGTCGCTTCTGCCGACCCGTCGTCGCCTCAAGCTCGATCCGGCTACCAAGCTCTACTTTCCATGTAAGTCTTGCTCTATAATTGAATTCAAGTCAACTCGATCTGTTCTGTCCGTATGATGCACGCGCCATCCGTTTCTGTGGATCGCCATTTTGCAACCTGTTCTCTAAGTAGTTGTAAGACAAAAGAAGGGCTCCTTCACTTGCAAAATGAAGGATTAAGGTTGTGTTCTATAATATAAATTGTTTTAAGCCAAGCTATTTGCAAGATAGGTACTTGGAGTGTGTGAATGAACTGCAAAGAAAGTTGATTTGAAAAAAGAGTCTTTATATGCCTGCATTGAGGCAAACTCGGTGATTGACAGGCGAATTCGACCTACGCGCGGAGTTGTTTGATCTATTGTTTATAGTTATGCGGTTACCCCCTTTGAATTGTAGAAACTTTCAAATATTTTCTATATGATGGAAAATCTTCACTTGGAATGGATGCTTTTGGGTTTTAATTTATTTTCATCTCCTGACATTGATGAATTATATTTCTAAATTTATTAGTGGAATTACTCGTAATTCCCAAATGACTCATTTACATTCCGTTTGGTGCTTTATTTCTCTTGACAGATGAACCTGGCAAGCAAGTTAGAAGTGCCATCAAGATTAAAAATACCAGCAAGTCCTATGTAGCTTTCAAGGTGCATCATTAGGCTTGTACAATGTTCATTTCCTCATTTTGTTTATGTTACGAAAGCGTTCCTACGATTATATTTTCCCATTTGATGTTGTTACTCCGACTTTTATCTTTCTTTTAACCCAAATAGCATTGATTGGACAATAGTCTGCATTGTTGTGGGTGTATGCATGTTCATTGATAAATATGTGGCTGATGCGTGTACTTGTTTGGCTTTATTTCTTTAGTTTCAAACAACTGCACCAAAGAGCTGCTTCATGCGTCCCCCAGGTGCTGTGCTTGCTCCCGGAGAAAGTATCATCGCGACAGGTACTTTTCCATGCATATTTTGCTGTTCTTATTCTGCTTCAGATTATGTGTCTATATTGTCATTTATCTGGTTGTGCCCATTCTAATATAACTGACTTTTTGATTTTGGCTAGTCTTCAAGTTTGTTGAGGCCCCAGAAAATAACGAGAAACCAATGGAACAGAAGTGCAGGGTTAAGTTCAAAATTATGAGTTTGAAGGTTAAAGGGGCCATGGACTATTTGCCTGAGCTGGTGCGTAGAGTGCTTATTATTTTACTTGTATTTAATGTTAAGATTCTAGTTTGATGATTACTCCCATTGATTTTGATGTGATGCTGTTGAACATGGCTGCGGATGCATGTGTGCTGAACAAGTGACCTCAGTGCATCAATTTACCTTGAATTTAGGGACACCTACAAGTACAACAAATACATTTTCTTTGCACATAAAGAGGCATTGAAATGGCATTCATATTCAGGATTTGTATTTCATTAAAGGGTATTTTCTGTCACCAAAGTTTGTGGTATGTCAATACAGGCCATCAATGTCATGGCATATGAGACTATTTTGATAGCTGACATCTCTTAGGAAGTTATTGTGACTCTTTTTCTTGGACAAGATATTTTGCCTGATTGAAATTTTGGAATGAGCTAATTTCAAGTTTCAGTTTCAATTGCATTTTTAGTTACTGGGCTGTTTTCATGGGATTGATCCAGATGACTTATCTGCCGAAACTTCTGTTTCTACGAAAGTTTATTCTAGTGTTTGGGCATTTCTTTATAACATTGCCAAAATGATTGCAAGTACTTTTTTCTGCAGTTTGATGAGCAGAAGGATCAAGTCATAGTAGAGCAAATATTGAGGGTTGTTTTCCTGGATCCAGGGCGCCCCAGTCCTGTAAGTAATAATGATTACTTGATATTAGCAGAAGTTAGTTTTTTGTGCATCTGTTTATGTTTATTTTTGCAAGTTTCTGTGCTTTTGACATGCTTGAGGTGCAAACTGAAAGCATATGCCTTCATGGGCAACTTTGTTCATACAGGTTTTGGAGAAGTTGAAGCGCCAATTAATGGATGCCGATGCTGCAGTTGAGGCACGCAAGAAACCACCGGAAGATACAGGTCCAAAGATTATTGGTGAAGGACTTGTAATCGATGAATGGGTGAGCTACTGGATGAATCCTTTTACAAAATGTTCTCATGAATTTTTTTCTGAAGTTCTGGGTCCTTAAATCTTGTCTAATCCTTTGCTGTAGAAAGAACGAAGGGAGAGATACCTTGCTCAACAGCAGGTTGAAGGAGTAGACTCGGTATAGAACAGCAGTTATTGGCCTTGAAGATGTGTCGTACTCAACGAATGAAACATCTGTCTATTAGACTCTTGCCATTCAGCATATTCCTCCAATCTTTCCATTCAACATGGGGGATGTTGTATTCAGATGATCACGTAGGAGGGTTCGAGATGTTCTGCATATTAAAAAAAAAAGAGGAAAAATGTGAAGTGAATTCTCTTTGACTTTAGTTGGAGGAACATATCTTGAAACAAAATGCTTGTAGATAATTGTGATTTTGTTTGTTTGATCCAGAAATAAATTTGGTCTCTATGAGATAATGTGGTTGGAGTGTTAACATTGTTCCCTTTTTCTGCCTCCTTTTTCTTGCTGAATGCATATAATGCCCCCAAGGCTGTTTTTTTCACTGTAATTTCATTGGCAGCTGACTGCAACCCTCTGCAGTACACTTGAACTGGAATCTGGAAATGGGAATGCCAGATAATGATGGTTCCCTGTAGTGGCTTTAGAAATTCATCTTCTTTGCCAGTTGATACTCCTCGATTAACGGCTTTATTTATAGATTCTCACCTAGTGCCCTTCGCCAGCACACTGGCAAGAAGGAAAACAGTAGTTCAAGTGCTATTGGATATGACTGCAACTAAAGGCCAAACTGGTCTTGGTTCGAAATGGACATCTGCTGATGATGACAGCAAGTACAATTATTGCTCGCCAGTCATGGGGCGATAAGGAAGGATGCAAGGAGAAAACCGGTTGAAGCGACATTTTAGAGAGTGATAAACTCATGGGCAAAGAGTTGCCGTGAAAATGTATATCCTCGGCGTGTCAATCATCCTGCCAACATGTACGGCTTTTTTGCTTAATGGTTCTGAGATGAGATGTGACCTGTCGTGTCCCTGAACTACGCGAAAAAAATAAACACTTCAAAGGCAATCCGACCAAATGGGCTTTGACGAGAAGCATCGAACGACAAAAGCAAAGTCTCAGTTTAGCAGTTTGTAGACCAAAAATTTGTACTCGCCACCGGGTGCGTCCGAGGGTTACATTTGATTTGGTGCTGAAAATGGGTCATCTTTTAGGCCATTTTGAGTACAAGTAGGCTAGAATCTATGATATTCCACGCGCAAGCCCCATTTAATAGCCCGATTGAAATTCTACGTAAGCTAGGCTTTGATGATGTAGTGCACAAAAGAAGCCCATTCCTTTTCTTTACACATTTAATTGCCTTAGAGAGAGACATGGCCAATCGCAGAAAGTCACGTAATCTTTTATTCAGAAAATCTTTCAATCATTTATGGGGCAAATCCTTTCATAACAAAAACATTTTATACCTGTAGACTAACAATCCTTAGTATTATTATTATTATTATTATAATACCAATGTCTCCTCGTATTAGTTTAGTTAGAAACAAACTAAAATTTGAAGAACACTTCAAAAAATACATTGGCAAAGGAAAGAGGAAGACAATAAAATAATAAAAGAAAAAGAAAAATTCTGGGGAAGAAGAGAAGAAAGGAGTTTTTAAAAGCCTAAATTTTTGTTTTTATTTGGAGGAAGTCTATCACCAAGATGAGAATAAGGACAAGACACGAACCAACATAAAAGGTGGAAACCGAAAAAAAAAAAACCAAAAGTAGAAGTCCCTTTTGTTTCGTAAAATTAAAAATTGGCAAGTTGTTTTGGACGATCATAGAAAGGACAATGACAAAAACCCAAGAAATAAAAATCTCATTTATCCATGTCTAGCATTTTTTTTGTCCCTTAAAAAAGACCTAGGGCCCAAGGTATCCATTATGCATTCCTGATATAATGCAACGTTAGTCATCCAAAGCCTTTGCAATCTTATTACATGGTACATATGTATATCCGATTGGATTGTAGAAGGAGAATTAATTATAATCAGAATATTCGAATTCATATTTTACTGTTAGTGATATATTTAACGATCACTAAACAATAATTAATGCTTGTTTCATTATATTGTTAAGGAAGATGAAACATGCTCCTCGAGAAGCAAGTGAAGCTCTTTGTATTCCCCAGTTGAGTTAAGGTTTTCAATTGATTTTGGAGATGTTCCATCCATTCATTTTATGGTTGTTGAGAAGACCCTTCTCAACAAATGAGTGGGCTCTTTATTCTCTTTTATATATATATATATATATATAAATTATCTCTGTAGTCCCATCAAGAGGATTGCACGCTTTCCGGTTTAATCAAAGTGAATTACGCACTTTCATAGGAATAAATTTCGTGAGTTAACGTTCAACTTTATTAAACTTATTAACAAAAAATTGAATATATAATTTTTAGTACAACAATAAATAATATTTTTATCACTAAGACTAAATATTATGGATAACAATATCAAATATACCTGTGGCGTTTGCAGACATGGCAATATGGTTTGTTTCTTTTCCACCAAATTATTTGCTTCAGGAGTGCAACAGAACTCAAAAAATAAAAACGATTTTACACACTTGGATTAGCTTAACGGGGGAAGTCCTTGAATCTCATTAAAGATGACAACACGAGAAATAGACTACTATAAATTTTATTCTTTTTATTTATTATTGCAATTGAAAGTTACTTCACAAATTTATAAAATTGGTTTTTTTTTTTGGTACAAAGGAGATTACGAACAATTATAATGTATAATCACTAAAAAAATCTTGAATTTAAAATTAAGAGTATGAGTTTATCTTATTCAACTTTAATTGTTAAAAATAACAGTCTAATACACTTGATATCTACTGTATGATAAAATTTTTAGGTTTACATTTGAGAGTCATTGCCGTTTGAGTTTAAGATTCCTTTGGGTGATTCTGTTGCATCGTGTTATGGCAGGTTTCTCGTGATAAAGACACAAAAGATTGAAATTCACAAACCCAAAAGACAGAAAAGCCAATCAATTAAGGTAAAGAAGTAGGTTGATTATAATACAAAAAAAAAACGCAAACACAAGGAAAATCACCCATTCTTTGGAGCTAGGCCTGCCTCTCCTCATCTTCAACAAACCTTGACCAGAACCAATGTGACTTCCACACCATGCCCATCTCTTCAATTGGAATGCCCTTTGTCTCGGGTAAGAAGTAGTAGATAAATATGGACATGAGGGACACAAAGAATGCAAAAAAAATGAAGAGCCCAAATTTCAAATGGCAAAGCATGTTCAGGAAAACTTGTGCCACTATAAAAGTGAAGAGCATGTTGACAGAGACGTTGATACTTTGTGCAGCAGATCGGATTTCGAGTGGGAAAATTTCACTAGGCACCAACCAGCCAAGGGGACCCCAAGACCATGCGAATCCAGACACGTAGATGCAGATGAAAAGCACCACAACGATGGCATACCACTTGGGCAATTCACCAGGAATCCCGTCTATTCCAAACTTGGCACCAATGCAAGCTGCCACAACTGCCTGCACATACCAGAAAAAACCAAGTCAAGAAAACCAATGCAGAGTCTCTGGAAGTTTTGCAGCCATGTCCAGAAATTTACCTGGCAAATCAACATTTGAGTTCCACCCTCAAGGAAAAGAAATCTCCTTCCCCACTTATCAACACCATAGATTGAAACCAAGGTAGCAAAAGTGTTAACAGCCCCGGTGATCACGGCAGACATGAGTGAAGCATCGTCTTGAAAACCAATAGTATTGAACAGAACAGGGGCATAAAACATGATCACATTAATGCCAGTGAATTGCTGAAAGAAGGGGATCATTATAGACATAGTCAAGTGAGGCCTATACTTCTTCTGCAACAAATTTCTCCATGGGTGCTCCACCTTCTTAGATACTTCGCTAGCCATGACAAGGTCATTGAACTCCTCATCAATGTTATGAACACCACGAACTTTCCTCAATTTCTCCATTGCTTCATCGTGTTTCCCACGTTCAATCATGGAGTTTGGTGTGTCCGGAAGGACTAGTGAACCAACTGTGATTATAATGGCAGGGACCATGGCACCACCCAAACTCAATCTCCAGCCCCACCCACCTTTGATCTGGGCAAAGAAATAGTTCAAAACATTGGCTATGAAGATTCCAATTGTGATTGATAACTGGAAACCAATGTTGAGTGCACCCCTGTACCTGTATGGAGCCATCTCAGACAGGTAGAGTGGCACAGACTGCAATTACAAGCAAAACAACCATAATTAAAACTCAAATACAATATTTTCATAAAGCAACCATAAAGTAATAAAATTAAGAATATTGAAACATGGTTCTTCTATTGACGGCCACATAAACGATACATATATACATATGCACATTTGTTAGTGTGCACATTCAATTCAACAAACTACCGTCAATTCAATTCAATTCCATTCCGAGGAATAGCATCAAGAGTAAACTTACGATGAAAAAAAGTTAAGCAAGTTATGTCATGCAAAGGAAAAAGACATAGTTTGGCTTGGAGAAAATGACTAAAAAGGACAGAGGGCCCTTAGTTTGTCGTGTGCAAAACTATAGTATATGATAAACAATATTCTGACCAATATAGTCACAATAGCAGAAAGAATTGGTCATCTTTTTTCTCTTCTGCTGGAATTTTCTCAGTATCCTAAACGTTCAACACATCAAAACAGGACAATAAAAGTGGGCATCAATCTAATGGCTCAAGTGGCCATCAAGCCTTTGTCTTTAATGGAGATGTGTGATCAAATCCTCTTTCCTCAAACTTCAGATTAAGTGAGATTATGTCACATAAAAAACAGTTGGAACCATAAAAAAACAATGAAAAATTTTCTGAATCTGAAAGAGCTTCTCATCACATAAATATTCTTGTCATTCTTGTTTTTTAAAAAAAAAAAAATTTATTTTTTCTTTTAATATGGTAATACTCAATTGTTACCCTATGAGCGATTAGTGGGGAGAGAGAGAGTCTAAAAACATCACAAGGGGCGAGGCTCTCAAATCGTACAAGTGGGGGTATTTTGGTGGCGACAGGGTCTAACCCCACCTCATCCCTAGCCAGTGGCCCCGCCGACAAGCCGACGGGTTGAACGAGGCATTCTCAATACTAAATAACGAGTTTAGATGAATGGAAGAAAACAAGTGGGTATAAATACATATTCAAAAACCACTCACCAGAAATCTGTAAACACATCCATCACATTTTTTTGTTTTTTACGGTCAAAATTAACAATGAATTCCCAAAACAGAGTAACAACTACATCCATCAAAAAAAGAGAACATCCACCCATAAGGAAACGAAAGGTTTAATAAAGAAAGACACAAAAGCAACCTGATTGGCGAAGCCAATGCCGAGACCGAGCAAGAGTCTGCCCACAATCAGCATCCAGACAGCAACGGCAAAGCCATTGATTATGGCACCAATCAAAAAGAGCACACCTCCAAAGAGCATGGACAACTTCCTTCCAAACTTGCGGGTAACCGTTGAGGCTGTAAGGGATGATATTAAGGCAGCCATATAGAGCGAAGACGTGAAAAGTGTCAGTGTCTCGCTATTATATTGGCAGTACTGGTTCTTTGAAGAGCTTTGATGTTTCTTGTGGAAAACAGATGGAAAGAACTTTTCGCAAGAACGAATCCATAGACGTAACCCCACCTAACAGAAACGCCATTTAGTCAATCAAAACTCACACGAACGAAGAATGAACAAGAAGAAATCATGGAAATGATTGGGAAAAAAGTCTTGCAAGACCAAAGCCGAAAACTTTTGAATGTAAACATTAAAAAAGATCAAAATTTTTTATGTGTAACCTGATAAAAAAAAAGACTCCATCTTACCAGAAATTCCAATATCATAACCAAAGATCAGACCACCCATGGCAGCAACAATGCATGTCGTAAGAACAAAAGGTGTGAGGTTGCCTGGATACTCCCTGCCAGTGCCAGGGGTAATCCCTCCTACTGCTGGCATTTTTACCTTGTTTCTTGAACACTTTAAGGCCCACAAAAGATATTCCAACAGAGAGTAGAAACACAAAATATTTTGACAAGAATTCAAGGAGAAAAAGAAGATTGATGATTTAGAGAGGCGAATGACAGTGCATATAAGGACACTAATTCCTCAATTTCCTCCGATAATTCCAACTGTTGAGCTGTCAAATTGCCAATGTAGAAATATTTGTAATTTTATTTTTTTTCCTTTCTTTGTCAATTGAATTCAATGCACACTTACAAGCTCTAAACAAGGTACAAGGATCTCATCTTATCCCAAGTCTATGAACCCGTCTACCGTTTGACTGTCCTACAAAAACAAGTTCTCACACTTTCAGTATCCATCAAAAGGCAGTGATTTTTTCTTTTTTGTTTTTTTTTTTTAAGAAACACCAAAAAAAAAGCTTGATAATACGAAAACTTGCCATAATTACTTCCTCATTCATAGCAGCGTGGATATATCGTATCCTATTTATTATGATTCCATCTTGAACAAGAATTGCCAACGTTAGAAAGAAGCAGTCGGCGAACGCGGGTGAATTGTACACGTGAGATATCAGTCATCTTGCTGAGTCAATAAAAGAGTTTTTGGCCCAATATTCACCCAATTATCCTTATCGGAATTTGGATAAGTTTTGTGGGAACTTACAACACACCGTCATTTGTGTCTCGTCATAAAAAAAATAAAAAAAAAATCACAAAAAAAAAAACAAAAAACAAAAAACAAAATGGTTGAGCGGAACGTGAGCTTCAAGCACTTTACAGCAAAACATTTATACTATATGAATATGAATATAATTTTAAAGATAAGAATAAAAGTTACATATAGTATATAATTTAGTGAACACTAAATATAAAATTCATGGATGAGATATAAACTTCCAAACTGTAACCTCACCCACAATTTATTCTCCATCGTAATCAAAGCAATCCGGATTCTCAGGAATTGATCTCATAAATGTGTTTTTTGGGTGACGGAGACATAGAGTGTGTCATGGTATCAAATTGCTGACTTAATGGCACTATTTTGAACCACACATTATACTAAAAAAAATAATAATAATAAAATTAAGAGACTTCAACTTATCAGAGCAAATGCCTTTTTCACTCATGAATAATCAATCCCATTTTTTAAATGCTCACAATGAAAAATAGTCAATTAATTAATCTTTCGTGTCTCCTCGAATGGATGCTTTTGGGTTTTAATTTATTTTCATCTCCTGACATTGATGAATTATATTTCTAAATTCATTAGTGGAATTACTCGTAATTCCCAAATGACTCATTTGCATTCCGTTCGGTGCTTTATTTCTCTTGACAGATGAACCTGGCAAGCAAGTTAGAAGTGCCATCAAGATTAAAAATACCAGCAAGTCCCATGTAGCTTTCGAGGTGCAGCATTAGGCTTGTACAATGTTCATTTCCTCATTTTGTTTATGTTTCGAAAGTGTTCCTACATTTATATTTTCCCATTTGATGTTGTTACTCCAACTTTTATCTTTTTTTTAACCCAAATAGCATTGATTGGACAATAGTCTGCATTGTTGTGGGTGTATGCATGTTCATTGATAAATATGTGGTTGATGCGTGTTATTGTTTGGCTTTATTTCTTTAGTTTCAAACAACTGCACCAAAGAGCTGCTTCATGCGTCCCCCAGGTGCTGTGCTTGCTCCTGGAGAAAGTATCATCGCGACAGGTACCTTTCCATGCATATTCTGCTGTTCTTATACTGCTTCAGACTTTGTGTCTATATTGTCATTTATCTGGTTGTGCCCATTCTAATATAACTGACGTTTTGATATTGGCTAGTCTTCAAGTTTGTTGAGGCCCCAGAAAATAACGAGAAACCAATGGAACAGAAGTGCAGGGTTAAGTTCAAAATTATGAGTTTGAAGGTTAAAGGGGCCATGGACCATTTGCCTGAGCTGGTGCGTAGAGTGCTTATTATTTTACTTGTATTTAATGTTGAGATTCTAGTTTGATGATTACTCCCATTGATTTTGATGTCATGCTGTTGAACATGGCTGCAGATGCATGTGTGCGAACGAGTGACCTCAGTGCATCAATTTGCCTTGAATTTAGGGACACCTACAAGTACAACAAATACATTTTCTTTGCACATAAAGAGGCATTGAAATGGCATTCATATTCAGGATTAGTATTTCATTAAAGGGTATTTTCTGTCACCAAAGTTTGTGGTATGTCAATACAGGCCATCTATGTCGGGGCATATGAGACTATTTTGATAGCTGACATCTCTTAGGAAGTCATTGTAACTCTTTTTCTCGGACAAGATATTTTGCCTGATTGAAATTTTGGAATGAGCTAATCTCAAGTTTCAGTTTCAATTGCATTTTTAGTTACTGGGCTGTTTTCATGGATTGATCCAGATGACTTATCTGCCGAAACTTCTGTTTCTACGAAAGTTTATTCTAGTGTTTGGGCATTTCTTTTATAACATTGCCAAAATGATTGCAAATACTTTTTCCTGCAGTTTGATGAGCAGAAGGATCAAGTCATAGTAGAGCAAATATTGAGGGTTGTTTTCCTGGATCCAGGGCGCCCCAGTCCTGTAAGTAATAATGATTACTTGATATTAGCAGAAGTTAGTTTTTTGTGCATCTGTTTATGTTTATTTTTGCAAGTTTCTGTGCTTTTGACGTGCTTGAGGTGCAAACTGAAAGCATATGCCTTCATGGGCAACTTGTTCATACAGGCTTTGGAGAAGTTGAAGCGCCAATTGGCGGATGCCGATGCTGCTGTTGAGGCACGCAAGAAACCACCGGAAGATACAGGTCCAAAGATTATTGGTGAAGGACTTGTAATCGATGAATGGGTGAGTTACTGAACGAGTCCTTTTACAAAATGTTCTCATGAATTTTTTTCTGAAGTTCTGGGTCCTTAAATCTTGTCTAATCCTTTGCTGTGGAAAGAACGAAGGGAGAGACACCTTGCTCAACAGCAGGTTGATGGAGTAGACTCGGTATAAACAGCAGTTATTGGCCTTGAAGATGTGTCGTACTCAACGAATGAAACATCTATGTCTATTATACTCTGCCATTCAGCATATTCCTCCAATCTTTCTATTCAACATGGGGGATGTTGTATTCAGATAATCCCGTAGGAGGGCTCGAGATGTTCTGCATATTAAAAAAAAAAGAGGAAAAATGTGAAGTGAATTCTCTTTGACTTTAGTTGGAGGAACATATCTTGAAACAAAATGCTTGTAGATAATTGTGATTTTGTTTGTTTGATCCAGAAATAAATTTGGTCTCTATGAGATGATGTGGTTGGAGTGTTAACATTGTTCCCTTTTTCTGCCTCCTTTTTCTTGCTGAATGCATATAATGCCCCCAAGGCTGTTTTTTTTCACTGTAATTTCATTGGCAGCTGACTGCAACCCTCTGCAGTACACTTGAACTGGAATCTGGAAATGGGAATGCCAGATAATGATGGTTCCCTGTAGTGGCTTTAGAAATTCATCTTCTTTGCCAGTTGATACTCCTCGATTAACGGCTTTATTTATAGATTCTCACCTAGTGCCCTTCGCCAGCACACTGGCAAGAAGGAAAACAGTAGTTCAAGTGCTATTGGATATGACTGCAACTAAAGGCCAAACTGGTCTTGGTTCGAAATGGACATCTGCTGATGATGACAGCAAGTACAATTATTGCTCGCCAGTCATGGGGCGATAAGGAAGGATGCAAGGAGAAAACCGGTTGAAGCGACATTTTAGAGAGTGATAAACTCATGGGCAAAGAGTTGCCGTGAAAATGTATATCCTCGGCGTGTCAATCATCCTGCCAACATGTACGGCTTTTTTGCTTAATGGTTCTGAGATGAGATGTGACCTGTCGTGTCCCTGAACTACGCGAAAAAAATAAACACTTCAAAGGCAATCCGACCAAATGGGCTTTGACGAGAAGCATCGAACGACAAAAGCAAAGTCTCAGTTTAGCAGTTTGTAGACCAAAAATTTGTACTGGCCACCGGGTGCGTCCGAGGGTTACATTTGATTTGGTGCTGAAAATGGGTCATCTTTTAGGCCATTTTGAGTACAAGTAGGCTAGAATCTATGATATTCCACGCGCAAGCCCCATTTAATAGCCCGATTGAAATTCTACGTAAGCTAGGCTTTGATGATGTAGTGCACAAAAGAAGCCCATTCCTTTTCTTTACACATTTAATTGCCTTAGAGAGAGACATGGCCAATCGCAGAAAGTCACGTAATCTTTTATTCAGAAAATCTTTCAATCATTTATGGGGCAAATCCTTTCATAACAAAAACATTTTATACCTGTAGACTAACACTCCTTAGTATTATTATTATTATTATTATAATACCAATGTCTCCTCGTATTAGTTTAGTTAGAAACAAACTAAAATTTGAAGAACACTTCAAAAAATACATTGGCAAAGGAAAGAGGAAGACAATAAAATAATAAAAGAAAAGAAAAATTCTGGGGAAGAAGAGAAGAAAGGAGTTTTAAAAGCCTAAATTTTTGTTTTTATTTGGAGGAAGTCTATCACCAAGATGAGAAATAAGGACAAGACACGAACCAACATAAAAGGTGGAAACCGAAAAAAAAAAAACCAAAAGTAGAAGTCCTTTTGTTTCGTAAAATTAAAAATGGCAAGTTGTTTTGGACGATCATAGAAAGGACAATGACAAAAACCCAAGAAATAAAAATCTCATTTATCCATGTTCTAGCATTTTTTTGTCCCTTAAAAAAGACCTAGGGCCCAAGGTATCCATTATGCATTCCTGATATAATGCAACGTTAGTCATCCAAAGCCTTTGCAATCTTATTACATGGTACATATGTATATCCGATTGGATTGTAGAAGGAGAATTAATTATAATCAGAATATTCGAATTCATATTTTACTGTTAGTGATATATTTAACGATCACTAAACAATAATTAATGCTTGTTTCATTATATTGTTAAGGAAGATGAAACATGCTCCTCGAGAAGCAAGTGAAGCTCTTTGTATTCCCCAGTTGAGTTAAGGAGGTTTTTCGAATTGATTTTGGAGATGTTCCATCCATTCATTTTATGGTTGTTGAGAAGACCCTTCTCAAACAAATGAGTGGGCTCTTTATTCTCTTTTATATATATTATATATATATAAATTAATCTCTGTAGTCCCATCAAGAGGATTGCACGCTTTCCGGTTTAATCAAAGTGAAATTACGCACTTTCATAGGAAAATTTTCGTGATTGGTTAACGTTCAACTTTATTAAACTTAATTAACAAAAAATTGAATATATAATTTTTAGTAACAACAATAAATAATATTTTTATCACTAAGACTAAATATTATGGATAACAATATCAAATATTACCTGTGGCGTTTGCAGACATGGCAATATGGTTTGTTTCTTTTCCACCAAATTATTTGCTTCAGGAGTGCAACAGAATTCAAAAAAAAAAACGATTTTAACACACTTGGATAGCATTAACGGGGGAAGTCCCTTGAATCTCATTAAAGATGACAACACGAGATAGCTACTAGCTTAAATTTATTCTTTTTATTTATTATTGCAATTGAAAAGTTACTTCACAAATTTATAAAATTGGTTTTTTTTTTGGTACAAAGGAGATTACGAACAATTATAATGTATAATCACTAAAAAAATCTTGAATTTAAATTAAGAGTATGAGTTTATCTATTCAACTTTAATTGTTAAAAATAACAGTACTAATACACTTAGGATATCTACTGTATGATTAAAATTTTAGGTTTACATTTGAGAGTCATTGCCGTTTGGGTTAAGATTCCTTTGGGTGATTCTGTTGCATCGTGTTATCGCAGGTTTCTTCGTGATAAAGAACAAAAGATTGAAATTCACAAACCCAAAAGACAGAAAAGCCAATCAAATTTAAGGTAAAGAAAGTAGGTTGATTATAATAAAAAAAAAAAACGCAAACACAAGGAAAATCACCCATTCTTTGGAGCTAGGCCTGCCTCTCCTCATCTTCAACAAACCTTGACCAGAACCAAATGTGACTTCCACACCATGCCCATCTCTTCAAATTGGAATGCCCTTTGTCTCGGTAAGAAGTAGTAGATAAATATGGACATGAGGGACACAAAGAATGCAAAAAAAATGAAGAGCCAAAATTTTCAAATGGCCAAAGCATGTTCAGGAAACTTGTGCACTATAAAAGTGAAGAGCATGTGACAGAGAACGTTGATACTTTGTGCAGCAGATCGGATTTCGAGTGGGAAAATTTCACTAAGGCACCAACCAGCCAAGGGGACCCCAAGACCATGCGAATCCAGACACGTAGATGCAGATGAAAAGCACCACAACGGATGGCATACCACTTGGGCAATTCACCAGGAATCCCGTCTATTCCAAACTTGGCACAAATGCAAGCTGCCACAACTGCCTGCACATACCAGAAAAAACCAAGTCAAGAAAACCAATGCAGAGTCTCTCTGGCAAGTTTTGCGCCATGTCCAGAAATTTTACCTGGCAAATCAACATTTGAGTTCCACCCTCAAGGAAAAGAAATCTCCTTCCCCACTTATCAACACCATAGATTGAAACCAAGGTAGCAAAAGTGTTAACAGCCCCGTGATCACGGCAGAATGAGTGAAGCATCGTCTTGAAAACCAATAGTATTGACAGAACAGGGCATAAAACATATCACTTATTATATGCCAGTGAATTGTGTGAAGAGTAAGGGTTGTTATCATCTAATAGATACATGTCAATGAGGCATAATTCACTTTTCTGCAACAATGCTCCTCTCCATGGGCTGCTCCACTTCTACTTCGCTTAGCCTCGAGTTGGACGGAAGGGTGCAGTTGAGGAGTCTCGCCAGCTCATCAATGTTTATGAACACCACCGAACCTCACTTTCTCCACCTCCTCTCTCACCTGCCGCTGTTCCGCTCCCCTCCCACGTGTTCAATCATGGTTTTGTCTCCGGAAGGTGACTTAGTGTACCACACTTTGTGATTATTATGGCAAGGGATCCATTAAAGTGACCATCCCAAACATCAATTCTCCCCAGCCCACCCACCTTTNGGGGCTTAATGGATAGGAGATGTGTGAATCAAATCCTCTTTCCTCAAACTTCAGATAAGTGAGATTATTCACATAAACAGTTGGAACCATAAAAAAACAATTGAAAATTTTCTGAATCTGGAAAAAAGAGCTTCATCACATACATAATATTTGGGTCGCTCTCTTCTTGTTTTTTTGAAAAAAAAATTTTAATTTTTTTCTTTGTAATTATGTAATATCTTCAATTGTATACCCTATGAGCGATATGGGGAGAGAGAGAGTCTAAAAACATCACAAGGGGGCGAGGCCTCTCAATCGACAAGTGGGGGTATTTTGGTGGCGACAGGGTCTTAACCCAAAAACCTCCATTCCCTAGCCAGTGGCCCCGACCGACCAAGTGGAACGACGGGTTTGACGAGGCGTGCATTCCTCAAATACTAAATACGAGTTTCAGATGAATGGAAGAAACCAGAGATGGGTAGTAAATTAGCACATTCGAAGGAACCAATCTGTCAAACCACAGATATCCATCGGCTTACATTTTATTTTTGGTTTTTACTGTCAATCAGCATTGAAACAATAGACAGTTCTCCATAACAGAGGTATGTTACGAAACATAACAGTCCATGCGACAAAGCCCGAGCCAAAACATCCACCTATAAGGAATACAACGAGAGGTTGTATTATAAAGAAAGACCACACAAAGCAAGACGCCTGATTGGCCGAAAGCCGAAGAGCATGTGGCCTGAGAGAGCCGAGCAAGAGTCACTGCCCCACACATCAGCATCTCAGAACACCAGTCAACCGGCCAAACATGATTATGGCAGCACCAATCAAAAAAAAGAGCAAGGCTCCCAAAGAGTCATGGACAGACTCTTCCAAACTTGGCGGGTAACCGTTGAGGCTGTAAGGTGGGATGATATTAAAGTAAGGCACATTATAGAGCAAGACACGTGAAAAGTGTCAGTGTCGTCGCTATTATATTGGCAGTACTAGGTTCTTGAGAAGCTTTGGATGTTTCTTGTGGAAACATGGATAGAAGGTTTCGCAGAACGAAATCCATGACGTAACCCCACCCTCCACTAACAGAAATACGCATTACCATTTAGTCATCAATCAAAACTCACGACGAACGACGGTAGGCTGAGAATGAATGATTTCTCGTGGAAGAGAAGGGATCAATTGGACAAGATTGATTGCAGCAAAGTAGTTGAAAACAAAGGATCTTTGCAAGGACCAAAGCCGAAAACTATTGTCTGAAATGTAACATTAAAAAGAGATCAAAAATTTTTTATGTGTAGCCTGATAAAAGAAAGAAAAGACATCACATCTTACAGAAATTTCCCAAATATCATGATAACCGAAAAGGATCGACCAACCCATGCAGCAACAAATGCATGTCCGTAAGAACGGCAAAAAGGTGGTGAGGGTTGCCAGTGGAGTACTCCCTGCTAGCAGTGCCGAGGGGGGTAATCCTCCGCTACTGCTGGCATTTTACCACATTGTTTCTTGAAGTCACTTTAAGGCCTCACAAATAGATTATATCCAACAGAGAGTAAGAAACACCAAATATGATGACATAGTTCAAGGAGGAAAAAGAGAGATATGATGGATTTAGAGAGGTCGAATGACATGTCGCATTAATAAGAGACACTCTAATTCCCCTCAATTTCCTCCGATGAATCCAACTGTTGAGGCTGTCACAATATTGCCAATGTAGAAAAGTATATTGTAAGTTTATCTTTATTTTTTTTCCTTGTCTTATTTGTCAATCTGAATTCAATGCACACTTACAAGCTCTAAAACATAAGGTTTTAGGCAAGGATCTTCATACTTATCCTCCACGTCTATGAATACCCGTCGTACACGTTTTGTGACTTGTTCCTACAACAACAAGTTCTCACAGGGAGCAACTTTTCAGCTTCCATATGCCCATCAAAAAGGCAGTGATTTTTTTTTTTTGTTTT
Organism: Rhizophora apiculata; assembly: GCA_037832385.1. Lineage (NCBI taxonomy): Eukaryota > Viridiplantae > Streptophyta > Magnoliopsida > Malpighiales > Rhizophoraceae > Rhizophora > Rhizophora apiculata. Next base: position 3,483,227 of record CM075438.1, on the reverse strand, counting down.
TTTTTTTAGAAACACCAAAAAAAAAGCTTGATAATACGAAAACTTGCCATAATTACTTCCTCATTCATAGCAGCGTGGATATATCGTATCCTATTTATTATGATTCCATCTTGAACAAGAATTGCCAACGTTAGAAAGAAGCAGTCGGCGAACGCGGGTGAATTGTACACGTGAGATATCAGTCATCTTGCTGAGTCAATAAAAGAGTTTTTGGCCCAATATTCACCCAATTATCCTTATCGGAATTTGGATAAGTTTTGTGGGAACTTACAACACACCGTCATTTGTGTCTCGTCATAAAAAATAAAAAAAAAATCACAAAAAAAAAAACAAAAAACAAAACAAATGGTTGAGCGGAACGTGAGCTTCAAGCACTTTACAGCAAAACATTTATACTATATGATATGAATATAATTTTAAAGATAAGAATAAAAGTTACATATAGTATATAATTTAGTGAACACTAAATATAAAATTCATGGATGAGATATAAACTTCCAAACTGTAACCTCACCCACAATTTATTCTCCATCGTAATCAAAGCAATCCGGATTCTCAGGAATTGATCTCATAAATGTGTTTTTTGGGTGACGGAGACATAGAGTGTGTCATGGTATCAAATTGCTGACTTAATGGCACTATTTTGAACCACACATTATACTAAAAAAATAATAATAATAAAATTAAGAGACTTCAACTTATCAGAGCAAATGCCTTTTTCACTCATGAATAATCAATCCCATTTTTTAAATGCTCACAATGAAAAATAGTCAATTAATTAATCTTTCGTGTCTCCTCGAATGGATGCTTTTGGGTTTTAATTTATTTTCATCTCCTGACATTGATGAATTATATTTCTAAATTCATTAGTGGAATTACTCGTAATTCCCAAATGACTCATTTGCATTCCGTTCGGTTGCTTTATTTCTCTTGACAGATGAACCTGGCAAGCAAGTTAGAAGTGCCATCAAGATTAAAAATACCAGCAAGTCCCATGTAGCTTTCGAGGTGCAGCATTAGGCTTGTACAATGTTCATTTCCTCATTTTGTTTATGTTTCGAAAGTGTTCCTACATTTATATTTTTCCCATTTGATGTTGTTACTCCCAACTTTTATCTTTTTTTAACCCAAATAGCATTGATTGGACAATAGTCTGCATTGTTGTGGGTGTATGCATGTTCATTGATAAATATGTGGTTGATGCGTGTTATTGTTTGGCTTTATTTCTTTAGTTTCAAACAACTGCACCAAAGAGCTGCTTCATGCGTCCCCCAGGTGCTTGTGCTTGCTCCTGGAGAAAGTATCATCGCGACAGGTACCTTTCATGCATATTCTGCTGTTCTTATACTGCTTCAGACTTTGTGTCTATATTGTCATTTATCTGGTTGTGCCCATTCTAATATTAACTGACGTTTTGATATTGGCTAGTCTTCAAGTTTGTTGAGGCCCCAGAAAATAACGAGAAACCAATGGGAACAGAAGTGCAGGGTTAAGTTCAAAATTATGAGTTTGAAGGTTAAAGGGGCCATGGACCATTTGCCTGAGCTGGTGCGTAGAGTGCTTATTATTTTACTTGTATTTAATGTTGAGATTCTAGTTTGATGATTACTCCCATTGATTTTGATGTCATGCTGTTGAACATGGCTGCAGATGCATGTGTGCCGAACGAGTGACCTCAGTGCATCAATTTGCCTTGAATTTAGGGACACTACAAGTACAACAAATACATTTTCTTTGCACATAAAGAGGCATTGAAATGGCATTCATATTCAGGATTAGTATTTCATTAAAGGGTATTTTCTGTCACCAAAGTTTGTGGTATGTCAATACAGGCCATCTATGTCGGGGCATATGAGACTATTTTGATAGCTGACATCTCTTAGGAAGTCATTGTAACTCTTTTTCTCGGACAAGATATTTTGCCTGATTGAAATTTTGGAATGAGCTAATCTCAAGTTTCAGTTTCAATTGCATTTTTAGTTACTGGGCTGTTTTCATGGGATTGATCCAGATGACTTATCTGCCGAAACTTCTGTTTCTACGAAAGTTTATTCTAGTGTTTGGGCATTTCTTTTATAACATTGCCAAAATGATTGCAAATACTTTTTCCTGCAGTTTGATGAGCAGAAGGATCAAGTCATAGTAGAGCAAATATTGAGGGTTGTTTTCCTGGATCCAGGGCGCCCCAGTCCTGTAAGTAATAATGATTACTTGATATTAGCAGAAGTTAGTTTTTTGTGCATCTGTTTATGTTTATTTTTGCAAGTTTCTGTGCTTTTGACGTGCTTGAGGTGCAAAACTGAAAGCATATGCCTTCATGGGCAACTTGTTCATACAGGCTTTGGAGAAGTTGAAGCGCCAATTGGCGGATGCCGATGCTGCTGTTGAGGCACGCAAGAAACCAACCGGAAGATACAGGTCCAAAGATTATTGGTGAAGGACTTGTAATCGATGAATGGGTGAGTTACTGAACGAGTCCTTTTACAAAATGTTCTCATGAATTTTTTTCTGAAGTTCTGGGTCCTTAAATCTTGTCTAATCCTTTGCTGTGGAAAGAACGAAGGGAGAGACACCTTGCTCAACAGCAGGTTGATGGAGTAGACTCGGTATAAACAGCAGTTATTGGCCTTGAAGATGTGTCGTACTCAACGAATGAAACATCTATGTCTATTATACTCTGCCATTCAGCATATTCCTCCAATCTTTCTATTCAACATGGGGGATGTTTGTATTCAGATAATCCGTAGGAGGGCTCGAGATGTTCTGCATATTAAAAAAAAAAGAGGAAAAATGTGAAGTGAATTCTCTTTGACTTTAGTTGGAGGAACATATCTTGAAACAAAATGCTTGTAGATAATTGTGATTTTGTTTGTTTGATCCAGAAATAAATTTGGTCTCTATGAGATGATGTGGTTGGAGTGTTAACATTGTTCCCTTTTTCTGCCTCCTTTTTCTTGCTGAATGCATATAATGCCCCCCCAAGGCTGTTTTTTTCACTGTAATTTCATTGGCAGCTGACTGCAACCCTCTGCAGTACACTTGAACTGGAATCTGGAAATGGGAATGCCAGATAATGATGGTTCCCTGTAGTGGCTTTAGAAATTCATCTTCTTTGCCAGTTGATACTCCTCGATTAACGGCTTTATTTATAGATTCTCACCTAGTGCCCTTCGCCAGCACACTGGCAAGAAGGAAAACAGTAGTTCAAGTGCTATTGGATATGACTGCAACTAAAGGCCAAACTGGTCTTGGTTCGAAATGGACATCTGCTGATGATGACAGCAAGTACAATTATTGCTCGCCAGTCATGGGGCGATAAGGAAGGATGCAAGGAGAAAACCGGTTGAAGCGACATTTTTTAGAGAGTGATAAACTCATGGGCAAAGAGTTGCCGTGAAATGTATATCCTCGGCGTGTCAATCATCCTGCCAACATGTACGGCTTTTTTGCTTAATGGTTCTGAGATGAGATGTGACCTGTCGTGTCCCTGAACTACGCGAAAAAAATAAACACTTCAAAGGCAATCCGACCAAATGGGCTTTGACGAGAAGCATCGAACGACAAAAGCAAAGTCTCAGTTTAGCAGTTTGTAGACCAAAAATTTGTACTGGCCACCGGGTGCGTCCGAGGGTTACATTTGATTTGGTGCTGAAAATGGGTCATCTTTTAGGCCATTTTGAGTACAAGTAGGCTAGAATCTATGATATTCCACGCGCAAGCCCCATTTAATAGCCCGATTGAAATTCTACGTAAGCTAGGCTTTGATGATGTAGTGCACAAAAGAAGCCCATTCCTTTTCTTTACACATTTAATTGCCTTAGAGAGAGACATGGCCAATCGCAGAAAGTCACGTAATCTTTTATTCAGAAAATCTTTCAATCATTTATGGGGCAAATCCTTTCATAACAAAAACATTTTATACCTGTAGACTAACACTCCTTAGTATTATTATTATTATTATTATAATACCAATGTCTCTCCTCGTATTAGTTTTAGTTAGAAACAAACTAAAATTTGAAGAACACTTCAAAAATACATTGGCAAAGGAAAGAGGAAGACAATAAAATAATAAAAGAAAAAGAAAAATTCTGGGGAAGAAGAGAAGAAAGGAGTTTTAAAAGCCTAAATTTTTGTTTTTATTTGGAGGAAGTCTATCACCAAGATGAGAATAAGGACAAGACACGAACCAACATAAAAGGTGGAAACCGAAAAAAAAAAACCAAAAGTAGAAGTCCCTTTTGTTTCGTAAAATTAAAAATTGGCAAGTTGTTTTGGACGATCATAGAAAGGACAATGACAAAAACCCAAGAAATAAAAAATCTCATTTATCCATGTCTAGCATTTTTTTGTCCCTTAAAAAAGACCTAGGGCCCAAGGTATCCATTATGCATTCCTGATATAATGCAACGTTAGTCATCCAAAGCCTTTGCAATCTTATTACATGGTACATATGTAATATCCGATTGGATTGTAGAAGGAGAATTAATTATAATCAGAATATTCGAATTCATATTTTACTGTTAGTGATATATTTAACGATCACTAAACAATAATTAATGCTTGTTTCATTATATTGTTAAGGAAGATGAAACATGCTCCTCGAGAAGCAAGTGAAGCTCTTTGTATTCCCCAGTTGAGTTAAGGTTTTCAATTGATTTTGGAGATGTTCCATCCATTCATTTTATGGTTGTTGAGAAGACCCTTCTCAACAAATGAGTGGGCTCTTTATTCTCTTTATATATATATATATATATATAAATTATCTCTGTAGTCCCATCAAGAGGATTGCACGCTTTCCGGTTTAATCAAAGTGAATTACGCACTTTCATAGGAATAAATTTCGTGAGTTAACGTTCAACTTTATTAAACTTATTAACAAAAAATTGAATATATAATTTTTAGTACAACAATAAATAATATTTTTATCACTAAGACTAAATATATATGGATAACAATATCAAATATACCTGTGGCGTTTGCAGACATGGCAATATGGTTTGTTTCTTTTCCACCAAATTATTTGCTTCAGGAGTGCAACAGAACTCAAAAAATAAAAACGATTTTACACACTTGGATTAGCTTAACGGGGGAAGTCCTTGAATCTCATTAAAGATGACAACACGAGAAATAGACTACTATAAATTTTATTCTTTTTATTTATTATTGCAATTGAAAGTTACTTCACAAATTTATAAAATTGGTTTTTTTTTTTTGGTACAAAGGAGATTACGAACAATTATAATGTATAATCACTAAAAAAATCTTGAATTTAAAATTAAGAGTATGATTTATCTTATTCAACTTTAATTGTTAAAAATAACAGTCTAATACACTTGATATCTACTGTATGATAAAATTTTTAGGTTTACATTTGAGAGTCATTGCCGTTTGATGTTTAAGATTCCTTTGGGTGATTCTGTTGGCATCGTGTTATGGCAGGTTTCTCGTGATAAAGACACAAAAAGATTGAAATTCACAAACCCAAAAGACAGAAAAGCCAATCAATTAAGGTAAAGAAGTAGGTTGATTATAATACAAAAAAAAAAACGCAAACACAAGGAAAATCACCCATTCTTTGGAGCTAGGCCTGCCTCTCCTCATCTTCAACAAACCTTGACCAGAACCAATGTGACTTCCACACCATGCCCATCTCTTCAATTGGAATGCCCTTTGTCTCGGGTAAGAAGTAGTAGATAAATATGGACATGAGGGACACAAAGAATGCAAAAAAAAATGAAGAGCCCAAATTTCAAATGGCAAAGCATGTTCAGGAAAACTTGTGCCACTATAAAAGTGAAGAGCATGTTGACAGAGACGTTGATACTTTGTGCAGCAGATCGGATTTCGAGTGGGAAAATTTCACTAGGCACCAACCAGCCAAGGGGACCCCAAGACCATGCGAATCCAGACACGTAGATGCAGATGAAAAGCACCACAACGATGGCATACCACTTGGGCAATTCACCAGGAATCCCGTCTATTCCAAACTTGGCACCAATGCAAGCTGCCACAACTGCCTGCACATACCAGAAAAAACCAAGTCAAGAAAACCAATGCAGAGTCTCTGGAAGTTTTGCAGCCATGTCCAGAAATTTACCTGGCAAATCAACATTTGAGTTCCACCCTCAAGGAAAAGAAATCTCCTTCCCCACTTATCAACACCATAGATTGAAACCAAGGTAGCAAAAGTGTTAACAGCCCCGGTGATCACGGCAGACATGAGTGAAGCATCGTCTTGAAAACCAATAGTATTGAACAGAACAGGGGCATAAAACATGATCACATTAATGCCAGTGAATTGCTGAAAGAAGGGGATCATTATAGACATAGTCAAGTGAGGCCTATACTTCTTCTGCAACAAATTTCTCCATGGGTGCTCCACCTTCTTAGATACTTCGCTAGCCATGACAAGGTCATTGAACTCCTCATCAATGTTATGAACACCACGAACTTTCCTCAATTTCTCCATTGCTTCATCGTGTTTCCCACGTTCAATCATGGAGTTTGGTGTGTCCGGAAGGACTAGTGAACCAACTGTGATTATAATGGCAGGGACCATGGCACCACCCAAACTCAATCTCCAGCCCCACCCACCTTTGATCTGGGCAAAGAAATAGTTCAAAACATTGGCTATGAAGATTCCAATTGTGATTGATAACTGGAAACCAATGTTGAGTGCACCCCTGTACCTGTATGGAGCCATCTCAGACAGGTAGAGTGGCACAGACTGCAATTACAAGCAAAACAACCATAATTAAAACTCAAATACAATATTTTCATAAAGCAACCATAAAGTAAGAAAATTAAGAATATTGAAACATGGTTCTTCTATTGACGGCCACATAAACGATACATATATACATATGCACATTTGTTAGTGTGCACATTCAATTCAACAAACTACCGTCAATTCAATTCAATTCCATTCTGAGGAATAGCATCAAGAGTAAACTTACGATGAAAAAAAGTTAAGCAAGTTATGTCATGCAAAGGAAAAAGACATAGTTTGGCTTGGAGAAAATGACTAAAAAGGACAGAGGGCCCTTAGTTTGTCGTGTGCAAAACTATAGTATATGATAAACAATATTCTGACCAATATAGTCACAATAGCAGAAAGAATTGGTCATCTTTTTTCTCTTCTGCTGGAATTTTCTCAGTATCCTAAACGTTCAACACATCAAAACAGGACAATAAAAGTGGGCATCAATCTAATGGCTCAAGTGGCCATCAAGCCTTTGTCTTTAATGGAGATGTGTGATCAAATCCTCTTTCCTCAAACTTCAGATTAAGTGAGATTATGTCACATAAAAAACAGTTGGAACCATAAAAAAACAATGAAAAATTTTCTGAATCTGAAAGAGCTTCTCATCACATAAATATTCTTGTCATTCTTGTTTTTTAAAAAAAAAAAAATTTATTTTTTCTTTTAATATGGTAATACTCAATTGTTACCCTATGAGCGATTAGTGGGGAGAGAGAGAGTCTAAAAACATCACAAGGGGCGAGGCTCTCAAATCGTACAAGTGGGGGTATTTTTGGTGGCGACAGGGTCTAACCCCACCTCATCCCTAGCCAGTGGCCCCGCCGACAAGCCGACGGGTTGAACGAGGCATTCTCAATACTAAATAACGAGTTTAGATGAATGGAAGAAAACAAGTGGGTATAAATACATATTCAAAAACCACTCACCAGAAATCTGTAAACACATCCATCACATTTTTTGTTTTTTACGGTCAAAATTAACAATGAATTCCCAAAACAGAGTAACAACTACATCCATCAAAAAAAGAGAACATCCACCCATAAGGAAACGAAAGGTTTAATAAAGAAAGACACAAAAGCAACCTGATTGGCGAAGCCAATGCCGAGACCGAGCAAGAGTCTGCCCACAATCAGCATCCAGACAGCAACGGCAAAGCCATTGATTATGGCACCAATCAAAAAGAGCACACCTCCAAAGAGCATGGACAACTTCCTTCCAAACTTGCGGGTAACCGTTGAGGCTGTAAGGGATGATATTAAGGCAGCCATATAGAGCGAAGACGTGAAAAGTGTCAGTGTCTCGCTATTATATTGGCAGTACTGGTTCTTTGAAGAGCTTTGATGTTTCTTGTGGAAAACAGATGGAAAGAACTTTCGCAAGAACGAATCCATAGACGTAACCCCACCTAACAGAAACGCCATTTAGTCAATCAAAACTCACACGAACGAAGAATGAACAAGAAGAAATCATGGAAATGATTGGGAAAAAAGTCTTGCAAGACCAAAGCCGAAAACTTTTGAATGTAAACATTAAAAAAGATCAAAATTTTTTATGTGTAACCTGATAAAAAAAAAGACTCCATCTTACCAGAAATTCCAATATCATAACCAAAGATCAGACCACCCATGGCAGCAACAATGCATGTCGTAAGAACAAAAGGTGTGAGGTTGCCTGGATACTCCCTGCCAGTGCCAGGGGTAATCCCTCCTACTGCTGGCATTTTTACCTTGTTTCTTGAACACTTTAAGGCCCACAAAAGATATTCCAACAGAGAGTAGAAACACAAAATATTTTGACAAGAATTCAAGGAGAAAAAGAAGATTGATGATTTAGAGAGGCGAATGACAGTGCATATAAGGACACTAATTCCTCAATTTCCTCCGATAATTCCAACTGTTGAGCTGTCAAATTGCCAATGTAGAAATATTTGTAATTTTATTTTTTTTCCTTTCTTTGTCAATTGAATTCAATGCACACTTACAAGCTCTAAACAAGGTACAAGGATCTCATCTTATCCCAAGTCTATGAACCCGTCTACCGTTTGACTGTCCTACAAAAACAAGTTCTCACACTTTCAGTATCCATCAAAAGGCAGTGATTTTTTCTTTTTTGTTTTTTTTTTTTAAGAAACACCAAAAAAAAAGCTTGATAATACGAAAACTTGCCATAATTACTTCCTCATTCATAGCAGCGTGGATATATCGTATCCTATTTATTATGATTCCATCTTGAACAAGAATTGCCAACGTTAGAAAGAAGCAGTCGGCGAACGCGGGTGAATTGTACACGTGAGATATCAGTCATCTTGCTGAGTCAATAAAAGAGTTTTTGGCCCAATATTCACCCAATTATCCTTATCGGAATTTGGATAAGTTTTGTGGGAACTTACAACACACCGTCATTTGTGTCTCGTCATAAAAAAAATAAAAAAAAAATCACAAAAAAAAAAACAAAAAACAAAAAACAAAATGGTTGAGCGGAACGTGAGCTTCAAGCACTTTACAGCAAAACATTTATACTATATGATAATGAATATAATTTTAAAGATAAGAATAAAAGTTACATATAGTATATAATTTAGTGAACACTAAATATAAAATTCATGGATGAGATATAAACTTCCAAACTGTAACCTCACCCACAATTTATTCTCCATCGTAATCAAAGCAATCCGGATTCTCAGGAATTGATCTCATAAATGTGTTTTTTGGGTGACGGAGACATAGAGTGTGTCATGGTATCAAATTGCTGACTTAATGGCACTATTTTGAACCACACATTATACTAAAAAAATAATAATAATAAAATTAAGAGACTTCAACTTATCAGAGCAAATGCCTTTTTCACTCATGAATAATCAATCCCATTTTTTAAATGCTCACAATGAAAAATAGTCAATTAATTAATCTTTCGTGTCTCCTCGAATGGATGCTTTTGGGTTTTTAATTTATTTTCATCTCCTGACATTGATGAATTATATTTCTAAATTCATTAGTGGAATTACTCGTAATTCCCAAATGACTCATTTGCATTCCGTTCGGTGCTTTATTTCTCTTGACAGATGAACCTGGCAAGCAAGTTAGAAGTGCCATCAAGATTAAAAATACCAGCAAGTCCCATGTAGCTTTCGAGGTGCAGCATTAGGCTTGTACAATGTTCATTTCCTCATTTTGTTTATGTTTCGAAAGTGTTCCTACATTTATATTTTCCCATTTGATGTTGTTACTCCAACTTTTATCTTTTTTTTAACCCAAATAGCATTGATTGGACAATAGTCTGCATTGTTGTGGGTGTATGCATGTTCATTGATAAATATGTGGTTGATGCGTGTTATTGTTTGGCTTTATTTCTTTAGTTTCAAACAACTGCACCAAAGAGCTGCTTCATGCGTCCCCCAGGTGCTGTGCTTGCTCCTGGAGAAAGTATCATCGCGACAGGTACCTTTCCATGCATATTCTGCTGTTCTTATACTGCTTCAGACTTTGTGTCTATATTGTCATTTATCTGGTTGTGCCCATTCTAATATAACTGACGTTTTGATATTGGCTAGTCTTCAAGTTTGTTGAGGCCCCAGAAAATAACGAGAAACCAATGGAACAGAAGTGCAGGGTTAAGTTCAAAATTATGAGTTTGAAGGTTAAAGGGGCCATGGACCATTTGCCTGAGCTGGTGCGTAGAGTGCTTATTATTTTACTTGTATTTAATGTTGAGATTCTAGTTTGATGATTACTCCCATTGATTTTGATGTCATGCTGTTGAACATGGCTGCAGATGCATGTGTGCCGAACGAGTGACCTCAGTGCATCAATTTGCCTTGAATTTAGGGACACCTACAAGTACAACAAATACATTTTCTTTGCACATAAAGAGGCATTGAAATGGCATTCATATTCAGGATTAGTATTTCATTAAAGGGTATTTTCTGTCACCAAAGTTTGTGGTATGTCAATACAGGCCATCTATGTCGGGGCATATGAGACTATTTTGATAGCTGACATCTCTTAGGAAGTCATTGTAACTCTTTTTCTCGGACAAGATATTTTGCCTGATTGAAATTTTGGAATGAGCTAATCTCAAGTTTCAGTTTCAATTGCATTTTTAGTTACTGGGCTGTTTTCATGGGATTGATCCAGATGACTTATCTGCCGAAACTTCTGTTTCTACGAAAGTTTATTCTAGTGTTTGGGCATTTCTTTTATAACATTGCCAAAATGATTGCAAATACTTTTTCCTGCAGTTTGATGAGCAGAAGGATCAAGTCATAGTAGAGCAAATATTGAGGGTTGTTTTCCTGGATCCAGGGCGCCCCAGTCCTGTAAGTAATAATGATTACTTGATATTAGCAGAAGTTAGTTTTTTGTGCATCTGTTTATGTTTATTTTTGCAAGTTTCTGTGCTTTTGACGTGCTTGAGGTGCAAACTGAAAGCATATGCCTTCATGGGCAACTTGTTCATACAGGCTTTGGAGAAGTTGAAGCGCCAATTGGCGGATGCCGATGCTGCTGTTGAGGCACGCAAGAAACCACCGGAAGATACAGGTCCAAAGATTATTGGTGAAGGACTTGTAATCGATGAATGGGTGAGTTACTGAACGAGTCCTTTTACAAAATGTTCTCATGAATTTTTTTCTGAAGTTCTGGGTCCTTAAATCTTGTCTAATCCTTTGCTGTGGAAAGAACGAAGGGAGAGACACCTTGCTCAACAGCAGGTTGATGGAGTAGACTCGGTATAAACAGCAGTTATTGGCCTTGAAGATGTGTCGTACTCAACGAATGAAACATCTATGTCTATTATACTCTGCCATTCAGCATATTCCTCCAATCTTTCTATTCAACATGGGGGATGTTGTATTCAGATAATCCCGTAGGAGGGCTCGAGATGTTCTGCATATTAAAAAAAAAAGAGGAAAAATGTGAAGTGAATTCTCTTTGACTTTAGTTGGAGGAACATATCTTGAAACAAAATGCTTGTAGATAATTGTGATTTTGTTTGTTTGATCCAGAAATAAATTTGGTCTCTATGAGATGATGTGGTTGGAGTGTTAACATTGTTCCCTTTTTCTGCCTCCTTTTTCTTGCTGAATGCATATAATGCCCCCAAGGCTGTTTTTTTCACTGTAATTTCATTGGCAGCTGACTGCAACCCTCTGCAGTACACTTGAACTGGAATCTGGAAATGGGAATGCCAGATAATGATGGTTCCCTGTAGTGGCTTTAGAAATTCATCTTCTTTGCCAGTTGATACTCCTCGATTAACGGCTTTATTTATAGATTCTCACCTAGTGCCCTTCGCCAGCACACTGGCAAGAAGGAAAACAGTAGTTCAAGTGCTATTGGATATGACTGCAACTAAAGGCCAAACTGGTCTTGGTTCGAAATGGACATCTGCTGATGATGACAGCAAGTACAATTATTGCTCGCCAGTCATGGGGCGATAAGGAAGGATGCAAGGAGAAAACCGGTTGAAGCGACATTTTAGAGAGTGATAAACTCATGGGCAAAGAGTTGCCGTGAAAATGTATATCCTCGGCGTGTCAATCATCCTGCCAACATGTACGGCTTTTTTGCTTAATGGTTCTGAGATGAGATGTGACCTGTCGTGTCCCTCAACTACGCGAAAAAAATAAACACTTCAAAGGCAATCCGACCAAATGGGCTTTGACGAGAAGCATCGAACGGCAAAAGCAAAGTCTCAGTTTAGCAGTTTGTAGACCAAAAATTTGTACTCGCCACCGGGTGCGTCCGAGGGTTACATTTGATTTGGTGCTGAAAATGGGTCATCTTTTAGGCCATTTTGAGTACAAGTAGGCTAGAATCTATGATATTCCACGCGCAAGCCCCATTTAATAGCCCGATTGAAATTCTACGTAAGCTAGGCTTTGATGATGTAGTGCACAAAAGAAGCCCATTCCTTTTCTTTACACATTTAATTGCCTTAGAGAGAGACATGGCCAATCGCAGAAAGTCACGTAATCTTTTATTCAGAAAATCTTTCAATCATTTATGGGGCAAATCCTTTCATAACAAAAACATTTTATACCTGTAGACTAACACTCCTTAGTATTATTATTATTATTATTATATAATACCAATGTCTCCTCGTATTAGTTTAGTTAGAAACAAACTAAAATTTGAAGAACACTTCAAAAAATACATTGGCAAAGGAAAGAGGAAGACAATAAAATAATAAAAGAAAAAGAAAAATTCTGGGGAAGAAGAGAAGAAAGGAGTTTTAAAAGCCTAAATTTTTTGTTTTTATTTGGAGGAAGTCTATCACCAAGATGAGAATAAGGACAAGACACGAACCAACATAAAAGGTGGAAACCGAAAAAAAAAAAACCAAAAGTAGAAGTCCCTTTTGTTTCGTAAAATTAAAAATTGGCAAGTTGTTTTGGACGATCATAGAAAGGACAATGACAAAAACCCAAGAAATAAAAATCTCATTTATCCATGTCTAGCATTTTTTTGTCCCTTAAAAAAGACCTAGGGCCCAAGGTATCCATTATGCATTCCTGATATAATGCAACGTTAGTCATCCAAAGCCTTTGCAATCTTATTACATGGTACATATGTATATCCGATTGGATTGTAGAAGGAGAATTAATTATAATCAGAATATTCGAATTCATATTTTACTGTTAGTGATATATTTTAACGATCACTAAACAATAATTAATGCTTGTTTCATTATATTGTTAAGGAAGATGAAACATGCTCCTCGAGAAGCAAGTGAAGCTCTTTGTATTCCCCAGTTGAGTTAAGGTTTTCAATTGATTTTGGAGATGTTCCATCCATTCATTTTATGGTTGTTGAGAAGACCCTTCTCAACAAATGAGTGGGCTCTTTATTCTCTTTTATATATATATATATATATATAAATTATCTCTGTAGTCCCATCAAGAGGATTGCACGCTTTCCGGTTTAATCAAAGTGAATTACGCACTTTCATAGGAATAAATTTCGTGAGTTAACGTTCAACTTTATTAAACTTATTAACAAAAAATTGAATATATAATTTTTAGTACAACAATAAATAATATTTTTATCACTAAGACTAAATATTATGGATAACAATATCAAATATACCTGTGGCGTTTGCAGACATGGCAATATGGTTTGTTTCTTTTCCACCAAATTATTTGCTTCAGGAGTGCAACAGAACTCAAAAAAATAAAAACGATTTTACACACTTGGATTAGCTTAACGGGGGAAGTCCTTGAATCTCATTAAAGATGACAACACGAGAAATAGACTACTATAAATTTTATTCTTTTTATTTATTATTGCAATTGAAAGTTACTTCACAAATTTATAAAATTGGTTTTTTTTTTTGGTACAAAGGAGATTACGAACAATTATAATGTATAATCACTAAAAAAAATCTTGAATTTAAAATTAAGAGTATGATTTTATCTTATTCAACTTTAATTGTTAAAAATAACAGTCTAATACACTTGATATCTACTGTATGATAAAATTTTTAGGTTTACATTTGAGAGTCATTGCCGTTTGGGTTTAAGATTCCTTTGGGTGATTCTGTTGCATCGTGTTATCGCAGGTTTCTCGTGATAAAGACACAAAAGATTGAAATTCACAAACCCAAAAGACAGAAAAGCCAATCAATTAAGGTAAAGAAGTAGGTTGATTATAATACAAAAAAAAAAAACGCAAACACAAGGAAAAATCACCCATTCTTTGGAGCTAGGCCTGCCTCTCCTCATCTTCAACAAACCTTGACCAGAACCAATGTGACTTCCACACCATGCCCATCTCTTCAATTGGAATGCCCTTTGTCTCGGGTAAGAAGTAGTAGATAAATATGGACATGAGGGACACAAAGAATGCAAAAAAAATGAAGAGCCCAAATTTCAAATGGCAAAGCATGTTCAGGAAAACTTGTGCCACTATAAAAGTGAAGAGCATGTTGACAGAGACGTTGATACTTTGTGCAGCAGATCGGATTTCGAGTGGGAAAATTTCACTAGGCACCAACCAGCCAAGGGGACCCCAAGACCATGCGAATCCAGACACGTAGATGCAGATGAAAAGCACCACAACGATGGCATACCACTTGGGCAATTCACCAGGAATCCCGTCTATTCCAAACTTGGCACCAATGCAAGCTGCCACAACTGCCTGCACATACCAGAAAAAACCAAGTCAAGAAAACCAATGCAGAGTCTCTGGAAGTTTTGCAGCCATGTCCAGAAATTTACCTGGCAAATCAACATTTGAGTTCCACCCTCAAGGAAAAGAAATCTCCTTCCCCACTTATCAACACCATAGATTGAAACCAAGGTAGCAAAAGTGTTAACAGCCCCGGTGATCACGGCAGACATGAGTGAAGCATCGTCTTGAAAACCAATAGTATTGAACAGAACAGGGGCATAAAACATGATCACATTAATGCCAGTGAATTGCTGAAAGAAGGGGATCATTATAGACATAGTCAAGTGAGGCCTATACTTCTTCTGCAACAAATTTCTCCATGGGTGCTCCACCTTCTTAGATACTTCGCTAGCCATGACAAGGTCATTGAACTCCTCATCAATGTTATGAACACCACGAACTTTCCTCAATTTCTCCATTGCTTCATCGTGTTTCCCACGTTCAATCATGGAGTTTGGTGTGTCCGGAAGGACTAGTGAACCAACTGTGATTATAATGGCAGGGACCATGGCACCACCCAAACTCAATCTCCAGCCCCACCCACCTTTGATCTGGGCAAAGAAATAGTTCAAAACATTGGCTATGAAGATTCCAATTGTGATTGATAACTGGAAACCAATGTTGAGTGCACCCCTGTACCTGTATGGAGCCATCTCAGACAGGTAGAGTGGCACAGACTGCAATTACAAGCAAAACAACCATAATTAGAACTCAAATACAATATTTTCATAAAGCAACCATAAAGTAATAAAATTAAGAATATTGAAACATGGTTCTTCTATTGACGGCCACATAAACGATACATATATACATATGCACATTTGTTAGTGTGCACATTCAATTCAACAAACTACCGTCAATTCAATTCAATTCCATTCTGAGGAATAGCATCAAGAGTAAACTTACGATGAAAAAAAGTTAAGCAAGTTATGTCATGCAAAGGAAAAAGACATAGTTTGGCTTGGAGAAAATGACTAAAAAGGACAGAGGGCCCTTAGTTTGTCATGTGCAAAACTATAGTATATGATAAACAATATTCTGACCAATATAGTCACAATAGCAGAAAGAATTGGTCATCTTTTTTCTCTTCTGCTGGAATTTTCTCAGTATCCTAAACGTTCAACACATCAAAACAGGACAATAAAAGTGGGCATCAATCTAATGGCTCAAGTGGCCATCAAGCCTTTGTCTTTAATGGAGATGTGTGATCAAATCCTCTTTCCTCAAACTTCAGATTAAGTGAGATTATGTCACATAAAAAACAGTTGGAACCATAAAAAAACAATGAAAAATTTTCTGAATCTGAAAGAGCTTCTCATCACATAAATATTCTTGTCATTCTTGTTTTTTTAAAAAAAAAAAAATTTATTTTTTCTTTTAATATGGTAATACTCAATTGTTACCCTATGAGCGATTAGTGGGGAGAGAGAGAGTCTAAAAACATCACAAGGGGCGAGGCTCTCAAATCGTACAAGTGGGGGTATTTTGGTGGCGACAGGGTCTAACCCCACCTCATCCCTAGCCAGTGGCCCCGCCGACAAGCCGACGGGTTGAACGAGGCATTCTCAATACTAAATAACGAGTTTAGATGAATGGAAGAAAACAAGTGGGTATAAATACATATTCAAAAACCACTCACCAGAAATCTGTAAACACATCCATCACATTTTTTTGTTTTTTACGGTCAAAATTAACAATGAATTCCCAAAACAGAGTAACAACTACATCCATCAAAAAAAGAGAACATCCACCCATAAGGAAACGAAAGGTTTAATAAAGAAAGACACAAAAGCAACCTGATTGGCGAAGCCAATGCCGAGACCGAGCAAGAGTCTGCCCACAATCAGCATCCAGACAGCAACGGCAAAGCCATTGATTATGGCACCAATCAAAAAGAGCACACCTCCAAAGAGCATGGACAACTTCCTTCCAAACTTGCGGGTAACCGTTGAGGCTGTAAGGGATGATATTAAGGCAGCCATATAGAGCGAAGACGTGAAAAGTGTCAGTGTCTCGCTATTATATTGGCAGTACTGGTTCTTTGAAGAGCTTTGATGTTTCTTGTGGAAAACAGATGGAAAGAACTTTCGCAAGAACGAATCCATAGACGTAACCCCACCTAACAGAAACGCCATTTAGTCAATCAAAACTCACACGAACGAAGAATGAACAAGAAGAAATCATGGAAATGATTGGGAAAAAAGTCTTGCAAGACCAAAGCCGAAAACTTTTGAATGTAAACATTAAAAAAGATCAAAATTTTTTTATGTGTAACCTGATAAAAAAAAAGACTCCATCTTACCAGAAATTCCAATATCATAACCAAAGATCAGACCACCCATGGCAGCAACAATGCATGTCGTAAGAACAAAAGGTGTGAGGTTGCCTGGATACTCCCTGCCAGTGCCAGGGGTAATCCCTCCTACTGCTGGCATTTTTACCTTGTTTCTTGAACACTTTAAGGCCCACAAAAGATATTCCAACAGAGAGTAGAAACACAAAATATTTTGACAAGAATTCAAGGAGAAAAAGAAGATTGATGATTTAGAGAGGCGAATGACAGTGCATATAAGGACACTAATTCCTCAATTTCCTCCGATAATTCCAACTGTTGAGCTGTCAAATTGCCAATGTAGAAATATTTGTAATTTTATTTTTTTTCCTTTCTTTGTCAATTGAATTCAATGCACACTTACAAGCTCTAAACAAGGTACAAGGATCTCATCTTATCCCAAGTCTATGAACCCGTCTACCGTTTGACTGTCCTACAAAAACAAGTTCTCACACTTTCAGTATCCATCAAAAGGCAGTGATTTTTTCTTTTTTGTTTTTTTTTTTAAGAAACACCAAAAAAAAAGCTTGATAATACGAAAACTTGCCATAATTACTTCCTCATTCATAGCAGCGTGGATATATCGTATCCTATTTATTATGATTCCATCTTGAACAAGAATTGCCAACGTTAGAAAGAAGCAGTCGGCGAACGCGGGTGAATTGTACACGTGAGATATCAGTCATCTTGCTGAGTCAATAAAAGAGTTTTTGGCCCAATATTCACCCAATTATCCTTATCGGAATTTGGATAAGTTTTGTGGGAACTTACAACACACCGTCATTTGTGTCTCGTCATAAAAAAAATAAAAAAAAAAATCACAAAAAAAAAACAAAAAACAAAAAACAAAATGGTTGAGCGGAACGTGAGCTTCAAGCACTTTACAGCAAAACATTTATACTATATGATATGAATATAATTTTAAAGATAAGAATAAAAGTTACATATAGTATATAATTTAGTGAACACTAAATATAAAATTCATGGATGAGATATAAACTTCCAAACTGTAACCTCACCCACAATTTATTCTCCATCGTAATCAAAGCAATCCGGATTCTCAGGAATTGATCTCATAAATGTGTTTTTTGGGTGACGGAGACATAGAGTGTGTCATGGTATCAAATTGCTGACTTAATGGCACTATTTTGAACCACACATTATACTAAAAAAATAATAATAATAAAATTAAGAGACTTCAACTTATCAGAGCAAATGCCTTTTTCACTCATGAATAATCAATCCCATTTTTTAAATGCTCACAATGAAAAATAGTCAATTAATTAATCTTTCGTGTCTCCTCGAATGGATGCTTTTGGGTTTTAATTTATTTTCATCTCCTGACATTGATGAATTATATTTCTAAATTCATTAGTGGAATTACTCGTAATTCCCAAATGACTCATTTGCATTCCGTTCGGTGCTTTATTTCTCTTGACAGATGAACCTGGCAAGCAAGTTAGAAGTGCCATCAAGATTAAAAATACCAGCAAGTCCCATGTAGCTTTCGAGGTGCAGCATTAGGCTTGTACAATGTTCATTTCCTCATTTTGTTTATGTTTCGAAAGTGTTCCTACATTTATATTTTCCCATTTGATGTTGTTACTCCAACTTTTATCTTTTTTTTAACCCAAATAGCATTGATTGGACAATAGTCTGCATTGTTGTGGGTGTATGCATGTTCATTGATAAATATGTGGTTGATGCGTGTTATTGTTTGGCTTTATTTCTTTAGTTTCAAACAACTGCACCAAAGAGCTGCTTCATGCGTCCCCCAGGTGCTGTGCTTGCTCCTGGAGAAAGTATCATCGCGACAGGTACCTTTCCATGCATATTCTGCTGTTCTTATACTGCTTCAGACTTTGTGTCTATATTGTCATTTATCTGGTTGTGCCCATTCTAATATAACTGACGTTTTGATATTGGCTAGTCTTCAAGTTTGTTGAGGCCCCAGAAAATAACGAGAAACCAATGGAACAGAAGTGCAGGGTTAAGTTCAAAATTATGAGTTTGAAGGTTAAAGGGGCCATGGACCATTTGCCTGAGCTGGTGCGTAGAGTGCTTATTATTTTACTTGTATTTAATGTTGAGATTCTAGTTTGATGATTACTCCCATTGATTTTGATGTCATGCTGTTGAACATGGCTGCAGATGCATGTGTGCCGAACGAGTGACCTCAGTGCATCAATTTGCCTTGAATTTAGGGACACCTACAAGTACAACAAATACATTTTCTTTGCACATAAAGAGGCATTGAAATGGCATTCATATTCAGGATTAGTATTTCATTAAAGGGTATTTTCTGTCACCAAAGTTTGTGGTATGTCAATACAGGCCATCTATGTCGGGGCATATGAGACTATTTTGATAGCTGACATCTCTTAGGAAGTCATTGTAACTCTTTTTCTCGGACAAGATATTTTGCCTGATTGAAATTTTGGAATGAGCTAATCTCAAGTTTCAGTTTCAATTGCATTTTTAGTTACTGGGCTGTTTTCATGGGATTGATCCAGATGACTTATCTGCCGAAACTTCTGTTTCTACGAAAGTTTATTCTAGTGTTTGGGCATTTCTTTTATAACATTGCCAAAATGATTGCAAATACTTTTTCCTGCAGTTTGATGAGCAGAAGGATCAAGTCATAGTAGAGCAAATATTGAGGGTTGTTTTCCTGGATCCAGGGCGCCCCAGTCCTGTAAGTAATAATGATTACTTGATATTAGCAGAAGTTAGTTTTTTGTGCATCTGTTTATGTTTATTTTTGCAAGTTTCTGTGCTTTTGACGTGCTTGAGGTGCAAACTGAAAGCATATGCCTTCATGGGCAACTTGTTCATACAGGCTTTGGAGAAGTTGAAGCGCCAATTGGCGGATGCCGATGCTGCTGTTGAGGCACGCAAGAAACCACCGGAAGATACAGGTCCAAAGATTATTGGTGAAGGACTTGTAATCGATGAATGGGTGAGTTACTGAACGAGTCCTTTTACAAAATGTTCTCATGAATTTTTTTCTGAAGTTCTGGGTCCTTAAATCTTGTCTAATCCTTTGCTGTGGAAAGAACGAAGGGAGAGACACCTTGCTCAACAGCAGGTTGATGGAGTAGACTCGGTATAAACAGCAGTTATTGGCCTTGAAGATGTGTCGTACTCAACGAATGAAACATCTATGTCTATTATACTCTGCCATTCAGCATATTCCTCCAATCTTTCTATTCAACATGGGGGATGTTGTATTCAGATAATCCCGTAGGAGGGCTCGAGATGTTCTGCATATTAAAAAAAAAAGAGGAAAAATGTGAAGTGAATTCTCTTTGACTTTAGTTGGAGGAAACATATCTTGAAACAAAATGCTTGTAGATAATTGTGATTTTGTTTGTTTGATCCAGAAATAAATTTGGTCTCTATGAGATGATGTGGTTGGAGTGTTAACATTGTTCCCTTTTTCTGCCTCCTTTTTCTTGCTGAATGCATATAATGCCCCCAAGGCTGTTTTTTTTTCACTGTAATTTCATTGGCAGCTGACTGCAACCCTCTGCAGTACACTTGAACTGGAATCTGGAAATGGGAATGCCAGATAATGATGGTTCCCTGTAGTGGCTTTAGAAATTCATCTTCTTTGCCAGTTGATACTCCTCGATTAACGGCTTTATTTATAGATTCTCACCTAGTGCCCTTCGCCAGCACACTGGCAAGAAGGAAAACAGTAGTTCAAGTGCTATTGGATATGACTGCAACTAAAGGCCAAACTGGTCTTGGTTCGAAATGGACATCTGCTGATGATGACAGCAAGTACAATTATTGCTCGCCAGTCATGGGGCGATAAGGAAGGATGCAAGGAGAAAACCGGTTGAAGCGACATTTTAGAGAGTGATAAACTCATGGGCAAAGAGTTGCCGTGAAAATGTATATCCTCGGCGTGTCAATCATCCTGCCAACATGTACGGCTTTTTTGCTTAATGGTTCTGAGATGAGATGTGACCTGTCGTGTCCCTGAACTACGCGAAAAAAATAAACACTTCAAAGGCAATCCGACCAAATGGGCTTTGACGAGAAGCATCGAACGACAAAAGCAAAGTCTCAGTTTAGCAGTTTGTAGACCAAAAAATTTGTACTGGCCACCGGGTGCGTCCGAGGGTTACATTTGATTTGGTGCTGAAAATGGGTCATCTTTTAGGCCATTTTGAGTACAAGTAGGCTAGAATCTATGATATTCCACGCGCAAGCCCCATTTAATAGCCCGATTGAAATTCTACGTAAGCTAGGCTTTGATGATGTAGTGCACAAAAGAAGCCCATTCCTTTTCTTTACACATTTAATTGCCTTAGAGAGAGACATGGCCAATCGCAGAAAGTCACGTAATCTTTTATTCAGAAAATCTTTCAATCATTTATGGGGCAAATCCTTTCATAACAAAAACATTTTATACCTGTAGACTAACACTCCTTAGTATTATTATTATTATTATTATAATACCAATGTCTCCTCGTATTAGTTTAGTTAGAAACAAACTAAAATTTGAAGAACACTTCAAAAAATACATTGGCAAAGGAAAGAGGAAGACAATAAAATAATAAAAGAAAAAGAAAAATTCTGGGGAAGAAGAGAAGAAAGGAGTTTTAAAAGCCTAAATTTTTGTTTTTATTTGGAGGAAGTCTATCACCAAGATGAGAATAAGGACAAGACACGAACCAACATAAAAGGTGGAAACCGAAAAAAAAAAAACCAAAAGTAGAAGTCCCTTTTGTTTCGTAAAATTAAAAATTGGCAAGTTGTTTTGGACGATCATAGAAAGGACAATGACAAAAACCCAAGAAATAAAAATCTCATTTATCCATGTCTAGCATTTTTTTTGTCCCTTAAAAAAGACCTAGGGCCCAAGGTATCCATTATGCATTCCTGATATAATGCAACGTTAGTCATCCAAAGCCTTTGCAATCTTATTACATGGTACATATGTATATCCGATTGGATTGTAGAAGGAGAATTAATTATAATCAGAATATTCGAATTCATATTTTACTGTTAGTGATATATTTAACGATCACTAAACAATAATTAATGCTTGTTTCATTATATTGTTAAGGAAGATGAAACATGCTCCTCGAGAAGCAAGTGAAGCTCTTTGTATTCCCCAGTTGAGTTAAGGTTTTCAATTGATTTTGGAGATGTTCCATCCATTCATTTTATGGTTGTTGAGAAGACCCTTCTCAACAAATGAGTGGGCTCTTTATTCTCTTTTATATATATATATATATATATAAATTATCTCTGTAGTCCCATCAAGAGGATTGCACGCTTTCCGGTTTAATCAACGTGAATTACGCACTTTCACAGGAATAAATTTCGTGAGGTAACGTTCAACTTTATTAAACTTATTAACAAAAAATTGAATATATAATTTTTAGTATAACAATAAATAATATTTTTATCACTAAGACTAAATATTATGGATAATAATATCAAATATACATATTTACAGATATTAATTTTATCCAGTATTCTTCTTATAATAAAAATTTAATATTTTGTTTTATTCAATTAATTTAAAATTTACATATAATTTTTTGATAGAAATTATAGTTTAGTTTTTTAATTATTTATAAAAATTTAATTTTATTAAAAAAAAATCTCTTATAATATAAGAAATAATTAAAATATATAAATTATATAAAAATTAAATTTTATTAAAATTTTTTATAATTAAATATATAAATAATTAAATAAAAAATTAATTAAATTATATTATTTAAATTATTAAATATATATAAAATATTAAATATAAATTAAAATATTATATAAAATTTAATTATTACCAATAAATCACTTTACTTTAAACAACTATTGACTGTTGTAAACATTGCGATGGTCTTATTACTTACCGAGATGTCAATATCACGTCCCATTTTAGGATACCGTGGGATGATAGCCACTTCGTTGTGCTTTTTTTTATTATTTTTTTAAATAATTTTTTCTTTCAACAAGCCATTTAGGCTATGAGTTGTACAATAAATTTACTTAGTTATCATCGAAGGAGGTGTTCTGACTCCTCTTTCAGTAATTTCCAATTAAAATACAATATAAACATAATATTTCACTATGTTGCCCAAAAAGGAAAAATGTTTGCTCCAATACACAAGGTTTCTCACTTTTGTCGAGATCCTGATAAAGTCATTTCTCATAGCCAACCCTACTCTTGTACCTGATTTGAAAAAAAAAAAAAAAAAAAGTTATTTCCCATCACGTTTAACTTTCTAATCACAGAGGAATGAACCTGTAACTAGTAGCGGTACGATCGAGATGGGTGTAAAACGGAACAGCTCAACAACCATTTGCAATGCATATGGATAATTAGGAAGCTATGGCCTGTAGGATTGGTTTTCTTGGGCTTGGGCTTGGGCTTATGGTGAGTGGAGTGGACGATCCTTTCAATCAAGTCTATATGCCATCCCAAGAAAAGAGATAATTTCAAATAAAAAAAAATCATGAATTTACACTAATTAATTCATATTTAGTAAGTACAACAATTTTTATTTTTATTTAAATTTTAACACAAAAATATTGGTTTAAATCGAATGCTAGCTTATTGAATACTATAAGCTAGCGTTTGTTTTACAATTTTGTAACTTTTTTGCAGGCATTATCTATAAATCCAATCTACCAGGAAATACCCGACGTGCTTTCTAATTTTGTCAATTTGTCTTCCCTAAACCATATGGGACAAGCACACTTAACCCACAAGAAAGTGCAAAAATTTTGCCAATTTGCCTCCCCTAAACCATATGGGATACCGGCATTCATTAGAGAAGTCGTCAGGCGTTCACAGCTGTCTGACCAGAACCATTGATTGGTTTGGTTGTGTGGGTGTCAACTCAAGTGTATCTTTTTGGTTTTTGTATGTCGATGGACATGTCCAAACGGAAGTCTACTAATCCCCCAACGAAACGCAACCCCAGAAATGGAAAATTGATTTCGTTGCAGACAATGCCAGTTCATTGACAAGTTGGTTTTGTTTTGGAATGTGGATCATAAGGTTGTTCACATAACCTGCAAGAAAAGAGCTCCTAACAATTTAGGATTGAATAGTAGCGAAATTCAATGTCTCCTATTAATATTAACAACATGTTAAGAATTTAACTAAACTACATCGTTTTTCTTGCAATGCAGTCAAATTATATATCACATAGTTTGTAAAAATAACCAAGACACGGTACAATTTGATTACAATTTTTTTTTTTTTAAATCACACATTACATCTTAATTAAAAATTTTGAAATATTAAATTTATTTATCTTTCTTACTTATAAGCTTACTTCCCTGTTTCTCTCCTTTTTAATGTAAGATTTTCATCTTTACACTCAAATACGAAATTTCAACAATCTCTCTGACTCCATAAACCCTATTCATATTATATATTATAATTTAAGTTTCCAACATCATGGTACGAGAGGTTTGTGCATTAAGGCATGATTCCTTTACGGTCAAATGGTATGACATCTAGTTCACATCATTGCAGTTTTAAGGAATTACGCCTTTGTAGACTGATCTCAACAGGCAAATCTTGATCACCAAAGCGTACACACACACTTTGTCAATTAGATCCACCTCTGGGGTCTCGTAGTGGGTTCTATACCTTACAAGTGTCAACCAAACATGCCAGCCATCAGTGCTTCTTCAAGTACCTAAAATGGTTGTGTCCAGCTGATAATGCACAGCACAGAATGGAAACCATGGAGCTAACATGTATGACATCACGGGCTAAACAGCTATGATTGAGATGGAGATGCTTAACCACAAATTCATAATTTTAGCATAATATCTCCCAAAAAAAAAAAGATGTCCACATTATTAATGAATCTGCCATGATGAGGAGACAGGGGGATGGCCAAAAAGACAAGCGAAATACATCAAGAAACTTCATCTATCACTGTCTTGAATGTCCACATTGGTAGATGGACGAGAGCATGACAGCTCTATTCATGTGCCTTTCTTGGGTTTTCGTGGCTTTCCCATGTGCTCCATCACACATGCATACAAAACTTCTTTTATTTTATGTTTCCTCTGTATCTACTGTTTAACTTCAATAACTGTCATTACATTCTCTTTTTAGTATTTTATACAATGGAAATGTTACTGCAGCTCTGCAATCAGCAATAGCCGGATATCTGTAATACAGCCTTTTTATTAGCAAGACTGCAATAGTTACAACCCAAATGGGAAGATACTCTGAAACTGCTTTTGCAGATGGAAAAGTGAAGAGAATAAAAATAGAGAAAATTCATATTTTGAGGTTGCAAAACAAAGAGAAGAAAACATGGAAATTACTATTCATGTGCCTTTCTTGGGTTTTCGTGGCTTTCCCATGTGCTCCATCACACATGCATACAAAACTTCTTTTATTTTATGTTTCCTCTGTATCTACTGTTTAACTTCAATAACTGTCATTACATTCTCTTTTTAGTATTTTATACAATGGAAATGTTACTGCAGCTCTGCAATCAGCAATAGCCGGATATCTGTAATACAGCCTTTTTATTAGCAAGACTGCAATAGTTACAACCCAAATGGGAAGATACTCTGAAACTGCTTTTGCAGATGGAAAAGTGAAGAGAATAAAAATAGAGAAAATTCATATTTTGAGGTTGCAAAACAAAGAGAAGAAAACATGGAAATTACTAGTGTAAATATACAGCGAAAAGAGAAGCTAAAAAGGCCAATTACATTCAAGAATGCCAGATTCCACTTAACAATCTTCGGAATCTATTCGTAGATAGCTTCTTCACAAGCCTTTTAGCATCTGAAACTTCAGCTTCTGCAAGTTTTTCTATGTTCTTCAAGTACCCAGAATTGGCTATTTTCGTTCTTCCACTATTGCAGCTAGTCAATGACATTAGTATAGATAACAAGAACTTTCTGTTATCTGAATTCACCCCTTCTTGGTCAAGCAATTGAAGAAGAGAGCTAATGTTGCCATCGTCCTGCACGAATCTCTTCCTGTTTTTAGGTACTAGAACCATGCCAGATAGTGCTTCAGCTGCCATTTCTCTGACTTCAAATGATTTGGCATCAAGGAATCTAACAAATTCAGGCATAAAACCAGCATCACCCATTGTTCTCTTTGTCTCCTCTGATGTACCAGATAGTCTAGACGCCACTTTCATCGCCAATTCTTGTACCAAAGCTTCTCCGTTTTGGATTAAAAATAGCAATTGATCCATAAAGCCATAATTCATTAACAAAGCAATGGAGCTTGCTGAGGAGAAACATAAATTCTCAATTGCCCTTAATGCAACCTCTCGAGATTTAACAGTAGATGAATTTTTTGGATCCAGCATCCGTACTAATGCCCTAATTCCACCTTCCTGAACAATCAATTGCCTGACTGATTCATCTCCAGAAGCAATGTTGTGAAGGAATACAACTGAACTTATCTGCACAGCTTCATCATTTGATCTTGCTAGCTTGACAAACGCAGAAATTGCGTCTTCTTCAAGCATAAATCTCTTAATTTCTTCAACTCTAACAAGATTTCTCAACACCCCACAAGCAGTACTAATAAGTTCTCCTCTAAAATCACTACTAGTGCATATTCTCAATAGAGTTGTGACGCCACCATGAGCTGAAACTGACCAAGCATTATCAGAATTCTCAGTAAATTTCTGCAAACTTCTGACAGCAGCCTCCTTACTCAATTCTGTTCCACCCTCCAAAACTCGAATTAAAGGCCCTATAACCCCAGCTCCAATTAAAAGGGATTTACAGGAATCAAACCCAGAAATCACAGACACCACCTTGGCAGCCTCTACTTGGACTTCCATTTCCGGGGAATTAAGTAAGTTAACCAACAAGTTAACAATGTCATCAATTTCAACAATTATTTTGACATACCTCTCGTCTTCTACGACAACATCATGCAAATTGGCCAAAGCCTGACTCTTCATTTCTGTGTCACCAATCTTCATTCTCGTCAGCAAATCTCTAACAAAAAACCTCATATCATCTTTGCAAGCGTTGACTCCAGGCCTAGACACAACGATGGCAAAAGCATGAGTCAAAATACCTGCAGTACAAATCCCAGATAGATTTTTCGCATGAAGATCAAACTTTGCAGCCATTACATCCAAATCGCTCTGCATCAAGAGCTTGCCACTGTAAGAAAGATCCACACATCTTCGAACGAGATCGTAGCAGTCGTTTGCAGTGACTATTATGGCAGAAATCAAGCCAGAAAGTATTGGGTTTTGGCTGGAATCGCAATTCTCTATGGCAATCAGGCCTGAGTTTAGTTCCTCCAACCTACTTCTTATCAATTTCCATTTACCTGAAAAAACTTTAATACCGTGAGAGAGTGAGATCAAAGCAGATATATCCTCAATAACTTGACTGATACCAGACTTTGAAGAAGCTTCCAAGCTGTGATCTTTTCTTGGATTTTCCCTGCCCATTTTTTCTTTTTTCCTGTTTCTTATCAAAGATTTTGACATCACCCTTTGTATCTCTCAAGAGAGGAGGATAAGGTTCTGATCTTTTTAGAGAGAGAGAGAGAGAGAGAGATGGGGACTGGCTACATGATCTATCTATCGACTGCGCTTACTGCTCAACCTTCTGACTTCTGTTATGGGGGTGCTGAAACAGAATTGCCAGTTGAGTGTTACTGAGAATTTACAGGACCGCCCTTAAGGATGGAAGGGCCTCTACGTTTTCATGAGGGGTAAAGAGGGGATTCTGATGTTTTTGGAACTCGGGACCTTCCCTAGAGCAGATGCAGATGGATGCGAAGCAAGTGGGTTTATGGATGGACAGATGGGGAAGGTTGTGTGTCTGTCTGATATGATAACTGTACATGGCATTTTTATAATGTTATTATTGTACTGTGGTTGTGTTTGATCCGCTTCATGATGCGGCCAAGATTACATATACACAGACAAACAATAAAGTTTGGTGAAAAGAGTACGTCACTCTAGCCGGGATTGTAATTAGATTAATAATTTAGCGTATTTTTTTTATTAATTTATATCCAAGAATTTGTGTTGATGTTTTTGTTAAAAAAAATGAATTTAGGTATTTTAAAATTTAGTGTGAAATTTTAAATATATTAATGTTAAGGTTAAATATGAACAAATTCATTTCAATTTAATAGTTTTTAATTGATAAATTCTTTTCATGAAAAAATTAAATAAAAATAATATTAAATGACTTGCTCTTGATGAGTAAATATGATAATTTCTTCGTAAAAAGAAATACATAATCGTCGTTATCTATGTTCAGAGAAAAAAAATAAAAAAAGAAGACAAAATATTAATGCACCATCGTTCGTCAAGAAAAGAAAGAGAGCTATTTGTTAATTATTCTTTTCTAGCAGACATTAGTTAACTGTTGCTATCATTTCTTTTCTTTTTTCATATTTTTTTGATGAACGCTATCGGTTAACTGGTGGCTATTTGTTAAATGTTACTTTCGTTACACCGTGCTGTTTGTCAGGTTACCAAATGTATTTTACTGTTTGCAACAGTATGTCAACTGCTAACAAACATTTGTCCATGAAACAGTCTATGGAACGTCTTCATGTTTAATCAGAATAGGATCAACAACTTATACTGATAACAAATCAAATTGGGGTTAGAGATTTCTTTTATCATTTGGCAAGAAAGAAATGGTTTGACTATTAATCACAAGATGGAGTGAGAAAATCATTTAATTTCTTAATTTTTAAGTCTGTGATTCAATCTCTAATTTCCATAAACAGGAGAAAAGGTTTGCCATTTCACTATGTTAGAAATCCAGTTTTTAGAATTATTGTGTAGCTCCAAAACGAGGAACGACTAATTAAAAGAAGAAACAGGACTGGGAGATTAAATGTACCTGAAAATATAAATAAAACAACGGTGAGAGAAAGAAAAGCCCTGTGGACCATACTCAATAAAGAGACTACGTGTTGTTAGTTGGCAAGGAGAAAAACAGTAGCTTTCAATTTTCTTAGCATATGGAGATGGGGTTAGATGACACAAAACAACCCCACCCCACCACCATGTGAAGCACTTTGTTGGATGCCTTGAGCTAGCAGCCACCTTTTCAACCGGGAGTGGAGATGAACCTAAACGGCCCCATCAAGAGAAAGGCTCTCTGTTTTTCTCCTCTCACCCTTTGTGTGAGAGATAAAATAGTGATAGGGACTAGACCAAAAAGTCCCAAGGCTGTGCATTATCAAAACAATATTTGCCAATTAAAGTGAACAAAAAGGCTTACCTTCTGGAATAAGTGTAGGAGGAATCTCTGATATATATATATATATAAAGAAGGAAACCAAAAGTATTATACGCATTGAGAACCTAGCTTAGAAGATGACGAAAGTAATATAGGTAATTGAATGACCCATGATGTGATTAAGTGTCTAATATTGTCTTATTGCAGTACAAAAATTTATTAATTACACTGCTTGTTGTGGATGGTTAGTACATCAGCCTCTCTCATAATGACTATTCTTTAAGCAAAAATTGTTTGAATACATTAGTTTTTACTTAGCTTTTGGTATAATGTGATTCGGTTTAGTTGATGTTAAAAACACATGGAGGAGTTGGCCATTTTCCCTTTTCATTGTCCTCAGCTTTGTTTTTTGCTTTCCCATGCAAGCCTTTCACTTACCACGCATAATACGATCCACACACGTACGGCCTCCATCGGTTGATTTCTAAGGACCCAGCGGTTAGCAAATTCAGTTTTCATATTTAAATTTATCATTTTAACATGTACATTTGTAATGGACTTGTTTAAAATTGAAACGTCCAGACCGTATAGGTTGACTTAATGATTGACAAAAGTGGTTTAGATGCAGAGTTTTGTGCTCGATCTTCTGTTACATTTCAGTAAGAACAATTTTGTACAAGGACATGGCTAGGATACTTCCAGCCTCATTTATCTTGTATAAAAATACACACGATAGGTTTAAATACATAGACAAGAGACAAGTTTAGGTTCATACATTGTATTATTATGATTATTAATTATATATTTTGTCATTTGATACATAATTATAATTAATCATAAATATTATAAATGTATAATTAATAATTATAATAATATAATTTAAACACTTATTTATTCCCCGTTGAATTTCTTGCGTCAGCTCTAGCTCCAATATGATGATAAATGTGAACAAAACGGTATGATTGCCCATCTCGAGACTTGGCTGTGGTCAACCATGCCTAGATCGCAGGGTTATCATCATTCCATCATATCGTTTTGGTGGTTGAGAGATGCCATAATTTAAAAATTTATTGTTGCGTAGCTGTTGTGTAGTGCTAGATGGCATAAAACCCCGAATGCAACTGTGTCCTGGTCGTTAGGTACAAAAGCTATTTGAATGCAAAGGCAAGGAAGCAATGGCTCCTACTTCCTAGACTCCTTTGAGTGGAGGACAAGGGAAATTCAAGTCAGTAACATGGCTATGGCGTACCTTGGCTTCGAAGAGAAGGACATGCACAGCGAAATTTCATGATCATCCACATCAGCCAAGGGAAATTCAAGGCAGAAACACGGCTATGGCGTACCTTGGCTTCGAAGAGAAAGACATGCACAGCAAATTTTCATGATCATTCACATCATCTGTAAGAGCCAATCATGAGAGGAGATTTTAGTAAGTTAAACAAGCAAAAATATTCTTTGATGTGGGCATATTAGATTTGATGACCCATTTCATCATCATTCCAAATATTAGATGTTGAAGGGCTAAACTGCCAATGCAATTGGCTATCTTATCCTTCAAATTTCAACATTAAGGACCACTTCCCTGATTTAAAGGCTAAGATCCACCATGTTACATGGAGATGCAATGTGCAAGCAATTACTAAAAGCTTCTTTTCTAGTCTGCAGCCCATATGTGAACATTTGTTAAGCTAAATTCCAACAAATGATCAGATTTAAGAATAAGCTAGTTTTGACTCTTGATGTGACAGACTAAAGAGAGCTGTTAGCATTGATGATGACAGGCACGATTACAATGTGGTCCTGACCTAGTCTTTGGACCCTTTTTACTTGACCTTTTTTTAATTTTTTTTTTTTTAACGAGCGTTATTGGTAGAAGTTTGGTGGTTTTGTGTTGTATTAGCCATCTATTCTGGCTGGCACTAAAAACGATCATTAATGTAACAGGTCAATGCATAGAACCCTGTGATTAATGCCAAAATCATGGTTGTTGAGTACTTCCAAGGTTACAAGTTTTCTACGCCTTCCCAGAGTTTCTGGAATTTCACTTGTTCAGATTAATTCTATTTCATTTACATGTGATAAGCAAACATGGTGGCAAAGTTCCAATTTGAAAGCTTGAGAAGTAGACTGAAAATCTTGATCATGATGATGGTTAGATCTAGAGCTGAAATCAGCATTCAAGGACATGCCAAATGGGCATGATAAATTGATGGAGTAGCTCAAATTTCACAATTTATATCAAGAAAATGATGTGTCCTTGAGTGTCCACTTTTAACCATGCAAGCTTGCCTCAAGAAATATATATGGTTATTGTTAGTTCTTATTTGAATGAGACAGGTTACCAAAACTTCTGCCTAGGGAATGTTTATTGAATGTGAGCTTATCATAGGAAAGATGATTAGAGAATCACAGTCTAAGTGAATCATGACAATTTTTTTAAGAGAGATCATGAGCCAGACCAACTTCGTTAGGTTGATTTGTAACCACTGCTGGTGATAAAGTACAAATGCATAACTAAACCATAATCAGCTCCCCTTGAGATGAGCATTTCATCAATATTTATACACCAAAATAAATAAAAAAACCAAAAAAAAAAAAAGAGCATATATTAAAATTCTATAATGAAAGTTTTAAGTCCAAGAAAAGGACATGACTAGAACAAAAAATAATAAAAAAAGCACAATAATATATTAACATTTACCAGTAAGCAAAATAATCTCTTTTTTTTTATTTTTTTTTTCTTATGCCTATCCCTTGTAAAAAATGCTTTAGAATCTCATCTTTACTTAAAAATTTTAAGTGGCAAGTGGTAAAACCCATATTATAAACCTGGTTAATTTATTATACTTTAATCATTTAGAGTTTTATATTCTTAATAATAATTTCGTAAAAAATATATAGTTTCAAATATTTCCGTGGGTTCTTATGGAGTAGATATTAAAAAAAAAAAAAAATTCCATCTCATGGATTTAAAATCAATAGAAATTTCCCGAAAACTGTATTAAAAAAAAAAAAGGCATATCTCCTCGAGAATTGGTAAATAGGGCCCACTAAGAAATGACTGTACCACGCCATGAGTGGCAGAAACTGAAAAGAGAGGGAGAAGAAAAGAGCTAGAAATATTCCTCTTTTCATGTTTGAAATATTCCCTTTTGTTTTTTTCTTTTTGTAAAATTTGCTTCATGGGTGAAATCTAGAAGTAAGTCAAAAAGCTGCAAAAGGTCATGATGGCCTTTTGACGCACGCCCCCACAACAAGACCTGTGAATTCACAGTAATTCTTTGTTTCGCTGCCTCGAAAAAAATAGGTAATCCTCAAATTACACTGAACTTGTGATCCCTTCAGGATTTGTGAACAAAAAAATGCTTAAATATTGTTCGGAGAGGTTACATATTAATTAGACGTATTTTAAATATAATAAATTAAATGTATTTTAAATACGACTATGTTTAATGTTCTTTTGATATTTTATCTTATTTATTATTTTTTTTTAATGAAAAGAGTTTTTTACGATTCGAATTATAGCTGTTGAAGCAGCCCGGGCAATTCCGCAACTCAATAGTTCGGCGCCACGTAAAGGAAAATTAAAGAGACAAACAAAGGACTCAAAAGAAAACAAACAAATCTCGAAAAAGAAAAGAACAAAAAGATTTATCCCAATAAAATCTTAGGGAGATGTGTGGGGTCCAGCCGGGACAGCCACCAAAGACATTAGAAGAATAGTAGGCCGTTAATTTAATGAAACTGCAATAAACTAAAAAGCGCCCTCAGATGTATTGGGGTGGCCGACAGGACGAATATGACCAAAAGCACCCTACATTAGCCAACTGAATTACGGCATTTTGGACGTGGAAATGGCGGCCTAGTCACAGCAGACCACAAACTATTCCATGCAATCATGCCGCAGAAATTTTACTACAAAACAATGCCTAGTTAGCCAGCAGCAGTGCATGTAAATATCAGTATAAGAAGTAAAAGATGCAAAATCGAACTGTATTTCCAAGTAACCGTCTAAACAAGCCCACAATTGTGAGAAGGCATCTTAGAACAAATGTTGGGGTATTTATTCGGTGAACAATGGAAAGTAACCTATTTATCCCTCCCAATTCGGGTAAAAGGCAAACTAATAAGGTTATTCAATGAATTGATTTAAGGAAATGAAGATAAGGCTGCAAAATTTTCTTCGTTACAAACAAATTTGTGTTAAGATAGTGTACGCCATGATTCTGCCAATGTTGTTGATTCTGCCAATGTTGTTTGCTTGCCTCAAATGCGACTTGAATCCCTTCCAAAGATGAAGCGCCTCAACCAGTCTGATACCACCAATGCCCTCGTTCGCCAGCTCACTTGCTTGCTGAATTACCAGAAGAAAGCCAGAAAGAAAAAGGTGTTACTGGCGGCTAAAATCAAATTCTAAAGAGAATTGGATGCATTTAGAAGGAAATGCAGCTGACAGCCGAGTCACTACCTTGCATAGACAGAATACCACAGCCACTGAGTGCTGTGACCAATTGAAACCCAATCACCTGGAAGCTGTGCTGCTGTTTGCTCTCCTCCCAGCGGAGCAAATTGTCCAAGATGCCTATACCTACAACATGCCACGAAGATGATATTAACAACTGCTTAGGAGCTCATTACTCCCAAACTCCAGGTTTGGAACATAGACACTCGTTCCATTTTTACTGCTGAGGAAGCGAACAGTATGACAAACATGTTGATTGACGTATTAATAACTCAACAACAGACATAGACAATATATATCGAAGGTCAAAACAATAGACACTGGCCGAGGCAAACCGGCGACTAAATTGTCATTTACGGAAACAAAGAAGAAGAAGTTGAAAGCATGGTTACATTGTGCTCTGGAAAGCATCCAAATTTAGATAACAAGAACAGGTGCAGAAGTGAACCATTTTGCAATCCATATGGTTCAATCAGTTGTGTCAACACTCCCAAGCACTACATATAAAAACAGAGAAGAGGACTCGAATATACCTGAAAGGACGAAACCGATGGCGACCCTCACCCCTGAACCTTAATGGACCTTCTGGGTTCATTTCACACTCCTCCATGCGGTTAAAGCAATCGGCAAGGTAGGTACCTTCCTGAGCTGCAACCTGACAGTAAAGGAAAACATAAATCACTTGGTCAGGTGAGGTGTGTCTTAATCGAGATAATATGTTGCACGCATCATAAGCAGAGATCACCTGTGCTGTTGCAGGCAGAAGCTTCATCTTTGCGTCCACTTCAGAAATGGCCTTCTTAAACTCTTCAATACTCAGTTCAATGGATTCCTTATTAGCATCCCCTTGAGCTTCTTTCAAGAGATCAATAATACTCTTCATCTTCAAGGACTTCAAATAAAGATCAACCTGAGGATACCTTTCGCAGATGTCAGAAAGTGCGTCTTGAAATTCTTTCACAGTGAGTGTCCCAGAATTGTCCTTGTCTGCCTTCTTAAAAATTGCTGCTACATCTTCCTACAAGCATGGTAGATAATTGGACAAAAACAATGTCACCATGTCAGCAAAGAAGGTATGATCCTTTGCATGAGCTGTTTCTGTCCAAAACTTGCATTACCATACTAACGCCCTGCACACTGTTTTTGTGCACAACAACAACAATAACAACAAAGCCTTAATCCCATTTAATCGCATTTAGCTATATGAATTTTTTCTTGTCGTTCTGTTTTATTATGCAATAATTTAAGTGTGAGACCTAATTGTTTGAAATCCCAAATTTGGTTGTTTTTGTGCATAACTTGCAAAAATCAATCAATGATATGACTTTAATACTTCTGCTTTAGCTAAATGTTAACATGCTCCATTTCCCTCCTCAACCATTAGTCTGACTTAGATGGGGATAACCATGGAAAGCAAGGCTCTGACATTTGGAGTTTGTGAAGTATTAATTTATATGACTTGTAACGCCTTTTTAATTTATTCTCTGGGATCAATTAAGCAAGGCCTATTTATTCAAAATTCGTACACAGATTCAGCTACCTACAAACTTAAATAACAAACTGCACTAATGTGTCCACATAATCATTAAATAACTTTGAACTATTAACACGTATCCATATGATGGCAAGAAAGTTTACTGCGTCTTTTACTCCGAATCATTTCAGGAGGGTCATGTTTGCATGTCAGTACTTTGACGTCTGCACAAGTCATAGAGATTCTTTGTCTCTCTGCACTTTGTTCAATATATATACGAGCAAACAGAGAAATTAAAAGCGTGAAACCAGACCAATTGCGGTTAGAAGAATAACGAGTACGGAGAGAGCCTTTCTTGGTCTCAAGAAGCAGTAAGTTTTATCTTAAAGACACCGGTCATCAACTGCATACAACTTGCTAAAAGAAAAGAGAAAATCCAAATAGCAGGGAAAATAAAGCTTAAAAACGTAAAATATATATCGAGTATAGGTACCATGACTCTGCGCTGGTTGATTGTTGCGCAGTCACCAAGGGCATATATATTACTGCATCCCTCAATCCTCAGCCATTCATCCGTTGCCAAAGCACGCCTATTTCCCTGAGTACAGCAAAATAATTTCTTAAGATGCAAAAGAAAAACCGCTGGCTATTTTACACCAACAGAAAGTAACTTCTAGAAGCCTTTAGAGAGTTGAAGAGTAGTTGAAGGCTTCATGGGCCTAGAAAAGCACACCTGACCAATCTGCTGCATAAAATCCCTTATGACGGGACGAGTTCCAATTCCAGTTGACCAAACAACCATCCCATATGGTACAGATCTAGTCTGCCCATTTACTCTTTCTTTAGTAGAAATCTCCTTATCGGATACTTTTACAACCATGGACCCTAATTTCACATCAATACCGTCTCTTTTGAACTTTTCTTCAGCAAACTCCGTAATTCTTTTGTCAAACCTGCAATGTAATTGGTTCCATATGATACATATCAATCCAATGTATTATGCACAAAAACATAATCACCAGAAACTAAGCATTATGGCAAGCTCCACACACTCATTGCCTGATTTACACAAATAATTTGAATCTAGTAACAGATATTAGAGTAATAGCAGGTGATAGATAAGAAAGCAACAACTCAACATAACAGAGGATTCACATATTGAAAATATTCTATAAGTGACCATGCCTAAGTGCTTACATGCCCAAAATATGATCTGCCGCCTCCAGAAGTGTTATTTTCACAAAATTTTTGACCGTAGGATATAGTTTGAGTAAGTCTTCAGTGACAAAATCATGCAGCTCTGCAGCAAACTCCACCCCTGTTGGTCCACCACCAACAACCACAAAATGAAGGATTTTCTTTCTCTCTTCATCATTTAGATTTGGCATGCTTGACCTCTCAAAGCAATCAATAACTTTCCTGCGAATTGTCTGAGCATCTTCAACTTCCTGCATAAAGAAATCCAATTTCATGAAGGTAGGAGATGTGCATTTGTAGAAAGAGACATGACCCTGACCACCACCAAAATGCCGAACACAGCATCAATACTGTCTCAGTATTTGTTCACATTCTTTTATGTGATTTAAACAGACTGAGGGAGGAAGCCCCTAAAAGGATATAATTGTTATAATATTCCATGTGAAAGAAGAAAATATGCATATCTTAGAACACTGTCAAAGAAATGACCTTCAAGAAATTGCAATGCTCCTCAACACCAGGTGTATTGAATGTGTTCGAACGTGCTCCCATGGCAATGACAAGGTAGTCATAGTCAACAACAAATTCATCATTCCCTTTTGCATTAGTGCCTTGGGTAGATCGACAATAAACTTTCTTATTTTCTGCATCAATCTTGAAACATTCGGCTTCCCATAAACAAACGTTAAAATTTTTCTGCAAAATGAAAATACGAAAGGTCAATTACTGCATCATTTCAAAATGTATGCTAGAAGTAAGTTGTAGCAGCTACCAGAGTAATACGTGAAGTATATATTCACACGGATCATTTTGTTCAGTTCATTGTATGTAAACCCGCTGTGTCAACAGAAAATTAAGTGACTAGAATCAATTGCTGTTCTATAGTCGCCTTTTCAGAAACTTGCTGTCGCTTGAAATGTTTATGAGTAATTCCTTATCTTAAACTATCTATTTTGTACCACATGTTACTCGGCAAACATAGAGCTCTGCTACAGCTCTGAATGCCATTCATAAACACAGAAAACATATTATGGACATGAAGCAGAGAGGATTGTCTGTCTGCAGGCAAATACAATATTAGAAGAGAGACCAAATCCAGGACCCTTGAGACCTTGTAAGCTATTACATTTCAATGACAAACTGTGGATTCCATAAAGCTTAAAGAAAGACTCTTAACAAGCACGTGCAACATATAAATAGAACACTTAGCAACAACAAATTCTTTTCCTGATAAAGACAATAGTCGATGGCAATTGCAAAAAGGGAAGTGAAATCGTAGCAAACATTTAATGAAAATTAAATTCCCTGCAGAATACAAGATTGCCAATGACAGCTACATAGTCAATTTGTCTCACCTTCCTGACTATGTTACGAATGGGTTCCACTATGCTGCGAGCCTCCACCGTGCCACAGGTAACATTGGGCAGCAAAGGAGTGAAAGCAAAGTAGTTACGAGGTGATATCACCTGAACATCGTACGAGGAATTATCAAGCTTCTTCAAGAAACTTGTCCCAGCCCATCCTGTTCCAAGTACCACCACTTTCTTTTTCTTGTTCTCTGCCCCAGGCGGTGAAATAGCATGTGCACCACCGTAGTTTGAATCAGCATAAGCCAGTAGGCCACCACCGCTGCACGGAAACACCATTGTAAAAGCCAAAAAAGGATAAAGATTAGAACCAGACAACTAAATATCCAATATCACAATCTACTTTTATCTTTTTCAGGCAGATATGTAACCTAAAACATACTCTATAAACCAATCATTTTTTCAAGAAAGGGCTCTATCCTCTAGCTATGAACACAAAAACTAGCTCCTGTCACTGTTACAACGAGAAACGAAGAAAGGAAAAATTTACTCTATCGTTGCCACAGGCACTAAAGCACGACGTGCCAGAGGATTCACATACACGCACACGCACACGCAAACGCAAACAGAAACACACGTACATCTATGCTTATGTGACGCTAAACTTTGCAGATCACATTCCAAATCTTCTACAATCTCACATAGACAAACTCGCAACTGGTCCACATAAAGTAACTGATCCTTGCATTGCAAAACTTGCTAATACTTCAAATCGTTGCGTTATTAACAGAACCATTAGTCAGCCTTTCGATTCTGAGCCTTTTTTTTTGTTTCTTTTTTATATTTTTTGCACCAAATAGCATCCAAACAAGCCTCCCTTGTTGCCAGCAACGACGGATCTCAATCACTTTCAAATTCGGAAACATCCAATTATCTGGAAAACCATACAGATCGCAACTACAGATCGCAACTAATAAAAAAAAAAAAAAGAATAAACTCTACAATAACTCCACAAAGAAAATAAAAAAATATAAGTAAAATCTAAACAAAACGCAAATGGCGTTCAGTAGAAATCAGAGAGAGAGAGAGACAGTACCCGACGGAGAAGATGACAACCAGCTTGGAAAGCGAAGGATAGTCGTGGAAGGCTCGAGAGGTCTTCTCGTACATGCTGAAGCTGAATCCTCTCATCTTTATCTTTTTTCCTTTTTTCTTTCAGGGAGATTCAGTTCTTTCGACAAAAGCTTACCAGAGAAAGAGAGAGAGAGAGAGGCGGCAGAATGCGGGGGAGACGAAGAAGAAAATGTAAAAGCGACTAGCCCCGAAAGTTTGGGAGCGGTTTTAGTCTTAGGAATAGAACGTGGAGTGCGTGTTGTCCAAGTTCCCTGCTTTCCTTTCGTGTTATTAACATAGGGAAAGCAAATGGCGGCACGTGCCATTCTCTGGGGACCTTTAATTTAATTAATTAATTTTTTTTTTTTTCCTGGATCCAACTACAAGGGCGGTGTGAAGGAGACGGGTCATAGACACCCGTCTGCGCAAAAAAAAAAAAAAAAAAAGATTTATAATAAAATCTAATAAAATATCAAAAATTATATGTAAATATGTAATAAACATGGTTAAAAATTATATTATAGTTGTTGCACGTCTTACAATAATTATTATATGTTTTATATTTTTTATATTTTTTTTAAAAAGAAGAATTTTGCGCACAGGACTTACATGCCCCGTCTGCTACGCCCGTCTATATCTTCCCGTCCAGCTATGATTTTCGCTTTTTTTTTTTTATTCAATTTCCTGGAACGTGTCGCTTATGTGGAAAAAAAAAACCACATGTAACATTTGATTGGACTACGTTCCAAGTTTGTTTCAAACAAAAGCTTGACGGCGAGCTGGGGCACCAATGGCCGTGATTTTCTGTGAGAATGCCAGTTTCTTTTCGATTTTGCGTCTGGGGACAGTCTGGATTGACTTTCAAAGTCAGAGCAAGCATCTTTAGAAAATGTATATATATATATATTTTTATTTTTTTTTTTTTACTTTGAAAAAAAAAACAAATAATATATTTGATTACATGTTCAACGACCCACGAATATTCTGAAATTACCTACATTTATTCCTTTTATTTGCGAAAGATCTTCCCCTCATTAAAACAGCAAATAAACGCTGTTTCTAGAATAGTTATAAAATTCAAATTCGCTTTCCGTCAATTGCTGCTTGGTTGAACATTCAGTTTATATATATATATAATATTTTTCTATCCAATATTATTTAATAAAGTTTAACAAAACGTTTAATTGAGGGTAATTTAATTAGGGTGATTCTCATTTTTAGTGTGAAAAAACAAAATTCATCCTTATTTTTTTATGACAATAATATTTTTTAATATATAAAATCAACATTTTTCTATTTTTTCTCCTTTATTCTCTCCATAAGAATGATAAAATATAATAAAATATTAATCATATATATATATCATAAATACAACAAATATATCTTAATAATAATAATAATAATGTATTATAATGACATTAAATATTTTAAATTTTACTAATAATTAAATTATTAATAATAATTTCAAATATATATGAAAATTTCTCTCTCTCTATATAATATTATATAAAATAAAAATTATTATTATTATTATTAGTACTATAATAAGAAAAAAAAATGTAG
Source organism: Rhizophora apiculata (assembly GCA_037832385.1). Taxonomy (NCBI): domain Eukaryota; kingdom Viridiplantae; phylum Streptophyta; class Magnoliopsida; order Malpighiales; family Rhizophoraceae; genus Rhizophora; species Rhizophora apiculata. The sequence goes on along the minus strand of CM075438.1, from coordinate 3,442,650 downwards.
ATATTATAAGGTATTTAAATTATTAATTAATAAATTATTTTTTATAATAATATTATCATGTTAATTATTTATTTTAAATTTTTATATTTGTGATTATTAATTTGAATTATTGTTAATATAAATATAATTGTTATTAGACAAATTCATTAATATAAATATTTTTTTATTTTAATTAAACAGTTTATATTAATTTTTTATTTTAATTCTTATTTTGAATTTAATTAAAATTTTATAGAAAGAATTTAATTTTAATTTCTAAATAAATTAAATATATTATAAAATTTATTATTTTATTTTTAATTCTAATTAATTTTGTTTCTAACTATAAACCAAATGACTCATAAGTGAGTATAAGTGTTTTCTCTTATAGTTATAAGAATAATTTTCATTTAATTATTTGATATTTTATGGTAAATTAATCTTTTTAATGAAAATATAAATAAATAATTTTATCTTTTTTTATAATAAGTTTTTATTTCAACTGACGTCTTAAATTTAATTAAAAGGTAATAAAAAATTTAATTTAAATTTTAAAGTAAACAAATATATTATAAATTTTATTATATTTGTGATTATGGTTGATACTAATTTTAAATTTAGACTATAAAATAAATGTAAGTGTCTATTTTCTAGCCTTGATATTTTATGATAAGTCAATCCTTATAACATAAATATAAATGAATATTGTCAAATAGAATTGTTTTTTATTGAATTATAAATTTAGAATAATTATATCTTAGATTAAACTCAATGCATGATATCATAAATTAAGACTTTGGATTCGATCTCAAGATTTTAACTCTAGAGCGAAATGTCACGGGTCAACAAATTCAAATCCCTTTGGATTCTCACCGGCAAACAGCCCATGACAAATGGTTAGCAACCGTAAGGTGGCCCTCCCACAGTGAGCCCTGTTATTTATTTGCTACATAGTCTAATCAGATATGCAATTAACAGGCCCACTGGACTGGAATTCTTTTCCTTTTTAGTTGTCAAGAGTCACTTTTTGGTAGTTTGCAGCAGGATAACGGAGAGAGCTTGTGACTTGTAAGCTATTTTCTCTGAGTTTTTTTGGGCGTTGTCAAAGTTTCTGAAATTCAATTTTCCTCTTCCATTTTTCGTCTATATGATCTTAGTGAAAAATGGCCTATCTTTGTTGGCGTCAGCTAATTCACGACCCATTAAGCAATAGATATAATTCAAGGCAAAACAATTTAACGCACGAATGCCATTTCATCAGCCCCAACAATCCAAGTACACGTTTTGGCATATATCTCGTCAAGTTAATCAACGAAAGCATGCGGTAGCCTCACTGGGTGTTTTCACAAAAGCGAACAGTGATGGCTCCACCTATTTGTTGCATTTGGAAAAGCTTTCTTGGAGAAATGATGACTTCGGTCTTTACAAGATACTCTACAAAAGTCTTTTTTTTTTTTTTTTTTTTTTTAATTTTTCCTGAAAAAAAGGAAAAAAGAAAAAGAATAAGAATGAAAGAAAAAGGTCTCTCGACTAGGCAACAATGAAAAGCCGAATACACGATCCTTTTTAACCCTTTTACAGTGCCTATTATATTCAATGAATGAAGTGCTCATTTGCTGTGCACATTCATACAAGGAAACACACACCAAAGCGAAATGATAAAGCGAAAGATATACAGGCAGAGGGACCTTTTGGGGTCACATGGGCTTCAGTGGATAGCTAGCCACCACGTCTTCCCCGGCTTCTGCGTGTTACATCCCATCAGCCATTGTTTGTGAGCAATCTAATTTCATACTTTGGAGTATGGACAAAAGACACACCTCATTGTGCCCTCAAAGTCCATCTCTTTTTCAGCCATGCTTTTCGAGTCCATTATTTCATTGTGATATGATAGTTTTGAATTTTAAATTTGTAGAAATTGCTTTGAACAAATGACTCTTTTTTTTCTTTTTTTATTTTTTTTAATATAGATGTAAAGAAAAAATATAAGAAAATTTTTGAAAAATACAGTCCTATAATTATTGCTATTTTAAAACATCTTCAGATATAAAAATAGATGAGCGAAAAGTATTTCATTATCAATCAAACTAACATCCGTTTAGGAGATCAGTACAAGGGTTGCCTTCCCGTCGTTCTCAAACGCATAATGTGAAAATCTCCTGTACCATCCGCTCAAAGCCCCTGAAGTCCAAACCATCCATGATACTTTCTTTCCCTTGTATGTTGAAGGGCATATTAATCATCGAAAATATAGGATATCATACAAGACAACATGCAAAAGAAAAATACAGGAACTCAACCCTCAAACCAGAAAACGTTATAAAAAACGCGGCTGACCCGAGTCCGGAGAAATGTCAATCTCTATCAAATTGTCTTCCTCAAAATTAAAATCCGGACCCGAATCCTTCTTGCCATTGGCATCCAAGGCAATTTCTATCAACAACCCTTCTCTAATTTCCTCGTCCCATTCAAAGCAAACTCTTTCCGGTGATCCCAAGTCCCCGGTCGCCGTAAATTCTCCGCCAGAAGATGAATCCGAATCAGTTTCCGGGTAATACATAGACAAAGATGGATGCCTCTCCAAACCGACAAACCGGGTCGAATCCGAATCAATGTTTGGCTCATAGTTCGGATCCTCCTCATCTTCTTCTCCTTCGTAAGCTTCATATATCACCTCCAAAGGTGCCCTCACGTCCCATTCAACAAACGACTCTTCAAAATCAGGATTTGGACTCGGGTCAAGAACAGTTGTGGATTGGCCAGGGACGCACTTCTCCAACCGGGTCAAAAACTCAGAATTGCCAGCTTCTATCAATTGGCTATCAACCTTCTGCCTCTCACCTTCAAAGCATTCTATGCTTTCTGGGTTTTCACTCCGGAGCCTTTGGCCGGCACCGAGACGCAGGAAAAACAACAAGAGAAGCAAAGTGAATGTGAAAAGGAGAGTGATTGAGAGTTTCAGAGCAAGAGGAAAATAGAGGAGAATTATAGTGTAAAGAGTGATAATGCAAGAAAAGAGAGGGTTATCGGAGACATGAGCAATACTTTTGGACGAAATGGTCATGGTTTAGCTCAATTCCCATGGATTCTGGCAATCAATCCCTCAAGGCATGAAGAGACACAGAGAGAGCGAAATAGATGCTGAACATTAAAAAGAGAGGCTGAGAGGGGTTTATGGGACAGTCTTTTACTTGGGAGTACAAGAGAAAAGGCCCTGGAATATTTGAAGGGAAGGGTTGTCGAAATGGTGGTGGTGCTACGTTGTGTCGGGCTGTTTTCACACTGCAATTACCGAGATGACCTTAAATGAACAATTGAAAGGTCGATTCATGGGTATAGGCCCCATTCTGATAAGAGTTGGACCGACTGAGAACTAGACAGCCCTGAAACTGGACTAAAAGAGGGAATCGGTTGCACAATTCTTGTTTTGATTACAATCAGGAGAAGGAGATGGGGCGGTCTATTACAGTTCTTGCTCTCAAAAATGGAATCAAAACTGTAATTGTACTTATATCAACAGGCATGGATGCCTTAAATCAATCCCATGTTGCTCACCATTAAAGGGTGCCGTGTAATGCTCTCCACAAAAGCATCCTCTCGATCATTTTTACCATTGAAAAAAAAGCAAAAGCCAGGCCAAAGTAATTTTTTTTAACAATTAAAAAAATTATTTTGCATGCATATTTTTATAGAAAAAATTTATCACACAAATATTATTAATTTTAATTAATTTTATTTATATTTAATTATAATATTAATAAATTTAAGATTCAAGTCAAAATATTCTAACTTTTGCCACAACACTGAAAAGACACGCAAGCTAACTTGATTACTTTTCCGTAGTCCCTTGATTGATTGAAAGATGCCTCGTCGAGCACTAAAGCTAGCGTGAATCCAATGAAAGCATTGAGTCAACTAAAGGGTCCACATGGATCTCATGTGCGTGTTTCGGCGAATGGGCAAAAGCTGAACATTTCATGCTGATAACCCTTATCTGCTGTACATATGATTACTTCAATCATTTGGTTTAACATAAGATTTTTCCCTCCCGCATGCGCTGCCTGCTGGCGGGAGCCAGCCATGCTATTAAGGCTGTGGACAAGGGTGGTTAGCAGCTACGGAAGACAGACAAATCTTGACTATTCAATTAAATGATACAAAAGAAGATTTCCAACTCCACCTGAATTCAGACGTTGATTCCAACCCCATATGGTCAATCGATGATTTCAGAAGCTTTCCAACAATTATTATTATTAGAATCATGGTGCCATGCAACATCAGACGATAGACAGAGATTCCAAAACCGTAAAAGAAAATGGAAATGACAATTTGAGTTGCCCTCACTTGTCAGATCTGAAAAATATCCTCACGCCCATGGTGGTAAGACATATTGTGACCCATACGACTCTTTTGTGTGTTTTATCAAGTACTAATTTATTTGATGAAATTATAACTGATTCAATAAATAATTCAAATGCTTGACTTTTATTGTTTAACAAAGAAACATGACTCTTAAATAGACATCTGTGTAAGTCAAAAAATATGACTCTTGACATGTATTAAAGTATTAATGGGAGACCAACTTTTCTTCTTGTAAATAAGACATTTTCTCTATCTTCTCTATCCCTTCCATTAGTACAATGGTAGATCACTTAGCGTCACAGAGTACAAATTATGGTTTGCGTTCTTTCCATTGTTATTTATTTTTCACGTTAAAGATTTTATAAAGATTTTTTTTTCCTCTTAATTGTATGAAAAACATGAAATTTCAAGATCCATCATTAAAATTATTTTATATCTAATTATTTATGCACAAAATTAATATAATCACGTCTTACAACGGTGTTAGAATATAAAAGAGTTAAAAAGTGTTGAAAACAAAAGCTAAAACTCTCTGGTTTGGCCATATTCATAGAACTCGGCAATTGTAATAAAAGGCATCTTCTTTTCTCAGCAATCTCCAGGAACTATTGTGCAACGTCGACTCTAAAACTCCAAGGAAAATGAAATGATTGTCGGGAATCACGTTTACAGAAGAGAGATTTCAGCGGTTTATTGTTTCATCTCATGAAAACTGAGAAACTCTGGCCTCATGCCAGGTTATTCTGCACCTGAAGATCTGCTTCCACTCTTAGAATCTGATTTAAGAATGACAAAGAAGGCCAGCACATGTGATTTTCAACGGCAATATCTGTAATTTGAAAGACAGTTTTCTCGAAATTTAGTAGTTCCAAGATGCTTGCCTTCTGTTGCCGTATTGTTTCTTGCATAGAACTTTTCTTAAGCTGTCTAGAAAGTCTGATCATCGTGATTGGAATGTAGCCTGACCCGAACAGCAGAGTATTTAGCCAGAGATAGACTTTAGCCCTCAAAACCAATGTAAAAGCGTCCGGCTCACGAGACTCTTACAATATAGTCTTGAGAGTGGGGGCTTCTTTCACGTAGAGACCACTAAAACTTGGTGATTTCCAATCACAATGGAGTAATCTCGTACGCAACATCTTGAAGGCAAATGGTTTAACAGTCAATCCTTGCCAAAGATGGGCTGGAGTGCTCCTATTGGCAAAACTAGGATTAGGTTTGATACATACGGTTTGCTACCTACATTAAATTGAATTGCACAACTTTTCTAAAATGGTTGGTTCAGTCATTTTCTAAAGCTTGTTCAATTTGGATTGTAAGTTCCAACACGGAAAATAAGTTGACTTAAAAATGAATACATCGTAGATCCCATAACCTTATCCTGTTGTCACCTGTATATTAGTGGTTAAAATCTATGTTTCCACTCTTCGAGGTGGTAATCAGGTGGCAGTAGAATTTGTATTTTTTTTTATTGACTTGATTTTAAATTTTCTTTGTTTCATCTTTAAATATAAAGTAAAATTTATGTTAAGTATGTAGTATTAAATTACAAATTCAATAATCTAATAATATTTAGTGATGAATTTTTTATGAAAAATATTAAATTAAATTGTTAATTAATAACCTTAATTTTAGTCTATAAGTGTAACTGCAATCGTACCCAATAAAATACTTTTTTCCGTGTTTCTTAGATTCCAGAAGAGTACAGCTCGGTCCGGGACCGTGGCACATTCAATGGTGATTGAAACCTTCACGCGTTTGCAAGTAAACAGACATAAAACCAGTAACAGCTGTCTCAAACTAGATTTCGCACTTCGCATAACTTTAGCTCAGAAAACATACTTGTTGCCTGAGATTCCCAAGCGAATCTTTTTCTGTATCAATCTCCCGCTGGTTAATGCTAAAACCACGCTCAAAAATAGTAACCGCATTCTAGACATTAGCTGCTGCCAGCCACCATTTCCACTGGACAACAACAGTATTTCCCATCACCAACCAATCAAGCAATGCAAGGTCAAGGCACAAAATGAGAACAAAAATGGCAGGGGAACAAATGACAAAGAAACATTCTTTCGCTTTTATTAATGCAGTAATCGTGTTCATATGTACAACAAAGATTTGTGGATTTCTGATTTTCTTTCATCCAACTGAAAGGCCAAGATTGCCCTTGCAACAAATATCCTCCTTATCCAGATGTACACACACAGACAGGTTACAAACAAGCCAAAAAGGCGTCTTCAATGAAAATGTTGAAGAAGACAAAATGGACTGTAAAGATTCTCGTTGCCATGAAGTAAAGATTCCCCTAAACCCAAAACGAGATCTGACAGCACAAATCTCCAGAGACCCAAATCTCTCTTCCCAATCTATCTACAACAAAACAACAAATCGTAGTTTATCTACACAACCCATCTACTTCAAACCTCTGTTTCCATGAATAGCCCCTTCTTGGTAGGGGAAGCAAATAAGGCCACTGATATATCAGCTAAACTCTTTTTCCCATTTAATCTCGACCTGTGAGCCCTTGATTGCTTTGGTGCATTGGGTGCTTCAATCTCATCGAACTCATCTGGACTCCCAAAGTTAAGCCGGGCTCGAAAAGCTGGAATCTTTGTAGGCGTGGAATAGGCAAAGTGCCATTTTTTCGCAATAACAGTCTGTTGAAGAAAAATGCCAGACATCCCCATCAAATCAATGAGCAAATGAAGCCAAGGATTAAGCAAATTTTAACCGAAACAGTGAACAATTGACACTTACAGCTTCTCTGATTGCTTTCGATACATGGAAAAGCTGCTTCAAATCTTTATGATCTACCCCACAGAGAATCTTAATCTGTATGCCAAAATTAGGAACACCCATCAACAATCATTCAAATATACACTGAAAATTGAAGCACCAAGCTAGAATTTCAGAGTACTAACCAGGATATCTTGAGGCAGTCTTTCAATGGAGGACTTCTCGCCCTCATCTTCAGCATCCAGACTCATTATTCTTCTCCCACTGCAAAACTTCTTCGGGGGAGTTTCAGGACACGAATCCAGAGTCAGCAAGTCAACATCGCCATCATTCTTCGATATCAAAATCCTTTTCCTCCCAAAAGAGCGCGTGTGTCTCACGAATTCCCTCAGCACAAAACCCTTCTCTTCTTCTCCCTTCATCCTCCCACCGTGATTCAATTTCATTGAACTGCATCTCTTAGTCTTACCCAGCGCCATCTCCACCCCACAATCGAAGAATCAAAAACCAACCCAGAAATTGAACACCTTTTGTCAAGAAAACCCAGAAGCGGGATATATAGTAACAGACCTTCCAAGGAGCAGAGTCGAATGATAGAGATTGTTTAGTGAGAGAGCGTTTCTGTGGAAGTAAACAAAAAACAATTGGAAACAAAGCCACTGCCTTCAAGGTTGAGACTTTCAGAAGTTACTTACAAAAATGTAAACTTTCTCCCATATATATACATAGAGAGAGAGAGTGTGTGAAAAACTATACTTAATGTGCGAGAAATTACTGGAGGTTTCCAAAAAAAAATATATTCCTTCCTTTTTCTTTCTTGGGTTGCTTTGGGTAGACCCCAAAAAACAAAAAACAAAAAAAAAAAAAAAAGTTTAAATTAAAAATTAAAAAGTTTAATGTTATCCTTTTGGCGGTTAAAAGAAAAACAAGAGTTGAGGGGGGGGAACTAGCCGTTTGAGTTGAGGATACGTGGCGGACAATGAGTGGATTTACGAAGCTGCTTGGAGGGTGATGACGTGGTCCAATGGTCGGTCCAAGTCGGCGGTCGTCGGTTGTTTCCTTCAACACGTTTTTGTGTTCCGGTGCGCTGGAGATTTCTCTAGAGTCACCCTACTTTGTGGGCCCGGGGGGAGATCTCAAAGGCGGTTGGTGAGAAGGTGGGAGGCCGTTCGATGATGACCAATGTCTTGTTTGACGGAGGCGGCTGACTGCTGTTTCCAGTTGCCAAGTTTCACACGTCGTCGTTGCCTGTGCATCCTAACTCACACATCGAAACCGATATCAATAAAAATAAAATAAAATAAAAGAGAAGGAGAACGCGAGGTTGGACCACCGCCAAAACCAGTAGTGTCTATATATTAATAAAAGGTCGATATGTTACTCAAAAACAAAACAAATTCACAATTACTCCAAACAAAGACAACAATCACCAGTCCCTGTTGGATCACTTACTAGTACCAAATCCTTTCATGCAATGGATTGAGAGAACTTCCATCCTTGGAATACTGATACAAAGATACAATTGATCTTTGAGAAGCTCTCAAATGCTTAAGATAGGAACAATATATTTCCATTGCTTCCATGCCAACCTTGGCACCTGTACCCTTTGCAGTGACTAGAACTAGTTGCTCCAGGTTGACTGCTCTTTGCAGGAAATATTTTGCAAGGTGTAATTCATTTTTTTCAAACTTGTATCCTGCCAACTTGATTTGTTTGAGATGGCCAAGAGGTGGGCGCAGTCGCCCAAAATCTTCTGCCTGATGAAATTTCAAGTAATCCCTTTCCTCCACGGTAAAATCAGTTAGCTGCCCAAAAAAATAAAAAAACCCACGTCATATCAAGATTAGGAGAATTATTTAATCATCATCATATATTATTATTAGACCTTTAATTACAAACATATGATAATATTGTAATTTTTCTCAATAAAGTCTCTAATCATCCTAATTTGTATTTGTTATAAATAATCACATTATTTGCTAAATACTAGGAGTTGGTATCTTAACTTTCTATTATTTTGTTTTCTTTATTGTTTCAATGAAATCTTCCTGATAATAATTGTTACTAAGAGACATGAGAGAGTAAAGAAAAAAGAGATAGATTTGAGAGATTATAGTGAGAGAGAAGGAGTGAGAGGAGAGGGAGTACAGTGAATATACTTGAAAAAACCAAAAAGTAATTCTAAAAAATTTGATTTTGTTTTTTTTTTTCCTCATTTTTTTCTTAAAAAGGGCTTTCATATTTTAAATAAAAAAATAAAAAAAAAAATGAAAAACGTGATCATAATAAACAAGCACTGAAAAAGTAATATGTGATAAGAATATTTGAGACTGATAGACATGACAACATTTATCTTTATAACACATGAAGAGATCAGTGGGCCAAAATTCACACACACACACACATATATAATTAAAATAACAAAATTACAAAATTAAAGAATTAAATCGAAAATAAATTAATTGGTTTCAAAAATTTAATGTATAAATTACATTTGTTCTTTACAAATTTTTATATTTAAGAATCTTTCTATGATATATTGGTTATCAATTAATAAATCCTTTATATATATATATATATATATAAATAACTAACAATCATTTAGCCTTTCATATTCTATATGATGGCGCAATTGATTTTTGATAATATTCATTGCAAAGAAAGCTCTTCCAACTGTAGTTACTGTTACGAACAAGATCAAAGCTAACTTCAAACTAGAAGATAGATCGTTCCAGTCGATTCCTTTTTATGCAAGTTTTGTCCATAATATATTAACTCAGATTAATTTAACAATATGACTGTCATAGTTAATTGTTTATTTAAAAAGTATCAAATAATTCAATAATTTAAACTTAACATAATCATTCATAATAAATTAATGGAAAAACTTAACCAAATCACAATTATACTCGGGTAAGTTGTGACAAACCCACGTGCTGGGTTTTATTATTTAATTAGTATTGCAACTCTCAATCTTCTATGAGTCTACTTTTTAGTATTAATTAATTTAGAAAAAGTACTAAACAATTGAATTTCTTAAGATATTATGAATTAATTATTATGAAATAAATATTAACCCCTCTTGATCAATACTTAAAGTATGAAATATCAGTCCTGGTTGGGCAATGATTATGATTTATTATTATTATTATTCTTTACTCTTTCTTTTTTCTTTTATTTGTTAAGTGATTTTCTCTCTTTTATACGTAACTTGGTTAAATTAGATTGTGCTTAAATTAGCAAATTCTAAGGAGACTAAGGTTAGAGCTCTAATGCATCTTAATATTTCTTCCTAGCTCATAGCAAGAGGTAAAATTCACTTATTTAAGTTTTTATTTTTATTATTTTATAGCCCATAATTGTCAGGATTTCTATTATTCCCGATTTTAAGAATGATTTTTTTTTAATTTTTTCAAAAATGATATATTTCAAGTTTGACAAGGTTCTTCACATTAAGCCCCTTTTGGAGCCATTATACAAATTTTTGGTTGAGGTAGGGAATTTTATTCTTACATAGATGTAGTTAGTACAAGCATTAGTCTATATGTTAAATATTTTTTTTTCTCTTTTTTCATTTCTTAAAAATTATCATAATAAAATTGTTATTTATTACCAATACAGTTTCATTGTGCCCGTTTGAAAGAATTCTCACTGTTGTATACTCATTTTCTAACCTCAAAGCAGCATGTAGGAGGCCAATATTATTTTTCAAAAATTTTAACTTCTTAATAAAATAAAAACCATGTATATAACATGGATCCTAAACAAATCAAATGATTCATATATGCTATATTTTATTTTGTTTTTCGCGAATCCCGAGGTAGATTCACTCATGCTTACGTCATTCTACATCAAATTATGTTAATGTAACTATAGTTTTTATCAACAAAAATCACTGAACTAATCATATTTAATAATTGGCTTACAAAAGGCAGTTAAAAAAGAAGAAAAAAAAAAAAAAAAGCACTTAAAAAGAGCATACTAGGATACTTACATCAATGAATATCTTTTCTAGGCTTGGGCAATGCAGAAGAAAACCAATGACATCGTACATGTTGCAAAAGGTTGCACCTTCCATATAGAATTGGACTTCCTTCAAATTGCGAAAGCAGTATCGCATCTCTCGCAATTTCCCATCAACAATTCTTCGACTTAGAGCCTACCAAGATCAACAACACCGAAAAACAAACAATAAACTTCAATCATACAACAAGAACTAGCAAGTGACTAACGAAAAAAAGAAAAAAAAGGACATAAATCGATGAGGGCGTAACGAGAGAGATTTACCTCAAGGAATACACTAGTTATGGTGAGAACTTGGACATGGGTCAGATGATACACAAGATTTCTTAGCACAGCGGGGCACAAAAAGCTTCTCGAAGGTGTGACGTTGATCATCACGTCATTCAATTGCATGAGATCACGAACTTTTAGGCCGGAAATGTGACCAATATAATGGAAGGAACGTAGAGTTGGGGCATTGATGTCGATTTGAGTGATATGCGGGCAATTCCCAACTCTTAATGTCTTAAAACATTTTTTGTTTTGAGCAAAGAGCTTCAATTGAGAAATTCTGGTGCAATAGGCCAAATCCAAGATCTCAAGAAAAGGGCAGTGGTAAAACAAAGCATGGAGGGATCGGGAAGTTATTGACATTTTCCTGAGGACAAGAGTGTGCAAGAGGCTCAAACCTTTGAACTCTGTCGGAAACTCAATTTGGCAATGGTTGAGCTTCAGACTTTTCAAGGTCTCAATGTCAAAATATTCAGGAGAGAGCTTAAGAGGATTCGCTGGTTCATCAAAATCCAAATCAAGCTCTTCAAGTCCCTTTTGAATGGCAATTTTGATCCACTTTTGAACCATTACAACCTCACCATTTGGACGAAAACATAGTTGAAGGGTCTCGATCTTAGGCCCTGTATGATTCTCCAAAACACGGCTAACAACCGAAATATAATGACCCCGGTTGTTTCGCCTAACAAACTGACTGCCAAAACATAGTTTGCGGCTGAATATCCAAGTCTTTTGGAATCTTTTTGCAAGAACTCCAAGTTTTGCAGCATCTTTCACAGGCAAGAATGAAAAGAGATATTCAAGAATATCATCATGAAAATGATTGTAAGAGACAACAGAGTCAATAGAATCGCTAAGACCATGGCGTCTTGAATTTTTTGTTCTCTTTTGGGAAGGGGCCATTGAAAACACCAAAATATCCTTCAAAGAGTGTACCAAAACAATGAGGGTGGCTTGACAAAGTCTCTGATAGATATGGGGCACACACACACACACACACACACACACACACACACACACACACATACACGCACACACGGAGATATATATATAAAAGAAGAGAAATCGTGAAGGAAGACCATATGGGATTTAATGCTTCTCCTATTCTGCAGCTTTTTTCCCTTAAGAATTCATGAGGATATTTATGTTTCCAACCTGGGTTGCCTTTCTAGACTCCTGCATGCATTGCAGCCAGGTACCCAAAGCAATGACTTTAAGGGAATAGTGGGTTATATGCAAAGAAGGATTTGGTTTTAAAGTGTGGAGTTATGAAGGTGGATATTGTTTGGACTGGAAGATGACAATGTTAGACCAAGTGAAAGTCTTGTTTTGGAGATGCCATTGTCGTTTTCTTTTTACTTTTTTTTTTTTTTTCTCTCTTTTTTGTTTGGTGCCTTTTGCTCTTAAGAGATTTTGCTCGCATAAATGATTAGTGGTTTGTATGATAGGTATTAAAAGAAAAGGAATAACAGGTCTAAAAATATTGCAAAAAATTCTTTGCACTCAGAAAGAAAAAAAAAAAAAAAAAGAATAAGTATATGTTTGGTTTTAGTTTTTTTTTTTTAAATATTGTATTAAATGTTTTGATAATTTCAATATAATTTTAAACATTTTGATTTGTTTCCCATTAAATCTAATCAATAATGAAAATTAGTTAAACAATTAATTTAATATATTAATCGAATATTAAAGTTGTATTTCACATTCAAAACTAGTTTTAAAATCACCCAAAATCAAAGAATTGGAACGAAAAAAGAATTTTTTTGTATCTTTAAAGTATTTAGTGTTAATTTTGCATAAAAAAATATTTTTGATACATATTTTATTTTTTTTTATTTAATCAATTTATTAAATTGACAATTTAACTACTTTCTGATTCAACTCAACTTAAAAAAAAAAATGAAAAGATTTATAATTAAATTAAAACTACTAATATATTTATGAATTAATTTTTTGAATTGGTTACGATTTTTAGATCTAGAAAACCACGATTAACCGAAAAAAAAAAAGAATTATTAATAACAAATAAATGTCACTGGAAGCAAAATTATATCGCAGTTGAAAATGATTCCTGAAACTCAGTTGAATATAGTGTAAAATATTCGTATATCCATGCTGTTTAAGTGCTCAAGTGCATTTTCAAGCGCCAAGGAAAAATTATATTGGCAAGGTTTGCGCATTCAACCTGATCATGTTTGACTAATGACAAATTGGCCTTCCAGGGGCACCATTTGTTGCCCACTTTATGCTCATGAGACTCCTGGAAGATGGTCTCTTTCCACAAACGATATGTACTACACCAATCAATTTTATTTTCTACTAAATGAATATAGTTCCAACAAATCAATCGATAATTGCCATCGCTACAATGCGGAACCTTTCAAATATGGGTCATCACGAAATTTTGAGTACGGCGGAAGATCCAGAGCTTTTTCTGCAATTCTTCCGTCCCCGTGAATCTTCCCTACCAAGCTCTCCAGTGATGGGAAATTGGTCTGTTATTGATCCAAGGTCTAACTTCAGTTAAAAGGACAAGATGGCGAGACTTGGACAGGAATAAGAAGGAAACAAGATTGCATAAGGGATACCAACAAGGTAGGTTAATGGCCACACCTCAGGTCGAATATAGCCGACTATAACAAGACGCAACTCCTCGCCATAGAAATCACCATCAAATTTGTGAAGCAACCATGGCTCCTGCAATTTCAGGATTAGGACATTGAAAATTGTATTAAGAGACATCCTATAAGTCAACATTGCACTCACTATGGTCTTTTCAGAGTTGTTAAAATACGGGTTCCAACCAATACTCATGGCCATTTTGTAAACACCTCTAGTTGATAATGCAGCCCAACCAAAATATACACCCGAGGGATGTTCTGACAGTAAAGCTGAGTAACCTTGTGTGGATAAGTTAGCTGAAGCAATGAAAAAACGTTACTAGAAGATGAATCACAATAAAGTTTTCAAGTAACACAGGATAATCAAATCAGAAGCACAAACATTAGAGCTCGCACGTAAAATGCCTAAGTATAACCTCAAGTTGCACATGAGCAAGGTATTCATGATTTGTAGGGAGGCACTTGTGTCTCCACAAAATGAGACTAAAGCAAGTGTTGGATTTAATGCTGGTGTTAAACATTATAAATTGACTCACATACTCCTGACAATGAAACCAACAACATTTTGAGTCCATAGAAAATTGATTTTGTTGCTCTTTAACAGCAACAACAATAACAAAGTCTTAATCCCTCTTTTCGTTTTTTTTTTTTTCTTTTTTAAATTTTGAATAAGATTCTTTTAAAAATCAATCTGTTGAATATAATCACTAAAAAATAATGACAAGTTCACAATACCAGTAGGGATCCCAAGAACCTTTGAGCCACGTCCAAAGCCCTTAATTACAGGGCCACCAACATGCCACGGTTCTATTGGCAAAGTACCTTCTATCCCTGCAAGCACAGTTCAGTTTCTATGATAAGCACTGCAGACAAGACACAAGAGGAGACTTGCTAAATCTAACTGCAATAGTTATACAGGTCATGGGAACTTACAATCTTCAAATGGAGGTAAGCCCCACTTTTTAGGTTGGAAATCAAGCAGAGAGTTGATCACTTCATCTGCAGCCATATAAAGATGGGATTGTTTTGGAAGAGAAGGTACAGCAACTACTCCCATACCAGCAGCCTTACCACCCAATACACCTGGCCTGAGGTAGATATAGCCTTCCAGAATCAATACATGATACAAATGATAGAAAGGAAGCATTCATTTGCACTTTCAAGTGTTCTGTATATTGACAAGGAACAATGTTTACTAGTTTAGCGATGAAAATAGCACATGGGCACAAGAGGTAATGTTGATAAAAATAATAAAAGCCTAACAATATCTCCCACGTTAAAGCACCAAAAACATTGAGATTGCTCAACTGTTGAACCCGCTAAAACTATCAACCATACTGGTAAAGGCAGCTGGTGTACTTCTTTAGCATACTCTATCAATGCTACAGACAATAGAAGACATCAAGGTTGCCAGTCATTTTATGTTGTGACCATGAACTTGAATAAATATTTCTTTTCCAACACTAAAAGGCACTTTAGTTGTCAAAAAGTTTGTTAGTAACAAAAGAAAAAAGAAAGTAGATCATTCATGGGTGCCAAAGAGCCAAATTATTTCTTCTATGAAGTTCTAGATAGAGATGGCTTCTTTGATAAAAGTGGCTTTTACAGGTGTGACATTCACAAGGGACTCAATGTTACTCTAAGAGCACCAGCAGTGAAAGTGGAGCAAGGGAAGAGATCAGAACAAATCTGTTTGTTAACTCACTTACAGGGAATCTTCAATAACCAGGCAATCAGAAGGTTCCAAACTTAACCTTTTAGCTGCTTCCAAAAATCTTACATGACAAGTTCAAAAGGTTAGAACATAAGTATGCACCAATTGAAGTATTCAATGGATGTTTCAATGACACAGAAGAATGAACAATATGCTGACAAAATTTTACATCTCGGGAGATGGCTTTGGTGCTACTACTTCATCACCAGCAATGATGGCGGAGAAGGATTTCTTCCAACCTGTGAGAAGGAACCATGATCACAGGCTCATATATGGCTTGTCTATAAATTAAGTCACACTGA
Source organism: Rhizophora apiculata (assembly GCA_037832385.1). Lineage (NCBI taxonomy): Eukaryota > Viridiplantae > Streptophyta > Magnoliopsida > Malpighiales > Rhizophoraceae > Rhizophora > Rhizophora apiculata. The sequence goes on along the minus strand of CM075438.1, from coordinate 3,426,643 downwards.
CTAATTACTAGAATACACGAAAATAAAGTGACCAGTGTGATCTTAAGAAAAGTATACCCTGGTGATAAGAAATTTTGGATTCTATGCTTGTCCTTTGAGAGTTTGAAGCCAATGCCATAGGCACATTGTGTAGGCTCAAATGTTTAATCAATCGATTGGCACCTGGACAGAGTTTAATATTGCACCACCTGAAATTATTTAAAAGAAAATTTTGATTATAAATATACACAGCCCATCTGAAAGAGAAATACAGGTAGAAGCTAAAAGCATGCAAGTAGAACCAGCTCTCCATAATCAGCAAAATAAATTTTCATAATGAGGCCATAAATATTCAGATACCAGACACAAACTTTTAAGACAAACACTATCAGAGACCTTTTGAACAAGTGATATACACGAGTAAAGGTGTGGTATGATTACTGATCTGAGAACATCGGGGTGATTTCGGTAAGAAATTCATCCGCTCCACACGCTAGTCCATAATCTTCAACTAAAGCAGCAGCAGCTTCCAAAGGTGTCTTTCCTATAATTTTATTAGCTTTTCTTTCATCCCACTGTTTCCCATACTTCACCATGAAAACTCTTAAAACATCGTTTACTATACCATCTGCAATGTAAATTGAAACAAACAATGTAATTAAATACAGAGATATAAGGACACTAAAAAAAAGAAACAACCTACTGGAACGTCACAAAACCATAATGGAGCTATATTCCTGAAGATGGATACCGAAACTGAAACCAATAAATGATGGAATTCAAGTCAAGAGCACAAATTGACCTGTATTAAGAAGAGTGCCATCCAAATCAAGAATCACGCCAGAGATTAACTTCTTCAAAGTTTTAGCCATTGAAATGTTAGAAATCACAAATCTCAGTCAACAACCTTGATACCCCACCTGAGAAACAATCTGAAAGAGGCACAAGAAATCAAACAATCAAAACCCAGAATCAAGCTTAGCTCCATCAATCAAATGGCAAACAAAAGATCATAAGAACTCGAATACCCAAGTTGTCATTTCATCAAACAGCAGACCGCCAGATACCCTTATCCAAAGAAAGGAAAAGATCGCAACTTTTCCAAGTAGTTCAAGAAAACGAACACAACTCAAGTTATTGCAAAGCTCACGTTGAAAGTATAGTGTTGTTGATACGACATCAAGAATAATCTAAAGTGATTTAGATACTAGGACATTCGAGATTGGGATAAGGAGAGAGACGGGCTCGCACACACATATGATTTGAGATTGAAAAAAAAAAAAAATTATTAGTAATTGTCGTATACTGCTTGAAATAAGATTGTTTCCAAAACATTTGGATAATTTTTTTTACTCTTTTTTTAATATATATATATATAACATATTTTATTTTAAATTTGATATTAATTCACACTTTATATTTTTTAAATATAACAAAAATTATGTTAACATTTGAGTTCAGTAAGTAACAATTTACATATATTTGTTAAAAATATTTGAAAAAAATTAAATTCAAATATAGATATTTAAACCTTGACACGAGCAGCCTTTGCAGCTACCAGAACTAGCTTCTCCAAGTTAACTGCCCTCTGCAGGAAAGATTTGGCTAGTTGTAGTTTGTATATTTCAAATTTGTATCCTGTCAACTTGATTGCTTTGACATGGCCAAATGGTGAGTGTAATTTCTGAAAATCTTCCATCTGATGAAATTTGAAACAATGCCTTGCCTCAAAAGTAAATTCTGTCAACTGCAAAAAGAACTCGAAATCACATCATGTAAAGAATTAGGAGAATCATCTGATCATGCTTTATTATTAGACCTTTAAGCACAAATGCAAGATCATACTGTAATATTTCTTGAAAACAAAAAAGTCCATCTTAAGTTGTATTTGTTGGTTTATGCAATTGTTTCATTACTTTTTATTATTTTTCCTTTTGTAATTTTTTTATTGACATTTTTTTTAATAATTATTATTAAGAGACATGAGAGAGTGCAGAGAAAAAAAGAAATGAGAGATTATTGTGATACAAGAGGAGAGAGTGAAGAGAGAGTTTCACATTGGAAGGAGGAAGGAGCACAGTGACAGAAAGTGTAGAAAAGATAGAGTGTGTGTGTGGAGAGAGAAAAAAGATTGATTGAAGAGCTAGAGGAGAGAGAAGGTAATGAGAATGTGCATAGAGAAAAAAAAAAAAAAAAAGGAAGAGATAAGATAATACATAGAATGACAAGAAAAAGTAAAGAGAGGAGAAAGTGTAGGGTGAAGACAAAAAGAGAGGATAAGAAGTCTAGAGAGAGAGAGAGAATGTATGTGTGTGCAAAATAAATTATAGAAAGAGAAATTATGATGAGAGAGTAATAAAAAAATTACTATAATTAAAGGATAAAATATGGATAAAGTAGAGAAGATGGAAAAGAAATTTAGAGATAAAAGAAAAAAGAATAAAAGGAAGAGAGAAGAGAAAGTAAGGAAAAAAAATGTATTGGAAGAAGATAAAATATTTAGTAAAGGAGAATATAGAAAATGCAACTCAAGAAAGAGTGTTATTGTGATATAAAAGGAAAAAAAATGAAGAAATAATTTCATGGCATGTGGAGAGAGAAGCACGGTGAGATAGGGAAACGTGAGGGTTGAAAAAGTAATAATAATAATAATAAAAAAAAAGACTATTAGGGGAGGAAAAAGATTTATTGAAGAGCAAGAGGAAAGATGAGGTCATAATAACCTTGTAAAGAAATAAGATAATGCATAAAGAGATTAAAAAAAGTCGGAAAGAGAATATACAAAAAAACATAATAAAATTATAGAAAAAAAAAAGAGAGAAAAATTGAGTGAGATAGCAAAGAGAGACATGAGAAAAAAAATCACAAAGAAAATATATAAATAAATAAAAGAAAAATATAGAGAGATGTTAAATTATATTTATATAATTAAAAAATAAAAATAATTATAAAATTTTTGATTTTATTATTTGGATAAAAAATTATTTATTAAATTATATTCAGATAAAACAAATTATTTGTTGCTTATTTCATAAAAAAAGAAAAAAAAAAAAAGAAAAGAAAACCAACAAGTCTTTAAAAAGTAATATGCCATGTGAATATTTCATATTAATTGACTTGACAACTTCTACCTTTGACAGCAAATCCAAAATTCAATGGGGCAAAAGTTCACGTATTCATAGACAATAAAAATAAAAAAAATTCAATGAATATTAAAAATAGTCAAATAATTAGTTTCAAATATTTAATACAAAAATTACAATTGTTTCTTCTAAAATTTCATATTTAAAAATTTCTTTATAATTTTTTGATTATCAAAGCAGTGGAATACATTTTTTTCTTTATAAACAACTAACAATCATTAATTATTCATCTTCTTTCTGATTACACAATTAATTCTTAATAATATTCATTACTAAAAATTTTCTTCCTACTAGAGAAAGTGTGGTTGTGTAACAATTTACTTTGTGAAGTAATGTGACAAAATTAATATTATCAATCTGAAAATTTCATGGAAGAAATAAATGACATAAAGTCATGATAAACTTATATCGATGATTCCAATCAAAAAATGTTTTAAGCTATCATTTCGTTTGATGTTGCCAAATCATTATCTACAGAGTAATACTTTTTCTTTTTTATTTTTTTTTTAAGAGTGAAGTATGATGATATTAATTTTAATTTATTATATAAAAATATGTATGATCTTAAAAAAAAAAAAAAAAAAACTCTTATATTTAAGAGTTTAATTCTCCTCCTACATGTTTTATCAATTCACAATCCACCTCTAATCGTTTTTTCAATTACTTGCCCCTTTAATTTTACATTAAATTGAGTTGGTTTAGGATGATTTGTGAGTTTGATCAAGCTTTGCAAATTGTAATTTTCATTTGCAAAATCGTTGTGAAAAATAAGGAAAAATGAGACACTGAGGTAAAAGGGCAAAACCAATGGCCAGTAATTGAAAAAGAGGCCGGAATTTTTATTTTCAAACTTTTATGAAAAGTGTTAGAAACTCCAACATGGTCAACAATTTCACTGTTGACCCGCTCTACTCCTCATTCGACAATGCCTCTCTCACCTTGTCTCCTATTCGTGTTATATCTTTATGCCGTATTGTATTCGGATTTGACTTATTTATTTATTTGGATTTAATTTGTTAGGGTTTATACATAAATTATTATGCTCTTTCAATGCTTCATCGTCTCTCTGTCTCAATTTAGGGCCTCTAATAGATGCCTCTTAGTATAATTTCATTTTTTTGGGTATAAGGAAAATATTTATATTCAAATAGAGTTTACAAAAAAGTTTACAAAAAAAAATAATATTAAAAGTGAAAACATACATAAAATATATACATAAATGTCATAAAAAATAAATAGTTTTAGGTTAAATGTAATGTGTAATAATTGATTAAAAGTGAAATGAGATGGTGAATTAACAAAAATATTTTTAATTAAATTTAAAGAATAATAGTCTATTGAAATTAAAATTATGTTGTGAATTATTAATTTTTTTAATGTTAAAATAAAATAATTAAATATTAAAAAATACTTACAAAATTACAAAACATATTACTAAATGATTTTTCACATTTAATTAAGGAGAGATACGGTTAGCATTTTTTTTTTTCATTTAAATAAATACTTCAGGTTATTCTTTTTTTTAATCTTTCTCTGCTTTCATTTTGAAAAAAGCCTCATTATCGTCAATTTCCCTCCATAGCTAGACAGAGCTATACTATCTCAGGCTGCGCCACTCGCCGCCGTCTTCTTCTATCTTCTTCTACTTCTACTTCTACTTCTTCTTCTTCGGCTGCTGTGTTCCGTATCTTTCAACGGAACGACGCCGTCTAAAAAGCTGTCGTTTGTCGTCAAGCAGTGCTTCAACCTCCTAGGGTTTCACAACTTGGAGCAATGGAAACTGACGAGGAGCAGCGAGTGCTTCCATTTCAGCTTCAATTCGACAAGCCTCTCCCATCTCAGGTCCTGAATTTACTCAATATAACCCTGTTCTTTTGCGATTCTTTAGACGTACTACGGCATTCGTGTTCAATTTCTTTACTTTTCCTTTTGGATTAGATCAAAATCGCAGAGTGGAATCCCGAGAAGGACCTTCTGGCCATGGTGACAGACGACTACAAGATTTTGCTTCATCGGTTCAATTGGCAGAGATTATGGACCGTCTCCCCTGGTTACTATCCTTCTCTGTTCTTTCTTTGACGATTTCCTTTTTTTTTTTTGTGTTCAATTTCTCAATTCTATGCTAGTCTTTAGATATTAACTCTTTTTAGTTGTTACTTTTTGGCTAATATGCTTCAGTTGCTTCTGGTAAATAATGGTAAGAACCTCCTTTTTATATAAAAGAACTCTTCAGAACTTGTTGGTTAGGTTAAAGTCACATAGACAAGCCAAGCCCCTCCCCAAGATGTAATTAAAATGTACTTTTCTCATAAAATAGGTTTGATTATGCATATGAAATGTTTAATATCTTCTTAATTTGCTGAACTTTCTTAAATTATTAAGGAAGGTGCATTATGTCCTTGTGCTGGCGTCCTGATGGTAAAGCAATAGCTGTGGGGCTTGAGGACGGGTCTATTTCTTTGCATGATGTTGAGGTCAGCAAGCTTTTGTTCATCCTTGCACACACACACACACACACACGCACACATACACTCATACATCCATGTCCTGTCTTGTGAACTGCTGTTGTGGTATTCTAATGTGCTGTGATGCATTTCCCGCAGAATGGAAAGCTTTTAAGAAGGGTGAAGTCCCATAATGTTGCAGTTGTCTGTCTTAACTGGGAGGAGGATGCACAGCTGATTGCAGTATGCATTTTTCTTCTAACTTCCACAAAATTACATCAGTCAAGACATTTTTAGGGCTCACATTTAGTTGGAGTACTAAAGTTTTCACCATGCCTTGTAAACTTCTACTTATTTGCTGCTTTGTTACCTTTTCCATCTGGGTTAAGCCATATGTTCCCCCCCTTCTCTCACTCATCCTTTTTATCAGCAAATTTTTGGTCTCATTGAGACTTTGGCTCCTAGGGTGATGATCATAACTTCTCGACATTTGAAGACCGTACTCCCCGCTTCTTCCCTCCTGCTCCACGAATTCCTCGGCTGCCAGGGATCATGTCTGGAGATACTGGTTTCATGGAAGATGGTGAAGATTCATATCGAGAGCTGTCAAATTCATCATACCAACGGTTCAATATTCTGTGCAGTGGAGACAAAGAAGGAAGCATATGCTTTAGTATATTTGGAATATTTCCAATAGGAAAAATTGTAAGTCACTTATCTTTTCTTCAAGTACCTACTTCAACTTTACTGTTAGCTTAGCTATTCATATGCTCAGCATTTACCCAATTTGTTTTGAACCCAATAAAACTTTGGCATTGTATTCTCAGTATCTTTGCATTTACATGGGCTCTTTTCATTATTTTTAGTCATGTTCCTTTGGTTTGTTTGATCAATATACAATTGTTAGCTTGGCAATGTTGGCTGGGTGACATTAGCATGAAACATAATGCTGAATTTGGGTACTGGGCTTCAAGTGCATAAGAAACTTAAAGGAGAGACTAAAGAAAGACTGGGCGCTAAAATACTTCTGCATAAAGATGAGAACTTTATGAATATGCTGAATAGTCTATGTGATTATGGTTTTATACAATTGCTTCTTAGTGACTAGAAAAATAAGAAGTAAAATTCCTTTAACAATCTAATGTTTTTCTTTCATATTTGTGATGACAACCACCTTTGGATTACCCCAAGGTATCTTTAAGAAATTTTATTGAAATATGGTCCATAGTGGGACAGCATACTACCTTGATAATTTAGTTTGTTGCAAGCATAATCATTTCTGTAAACACTTGGTTGTTAATTTTTTCCTGTCTCTCTTTTTTTTTTGTATCTAACACTTGCAAAATGTTATGCAGAATATACACAACTTTGCTGTTCCACTTCCCCTTGTGGATAAGCAAGCTATTTACTGGCTTTCAAATGCTTCCATTCACAAGGTATAATCATTATCCATTGGGAGAACCTCAAAGTTAGTGTAGTTTAGACAATAAGGTAATTATGCTGTATGCCTTTTAAAGAAGAATGAAAAAATGATAGTCTTGTATTTTTGCTGTTAATAGGTAGCTTTGTCAAAAGACCTCTGTCATTTGATCGTTGTTTGCTCAGGAAAATTGAATGAGAAGGTTGACTCCTGGGAGAGTCAAGTGGTTGAGTACAATGTACATGGATTGCATGGTTTAGTGCTTGATACTTCTATATTTTCAAGAAGGTAATGTAGTCAGAAACTGAGTTACAACCAGATTTTCTATAGAGTTGTACATTTGGAATTTGGCTCGCTGAGACATTTTATTCTTCTTTCCCATTATATCCTTTGTTATGAGATTGAAATTGCTATTTTTGAGTTGTAAGTTTGCCTTGTATTGTTTCACAGTTCCTAGTAATATGAATTTTGTGTTGTTGTTTTCTTTGCTTCAGGAAAAACCAGCTTCATCAGTTAGCCCAGCAAGCGTCTAACATTGAGGACTTAACTGAGGTTATAAGGGCATCATTATCAGTTATGTGCAAGCAGTGGTCGGATGCAATGCACACATTTCATGAGAAGTTTGATTCTCTATCCACCCTTATTATTGACCATGGTAACCATTGACAAAATAAGTAGATACAAGCTTATTGGTTAAACTTCCTGTCTGTTTTATTACTTCCATCAATTGCTTGTTGTCCAGCATTGATTGGATTGTATTGTGTGTAGGGCTCCATTGATTGGCTTGTATTGCTCAATTTATTGGCCTGCATTATTTTTATACAGACCTGGACTCAACGCCCCAGGAGGAATTTCTAAGCCTTCTGTGCGGTGCTCGGACTAGTCCACCAGTTCATCAATTTCTAGTTAACTCACTTGGTGAAGTGGTATGCTTGGTCTTGCATGATATTCCCTTTTCCTGAGGAGAAAATTTCATCACATGTTTGGTTCAGCAAGTTTTCATTTTCCATTTCTTTTCGGTTGAAAGGGTATGAAGCGTGTGTCGAAGGTTGTTTGTGGTGCAGGAAAAGAACTTCAGCAAATTGTCCTTGATCATCTTCAGGTGCAATATTCCTTATCTCTAAGTGGTTAATGCATTACTTTTGAAACATTCATTTACTTTTTAGGTCAGGGAGCGTCTTATTGAATGGACATAAAGTTGGTCAAATCATGAAAATGGATCAAACTGTGGTTTCATTCCTAGATTTTGCAAGTCCTGAAATTGTAGGTTTTGGCATCCAACTACTTACTTACATACGAAGATACATGCACCTACATACGTTCCCATATTGAAACATGTCTGTTACCATCTACACAGAGGCACACCTGTTATTTACATCACATTTTCCCCTTCTTTGTCTTCATCTGTCACAATTTGTTCTCTGGCATAGCTTTCTGTCTGCTAACATGAGGCTTGAGTCAAAACTGAAAGAGCAAATATTGATTTCCCCAGCCTGCTGCAGAAATTATTGGATTTAGGATGGGAGAACTCAGAGGCCTTTCAAGATGGCGTGCACACTACCAGGCTATTGGTTTAGATGAGGTGCTTATCAACAATGCAACAGAGAAGTCTGGTACGATGCTAGTACAAGTTGAACGGTTTATGAGGATCTTGTCATCTGTGGAGCAGCAGGTATTATGGATTGAACAAGTTAAAAATGTTAGTCATATCTTAGAGCAGTTGTTGAGCAAATCAAGTTATTCTTCATAAGACTTAGAAAGAATGAAGATTAAGAGAAACAGAAATGCTGAATTATTTGTTGTGTAGAACCACAGAATTTTTGCTAGAATGTGTTGTCCTCGTTAATTATATATGCAAGCTTTGACTGGCAGATTATAAGGCTTGCTTTGGAAACTTGTCGGAACATAGAGTAGTTTACTAAATATGTTTACCAATGCTACTCTTATATGAAGTTGTTAAAAGGCATATGAATCTACTAACATTACAAGGTTTTTTGTTTTTTCATGCTATGGTGTAATTTTGAATTCTCCTACTACAACTTTTAGATAAGTTATGGTCAATTGTCTTTTCTTTGAGAAGGAATGGAGATTTTTTTTTTTTTTTTTTTAACTTCTGTTTGCTGGTGCCAATATGTGAACCTCAGTTGTTGGGACTAAGGGTTGAGCAGTTCTACCTCCAAACCAAATGGCTGGTGGCTCAGGGATTGTATTATTCATAATTATGTACAACTGTTTCAATGTGCTGATGTTCATTTTCTGGAAAATGATACCGTGCAAAATGATCGTGATTGTTCCCTTTGCTTAAAATTATGCAAATTCTTATGCTACAACTCTAACATTTTGCCTTGTGCTTTTTATTTGCAGTTTTCAAATTTCTTCAATTGGCTTCTTAAATGTATCAAGCTACTAATGCAAGAACCAAGTGATCAGCTTCTGCCATACAATAGGTTTGTCTTTCAGGCAATTTTTTGCCAATCTGGTAACAGGCATGCATTTCACATTCAAAACCTTTATTTCTGGCAGCGAACTCGTTGTCATTTTCTTGAAGTTCCTGTATGATCAAGATCCAGTCAGGCAGTTGCTAGAGCCATCTGAAATTGATTGCGATATTGACGTGGACTTGTAAGTAATTTATTCAACCATACTTCTCATACTGTATTTCTTGGCACTAAAAATCTGGATTTTGATGTATGTCATCCGATTGTTATCATACAAGCTGTAAAGATGGTGGGCTCCATTTTCTGAAGTTGAAGTCAATAGATAGCATCTAAAAAGTTTCCCTTGCAAAATAAATTTTCTAGGAATCATCTGTTGATTTTCTAAAATATAAAGTATCTGATCTGTTAACCAGGGTTCCTGTAGAAATAGACTTGCCTAATCAATTGGTAAGCACAGAATTTCAATTTCATCAAAATTCAATTGACAGCTTGTACGCCTAAAGGCAGTTTGGCATGGAATGTTTAAGAAGATAGTTCAAATAATTAGTGATTAATCTAGTTAATCACAGTTACCATTTTCCCCTTGGTACTGATCATTTTTGTTATTGGCTTTTCTTGAGTTGTATTTTGATAGTTAGTCAGCTCTTAAGGACAGAAGGGAGGTAGTTGCCAGTTAGTCCCTGTCGAACATTGATGAGCTTCATTTTGGTAATGTGTGCTAGAATATCTGTTAACCATGCACTGGATACAGAGATGGACTTGGTTACATTCTCAAGTGCATTAATGCATGTCTTCATAAAGTTATGCACCATAAATGGAGATATTTATGATATTGCTAAATATTTTAGGGCAACCATGCAAAGAGTCAAAGAATTAGTTCAATTTGGGGGATTTTCAGATTGTGAATACCTGCAGAGGACATTGGCTAAAGAATTTCAACAAATGGAGTCCAGGTATATCTTCTTCTTCTTCTTCTTCTTCTTCTTCTTCTTCTTCTCCTTCCTGTTTTTTGATCAAGAGTCCAGGTATTCTCTTTTTGCTACAAAACCTACAAATAAGTAAACAGCATTTTTTGTGATGTTATTATGGTGAACATAGCCCAGTTTACTTTAAAGGCTCTTAATTGCTATTAAACATGATCACAACTTATCTTTTTCAGTTCTTACCAAGCTTTAATGACAATTTCATCATATAAACTGAAACTATAGTAGAGTATGGTTTAAGTATGCAACAGGCTTACTTTCACAGATTATCCTGACCCTGTCTTCTTTTAGGTGATTTAAGTTGCTTCAACTTTGTTTGGCATATATTAGTTTTCCATCTACTTAAAATTTATTGATGCATCATTCGTGGCTGCACACTTCAGCTTCAAAGAGGCTTTCCTGTTGCCCTTTACTGCAATCTCTGGAAAGATACTTTGTGAGGATTTACTTCCATTGTTTCCCTTTCCATCTTCACCAGCATCTATCTCAGTGCCAATACCTATGTCAATATCATACTATGAGGTACCATGTCACAAGTCCATGATGGTTCTAATTTCTCTGAAGCTCTCATTTTTCATTTTGGTCTGAACTAATTTTGGGTCAATATCCTGTTTCTGGTATTATTCTGGTAATTTTGTCACTTTTTTTTTCCTTGTAGGATACTTCCATGGCTGTACCATCTCACCAGAATTGTAAACGTGGCTTTGTTGATTACATGTGCTTCCAAATACCCACTGAGCCTTTTTCAGAAACTGCAAATTGTATAGGCATAACAAGAGGATTTATGCATGATTTGACCAGTTTAAAGAGTGGATTTACTTCATTGGAAACCACGTTGCTATCTGTACCTCCTGGCTATGATTGTGTGGACCTGTCTTTATACAAGGTAAAATACCTAGATTTCCAGTGCATAGTTGTCATGTGTCTTTAAAGATGTTCTGTAACCTGTTTTGCTTACAATAGGAAAGTCAAATTGTTTTAATACTAAACGAGAAAAGTAATTCATCCAAAAGCCCTGGAGATGCTTGTATGATGATTGTGCAAGCTAGCGAACTCCCATTCACACCTCTCTCAAGATCCACTGGTCTAGACCTATGGAAGTTGCAACAACCGAAGGTAACTTCTGTGACTTGTATTCTGATCCAAAATTGAACAGTTTCTTGTACTGTTGCAGGATATCTTGTTTGGATTTTCAGTTTTCAGACATTCATGAAAGTCACATTATTCTTTCCTTAATTTTCTTAAGGACAATTCCATCTATGCTCCCATTGGTCTAGATTCTGCTCTAACACATCAGATTTTGTGGAAGGAAAGTCTCCCAGTTGAAGTACATAAGGAAATTATTTTTCTGGTTATAAAATGTTTCGAGATGTGTAATCATCATCTCTAATCTTCTCTCATTTTCGCTCTCCAAATTATTTTATATAAGCATTTGTGGTGGAATTTAAATTCCAAAAGGAGAGTATTTGTCTTGGTCCCCATCTCTAATTTATAGTTTTGTTAACATATTCTTGCTTTTCTCAAATTATGGATATGTAGGATTCTGCTGTTTGGCTGCAAATGGAGAATGAGAAGGCTCGCAGCATTCCTTACTCTGTGATTGCTCCATTGGCAGTCAGTGGTGAGTTTTTCTCATTGTGGTCTGGTTTCTTATTACACTTGGGGAAATTGGAAGTTTAAAGAAAGTGGTTAGTGTGTTTGGGGCCCTATTCTACAGGATGGACTGAAAACTTTATGGTGATAAGAAGCTGGCGGTCTAAATGTTGTATCCCAATGTTTTAAACGCTCTGAGTGTGCCCTTGCACAGATCTCTCCATCTTAAATGAGCCCATGTGCATGCCTGCTTTCTGCATGGAACCCAAACACTCTTTGATTATCTCAGTTAATTTGGTTCCTCGAGAATTATATGCACAAAGGTCCAAAAATAACTTGATACTTTCATCAAAAATTATTGTCACAGCATCAAGAGGTGTGGCATGTGTTTTTGCCGCACGAAAGCGAGCTTTGGTTTACATCCTCGACGAAGATGAAGAAGTTACAGATGCAGAATGACTACCTTCTTTCCAGCCTTTTTCCTTGGAAAAATCTGCTTCTTTTTAGGTTTAATTTCTTGGTGCACGAGAATAACATATTACATAAATTTTGTATGCTTCTTGCTTCGAAGTTATAGGATGGTATTGAAAACTTTTTAAATTGTACAAATATTTAATGCCCATCATATTTCTTTTTTATGCGGTATAAAATGTTTTTAATGTCATGTAAAATTCTAGTTTTGGATATAGTACGTTAATATTTACTACATTATTTAAACTGCTTGACTCATCATCGCTGCTCTGCCTTTCAAGTCAAAGAACCAAAAACCGAAAAAAGGAACATCCTTTAGGAACACTGGAAGAATACTGAAGGTTTCATATTGCAAAACTTGGCTAGATGCCAAAATTTGTTGTGGTCTTCCAGGATGACTCAGCAATTGATAAAAAATAGACTCCCTGTTACTCCATAGAAGCATAGCAAGATCACAAACTTCATATACAGTGAGAAGTCAGCTACCATTTCTTTTTCATTTTCTTTCCTTTTCCATCTCTTTTCTTCCATGGCTTCAAGCTTGATGCATGTTTTGAAACTTTCTGGAAAGATTTCTTCTTACTCATGGCTAAACTGTGCTTCTTGTGAGCTCCAATCAATCCCAAATCTTCTGTCTCTATCTGTTCACCTGGGACATCTTCGTCTTCCTGAGTAATTGTGCTAGTCATCACAGTCACTTGCATGTCACTGTTATCATACACTGTCGTTTCTTTTGCCACCAAATAAAACAATAAGATCAAAAGACCATAGAGCTAAAGCTTGTATTACATATTCAGTGTCCAATGAGCAAGAAATGTTATAGCTGATCTGTCAGTCACAAATCATGGGTTGCAGAATAAACCAGTCCATTAAGTACAACTAGAGAGACAGCTCAAGACGGCCTTAATTGATTTAAATATTCAGAAGTAACATGCATGTTTCTTTACATATCAAATTGCAGTTGGTGAAAATTACCATTTATTGCTGAAATTGGTTCACTTTCTTCCTCACTTTCCTGGTGTTCATCACTTTCATCAGTTTCTCCACCACTCAATGGTGGGGCTCCACCATGCAGAGCAAGTTCTCTTTCTAGCTTCCTCTACAAACGTAAGCACCAAATCAAGACAATGAAAATGCAGGAAATTCAATTTAGATTACGTGGCCAGCCAATTTAAACAAATAGACATGTCAACTATGAATAGTAAGCAAAGTGAAAGGAGAAAAGCAAAACAAACATATTGGATTTCAATCAGTATCAATCTAATGTACACTCTTGCCTTTCTTCCTCTTAAATAAGCCACTCTTTCTAGTCACAAATCCTTCTGGATTGAAAATGAGAAGGCCCAGACTAGGTAAACTTCCCCTTAGATCCTAATCTACGCACACCAATTAACAAAAAGATAAGGATTGTGATTTTATTGAGCTAATCAACTGCTCTTTCAGGTTTCAACTTTAAACACATGCATGTTGTGCATAAATTAAAGAGACAATAACTCATCCTACTGTAAATTTGAGGAACAGGAAAAGAAATGAGGCGATAAAAACATAATTTTCCACAAGATGCTCTCAATGGAAAAGTTTTCTGCATGCTCTTACTAATTTGACAGCTGCCAAACCAAATCTCCTCCTAAAATCCCTGAAAACAAAGGGAAGTTCTCCTTTCACAATATGGTACTATTTTAATGAAAAAATGCACATAAATTAACCTCAAAACTTACGTACAGAATTAGATTGCGTAGCTCTATTATATTTTGCAAGTTGTAGATGCATGTGCAAATTTAGTACAGTCAGCAATACCATTCCACACAGTTGAGGTTTCTAACAGTGAACAAAGAGAAACTCCCGTTCTTATCCTTTCATACATGGGAAAATAACTCTGATATCCCTTTAAGAATTCTTTTCCAACCCTAGCCTTCCTCTCCAGCTCTCTCTTTGAATTGGCCATCGAGGAACATCCAATTCTATACAGCCAGGGACATGACTAAAGCATGACTACCAGCCACAATTGAACAATTGAGCAATTGAGCAAGCATACAAATAGAACATGGATATCCAGCAAAAACTAGCAGATTGACATACTCACTCAAGATCAAAGTGTTAGTTTGCAGACAATATTGGAGTGTGCGCGTGCTGGGGTGTGCATAACACCATAATATGTTGTGGGTGCGTGTGTAACAGAATAATGTGTTGGAATGCATGTGAAAGAAAACAAGGTCTTTTGTCAGTAACATTTTCTCAATCTCGACTAACTGCCAAAAGCGCTTTATAAAATTGCAACGCACAAAAAAATTCTTTGCAAAACCACACTCAGCAGCACAAAAACCAAAGAATGAGATCTTCATCCAACTTTTTTGGAGCCAAAGAAACAGAAGGAAGATGCAAGATTGAACCTTTTTGCGCTGCTCGATACGCTTGCGCCGCAGAGCCTCCTCTTGCTTTTTCTGGGCCTCCTTTCTCCTCTTCTTCTTCCTCCTATGAAACCCAGTTACATAGTCCCTTCAAAAACCTCAATAAACCAAGTTTAGCCACCACTTTGCCACTCCAAACAACGCCAAAGTAACATATAAAAAAGAAAAAAAGAAAAAAAAAAAAAACAGAGTGTCAGTAGTACCTGAGATCCTTCTCGTCAAAGGAGACATGTAAAGCCTTGTTCTTTAAAGCTCGTTTCTTTATGTGGCGAGCCATACTCGGCGGTCCCTGCGGAGCTCCTTCTTCCATTTTGTAGCTTCAAAATTAATTAATTTTTTGCTGGTTGGTGCTGTTTGAGGCAATTTTTGGATTCGGGTTTCGGAGACAAACGAGCGAGGAGTCTGAGGCTGCCTAGACACTGACGTCCGGCCGGTTGAGGTTTTTATAAAACCTCTTTCAGCAAATCGGGTCTACTAAATGGGTGGACTCTTGGATCCACGGATTCGCATATTTATCCATATTTATGGAAAAATCCTCATTTCATTAACTAATTGTGATTAGGTACCCTTTCTTTTTTTTGGGGGGGGGGGGAGGTCAAAAAAGTCCACTCCCATCTCCTTCCAAAATCCTACAGATATATAAGTTGGGGTATTTTAGAACAATTCTAATATATAAATATTATATGTAACATTACTATACATTTAGACTGATACCAAAAAAATTATCCAAATTACCTTACAATTTTGTATCCTCACACATAAAATTTGGAGCATTACAAATTCTCTATTTTTTTTTTCTTTTTTCATTAAGAGATATATTAAATCATAAATTACATAATTTACCATTTTTTTAATAAATCAAATCTTGATATTTTCAAATATATATTATTGAACACTGGGATGTCCATTTAGGGTGGGCACAGGCTGCTCACTTTTGGCATTGGAGTGCCCCTAAGCATGCAATGAAACTCAAAAACACAACCAGTCTCTTCCATTAAATCCCAAGCCACTCCAATCCTTCACCTGTAAAGGTATTTGAGATGAAATATATATATATATATATATATTATTGTGCAGACTTTTTTTTTTTTTTTTCTTTTTGACAAAATAGAGAGCCGCTTGGTATGAAAGGCTCTGCTTCAGGCAGAGATCACTGGGATGATTATACCTTGCAGTGACTAATTTTATTCCTGTTTCGGCCCTAAAGTTTAATTTTTTTTCATTTTCCTTCCTTTCTATTTATCCATATATATATATATATATATATATATATAAAGCTCTCGTCCAGTTATGTTTCCTAAAATATAATATATAATTTATATCATAAATTTTAGTTAAGTAAAATAATTTTATATTTAAACTAATTTATATTTTTTTCTTAATTTTTATTTAACAACTAGATAGATTTAAGAATATACAATTATATTGCATAATATTTTGAATATGATATAAAAATTAACTATATTTATTTAAATTCACCACCTTTTTATTTTTATTTTGAAAGAGAGAGATAAAACACCTCTGATTTTTTTTTTTTTAAAGGAGGCATTTGACCCTAATATTCAGGATTTTAAAATATACTAATTCAATCGACAAATTGTTCAACCACTGAGAAATCACTCCAGATTCTAAATATTTCCTCCACGTCATTTACACCTCTACCTTTTGATTAGAACGAAGAAGGGTTAACCATTCAACGTTCTCATTTATTAATAAAAAAAAGTCATTTGGTGTCATTTAAACATTATAAATTTGATTTTTTTTTTTTATTTTGGTTAAGAAGTTGAATGAGTTTTCTTCTTTAATAAACATAATCTTAAGATACTAATTTTTTTTTTCTTTTTAGTCAAAAAAAAAAAAACAAAAAAGGCCAATCGATTGTCAATTAATTATGACTTTGCATTCACAAATGCTGCTGGGAGCATTCCATCTAAATCAGTTGTCCCATGAAATGGCCTTTTTAAATGCATTTGAATGAAAAATCGATGAGTTTAATGGTCTTAAATAAAAATCCAACAGTATCCTTTTAAATGCATTTGAATGAAAATTGATGAGTTTAATGGTTTTAAATAAAAATCCAACAGTATCAAACACATATCTCTTTAAATTAGCTAATATCATAGATATAAAAATAAAAGGTATGGCCTTTATTTAAAAAAAAAAAAAAAATAAAATTGGCATGGACAAAGTCAAATTCCCTAGACATAGTTTCACATGAAATCGTTGATTTGCCCTTCATTTTAATTTCACAAACCAATTGCCTAAAAAATATTATTAGAGAAAAAAAAATTATTTTCCATTGCATAAATTTCTTTTCTCTTATTTTTCTTTCTCTCCATGCCTAATTTATTCCCAAGCAAGATGTAAATTTTCCATGTCACATTTTCTAATTTTCCCAACATTTTTTTTTTTTGTCTTCTAAAGTGGTCCGGCCCCATTAAATATTTAATCCACTTTCACCTCATTGAATTCTCTTTTGGGCCTTCCCACATCCTCAATAAACCCAATAAATTCCAGTTCCAGCGTTGTCAATCTGATTCAAACCCCGTTTTTGTCGTACGTCTTTGTCACATCTCCGAAAATTTCAATTTCTGGGGCTTGCAGTGCCAATCACACAACCGCATCTTTACGCATATCGACACCGATACGGTTACATGTTGCAATGGGTTGTCGCTGTCCAATTAATTACAGTCCTTTTCCGGTATTTATTCCGTGCATAATTTGCATTTGAGTATTGAAAAATCAAACAACTTATTTAATGGAAAAAATCCATTTCCTTCCTTTTCTTGGGGGGTTATTTAATTAATTTTACATTTAATTATGTTTATAAATTAGAAATTATAAGTTTATAAATTAATAATTGAAAGAAAGTTTGGCCCCTCTCTCAAAATTTCTTTAAAAAAAAAAAAGCAAGAATAAAAATAAAAAAATAATTATACATATATATAATTCATAAAAAAATAAAAGTTGGTTGGTCTCTCTCTCTCTTTTTTAATGATATATATTAAATTATATAATAAAATAATTTTATTTATTTCAACAAAACTTATATATATATATTTTTAAAAAAATTTAGAACTAAAAACTTCCAAATAAAAGTTTAAATTCTTCTAACTGTTATCCATACCTGTCATTCCACTTGGATGCTAACTGCCATTCCAATTGTACACACCTAATTTTCTTAACATTGTGATATTGTTCCCATCAAAACAAAGAAAAATAAATAAATTGTGAACATTTTATAAAGATATCACATTATATTAACTACATATCATATTTGCATTATAAAAAGATTAAGATAAAATAAAAAAAAAAAACATAAAATGTAAACCATTTACTACTAATGCTAAAAAGAATTCTTTTTTGTTCTGCTATGATAATTTTGCTTACAAAGTCGAATTTTAGAACTTAAGCTCTAGAAATCATAATGTCAAAGTTGGATTTGGACATTAACTCTGACCAAATCATTGGATTATCGAAAATATAAATCCGTCTCCCATCACCACCGCACTTAAAGTCTCTTGGATTCAGCGACAATCAAACCCATGTTTCTATGGAGGAGGTGTCGGAGAGGATGAAAGTCTTGTCGTACCCAAATCTTCATCGTATCACGCGGTGTCGTTGTCTGTGAGTTGGGTGTTTGAGAATGTAACGAGAAATTAACCAAACCAACCGGGCCGCCGTGGCGGCGCTTGCGTGGCTTGCAATCTAAACAAAAAGCCACGATCCACGTCACCAAAATTAAACCCCGAGACGGCCGGATCTATATAAATATACAGTACCGAGCCGAAGACGGTACTGCCTTATAAAAGTCCACGAAACGAACAGAACCGGTGACGGACGAAACTAACAACCGAGAGGAAATGGTTGGACCCGAGAGCTCGCCGCCGCAACCCATAATGTCGGGTCGGGGCATTCTGAACGGCGCCTTGACGGAGGTAGTTTTCACGTCGGACGGGATGCTGCGGTGGACAGATGTAAAGCGGCGGTGGCTGACGATGGAGAAGGAGGTGCTCGGATTTGAAATGCAAGGAGATAAGATAAGGATTAAGGCCTTGGTTGAGAACAGAGATGGAATCTGCTGTTTCCGGAGTACCGAAGATTTGGTGAGGAAGGATTTCGTGTTCGAGCCTCTGACCACCGATTCGCAGAAGCTTTGGTGCCAGCACCTCCGCGATTACCTCGATTCTCTCGGTAATTTATAATGATGAAATTCCCGTTTTTTTTAGTTTTCCTGTTCTATCTGTTTGGTTGCTGAGAAAAATGACGGAAACAAAACGATTCTGTCGTTGTTATGATGTTCTGTTTGGCTGCCTAGAATCATCATTTTCCGGTAGCGATGGAATTTCTTGGTTAATGGCTGTGAGGGTCTTGATTTTGCTGACGACAGGTCGGCCGAAGACGCTGTTTATATTTGTGAACCCTTACGGAGGAAAGAAGAAGGCTTCAAAGATTTTTCTCAACGTTGTCAGGCCGTTACTGGAAGATGCTGGCATCCAAATGATAGTGCAAGGTTTTAACTTTATCTTTTCTTTTTTTGTTTTTATTTGTTTTTTATTGTGTACATATTGGTCATCAACGGTTTTGTGTTGTCTCCAATTGCTGGAATTGACAAAATCTTTGTATTCTCAGAGACTAAGCATAGGCTTCATGCAAAGGAGGTTGCCAGCACTTTGAATTTAGCAAAATTTGATGGTATTGTTTGCGTCAGTGGAGATGGTACCCTTGTTGAGGTTAGTTGGCTATGCTTGGTTTGTTCATTTATTGGTTTTTTTTTTTTTTTAATAAATAATAAATTGAGATATACTGATATTCAATTGCTTAAGCAACTGTGATCAAAAAGTTCTATTCAATTCGATTGGATGAACACAGCCAAGATGCTGTTGATGTGATTGCTCTTATATGTGATCTTAACTTGTTTTCGCTGTTCTCCTACTTACTAGTGTTGTGCTTTCTGGTAGGTGGTAAATGGGCTTTTAGGAAGACAGGACTGGTCTACTGCAATAAAGATGCCTCTTGGAATAATTCCTGGAGGTTCGTTTATCTACACAGATATACATACGCATAAATAGGCATTTAAAACTCTTGGATTAACAATCTTCTAAGCTGCTGAGCACATTTTAGCAGCTTGAAATTTCGTTTGTCGAAGCATAGAATTCTATAGTGAATTTGAAATTATTGTATGAGTGACATGGTCTTGCATGATGTTGTGAGACCCCTCAATCCTACAGTTTTGTTGCAGTAAAGGATTTATCCACAACCTTATATATTACAGAGATTTGGGCTATCTTTTGTCCTGGAGTTCACACTTCTGAGTCTTCCTGATTTTGAAGTGGCTCCCTTTTTGTGCATTTTGTGCTGGCACGTTCTACTTCATCATTAGCATATAGTTCATAGTTTTTTCATTGTATATGCCTAGTGACTTGCTTTCATTTTCTTCACAGCTGACAAAAAGTATGTCCGGATTCAGGTACAGGAAATGGTGTGGTAAAATCTTCCTTGGATTCAGTTGGAGAACCCTGTAAAGCATCTAACGCCGTTCTTGCAATTATTCGAGGTTAAATATAGTGTTTTGAGTAAATCATGTTTAAGCAGGAAGAAGTTTGCCTTTTAACTGATTGCATTATTGCAATCTGTTGACTAAAAGATCATATGCTTCATCCTTGTTGGCAGGCCATAAATGTTCACTGGATGTAGCTACTATTTCACAAGGATATACAAAATTTTTTAGCGTCTTGATGCTTGCATGGGGTACACAAATATTCACAGCTTCCATATCAGTTTCATATTTTAAGTGGGACTTTCTATGCTCATAATGATTTGCAGTTGGACTTGACATTGTCTCTTACAAACAATTTTACTGGCTTACCCTCACAGCAAGCTGAAATGATTATCACTTTTTCTTAATTCCTGTTATCTGTTATGTCTTTCCAGGCCTGGTGGCTGATATTGACATAGAATCCGAAAAATATCGATGGATGGGGAGTGCTCGTATTGATTTCTATGTATGTTCTTTTCTGTCGTCTAGTTTCAATCTTCAATTGATTCTACAATTTTCCATATCCTTCCTTTCATACCCACACACAGAGACACACATGCACCCATACATGCACACACAAGTAAATTGTTGCATAGCTTAGAGGCTTGAAATTCATAGTTTCTGTTGTATCTTTCATCACCTTGTACAGAAGTGTTGTTGAATTCTAGTCATCATCAGATTTTTTCATTCTTCATCTGGTGTCTAGGCTCTTCAACGGATATTACATATTAGGAAATACAATGGGCGTATTTCCTTCGTGCCTGCAACAGGCTTTGAAGCTTTTGGCGAGCCAATTGATTACAATGGTCTAGCTTCTGGCACAGAGCAGATAGATGATCCAAACATTGAGCAGACTTCTAAAATTCAAAATGGTTACCAGGGACCTCACATCAACCTGGCGGACCAGGATTGGAGGACTATTACTGGGCCATTTGTTTCAATCTGGCTTCATAATGTACCTTGGGGTGGTGAGACTACCATGGCAGCACCTGATGCAAAGGTTGTTTTTGTCTTGCTGAGCATACATCATATTGGCCCGAACTTTATTTCTTTTACGTGAATAATCTGTTGATCGGATTCTTTCTTATTGTCCTCAGCCAACTGGTTATTCTCATAGAACTCATTGGGGAACAAAACTTAAAAAGGAACAAAGCTTATGCTTAGTGGCCAAAGCTTGTGATTGGTAATGTGAGTGTAAATGTTGACACATGTTCAGGTCCTGTTTGAAAGATACTCATGAATTAATAGTCGTAGAGTGAGGCATTAGGCATGCTATTGCTCTATGAGCATGAGATGGCCTAGTTTATTGAATTCTTGGATTCACGGTCCACTTGCTGAGGAACATAAATCACTTACTCACAAAAACAGATCTGTAAAAATGGGGTACCATGTACATGTGATCCTTCCCCAGCTCCTTGTTGTGGGAGCATGCTCTAAGATGCCTTTTTTTACCTCACAGGGATGACCCTAGCTCTGCAGTACACAAGACACTAATAGCATTATCCACTGTTTTCCATTTTCTTCTACTTTATTTATGTGATACAAAATGCCATGTACTTGGTACAAGCATTGAAGTCACTAACCTGCTGCATAACATGCTAGCAGAGCAGTCACTTCGTTCATATATTGTCTTTTGTCTTTGGCACAAAGCATAATTGATAACTTCTGATTGTTGATGGGCAGTTCTCAGATGGGTGCTTGGACTTGATCTTTGTCAAGGATTGCACAAGGTTATCCCTGTTAGCATTAATGACAGAGTTGAGCAATGGAGGACATGTCAAATCACCGGCTGTGGAGTACCTCAAGGTTAGTTCATTAAAATCGGTATCATGGGCCCCTTTTCACCTACCTTTCAGGTCCACTAGCTCCAGTTGGCCCTGCATGTAGTCTAATAAATTGGCCTATCTATATATGTATTTTTCTCCTCTTGAGTGTTTGAACTCATGCATGCGCAATTAGGATTGATTTTGTTTCTCCCTTTGGTTGTCCTACAGTCCATAATAGCACAAAATGACTTCATGTAGCTGACTTTAGTTAAATTTGAGATTAAGGTTTTGTTGGTATTGTTGTTTGGTTTTGTCCTAGTTCATCAGAGGTCCACTGGGCCAACATTTGCACAGAAATGCCTTCCCACTCCTTCAAAATTCCCATCTTTGGTATTGATGAACTTGAACTCCAGATTCTTGGAATAATGTTGCGTAATTGTAGCAGTTTAGCTAATTTATGCTCGTGTACTATATACCTCCCTCCGTGCAGCTTTAACAGATTTCTTCTAGTCTTTCTAGCTGTAGATCCCTAATCAGTGTTTTCATGTGTGAGTAATCAACAGGTGAAGGCATTCGTCTTGGAACCTGGCCAATGCAGCGGTGATCCAACTAAAGGAGGAATCATAGATGTGGATGGTGAAGTCTTGGCCAGAGGAAATAAAACATACATGTGTGATCAGAAGGCTCCGATGACCTATGACAAGCTTCAAATAACAGTGGATCAAGGCTTGGCAACCCTATTTTGCCCCCTATAATGTTGTATTGGAGTTTCCCAGCGAGTTGTTTTATAATTCAACTCTGAGAATTGAAATCATCATTTGGAAATATCAAAAAGTTGCTTTGGGAAAGCGATAATACTGATAGGTAAAATACAGACGCGCGCGCACAAAAGTGACTCTTTTCGACAAGACACAGAAAGATCTTTGGCTCAATTTTTTGTTCCAACTCCCCTTTTGGAAGCTGTAAGTGAATGTCTGGAAAGAAAGATCTGAACTACAGAGGTTCAATATTGTAACAATTGTTTCAGATTTTGTTTTTGCAACTAATAACTACAAAAATTTGTGGTGGGGTTGTTGCCTTTTTTAAATGTGTTGGATCAGTTGTCAATGGATCTGGAGAGAGATTGTGATGTGTTCAATGCAGTCTGTCCAAATAGCTTGAGAACCATAAAAACTGGAATTCAGCACAAGCTTTTAGACATCAGAAGACAGAAATAACCTCTAAAAGATCAAAGCTTAGAGGAACGGGAAATGAGATAATGGTAGAGGATTCATGCTTGGAGACTCCATAGCCGCTCTGTGAGGTGTATTTGATTCTCGCAAGATCATCCCATGTCAGAAGCTCCCTCGAGGCCTCAATCTTCGCTATCTGCTCTTGCCTCTGGCCTCTGGGCCTTGTCATTTCGCCTCTGGCTCCCTCTGTCACAACTCAGACTCACAGGTAAAAAGGGGCCGAGGAACCATAGCTCGCAGGATTGTCGGTCCGTTTGGCCCATCGGAACTTTGTTTGGATAGTAAGATATAAAAGGAATGAAAATGAAGAGAAAATTATGTTTTAATTTAGAAATTTGAAAATAATTTTTGGTTGAAAAGTACTTGAAGATAATTTACATTTATGTTATTCAAAATAAGAGCCAATGAGTCTCCAAGATTTTAAATTCTATTTTTGTAAAAAAAAAAATTTGAATAATAAAAATTACTTTTTATCATATAATTTACAATCTAATTAATTTTTTAATTAAAAAAATAATATAAGGAGTAATGATATAAGCAAGAAGATCATTTATTAACAAAACTCATCCAAGCGCAACATTTTTTATTGTCGTTTTCCCAAATTGGTGAGATTCCCTTTTCTGTGAGTCTTTGATGGAATTTGTTCTCGAATTTTATTCCTTTTTTTTTCCCATTCATTTCTCAAACAAGGGGAAGCCCATTTTCTGCCACTCCACTCCACTCCAATTCTTTTTCCCCTCATCGTTTTTTTAATCCAAACACAATGTTAAGACAACAGTTTTTATTGGACAAAACAACAAGGTTCTGTAGTGGTTTTTACACCTTTGGCAGTAGTAATTGCTGGAACATTTTCTGTGTTGGACTCTTTATTTATTTATTTATTTTCCATTGGACTTTTTATTTTTCAAATGTGGCGGCTGGCTCTTAACACACACATAAATAGTCATGGAAATTGATTGCCACGTAGATGCGATGCAACTTCTGCAGCAGTCATTCTACGTCACGTTACGATTGAATTTGATACATGTCCTTTTCAAAAAATAAACTAAAACGGATGTAGGAATGAGGGATTCCACGTCAGATTATCAATTAATTTTTTTTTTAAATAAACAATAACAAAATGTTACACAATATGAGCAGGATGCATTGCACCATGGTGAACGTGAATTACACATTTCTTGTTTTTCAATATATCATCACAATTAATGAAGCCCTCCCATGTTTTCCTGCTCTCCTTAGAATCCTCCATGGCGGGTTTATTGACAAAACTTTTACGTGCTGAATTTGGTTGCACGTTTCAAACACTCGCCAATTTCGGCTCTTATGTCATTTCACATACGACCAATAGAGATGATTGCTTGTGGATCATCGAAATGCACATCGATGTGTACAAGGATTACATTCATTGTCTCAAAATATGGCATAGAAAGGTCGTCCACCAAAAATTAGCGAAAAACTACGTTGCGTGGTGAGAAAGTTCGTCCTCGTTTGAGGTTAGGCAGGCACTGTTTGTTTGTTGGCTAGTGGCGATTCTCGTGGTCAAATCTCACATTTTGGCTGAATACAACAATTTCACGTTCTATTCGTGTGTTCTAACATAATTCTTAGAAGAAACACAACATAGCAACTTGATATCCGAAGATGTCATGGAATTAACGTAACGAGTGGGCATAGAGCTCAAATATTTTTGCTAAACATTGAATATCATGATCTCTTATTAATAATATATTCACGAACAAGCCTTGCATACACTTGTGACACCAGTGAAATTTTTCATATTCAAAGCTTTTTGGATTAAAAAAAAAAAAAAAAAAAAGATGGTTACATTCAGAATGATATGCCATGGTTGATGAAAAACGTGCTTGTGTGATTCGTTTGTAAGGTTCATTTGAAACATTAGCATTTCCTATTTTCCTGATCATTTTCACTTTTTTCTTTTTTTTTTTGCTAGAAATTCATTGGCTCATGAACTATTAGGAACGAGGTTGATGCCTAAATTTCTGTGAATTAGGTGCTTGTTATTTTTGACTGATTACAGATATATATCAATTGAGAATTTTGGTTTTTTGTCAATGTGCCATAGGAATGTGTCCGCAATTGATGGATACCATAAATAAATAAAATTATATACTCATTTTGTTGTTTTAAAAGAATTGTGAATCGATAGAAGCAACGTTTTGTACATGAAATTTATTGGTCAAATATTCAGAAATTCTATTTTACGTCTCTTATTTTCTCAAGAAAAGTATGTCAAGTCATCGAGTTGACCTGCGAGTCAACCTGATCCAACCTTAAAATTAGCCGATCACTCTGGTTTGGGTTGTATTTTTATAGTTCTTATACCACCCAAAGATTTCTCCCAGCTACCATGGATCCTCCAAAGCTTCATGACATCAGTCCATAGAGATAAATGAAAATCGTGTTGGACGAAGGAAAGGGAAGAGAAATATGCTTTTTCTTGGGTAGGTATCAAAGAAAAGGCACCACACTCTTCATGCCTCCTGAATCAAATGATCAGCAACAACAATAATAATAACAAAGTTTGAATCTCGAATTTAATAATTGAGTTAATTACATAAATATTTTCTTGCCATTTGATTTTATTATGAACTAAGTTTGATTTGAACATGTCAATACAATATATATAGCAATTCGCCTGCAAATTTTTTCATGTCATTCATGAATTCAATTGTGATATCTTCTGGCTTACGTCGTGATCTTCAATGAGAAGCCAATTTAAAAGCATACAGCTACTAGCCATGCATGCACGCAGGCAAAGGCCATACAGCACATTAATTGAAATATTGTAAGCAAATGAGTCTTGACCAAAAGTTTGCCATGCATTGCCACGCTAGCCGCTTTCGAGTTCCAATCAACTATGCATGGAATAGAAGGGAAATTTTCAAGATTTTATTTTAATAAACAAAAAAAAAAAGAAGGATGGAGATGATTAATAATCTAATTTTAAAACAAAAAAAAAAGGGTGTCGGCAGAAAAAGGGGTTAAAATTAAATGTGACAAATAATTAGGAGTTGTGCATGTCGCAGTCCCTCACCGCTCAGCAACAATGCGAAGTTGTCACTTTGGGGCATATCTTAATGGGAAACGAACAAGAAGGAAAACAACATATTTTCTCAGATGTGGCCAAGATCCCAAAAATTAATGCCGAGTCAATTGCAGTTTCCACTGCTTTGTCATAATCGCTAATTAATGTCCTAAAGCTTGTCGAGCTTGCTTTGTCTCAACTTTCTAGGTACTCTTTGCTCCAGGATAAGCTGCTCACGTAACTAGTTGCGAGCCATATGCCCCCCTTGGGACTAGAAGACGTTTCAGCATATAGCTGAGAAAGTCAACCTTTCCCCGCCCCCAACAGATTCAATAAATGGCTCCATAGGTATCTTTTGTCACGACAAGCAATGCAATGTCACTCCATATATCAGCCATATCCAAGAGCTTGAAGGCAGGAGTGAAGGTGACAATCGCCATTGCCAATTGGGTGAGATGGGATTGCAAACCATGTCAAGGAGTGAAGAGAGACTGACAAGGAGTTCCGTGTTGAGTTGGAGCATGTTTGCGGTCCCCCTCCCTCCATTCTTTGCACCAAGCCAACAAAATAATCCCCCTTTAATTATCATGTTTATAGAGGCTCTTTCGACATGAAAAATAGATCAAACCCCTTATCTATTGTAATTTTTGTTTAAATTACGTGTATATATTATTATTATTATCCTTTTGCTAAGTGTTTCCGCGAGATGGAATCTTTGTGTTAAGATTTTCATGCATGTTGCAATTCAAAGAACTAAGTCTAATCAACGTACGCATGTCGAGCGGGGCCGTGCATGAAATGAAATAAGGTGGTGTTTTTTTTTTTTTCTTAATATCTATACTATATTATTGTAATAATTCGATATTTATTTATGATTTCTATCTTTAATTACGCTTATGAGTAAAAATTTAGAAATATATAACAAAAGGCAAAGCGGATTCGTCCGTCCCTTCATTAGACTAAATTAAAAAATGACCACACAAATATCCAAGAACAGCCCCTTGAATGGACCAAGTTGAGAGGTGCAATTTATTATCAAGAAATGAGGTTCATAACCAAAAAGGGGCTTTTTCTTGGGGTGTAATGTTTTTTTTTTTTTTTTAATAAATTAAGAAAAAAAAATTGATCTCCCATAATGATAAGTAGGGAAACATTAATTTGGTGAATTTGGGTAAAACAATAAATAATTAATTATGACTACTGACAGGTACACTGCAAAAGATTACGTAAAAACCAGACTTCTGAAAAGTATTGTTTTAAGAGATTTTTTTTTTAGTTCAATTGGTTTTCTGATTTCATAAGTAACGTAGATAATTAAATGTAGGGTGATCTTATGGACTGGGACACCGTCCGAGATGTTTTATTATTATTGTTTTTCTTCTTTGGGAAAATAAATTTAAGCAGCAAATACGTTTTGTTTAAAGCATTCATTAAGAGCAAGGAAACCCAAAAAAGAAAAAACAAATAAAATTTCAAGACCTTGTATATAGGCTATAAGCCAAAAGTGTCCCAACCCACGGCAGATAGAAACAAAATTGAATTCCCATAATGCTAAAGAGCTACCCAACCAAACCCAAACCGAAAGCACCCCCGCATACTCCAAGCAAAAAAAAACCAATGCAAAAGTCCAAGCGCCTTCCAACAGATGTTTTAAGTTAATTACCACCAATAAAAATTTAGCAACACTTTGTTTTTAAATATACTTCCCTTAGAGGTGGTAACCCGTGATTTGGCTAGAATAATTTAATTTAAATTTTCTTAAATTCGACTTAAATTTAATTTATATTAATTTAAAAAATTTAAAATTTAAATAATTTAAAAATAAAATAACTTAAAATATAGTTAATTCAAAATTTTGTTTATTAATAATAAATTTAAAATTAAATAAATTCGAAATATAATACACCAAAATATGAAATATTTAATATTTGATATACTAATAATTTAATAAACTTAAAAATTTTGAAATAAAATTATTTTAAATGTGAGTTGATTTTATTATTTATTATATTTAAATTAAACAATAATTTTAATTTAGAAAAAAAAGTGCCAAATCCATCGGAAGTCGACCTAATTAAAAGAAATGAAAAATTACCAAAATTATTTTTTTTTCTATAATTTATACCCTTGGCCAATGAGGCTCCAAAAAACAGGAAAATAAGCCAATATTCCCGGTAGAAAGTTTCAGAAATTAATAAATTAGGACAACCAACCAAGCAAGAAGCCGTAGCGATGTTAAAGCCAACCTATTCACACGCGCAAGCGCACGCGCGCACATCCGTGCGTATAAATGATAAAATTAATAATAATAATAATAATACGTATTTATTTATGATTTATGTGTCGGGGCCTTTTTTGAAAACCCCCCAATTTTTTCTCTGGTCTCTCCCTCTCGCTCGGCTCTATGATTGCAGAGAGTGCCTCAGTTTCTCTCTCTAGAAGTGGGAGTTGTTTGGTTATTTTGACCTCTTTCTCGCTCTAGAAGTGGAGGATTTGTGTGTGTGTGTGAATTTGGGGAGGTTTTTGTGTTTCTGCGATTGGTATTTCTGTGTTTGTTGTTGTGAGTGGTGAAGTGTGAAAGTTGTCGTATTGATGACTACCATGACTCCTCCTCCTCCTCCTCCTCCCGCTGTTCCGCCTCCGCCGGCCGCTGCTGTATCTGCCAATTCTGCGGCGTCGAACAAATGCTTCAATTCGGAGTGTACGGAGTTCAAATCGAGGAAGGGCTGGCGGCTGCGCTCCGGAGACTTCGCCGAGCTCTGCGATCGATGCGCGTGAGTCCACCATTTTTCGCTTTTTTTTTTTAGGAGTTTTTTTTTTAACCTCTCTTTCTTTTAATTTTGGTCTGCTTTACTGTTGAAAAGAAAGGACGCGTCAATATTCAAACCTGGGAGTCAAAATAGCAGTTGTCTGTCTTCTTGTTAGAATTACGGGGGACTACTAAGCAGTACTGATTCTAACTTTCAGTATTTTTTTGGAAATTAGTTTTGAAAAAAAAAAAAATAATGGGGAGCTTAACGTTGGGAAAAAATTGTAAGAGCTTAAAATATCCTGGAATTTCTTTATCTATTTATTTATTTTCACTTACTTGATAAAAGTCTGAATTAGAGGTGTCAAAAGACTGTTAAGTTTTCTACGGAAAGTAGAATTTGGTTAGAACTGTGATTGAATTCGAATGGGTCGCAAGCACTTGTTTCCCAAGTTTCCTAAATTTTCAGAATTTTACGTGGGAATGGAATTTAGATGTTTGTGCTGTTTTTTTTTTTTTTAGTTTTTTTTTTCCCTCTTTATGTGGCCTAGTTCTGAGTGGGCCTCGTGGAGAATAATTAAATGTAGTTGCTATTAGTATTAATGTGTTTTGGAATTTGGCCATCCGTTAATGGTAGTTCCATTATTCTCTGACTAATTGGCTATAAACCGACTTGGCTTACACTTATGGCGACATGGGGTTTACTAATATCTTGATTCTTTTGTCTTAACTAAGTGATTTTGGCATGGATTGTAGTTATGATGATATGCTGATATCCTTAATATTATAAAAGGGGTTACTCCTTTTTTAACAAAGTTGTTGAAATTTTCTTTGATCATTTACACTGGTCAGGTGTCAACTCAATTATCTTCCATATCCTAGATTTAAGAAGGGCAATGAATAATTCTGCTTCAAATTGGTCCTCTGTCCTTTTTTTTTTTTCCCCTTATTCATTTAAGAGATCTTTTCTTTTTTGGTGCATTGAAAAGTCAGTAAAGAGATCTTTAGAAATAATTTCATTGTACCTGAAAAAAGAGAGAGAGATCCCTGGAAATGCTAACTCTGGTCTGTGGCTTGGTTTGAGCAGAGGAATAAGTTCCTCTATATACCCACCCCCCCCCCCCCCAACCTTAATCTGCTGCCCAGAAACAAAAACTGTTCTGTTTCCATTTATAGCTTCCATGAGCATGCATGGAAAATTTAGGTAAAGTTTTAATTTTAATGGATGGCAACAATTAACTAAATATCATGAATATGAGGGGCAAAAATCCTGGGATACAGAAATGGATTTTTTCATTTGTTGTTTTCACCTACCAACCCTATTTTGGTGGAGGTTAGGGCTGGGGTCTTAGACATAATTTTTTTGCTTGTCACATGTTCTTTCATGTTGGTAATTCATTTTTATTCGTTTTGCACTCTTAATTCATTAAATTTCAATTAATCAACTTGATGATTGACTCTAGCTCCCTTGACTTAGCTCTGCTTATGAGGAGGGAAGATTTTGTGAGACTTATCATATGAATGTTGCTGGTTGGAGAACTTGTGAGTCATGTGGGAAGGTGTGGCAAAAACTCTTGTGGTTGAATTTTCCTCTCCCTCTCTCTCGCTCTCTCTCTCTCTCTTTGTCCTAGATACATACTGCATATGTTTTTCTTGTTTGCAAGATTTTGTTTGTCATTTAGCATAATTTTGTATGTTTGTCCACTGCAGCGGATACATTGTGGGTGCATTGTTTCCTGTAATGCTTTTGCACTATTGGATGCTGGAGGAATTGAGTGTATGGCTTGTGCGAGGAAAAATGTTGTTTGGGTAAGCTTTGATTGAACTTTCTCTTAGAAGTCATAAAATGCTAATATGAGTGAGCTTTGGTGGCCAATTAGATGCAGAGTTGGACATCTGTTTTTCTTTGTTATTGGCAATACAATGATTATTGCATTGAGCTGAGGTGTTATGCTATTCTGCACTTCATCCTTTGTAGTGATCTAAATGATTGAGCTTCTATGGTTAATCAATTGGAGGGTTTATGAAAGTATTTGGGTTCTTGTGTGGATTGCTATGTGTGCCTGCATTGCTTGTACAAATTGAAAGCAGATAAAAAATTTTATGGCTTAATTTGATGTGCTGATTTGGCCTTTTGAAGGCATCATGGTGGTAGTAGTCTTGGGAATACAATGATACTGGCTTTTCTTTTTAATATCAGTTTTGGTTAGAATATTGTTAGCTATTATTGTTAAGGTGAGGGATTAACAATAAATAGGATATACTTTTGCTGCATTTCTCAGCAGTTAAAATGAGGATCATATTTTGTCATGCTAGGTTGAAATTTAATAATCTTTTCTTGTGCATTATTGCACATTGCATTTACTTGGAAGTTTAAATGTGTTTATTGAACCATACCCCAGAGTTTACTTTCTACCTTGAATGGTGTATATAGCTTGCTCTATGTTTTGGGTCTTATCATTCAGGCATCAAACCCCACACTGCCAAGTTCCTGTTTTTATCATGGACCACTAACAGAGAGAATCAAAGACATTTCTGCCAAGAATTGGAGTCAGTTAGCTGGATCAGGTCCTGTACCATGGCGGCAAGCACCCGGTTTATTCAGTTCTTCCATTTCTCAGTCTGAATTGCATCCAAGGATGCTCTATGAAGTTGACAGGCTTAATGCTGGTGAAAGAGTTTCTGCTGCCTCCCTGGAAAAAGGAAAAGTTGAGGATTTTTCTGAAAGATCAATGAATAGCTTGAAGATTGGTGCACGAGATGCCTTTGAGAATGGGCATGCAGGTACAGAGCATTTACCATTTTTATCCTAAGTTGTGGAAAGTATTATGTGGGACTTTGGAGTTTGGTGGTAGAGACAAGGTATTTTGGCTGTGAACTTGATTTCAACATTTTGTTGCAGGCACCCATGGTGATGAGAAACCCAGTTCAATTTTATCTCAACGAACTTCTTCTCAAAGGGAGGATCCATGTACTCCACATTTTGGTGTGGCTCTACCTTGTACATCTCTGAGTGAGACAAATGGTTTAAGTGGGAGCTCTGGCACTCCTTTACGGCCATCGTCTTCGCCTCTGCTTGCAAAACAGTTTCATGGCAGCATACAGAATGGAGTTGACTCTTCAGTTGATACTCCAATTCGAAATGGAAGGCCTAAAGCAGATGCCCGTGGTAGGAGTCAGTTGCTTCCTCGGTACCGGCCAAGATTGACCGATGAAGAGCTACAGCAGATCTCTGTAAAGTATCCTTTGAATCAAGATAGAATGAACCATTATGTCAGCCAATATGTTGGTTATATTTTTTGTGATAGATGTGATTTTATTTGTGATTTACCAGAGTGAATTATGAAGATAGGATATGTCATAGGGATGGCCTATGTTTTATTTCAGGTGGAAATTTTCATTTTAAAGCCTTGACTGTGTTTTAGCTCAAATTCTGTAATCACCCCTCTTTTCGAGAAAATGCTGAGTGCTAGTGATGCTGGACGGATTGGACGTTTGGTGCTACCTAAAAAATGTGCAGAGGTTATTCCCTATGAATACCATTTTAATCTTTCACTGATCATCACTTCTTTGCTTTATGTGCTTGATCGTAGCAAATATTCATGGATGTTGGGACATTCAAGAATCCATCCCTCTGTTTAAGACAGGCAATAATGTAGGAAAATAGGAAAATTGTCTACACTTGTAATGTTGCTGTATTTGCGGGGTTGCTGTTGAGATGTATATATTATGGTTGATAGTTATCTCTCTCTCTCTGTCTCTCTATGATATTTATCGTATTTTGATATCTCAATGACCCTCTTATACCTATATTTACTCATCTTGGTACAGGCCTACTTCCCACCAATCTCACAGCCTGAGGGTTTACCTCTTAAGGTCCAGGATTCCAAAGGCAAAGAATGGATATTTCAATTCCGCTTCTGGCCCAATAATAATAGCAGAATGTATGTTCTGGAGGGAGTTACTCCTTGCATACAGAATATGAGATTGCAAGCTGGTGATATAGGTAACAGATCCAAATTGACTGGGAAGAATCGCTCAGAAGTTTCTGAGTCATGAATTATGGATGGCTGTATGATGTTGTCATTTATTATCAAAGTTCTATGAACCTGTTTATCTCTTTCTACTTTGTTTGCACATGATATTGCTCTTATAACTGGTAAAATCTCCTAATATTTCCTGTTACTTTTAGCTTGTTTACATTTGAAACTTCCCTCCAAACCCACAAATGTAGGAGCCTTGTGCATTGGGACACCCCTTTTTAGGTCTTTGTATTTTGTGTAGTAGTATTGCATACACAGATTCCTATGGTCAATGCCAGCTTCCCCTAATACTGCAACTGAACTTTGATTTTGTCCTCAGTAACATTTAGTCGGTTGGAGCCAGAAGGAAAATTAGTTATGGGATACAGAAAGGCCTCAACAGCCCAACCATCTGATCAGGTTTGACCTTGTGGTTTCCCTTGCTTCTTTTTTTGTTTTGTCTCCATGTGCTGGGGGTAAGGGAAATAGTCCTTGTAGTTTTTTTTTTTTTGAATATATTTCTGATAGTTTTGGAATGCAATGGGGAATCACCATGTCCTGGCAATTTGCTGATATATTGATACCATGCACCTGTTGAATTTGGTATTTCTAAAAATATTTGTATGCTGGGTACTTTTCTATGGTGCATTAATAATCTGCACCGTTACTGCTTTGAAAAAGCAACCTGTATTATCTTACAAGAGAATGATTCATTTACTTAATGTGTTAAACTTCTGTAACGAGTTCTCCATTTGAATAAGCACTAACACTTTACTGAACAAGCAAACAATGTATCTCATTTATTATTTCTTTTACAGGACAATGAGACAAGTAAGAGTGGTTATGGAGCTTCTACAAATGGAGATGTTAGTGTTGAAAAAACTTGTACTAGTAAAGTTGCCATAGGCTTTAATCTCATAATCATTGAAAGACTCAAATCACATGTGTTTCATGAATTGAACAGGCTGAATTGGCAGATCCCAGTCCTTGGTCTAAAGTTGACAAGTCCGGATACATAGCAAAAGAAGTTCTCGAAGCCAAATTGTCCATCAAAAAGAGGAAGAGCAGCACATTGGGCTCAAAGAGTAAGCGTTTAAGAATCGATAATGAAGACATGATAGAACTGAAGCTAACATGGGAAGAAGCACAGGGGCTGCTTCGCCCTCCTCCTGACCATGTTCCTAGCATTGTGATGATTGAAGGATTTGAATTTGAGGAATATGAGGTTTGATTATTTCCTTGTTGAGAATAAATTTGTATCAATCCTTGCTATTTTCTTTTTGACCACCCTAATTTCTTGTTGATGCCTTTCACTCTTCTCATGTTAATTTCAAACAAGAACATATCATAAAAAGAATGTGAAAAAAGCACATCTCCAGTGCACAAGGTTCTCCTCTGTGTGAGCCTTGGGGGACAGCAGTCTAGTGTATGCTTCCTTCTGCTGAGAATACATATTGATTATTTCTTAGGATGCTGTTGATCTTAAACTGCTTTATTTGTTTGTTTCCTGCAGCAGCTATGTAACATGTATTGCCTGTGCAGCATGTTTGGAAGCTTACCCTTGTGGGTTTGCTAGTGTCATGATCATGAGACCAAATAGGTTTAGGTTTTCCCCAGTTGAAAAACTTTGTGGTTAACAAAAATGTGAAGTGTGTTACATGTTTTTCTTGAACATTATGGCTATGTCCAGGGCTGCAAAATGCATTCCAACATCAACAGTCAGAAGTTGCTGCAATAAAATTCTAGGCAAGAAATTCTGGCACACAAATAAGAGGATGAATAAGTGCCAGAGGCAAACTTCTACTTGTAGGATTTTGTTTAGGTTATAGAACATTTGTCCTTATCTGACTCTTAAGTGAACATCATTTGCAATCATATCAGTTGGTTTCAAACTGAGCAATTTTCTTTTTTTCATTTTACACTGTAATTTGTTCAATGTTGTGTTTCCTGTCACATTGTCTATTTGAACTTCAAGAGGCTTTTACTCATTCTGTTGGGGCATTTTCCCAATTTCTGACACATGCTATACAGGACGCACCGATACTTGGGAAGCCAACAATCTTTGCTTCTGACGATATGGGGTAAACCACTTACCTTAACTGCTTCGGCTTGCATTTAGTATTTCACATTAGTTTTTGACATTTTAAGTTCATGTGATTAGGCTGGCGTATCTTTTGCAGCAATTGATCATATACTTGTTGCATTCAAAAATTAATATGCCTCTTTGCCTCATTATTGATTGTTAAAGAAGCAATTGCCTTGTTGACCCTGATTCATGTGCCTTGGGGTGTCTTTCTGGGAATAATCTGTTATCAGTATAGTATTTGATTTTCATTTTTGGGTTATCCAAGTTTTGTGGAGTCAATAATAACTAACATGTGTGTATCAGAATTTATTCACAAGTGGGTGTTGTTCTTAACTAGTGATAGACAGAGGTATTTTTATTGTATTGCTCTATTTAGTGGCATGTTGTTATTTCTTTGATGTGTGCTTGTATGTAGAACTTGCAGTCATCCAAAGAATTACTGTCATAAGTTAATTGACCTATAACTCATTTAGCTAAAAAATTAAAAAAAAAAAAATCCTAATCGTGGCTGTATTTGCCCAGTCAAAAGGTTCAGTGGGTTCAATGTGAAGATTGTTTAAAGTGGCGCAAATTACCTGTCCATGCTCTTCTTCCCTCCAAATGGACATGCTCCAGTAATGTGTGGGATCCAGAAAGGTACAAGAAAGCATGTATTTAGATTCCTGGTCCTTTTTTCTTTTTTACCTGAAAGATGAAAGCATGTATTTAGATTCCTGGTCCTTTTTTTTTTTCTACCTGAAAGATGGTTTGTGTGAACAGGGCCTTTCATTTGGGTTCTGAAGAATCGGACTTGGACACAAACAGAAATAGAATGACAAATTTTATGGCATGTTTGGTTACTTGAAATCAGAATTAATTACCTTTGTTGCTGGTTGGTTAAAATGAATAGAGAAATTAGAATCAAACTAATTTTTAAAAATAAAAATGAAAAATTTTCATGCTTTTTATAGTCAATTTTTAGTCTAATTTGAATACATAACTCATCATTAAAAACAAGAATAAACAAAAATGAATGTATAGGACACATATACCCAATAATTTAAAATTTTTCTGTTAAATAAATGTGCATCGAAAATCATATTCATTTTAAATAACTAGAGATGATTGAAAAAAAAAAAAAAAAACTAAAAAACTCATGTATAACAAAATTTTAGGAGATTATGGTGATATCACATATTAAAAAATTATCATAAAAAATAAATAAATAAATAACTGAAATGGAGACAGAGAGAGAGACAGAGAGACATTAAGGAGAGATTGTGGGAATGAGAAAATATGGGAGATTAAAGGGAGAGAATGTAGGGAGTTGATTTTATCTATTACGATGGGAGACTGGGGAATGGTGATTCCCTAAGAGTGGGAAACCTGGTTGCCATTTTCAAGGGAATGGGAAGAGAGTCATCGCTTCTAAGCACAAAAAATGGGAATAAGTCATTCCCATTAGCATTCACATGCGAATATTTTAACTAAACAAATGCACCCTTAGTTTTATGCAACAGATGGTGAAACACTTCGCTTCACTGTTAAGTATGATACAAAAATGCATGAATAGTGTCAGGTTGTTTGGGATGAATGAATTTTTGTTTTCATTTGAGTGATATACATTATTAGAGCACTGGAATTTCAGAGAGATGTTTCTTGATAGTTTGTAATTTGGGCTTCTTCTCTGGTAGTAATGATAATGATGTGAGCCCATCTTTTACTTTTTATTCTCTGAAAAGTTGTGAACAAAAAAACTTATAAAAATTGGACATTTTTTCTAATGCACTTGATATGCAACCTCTGAGTATTATGTAACATACTAACATGTCAGGTGTCTTTGCTACAGATCTTCATGTTCAGCAGCTCAAGAATTGACAACAGAGCAATTTGAAGATCTGCTTCCATCCTGTAATGCAGGTATTGGTTGCCTTAAATAAAATTTCATTGGTCTTTATCTATTTTGAAAATTTACTAAATAGAATTCATGGAATTCAAACGAGCTTGTTCTTGAGCACAATATTGGTTCCCTAGTTATGTTCTACACTTTTGTTACTCTTGTTGTGTATATTGATGATTCTGAAATAGCATACCATTTTCAAAATGGTCCTATGCTTGCTTCTAAACCATCCAATTTGTGTTTGGTGTTGTGACTACGAACCACTAGCTGCTTCCAAAAAAGTGAAAGCTGCTAAACAGGAGACAGACAATATTGAATCTCTGGAGGGGCTTGACACACTTGCCAACCTAGCTATTTTAGGAGAGGGCGAGGCACTACCATCTTCATCTCAGGCCACCACAAAGCACCCCAGACATAGACCTGGCTGCTCCTGCATTGTCTGCATTCAGCCTCCCAGTGGCAAGGGCCCCAAGCACAAGCAGACTTGCACTTGTAATCTCTGCCAGACAGTGAAACGTCGATTCAAAACCCTAATGACAAAACGTGAAAAGAAGCAATCAGAGAAAGATGGAGAAACTAGGAAACAGCAGCAGCCACCTTTGGCAGGGAAATTGCCCGATGATGATGCCCCCTTGCGTGGCTCTGGAAGTAGTAGCCCAAGCCAGAAAAAGTTGATCAGTGAAGGTTCTGCTGATAATTCTAACAGAATGAAATTCTCTACTTCTCCTTTTAAGGGCCAAATTGATCTAAACATCCAACCTGAGAGGGAAGAAGAGTTGTCACCTGGATCAGATTCTGGAAGCATGATGATGCGGATGCTTCAAGATGCCACAGAGAGGTGTCTGAAGCACCAGAGACTCCCAAATTCTGATGATAGCAACACAGCAGGTAATCAGACCCTGGCCAATGGTGGAATGAGTGGAAATGTCATCAATAATATCACGAATGCTACTAGTCTTGAGGGAACTGAAAAGGATCATGATGTTACCTTTTCCATGAAAGCATCTGCACCCACTCCAGCAATCAGGTAGGTAGGGTGGTCTTTAGTCAATTGCAATATTGACCATCTGGCCAAGGAGGACGACAGGAACAATTTGAGGATGTTCTCTCTTCCATATGTTTGTTCACATTGGCATTGTGCTTCATTGGTATGTACATAGGGTGATAGGAGCTGGGCAACTTGGATAAACGGCCAGTAATTTTGCTGACATGTAATACAATTCTCGGTAGGTGGTACAAGTGCCCTGTTGTTGGGGACTCATGGTCATTCAGTCGTGTGGGTAGTTGGTTGAAGCTGTGTACTCTCATGACTACGAGCTCACTGCTGCCCTTATCAAAGAAACATTGATGTGACTTAGCTGTGCTTTTTCATGTTTTTTTTTTTTAACCGAGTGAGAAGGAAATTTGCTTTCCGGTTAGCCTCTCCGATGGTTAGTTTAATCCACTTGACCTAAAATCAGCAGTCAATCTAAGCAGCCAATTTGGTAAGAAATTTAACACTTACCTTTTCTCTTTATGTATATGTACATGTATATGACCATATGTACATATTTGCAATTTTGCATTGAATCCAAACCAATTTCTAGCCAGTTAATGAACTTCGGTGTCGGCCTATGCAAAAATCTAGTGAAAGGCATGAAACGCTTAGGTATTGTTTATGACAGTCGTCAGGACCATTGCACCAACACGAAACAAGGCAAATGCCATACCACATCACGTCAACAAGCTTTGTGGGTTTTTGACCTATATCCAGTGTTCGATTATGTTTGCTTATGCAGGATTAACATTGAAAGTTGAATTTTGGTACTTAAAATACCTCTTTTTTCTTTGGGCTGATCGTTGTGCCAAGTTATCATCTTGGAGCCCCTTTTAAGTGATCCGCTTCAAATGAAAATCCCGAGGCCTGTACGAGAGTTCCCTTTGCAAAAGTTCAGAGTTATCCCCGTAGCGGACGTGCACACCTTCAAAATTATGAAACATATTTTATCCCCCCTTCTGACCATACCAACAATTCTTCGCGTTGATAGGTTATAACAAGAAACAGTGTAAGAATGCATTTGCTCCCTACCAGAAAACAATATCACCCAGATAATCAAACCAATCATCTAACGCAGTTCCTCGATTGAAAGCACGATGGCAGACCTCTCAGCTTCGTTCTAACCAAAGAGAGCCTAACTACAAAGAGAGTATCAATAGAGTTACCCTACATTGAAAGAATGCATATGGAGCTGGATAACTATAAAGTGTGGTAATGGGAATAAAAAAAGGAACCAAAATGCACCCACAAAGTTACAATTGCAAATCAGGACCTATTCTGTATTCCTTTTGGCGATAGTGGCAATATGAAACAGGATTGGTATTGACTATGATATCACTATAAAGTTAGCATTTCTGCAGTCAGATGTTGCAGGCTGTTTCGAAGAGTTCAAATCCATCTGTTACTGCTGTGCCATCAAATCGGAGTAAATGGAACTAAAGGAACATAAAGATCCAGAAAACACAAAGAACTAATAGCCAGTTTTCAGGAGACAGATAGAGCAACACATGCTAAAAACAATATAGACAAATAATTATTTATAATAGACAGCAACATGAAGTACAATCCCATTCACACAATGAAACAAAGTGATCTCTTTAACATTCAGCACAAAATATCAGTTTCCAGCATCAATATCTTCACGAATGTTTTAGCAGCTACAAAATGCATACACTTTCCTAGATTGTTTGTCCCCTCCCCCCCCCAGGGGCGGCAAAAAAAACACAAAATAAAAAAGGCCCTAGCATGTTGCAACAGCAACAACAAAATAAGATACCTAAAACCCAAATCAAAATGCCTTCTCCACTTTTTACACAAACAAATCAAGTACCAGCATTAGGCAGGGCAGCCATAAAAGAATTGTACGACGACTCGAGATCAAAGTGAAGTTGCCGAGCCTGCTGCTCTGTCAACTCATCAGCTGCCCCCATCTTAGAGAGTTTTAAAATCCACTCTCTCATCTTTGTCTTCCCCTCGAAGTCAGGTGGCAGAATGCTAAGCTTATTGAGTGAAGCCGAAAGGTCTGACAGCAAAGGGTGCACCTGATCCACTGCCACCATATTCAATTTCAAGGAATCCATTGCTGTAATAAAGTTCTGCACACACTCTGCCACAATTGCAGCTGAGGTAGTAGCCGAGGCAGCTGCAGCAGCCCTGTGTTCCACAGTGGCAGGCACTCCAGACTTCACAAGGCGGTTTATGGCAGCTGGACAATCCATCTTGTAGGTGTCTGCAAAGCGCTCAATGCTAGGAATTATGTCTTTCAGCGTGGAAGATAAGGTTTTAAAATGGGCAATGAGCTTTTGGCATTCAGTCTCATATTCGGATGAGGAAATAATGTCTCGAATGTAGGCCTTTTCCAGCTTCTCTGTGGCTTTAATTATGGCATATAGCTCAGCAAAGTTATCATACATTTCTCTTTCGCGCTTGTCGCTCCACAGCTTGACCTCCATTTGGGTATGCTTACAAGTAAATGTAAAAGAAGAATGGAGAAGGCAACGGGACACGCGCAAAGAGCAATCTCTTCACTGAGAAACACCCACACACAAGAAAAAGGAAAAATAGTAAGAAACAAAAGATATATAACCACTTTGTACCAACATCGCGTGAAGCTCATTGGATCAAAGCAACTAAGCACCCAATGTGACACAGAATTAAATCCTAACCTTGCAAAGAAGTGCCAAAAAGGGGGAGATGGGGCAGGAAGTACCAAGCAATCAAATAGTTTTCAAACACACAGAAAAGAGCAAAACATGAATTTGCATCCAAACAAAAGGAAAAGAAAGGAACACAAACAGCTCATCAGCTCAACAGGAACCCAGTATAACCCACAAAGAAGACAGGAATACAGAGCCCTCAAAAGAGCCAGAAAAGTGACAACACAGCTAGAACATGGGCGAAACCCAGATTGCTATTCTAAAACACAAATTGTTTCTTCCAGGCCACTGCTTAGACAATAACCTGATTTCCTCAACAACCAGAATGAAACAGAGACCAATCAAAAAGGTTATAACAAGTCAAGAGAACAGAGAAACAGATGCACAAAAGCTTTAACTCAGTCAAAATCGCAAAGACTATGCCCTTTTATTTCTCTGCTCCAAACAAGAGGATAAAACCAAAAATTGAATATAAAAAAAAAAAAAGTAAAAGAATTTTAAAGGAAAAAACAAACAGAACTCCAACCCAAAACATGACCCCAGTTCCTTGATTCCTCCGGATTTTCGGAAACCCAAACATGGAGTCCATCCGACAGTTCGCGA
The DNA here is from genome assembly GCA_037832385.1 of Rhizophora apiculata. Taxonomy (NCBI): domain Eukaryota; kingdom Viridiplantae; phylum Streptophyta; class Magnoliopsida; order Malpighiales; family Rhizophoraceae; genus Rhizophora; species Rhizophora apiculata. The sequence continues at coordinate 3,385,149 of CM075438.1, read as the reverse complement.
CGCAAACAAACCTTAAAAAAGCCGAAAACTTTACCTCCTTAAACCATCCCCAAAAGCAGACGAATTCCCCAACACATAACCCTGTTCTTAAAACACACAGAGACACACTCATAGAGAGAGAGAGGGAGAGAGAGAGCGCGGCCTTGAAAAGCGTGAAGACTGACCTTTCTTTTTGCTTCTGAAACCTTCTCTCCTCTTTCAGTCACGCGGAGAAACCGAGAACGCCCGATGGGGAGCTGAGATTAGCAAGGAACGACATCGTTTGTGAGGTTTCGTTACAGACGCATATAAGAAATCCTATTATTAGCAGTAATTTTACGCCTCTCCTTCTTTATTGGATTAGGTTTAAATTCTCCAAAAAAAAAAAAAAAAAAAAATCTCTAAATAAATAAAAATTTATACATAACTGAGTTGCAAGGTTTCCGATTTAAAACTTTATAATTATACGTAAAAAAATATTTATTTAAACTCATAATTATTATCATTAATAAATAATAATATTTTTAATTTTTTTAAAATAAATTATTATTATTATTATTTATTTACATGTCAGTATGGTTACGTCATCATCGTCGTGTAGCAGTTGAAAATGCCATAGGGGGAGAGAGAGAGAGGATGCTTGTTATGATGAGGTGACGCTATATTGGGTTTCATGTACTCGCATGCCTTTGGCTCGATCATTCTGACGACTGCGACCTGATGTCATCTCATCTCAGGGGAAAATCTGACGGCTTGGATTTGTAAGAGCCGTTCTTGCATGCAGGTGATTACACGAATAATCTCTTCGCTCAAAGTGTTTGGGATTCACGTGTACCCTTCCTCACAATACATGAATTTTAATTTTAAATAATTACTGTCACAAACCCGTTTTCGTTTTCACCGACCTTTAAAAAATTACTAAAATTTTGTATTCTTATTTTTTAAAATTTTTAAATTTAAAAATATTAATATTTGTTAGAAAGTTATAAAATAAAAAATATTTTATAATTTTTTATAAAATATTATAATTTTTATAAATATATATATAATAAAAAAATATTATACAATATAATTTTTATAATTATAAATAAAAAAATTATTTTATATTATATAAATAATATTATATATAATATAAAGTTATAAAATTTTTTTATATGTTATCTAAAAATTTTTGATATAATATAAACTATTTTTTATATTATATAAAATTATTTTATTATTATTATTATTTATAAAATTATTTTTATATATAATTTTTTTAAAAAAATTATTTAATTATAATGACTAACCAATTTACTTTTTAAAATTAATTTATTAAATTTTTTTATTTTTTTATAAATATTATAATATTAAATTAAATATATAATTAATTAATTAATTTAATTATATCAATATATATTTATATTTAATTAATTAATTAAATTTTTATTAAATAAAATAATAAAAAATATTGTCAAGTTGAACGTATTTTTTTATTTTTATTTTTTTTAATAATTTTTTGAGAAAAAACTTTAAACAATATCATTTGACCACACATGGTAAATTTGGATTAACTAATTTACAAAGTTTCGTAGATCATCAATTTATTCACGGTTCAAGTACACAAAAATTTTTTATGTTTCATTATCCCTAAGTATATACTTGTAAAATTTTAATATATACTCATAATTAAAATACAAATTTTAAATATATAATAAATAGTTATAATATTATGATCTATCACACTACAAAACAATTTACATTTATGTGATGATGTCTCTCTCTCTCTTTCTCTTTTCTTAATATTATTATTTATTTTTCCCTTTTACGTTAGTTGAACGCACTCGATTATTATTATTCAAATGGGCCCTTTTACTCAACGAGGATAGAAACCCAAAATTGCTTTTCAAATTAAAAGTGTACAAATCATCGTCGGTTAGTACTAGACAATTACCGTGTATATATATATATATATATATATATATATCTATATTGAAAATTAAAGATATCTTAATTAAATTAGGAGTTGTTGACATTCTCACAATTTTTATGCCCATATGACGCCCGGCCCATTGCTCAACCAATTGGGCAAAGTTTCACTTCTACGGCCCAAATAAAACTTCAATAGGCCTCATATAAAGAATCCAATTAAGAAAAAAAGGTCACAAGAACTGAGGCCACTCAAAAAGCAACAGAACTTTAACTTCATTCTCTTTTCTTGAACTTGAAAAAATATTCTTAACTTTGTGTTAATGGCAATTTGGAGGATAATAACAAAACTTTAATCTAAATATTAAATGCCATCTAATCACACTTTTAGTTAGTGTTTGAAAATTATTAGGTATTGATAACATGAAGAAGGAATAAACACAGACAATTACTACCCAACTAATTAATTTTTAGTCATTTCCATAATTTACAGACATTTCTACAATTTAAAAAAAAAACAAATATCTTGCCCCCCAAAAAATAGCCAAGCTTTTTTTTTTTTTTACCCAGTTCATATGTGTGCAAAAAAAAACAAACCCAATAAAAATTAAATCCTCTTAAAAATAACAAACAAGTAATTCGTAATAAAAAGACAAATTGAATTAAATTACCGGCCCCCACGGCCGACCATGTCATTGTACTGTTTAAGCGACTCAAGCCTTTGCAACCTCATTTCCTCGTTGAACTTCTTTATAAACGCCTCCACTCGCCGGTTCAGCTCGTCCTGACTCAGCGACGGCTCTTTCCTCAGCTTACCGGAAGCCGGAGACTCGGTCGCCGGCGACTGAGGTTGGAGTTGGTAGTTAGTCCTGTCCTTGAAAGTCTCTGATTTCTTCGCCGGAGATGCTTCCAGTGCTACGTTGATCTGACTGCCGTGATTCTCCCATGTGTCCAATTTCTTCGAGTGTCTCGTTAACGGCATTGGCCGGCCTTCCGTTATCATCTTCCACGTGTTCTCCAACGTCTCGTGACGTTTGGATCTAGCGACCCCAAGCGCTCTGCCAGCTGAAAAACACGAAAAGTAAATTATAAAATGACCATATTGTCCTCTTCATCGACAATTTATTACATTCTGTTCCAACGGAGATTTGAATACAAGAACCGGTTTTTTTGGACTTTTACTTCTGGTTGGCTGTGCGTCAAATGGACGGCAATTTTGAACGCTATTTTGTAAAGACGGCGAAAAACAGATAAAAAAAAAAAAGAGATGGAGAAATACGACAATGTTTTAAACAGGAGATACCTTCGGGACTCGCTCTGAGCGGCTTGCGGTGACCGAACCGGGCAGAAACCAGAGGTTTCTCAGGAGAAGAGAGAATCTCCGGTGAAATCTCCAACGAGTCCGTCCTCTTCGGTGGGATCCACGAGGATCTAGAGATCACGAACTCGTCAACATCCACAGAGCCGCCGCTCACTTCCACTTCCTCCGCCACGCTCTTGTCCACAAAAACCTCACAACCTTTCTCCTCTCCCACCGGCTTGTAAGCCGCCACATCCTTGTCTGCCGGTGGGTAGTCAAACTCATCCTGCCGGCGTAGTCCCTCGGCCGAGATGATCTCCACCGGTTGTGGCATTTGCACTTGCTGTTCCTGGTGGTCGTTACCCTCGGGGGCATGGTGGTGGAACCGAGAGGAGGCGGCGATGATGATGATGATACAGTTGATGAGGAGAAAGAGATAAAGAGGCTTACACCAGGAAGAAAGAGAGACCCATATGAGAGGAGCTTGAGAGTAAGAGAAATCTAACACCAATGGCATAGAGACTTTCAAAAGCAAAGCCATGGATACCACTCCTGTGGATACCAAGATTACTTGGCGTGACAGTAAAAAAGAAGCCATCTTTCCTGCAAATTTTCCTCTTGGGTTTTGAGAGTGTGTCCGTGTGTGTGCGCTTTTTGTGCGTGTGTGGGGTGTTGGGGAGGGGGTGTAAAATGGAAGGCTAGAACTGCAGGGATGAAGTGAAGGAAGTAGGTTTATAAAGAGGGGAGGAGTGTGGGCACGTGGTTTGTGGTGGAATAATAGCCGTTGGATTTTGGTGGAGGGTGTCTGGACGGTTGAGATTTGTGGACTTTGGTGTCGCGTGATAGGCTTATAGTTTTAAAAAGTGTGTGGATGGGGGCGAGAGCTTCCATTGCACTTTCTTTATCTTTTGGGAGGACATCATCTGTGGTGGCCCACACGATGTAGAGGTAGATATAGCTGGAATATTTTTTGTTTTTATATTTTTTTTTTCTTAGGACTTCAATGGCTTGATTGGTGGACAAGGGAGGCATTGAATTGGGAAGTTGGTCTGGTAGAATGTGGATTAATAACGAAGTTACGTTAGCTAACCCACAAGAATTTCATCATTAAAAAAGTTCTCTTAATTGATCCCTTCCCCCCCCCCCCTCCCCAAAAAAAAACAGCCATGAATTTTGCATTCTATAGCCATTTTGGTAAGATGTAAATATCTAGTTCTTGCGTTCCGTGACTAATATTGAAGAAATGATAATCGGTAACAAAGAAAAAAAAATTAATTAAAAATTTAAAATGCTTATTATGCCAATTTTAAATAAAGATTAACTTTAGTTAAATCAACGTCTATGTATCATTAGTTGTGAATGGTCAATTACCTTTTGGTGCCACTGACTTTAATTAAACAGAAATAGGATTGTGTATAGACCAAAGTCATTGATTACGACAAGAATAACGCGATAAATACTACATTTTTCTTTTCCATGGGGCCAAAAGCAATAATTAACATTGCAGAGAGTTCAAGAAGTTGGGTGAGTAATTCTTGTCTTATTTTTCACCTTATGGAAACCTCAGAATTTAGGCGTCGAAGTAGTTTATTATTTGTTCTCCAGTGGGGGTTTTAGGGGTTTTATGTAAAGGAGTCTTTTGAATATTTAAATGAGGGTCCTTCCAACGGTCATATTGCTTAACTTACCGTTAGACAAGCAGGCTGTGCCGAGATCCTGCACCCCTGGTCCAGTTTGTGCAGGCAGGGGCTCAGCCTTATGCACGTGCGCCACAGCTTGGTGGGCGTAGCGTCCATACGCCGATTTTCTTTGTACGGGTTTAGCTTAGGAGGGGTAATTAACCTCATAATCTGGTTAAATTAACTCAATTTAAATTAAAACCGCCAAGCAACTAGAAAATGAATTGGATGTGGTTTTGTCAAGCTCGAGATTTTTTTGAACTGTATCACATATATCAAAAGTGTATCGAATAAATTTCATATTCGAGATGTACTTATACATTAATTTAAATATATATGTCTTTTATAGATTTTTAGTCAAAAATTTCTATGATGAATTAACTATTCATTTTGTTTGTAGCTAGAATGTGAGCATAACATCTTAATTTGATTAATAAATGTATAAATGATTCTTAATTTGTAACTATAATCACGTTTATAATCCTTTTTTAAGAGACAATGACCAGTGTGGACGGTTCTCGTTGGTCAAGTATCCTGAGGTTGTCGACCGTGAAGACTGTTAACTTAACGTTAGAGAAGCCACATGCATACACGAAGGTGTTCGATTCCAGTTAAGCAATTTAATGAATAAATTAAGGATCAATGAGATTGGCCTTAAATATCCATTGTATATACGAAAAAAAAAAAAAAAAAAGGATCAGATGTAAACATAGCAGGTCGCCCCGCCAATAATATCAATGCTTAATTGGCAAGAAACAACGACAAAAAACCATTGTTTGAGATGGTGGAATGACAAATGAAAGTCAAGAAAGCAAAACCTTTAGCTTAAAGCTTAAGCTCTAATGATGATGGATGGCACAATGCGTTATAAGGCACTTATGGATTTAATTGATCTCAGTTAGTTTTAATTTGATTAATAAAAGTAGAGCTAGATCACAATTACTGATCTACTACCTTTAGTTTAGGTATAATATTATAATGTAGAGTAATGATTTATTGATTATGCAATTTCCATAGATAGCTATCAATCAACTAATATAATTATTTGTTTGTCAGAAAAAAAAAATAATTATACATGTCAAAAATTATTGTCTTACGTGTAAAAATTATTGACTGAGGTAGTTAATATAACGGTTTGAAGTCATATATAACTGAAATAGACACTTAAATATGACAATTTTTTTTATTAAAAAATTCAAATAATTAAAGCGAAATTAAGATATGAATATATATCGATAACCTTTAACATCCGTGACTCCATCATAAACAGCATCCATTTAGCCATCCTCTTGACAACATAATCACCTTAACAGTAAGATACCAGGGAAGTCAATGCCGTGGCCATGGCAGTAAATTTGTACGTTGACCATGGTAGGGCAGCGAGAACATATAAACGTATTCAGCCATAAATTGAATAATGCTTGGGCCCACTATAACGCTGGCTGGCCCCTCCCAGAAGCGTGGACGGCTGGCATCAGAAATCCAGCACTCTTGTGCCATCTTGACTAATAACCCCAAGTTCGTTTAAGTGCTCACCAATGCCTTGCAATGAAAAAGACAATGAAAATTTAACTCTCACATTTTCTGAAAATTCTCACAATTTGGTTTGGTGTTTTGCACCCCCCGTAATGTCTTTGAATTTGTTATTATTATTCTTTTTTAATTTTAAATTTTGATAAGCTAATTACTGATTATTACAGTATTAAAAATACATATTTGTTTTGACTAGTTGTTGTCTTGGAAAGTTTGCTTGATTGGAGGGACGGCTTTTAATGAACCGAATTAATGCCGAGAATCTTAAAGGATAGAAAAGCCATTGACGAATATGGACAATCAATTTGATTGTTAAGGATTCGCGAATCATCCCGGAATCTTCGCTGTTAATTAATCTTTTGCATTAAGTAATTGAATTGAAACCCGCGATATTGCTCATCGAATGGGAGTGTGGGACGGTGGTGTGAGAGGGACGTCAACGAATTGGAGGGACTATTTTTGTGAACAATGCCAGCAACTAAGTTCGTGTACATTTACTTTGAGACTAGAAATCATAAATTAGTTATTTTAATTTATTTTCATATAGTAGACCAATTCGTTCTATTAATTACTTTAAAATAAGGGTTATATATCAGTTCAATAGACTTTCTGATGAAGTAAAAATGAACAAATAAATAAAATTTTAAAATACTGTCGAGTCAATTGAGGGAAATACCCTTGGAATAACCCGACGACGCAGATCTGTTTTAAGAGCTCTTTCTCGGCAAGTAACTCCAACCCATTTTAATTCTTTGTTCAATTGAGGACGGTGGCGGTGCCCCACAAAGTCAACAAAATTGATTGACCCTACAAAATGAGTTTAGCCAATTCAAACTTTATTGGCTATATGCAGGTAACTTGTCGTAAGAATATTTTTGGCTATATTCATTCTTATTTCAGTTTTGCCGTCCGTCCTATTCTTTTTTTTTTTCAAAATCTTTACATTGACGGATCCATTCCTCCCGTTTGATTAAAAGTATATCATCTAAATCGAGACTAAGAGATTTTAGGAAAATTAAGTTGATTGGTATATTATTTATTTATTTTTTAATGTAATTTATTTATAATTTTATATTATATAAATTTATTTTATTATATATTTTTTTCCTTTCCGGGTATATTCTGATTCGAATTGAGGTTGGTACGAAGATGGCGTGCTCTATGTGAATGGTCAATGGTCAAGAACCAGTTAGATAAGGTAAGTTGGACAAACCGTTTGGGGACTTTTCCAAGTCTACAAGTCCAGAGTCCCAATCCCCCGATCCATTTGCAAGCACCGCCCATTTCTCAGGCGACCGCCAAATGTTCAATCCCATCATGTGGGGGAGGATTTTCCCCAGTCGCCATTATTGTATATATTTATATATATTTTTTATTTTATAATTTTCCGTCGAGTCTCGAGTTCACATTCAACTCTGCTGAATGTAGTTTTCTTGATACCCTTTTTCCTTTGCTTTCTTTTTCATTAAAGTATCATGAGCTCCGTTGAGTAAACAGGCCTAGAGAGAAGTGGGATGAAGCTAAAGAGAAGGAAAGCTCACGAGCCTGGTGTACAAAAAGTTTTTTTTTTTTTTTAATATATATATTAAAAATTTAAATTATCAAATGAAAATATATATATTAATTTTATATAATTTAACACGATTTATAAAAAAAAAAAAAAAAAAAAAAAAACTTTTCGGACTTGCAATTTTCGGACCGCCTCACTGCCAACCTCGTCCGCGTAACATTTTCTTCCTCTATATTTATTTGTTTATTGTCTATTAAAACAGTTATTCAACTATGGACTACGCAAGGAAACAGTCTCTTCTGTCCAGAAATTTCCTCATTTTATCGTCGATTTATTTAATCAATATAAACCACAAGCTTCCAATTAGAATATGAGTTTTCAACTATTGATGTACCATTCAAGAAGATTCTTACTATTTTCCGTGCACAAGACGTTGAGTTGTCTGATCAAAGTCAAATCCCTACGTGCTTTCCTAGGTTTACGTGAACCGAACGCCCAGACCAAGGGGGGAAGTAAATAGTTAATATGCGCGAGGGTCAACGTTCTTTTTCTTAATTTAACAGGGTAATTACGAGACATAAACTGAGAATTAGTTGAAATTAGTTTAGTTAATATGCGCTAAAGAAAAATTAATCTATGCCAACTAAATCAGTGAATTGGAACTTCAACTTTAATAAAGACATTGAAATTGACTTTATAATTTGAATATCATAAACTTTTTTAATTTAATAATTTTCTAAATAAATTATATATACATCAACGATTAATCAATTTTAATTTTGTTGCATGTTATAATTTTATATGATTTAATACAAAATTTAAAATTTTAATTATGGTACTCACCAAATGTTCTACTATTTAGCTCAATGAATAACACTTAATCAAGTCTTAGTTTTCAATTTAGTTAAGATTGGTCATGTAAATTTTTTTTTTTATTTTTTGAACTCAAAAAATAATCCATGATTAATTTATTTTAACCCGAAAATAGTTAGTGATTAAATGTTACTTGTTAGTAGAGATAATTTTTATTCAATTTTGTTAAGAGGTGTGGAAATGATTTTGTGGAAAATAAACTATTGCATAAAAAATGTTGAGTAAAAAAATACAAACGTAAATATAAAGACTGTCAACCCAAAAAAAAAAAACAATACGAACCCGAAATTGAGATGATTTTGTGGAAAGTAAACCATTTCTTCTATGGTGAAATAAGGAATGGCAACATATCACTTCTTCGTAAACATTCCTTGTGTGAAGGATGAGAACCCATAATGCTGTTGGGGCTGAGTTTGAATGACAGGGAAAGCTGAACCTGCCATGGTTGGTCTAATACTGGTCACACCATAACCAATTATAGGTTGCTGCCCCTGGTACATGTATGCTGCAGAAGTCATTGACAACACAGAGAGGCATTAGAGTATACACATGTTAGAGTCAAGAGTTAAGATCCGAGGTACACTGAGAGAAAGGTTGATCGTCAAATATTGTATACTTTCAGGTTCTGAACTACGCCAATGCTTATGAACTATAAGAGTGGCACACAGAAATCCATGGAGATACAAAGCTACTTTCTTGCCAGAGAATTAAGTTATAATCCTAAAAGATCTCAAAAAGGGAAACCATACAAGGCCAAAAGGGTCCTAATAAACCAGGAGAAATTTATGGCAATTTCTAGATGAGCACATTGAATGGCAGTGTGCCTACCTTGACATTGGAAAGTAACTGAATGCATCCCTGTCATATACATTTGTTGGCTGCTTCGAGGCTGGCATATAAAAATCTAAGTGCGTAAGATGGTACGTTTGAAGCAAGCCACCTTAATAGTACAAGCTTAACCCGGATATATTTTTGTACTTCAATGACTAGCACTGTCATTCCAGGGAATTGATGTTCTATTTTTCCCCAGTTCTGAAGAGGTGAGCAATTTTTACTGGAGCCAAATGTATATCCACTGGGAGGAAAGTTTTGGGATCCAGCACCAGGTGTTGAAGCAGCAAGAGTCATTAAGGATGGGTTTTTTCAGGATGGCATTTCGTGCTGTTGTTGAACAGAAAATGGAGACGACATGTTTGACTGTGAAAATCCACAACCATATCACAAGAGGGAAACAATTTTCTTGCTGTCGTTAAATCAAGAAAAAAAAATCAACATATTCTCTTTTCAACCCACTAATCTAGAATAATTCACAATGGTAGTACCATATTCTGTTTGACAGGAAAGAAAGGCAATAAATGCTGAAAAGCTAGCTTTAATCCTAAGTAACAGACCATTAAAGTGAATATCAGTTAGTGCAACTAATCATAATTCTAGTATCCACGTCGAACATGAAAGCGATAAAATGATGTTATGATCCTATGCAGCAATAAGTCCATTCTATCTAATGGCAAAGTATCCCTTGACCAAGGAGTTGGATTGAATTAATTGCCAGAGCCCGACAATACAAGAACTTGTAGTTCTAATATTCAATAAGCTTTGCCAATATACCTCATCAAAGAGGTTTAGGGTACTGTTCTTTGCATCTTCTGGGGTTTTCTCTGAAGATGTTGCTACTTGAGGTGGATTCTTATATGTATCCTGTGCTTCAAACTTGGAATTTGTAATTGGATCAATTACCCCTGGCGTTAATTTTGCTTCAGAAGCAGCTCTTGAAATAAAAATAAAGAAAATGGGAGAGACATTACGGTAAAATGACAAGGCAAAGGAACTCACATCCGAAATCAGCCCATGTATTACCATTTGCAGTTGCACTGGAGTCGTTTCCCCCAGAATGATCCATGCAAAGCAAATTAAAAAGTTCAGTGGCATAATCCACTTTTGGTGGCACGACGGCTGGGCTTGTAATACTTTCCGAGTTCTACCAGTTTGGCCTTTGAGAGTGCTGATTCTGGGTTCTGGGCAGTATCCTGTGGTCTTGCATCAGGCATGTCCTGTTCGTGCAGCCATGATTGATGAGGATCCATTCCATTAACATTCAATTATAAGTAGGTGAGAAAAAACAGCAGGGACAGCAACCTTCCCATCTTTGTATAAATATGAACATAGAAACCATCTTAAACCACTCCCCACACAACTAATTCCTCTAGGATAATGTTGTTCTTCAAATTGGACTGCTTGTATTCATGTATAATAGCAAAAAGAAGGAATGTAGAGGTTGGAGTTGAATTAAATGCTGAAAAAGGAAAATTGCATCTACCTGATGGGGCATCTTAACAGGCACTGAAGGAGAACTTTTAGAGGCGGGGCTGCTTTCATTTAAAATAGGCGAATGAGTAGGTCATATCTCCTCAAAACTGCAGTTGATGTTATTCATGGACCTATCAAGTAGGAAATTCTCTTTGGCAGTTCAATATATCTAGATATCAATTTGTTAAAGGCAATTTGTATATGTAGATATTGTTACTACACAAGACACATAGCTCCACAGAGAAAAAAAGAGATGTGAAATTGCTTGTCCTCGAATTTGCTCTTCTCATCCTAATACTCTTTTTCTTTCCAGGTAGGAAATGAAGGGGAATATTTGGGGCTAGATAATGTCAGTCAAGCAAATAGTTCACTGTGGACTCAGGGTGCTTCATTACCTATTAACAAGAGTTTGATATGGTACAAGGTAATGGGATGCATGCAATGTCTTGTAGTGAAAGTCCACTGATTTACATGCCAAATTGGGTTTTAATATCTTCTTTACTCGCCAATAATCTCAGTGCACCAGACTCTTATGCACATAAACTTGATCGTTGCTTCCTTGTTTTAACGTTTCATCCCTGTCCTAGGCTACATTCGTTGCTCCGGAAGGGAAGGGACCACTAGCTTTAAATCTCACAAGTATGGGGAAGGGTCAAGCATGGGTAAACGGACGGAGCATCGGGCAATACTGGCCTGCCTATCTCTCACCTTCGGACGATTGCACTGAAAATACAGGAACTTATGATGCATCTAAATGTCAACAGAAATGTGGTCAACCTGCTCAAACACTGTAAGACAATATATACTACTAGTTATAGCTTGCTATCTTAAGTTTGCTAATGATGTGATGCAAGGTTTAACGACACAAGTGTTTTATCATTTTGCATTTCCTCTTACTAATGCATAAAATTCCAACTTGTGAAGCAAATTTGGATTACCATTTCCAATGAAATGATTTCTTTCACGTTTCTACTCAACATATATACGCTGTACAAGCAATTAACAGGTATCAATATTGCATTAGGTAACACATCCCACGCTCATGGATTCATCCCGGCTAGAATCTACGAGTTCTGCTTGAAGAACTTGGAGGTGACCCTTCGAAGATTTCTGTGCTACCAAAAACTGGCCAAGAGATTTGTTCGGTTGTGTCAGAGGAAGATCCTCCACCGTTTGATTCTTGGGAAGCAAACTTCATGTCTCGAATCCCTGAAGTTCTACTCACCTGTGAGCAAGGATGGCACATAGCCCCCATCAACTTTGCCAGCTTTGGAAGTCCTGAAGGACATTGCGGCATATTCACTCAAGGGAATTGCCATGCTGGTGTCATGCCAATTATTCAGAAGGTAAAACAGACTTCTTGTATTACTTGAAATCAGTGGTGCAGGTTTAGATGTGGGAAGGCCAAATTGTGTATATCTTTGCATTGGCATGAATTTGTTTGACTGCAGTATATTTTCATCCACATTCCTGCTTGCCTATTTCTTAAATTAGGGCAAATTATTGTTTACAATGATTCTCCTTGGTTACTTCACTTCCCTTTTTGCCATCCACCCTTCAATTGTTTGGATGGCATTGCAGGCATGCATTGGCCAGGAAGAATGTCCGATCCGCGTATCAACTGCTAGCCTCAGTGATCCTTCCCCTAGAGTACCAAAAGGCTTTGCCGTGGAAGCTTTCTGCGGCAACCGATTATGGTTGTTGCTACAAGGGAAGAAGCCTTGATGAAAGTCACAATGGCACCATGTAACTTTCTTTGAATTTGAGAATCATAGTGCACCATGCTTCCGAATTGTCTTAAGCAGCCATTCTCCAATTTGTATATTACTACTTATTTCCAAAAAAAAAAAAAATCCTTTTTCCTTCCCTTTTCCTAAACAAAATAACAGACGTTAAAAAAAAACTACGTTATATTGGAAATGTGTGGCTTATTTTGAAACAGAAGCATTATGGAGACGTGGCATGCCACGTTCGGGGAGAGAAAAGAGTAAAAATAATAATAATAAAATAAAAATGTTAAAAGAGAATAGTGAATGAAATGAAAAAGTAAACATTACATGTGAAATTTTGAATGTTAAAATTTGAAATTGATAGAGGAGGAATGGAAATCCACAAAATATGAGGTAAGAGAAGGATAGGTTCGACGATCGAGGGTATTGATTTTTTTGGATTAATGCACAATAAAAGCTAAAATTAGCGTAATCCATAAGGAAAAAGGGTGGAAGCCATTTGAGCGAAACAAATGGCAAAGATAAGGGAAAGTTGCATGCAAATTATTAATTATCGGTATAATTTAATATTATAAATAATTTGTGTTTCCTTATTTAGTTGGTAATTAAAAAAAAAACATAATTTTTAGCTAAGTAACTCCTAAGCCACTGTATATATGTGTGATGTCCATCAAATAAGAGAAAACTGGCTTTCCTTTGATAACGATATCTGAAGCATCGATTAAAATCACAATAGTTGGAAATTGGTGATTTTTATTCCAATTTTGCACAAAGTTGTACTGCAATTGATGTGGGAAATTGGGAAAAAGGTTTCCATTAATACCTGCATCTGACATAACAACGTCATTTATTTTTTGTTATACACTTACTATTTATTTCTATTTTCCATTTTTAACGTTGCATTACAAAATAGGAAGTTTAATTAGCAAATGTCAATCGAGGACGCATAATTGCCAAAACCTGCTTTGCATAAAAGTGAAATTTTTTTCCGATAATCTATGATGAAAAAAAAAAAAAAAAAGTTTATGCTTAGTGTCCAGACGATTGGATATACGTAAATTAATGGTAAACCAGAATACCCTTACCATAAAGACAATGAAGTCTAGTCCAATATTTACAATATGAAGCTAACAAAACCCTAACTCGAAACCAAAAGGTTTCTAATAAAATATCTAGCATTGTGCTAAAAGCCCGTGACTTGCATACAACAAATTTTACATAGCTACTAGACTCCTACAAAATTCATTTTTGGAATGTAACTTCTTCGAAGAAATATCATATTTGTGTATTAATATGTTTCTTAAAATGAGTGATGAATTCCTACCTTAAGATATTATACTAAATAAGGGAATTTGAGGATTCATATCAAATTGAATTGAATTTTACAAAATCTATTCCATTCCTCCCCCCCCCCCCCCCAAAGAAAAAAATGAAAACTGTTATTTTCCATTATTCCCTCTTGGTCATTGGCTTCATGTGTTTTGTTGAACTTCACTTTCATTTTCTTCCTTTTCAAACTTTCTGTTGTCATTATGAGTAATTGTTGCCGACAGTATCAGTCTTTATGAAACATCCCATGACAAAAATTGGTGGGAAACAGAAAATGGTGGTTGTTTGTGCAACTTCTAAGTTAATTAAGATGCATTTTTCTTTACAAATTTGGCGAAACCAATCGTTAAAAATCTCAAAGCAAAGGAAGCAGAGAGTCCCTTGCAGGAAATTCATTTCTTGTTAATGGTTTCTGGCAAAAGCATACTCAAGGAAAAGTCTTGCTTGACCACCAATCAAATGCAATCTTTACTGCCTTGTATGTTTCTTGTTGATCCTTCATTGCTCAAGTCATTTGAAAAACAATCGATCAACTGTCAATTTTGAGGCTGCCTTGATTGTTTCTCACTGTTTAATTGTCAACTTCCAAAGCCTTAATGTGTACGACAACCAAATAGCATATTATAGCCTAATAGGGCTTCAAATCTTTTTATGAAGGGATGCATTACATCATGCTAACAATCTGGAATTTGTTCAAAAAAGATTTGTTGTGATCAAAATATGGTCATTGAACCTAATTTGTGAAATTTTGTATCTTTTGTTAAAATGCTGAAATTAATTATGTAAAATAGCCTAATAGAGCACATTTCTTTTGTTGTTATTGTTGAGATAAGAAAATCAGTTTGTTTTACCATTCTAATAAAATAACAGTGAAATTTTAATCTTGAGAATGGATCCACGAGGTTTTTTTTTTTTTTTTTTTTTATTATTCATAAATTTGATGTATAAACATAAGAGGAAGAATATATTATTAAAAAGAGTTGAATATATATTATTAATATTTGCTTGCACAAATTATCTTAATGATATACATATTATATATTTAAAAAGAAGAAAAAAAAATACGTGGAGCCTGCAACCCATGTGCCACGTCAACAATTCGTAAGGCTCTGTCCATGTTGTTAGATTTAATTAAAAATAAAGAAAAAAAAAAAAAAAAAAAGTAGAAGTTTTAGCCACAAGGTGAACTTCACCGCCAAAGAAAACCCCGATTCTCTATTTTTGGAGTTCCCTTCAAGTAAGAGGTTGAAATTACCAATTTTGGTATCTTTTAAATAAAATCTCAATTACTCTTAAAATAAAAATAAAATTTTTAAATTTTATAACACAATAATATGAGTATCTTTATATATTTTTTGGTTATATAAAAAAATATAAATTATTTAAATTTATAATAAATAAGATAATTATGAGTAGACATATAATAGTTATTAAAAATAAAATTTAGAACTCTAATAATAAAAAATAAAATAATTTTAAAAAATATCTAATTATTATTTTAAAAAAATAAAAATATTTAAATAAATAAAAAATTTTTAATAGTGTACAAAATTTACTCTATAAATTTTATAAAAAATTAAAAAAAAATTATTAATAACTAATCAAATTATAAAATTATAATATAATTTTATAATAATAATAATAATAATAATAAT
This sequence comes from Rhizophora apiculata, assembly GCA_037832385.1. Classification (NCBI taxonomy): domain Eukaryota; kingdom Viridiplantae; phylum Streptophyta; class Magnoliopsida; order Malpighiales; family Rhizophoraceae; genus Rhizophora; species Rhizophora apiculata. Next base: position 3,369,346 of record CM075438.1, on the reverse strand, counting down.
AATTTAATACATTTTATAATATTTGTATATTATAAATTAGTATATTATGAATTAATATATAATTTAAGTTATAAAATAGATAAATTTTATTAATAAAAAAATTAAGATAATTTAAAAAAATTATATATAAAATTTATTATTATTTTATAATATTAAAAAATTATTAATATAAAATAAATTTTTAAAATTAAAAAAATTTAATTAAAAAGATAAAAATATAAAATAAGATTAATTGTAAAAAAATTTTAAATAATTATTATAAAATATTTTTTATATTATTTAAATAAAAATTATTATAATTAAAAAATAAAATATTTATTAAATTAAAATATATATATTAAAATTAAAAATAAAAAATATTAATATTAATTTAAATTATAAATTTATTATAATAAAAATTAATTTAAATTTTATTATACATAAATTTAAATATTTATAATTATATATATATATATTATTTATATTATTAAAAATGTGTATTTTTTAATTATTTATTATGTATAATATTTTTATTAAATTTCAGATTCTATGCCACGATAATTATGCCCCCGCATTCATTTAAGAAAATGTCCAAACTACGTGCGGGAGAAATCCCATCTGCACATGTATAGCAACAACACAACACCTTTCCAAAGCACAATAAATACATCTCTCGAGGAGCACACACAGATTCAATTCAATCCCCACAGAAGAAAATGAGGCCCAACTTCTGTTTCTTCTCCATTCTCATCGCTCTCTTCTTTATCTTCACTTTTCATGCGACTACAGCAAACAATCTAGTCTATGAAACATGCAAGACCTGTGCACAAAATGACCCAAACGTTGGCTACAACTTCTGTGTGACTTCTCTCCAACCAGCTCCACGTAGCAGCTCTGCTGATCTCCGCCAGCTAGGTCTGATCTCCTTCAAGTTAATCAGAAAAAACATGACAGACACAAGGGGCTATGTTACGCAGCTGTTGAAGGACAAGAGTTTAAAGCCAAATATAAGGGCATGCTTAAATGATTGTCTAAAGCTGTATTCCGATGCCATCCCAACTCTGAAAGAAGCCATGGAAAACTACCGGACGCAGCACTATGCAGATACCAACATTGAGCTGAGTTCAGTTATGGATGCCCCCACTACTTGTGAGGATGGTTTCAAGGAAAATGAAGCTGCAGCAGTTTCACCGCTGACAAAAAGAAACAATGATACATTTCAGTTGTCTGCCATAGCTCTTTCCATCACTAATATGCTCCATTGATTTTGTCAACTTTGTTCCTTTATCGATCCTGTGCTGGCTGTCTTCCTGATTATTCCCTTAGGGTCAGCTGTTTCGCGAAAAATATTATTATCATTTCTAGCAGTTAGTTTCGCATATGCTTGCCCATTTTCCTGTCAAATAATTTAAATTATTTTTTAAATATTTTTTAATAGTCACTTTGTTAATAAAATAAATAAAACAAAAAGACATAAATAAGAGAGAGAGAGAGAGAGAGAGAGAGGAAGAGGGAGGTGAGAGATAAAAGAGAAAGATGTGGTTGGAAGAGAGAGAAGAAAAGAGATAGAAACAAAGATAGAGAGATTGAGAGACAGAGAGGAAGAGATTAAAAAAGAAAAATGGAGATAAAAGAGAGAAATAAGCAGAGAGATGAAAAAAAAAAAAAAAAGGAGAGAGAGAAAAAAAAGAAGAAGATAAATATAACAAAAAAGAAAAAGAATTGATAAGATATAAAGAGTTGTAATAATGGTAGATAGGAGAGAGAAATAAAGATTGAATAGAGATAAATATAAAAGAAAGAGGAAAAGAAAACTACACAAAAAAAAAAAAAAAACAGATGATTAAAAAAAAATAAAGAAAAAGAAAAATTCATATTAATTGTAGAGATTGTCTGTCTTATTAATTATAAATAACTTATTGGTCTTCTTACTTGTGATTTGCATATTATAACATTGCTTTTGATTGATAAGAACAAAAGAAAAAAATTATTAAGACCAAAAATTCACAATGTTTTGTTTGAAACTGAAGCGAACTTCTTTGTTGCAGAAGTTCTATTTTGATTCATGACAAAGAAGTTTAATTGTCTTAATATACATTAAATGTATATTATTCATTACTCTTCTCTGCTAACAATAACAAGTAATTAAAGAAGATTGGTAATAATTAAAAAAAAAAAATTGTATTCTATTAATCATATTCTCTGGATGAGCACTTGATCTTTTTGATTATATTCTATTAATCAGAAAGATTAACTTAAAAAATGGGACGAAAAAGCCAAGTAAACATGAAAAGCGAAAGATTGTACAGTCCAAAAGTCTAGTGCTTTCTAGCGTACGATTATGAATTATTTGTTGCTTAAGGTAACACTGTCTTCATATGGATTTAGCTTTCCACGTTTCCCGCAGGACAATACCATGTCACAAGAACAGTTTGTAATTGATGTGCTTGGAAGCAAACCTGGAGTAAAGGGCACCTCTAATCAATATTTTCTTGGAATTTAATACTACATTCTTCTTACAATCGTTGTTAGTAAATAAATAATTGACCTACCTTCTCCTTCAGTGGAAGCAAACCTTGATCCTTGCTAACCGAAGGAGTGAAAAAATGGTTTGGTAAAGCACAATTTGGGGGGCATCGTGTGGCGTTAGCGATCTTTATCCTTCGCAAAGAAACGCATCAAGAATCCATTGTTTATCGCACATTTGGGAGAGTTCAGTTGCCAGTGTATGGTAACAAAAATGCCAACAGTTTCGGAATTTGATTGAAGAAAAGCAAGATGCTTTCTTCCATGGAGATCCATTTATTGGGTCCAACACAGCCAACCGTTTAAAAGAAAGAAGCAATGCATTGAGACAGAAAACATTCCATCAAATGGACTTTACGAAACAACGTACAAAATCACCATCCGGTATTCTTATTCTGGAGTTAAAAAAAACTTATCTACAACTGAAATTAAGTCAGAATAGAGAGATTGAGAAGATGATGATGATGATGTGACTTAGTGAAATCTAGAACTGGATTTTTTTTTCTTTTTTTTTTTTCCCATTGGCAACATATAAGAAAGTGAAACTCAATGACTAAGTCGCGGAATTTGGTTCTGTATGACACCAAAGTTAGACTCATGTGGGAATGTGCAGTAATGTGTCAGTGTTTTGACATAAATGTACGAAAACGACTCTTGTTACTTGAAATGAAAGAAAGAAATCTCTAGTTTTCATTTGGCCTATACATGAAGGAGGGAAAAAACAGCAAGAACATAAATAATAGCTATGCAAATAATAGTTATGCAAAAGGAAAAGGCCAGCAGCACGTGGACTGGAAAAATGGAATAGATAACTAAAGAGAATAAAGAGAGACATTCATAGTAGAAGAAACGAGAAATATTCCTTGCCTCCCAAACCAGAAAATTGAATGCAAAAACTGAAGTAGGAAAGCAAAAGTGATTGTGTACAGTATCCACAACAACAAATCAGTCTTTCAGGCTTACTTCTCCATATGAGTAACATGTTCAGGCTTTTGGTTAGGTCCAGACAAGTAATTTGTTCCATGCCCACAAAGCATCATGAAAGGTTAAACTCGTGTGTTCTTTTATGAGAACAAAATTGTCAAGTAATCAGAGAAGTCGCTCGTAAATGGCACCGAGAAACCACTTTTCAACTTTAAAGTAGCAACATAAAAAGTCATCTGATTTACCAAACAGATTGAGATTATTTTCCTCCATACCATGAGGTTGGAGATTCATACAAACACCCTACAGGTTTGAAACAAGACAATAGCAGATGTTCCCTGTCTTTCCGTAAAATTCAGGGAGAGAAACTCACATTTAAATCAACTAGCCATTGGATGATTATGAATGTACTCAATAGCAAGACTACAGGAATCAATCTTATCTGCTTCTTTGTCAGGAATTTCCAGCTTGAACTCCTCCTCTAGAGCCATTACAATCTCCACATTGTCCAAACTGTCCAAGCCCAAGTCTTTCTGGAAATGTACCTGAGGAGTCACCTGCAGGGCGTTGTTGATGAAGGATTAATGTCACTAAACTGTTTGACATGCAGGGGGATGATGATGGCTGGCAGGATAAATAATTAACTATTGCCTTGAAGCATTATGAGGTAGAGGAGCATGAGGCTCATTAAGGGGTAAGGAAATGGTAACAATTATATGCTTTCCTGAAGCAACCAGCTCAACTGGTATCAAGTTCCAATGCTAAATCCCAAGGATGTGAAACCAAAAGGCTGAAAACTCCAAAAGACAAGTTAGACTATCTAACATGTTTTGTTGTGCATTACCATCTGCCAAAAGTTCATTAGAGTTATCCTCTTCAAACGTACCAGATTCTGAATGAATTCTCTTTTACATTATGCAACCCTCACAAACATAGCCCCATTCATGATTAATACAATGAGAAACCAAAACCCAGTGAATTGTAAGTTTCACAAAGACCATGAAAAAACACAAAGCACTGAAAGAAAGAAACAGTCAGGAGAGGAGAGATCAACAGTCAAATTAGAAGACCAACAGAGCCATTAACACAAAGGTGCCACATTACCATCAGGGCATGCTTGAACATTCATGCAAGAAAATTAAATATGATAGCCTCTTGATTTTGCATTAGCCATGTTATCTTGAGTTGGCCATGATCCCCAAACCCAAATACTTGTTTGAAGTCAGATTTCACTATTCTTTAGAACCTTCATAGATTTTATTCCACTAATAATTTGAAAGTTTTGTCACCAACACATGCCTACATAATGGCATTTCAAGGACAAAGAGCAGGCCAACTATGAAAGAAGAAAATGTATGAAGGAAGCCTATATATATAAATAAACTTTCAATAAATATCCTTTGCAATTATTTTTCAAGGCTTCACATGAGCACAACAAGAAAACAATATCCAGTGAATTCTATGCTCAATAAACAACCTGAAAAAACAGAAAGAGGGGAAGAAAGAAAAAGGGGAAGAGAGAGGAACAATGAAAGTGGAAGATGCTAGTTATCTGCAGGTCATGCTTGAACAGTCGAGTGAGAAATTAACGTAATAGACTCAAATTTCACGTCAGGGACACTGCTTGAAGTCAGGTATGAGCACTAAATCCTAATATATGTTTGGAGATCACACTTGGCTATGTTTCAGAATTTTAAGAGATTTCATTCCACCACTAATTCAAATGTTTCACTAAAATACACGTCCAAATAGAATAAGTTTTAGAATAAAGTACACAATAACAATTAGACAATAAGATACAGTAAGAAAACTTCTAAACCTTCAATGGAAATACATACTGCCACCAAATTATCCACTGCAATTCTTTTTCAAGCTCTCAAATCAGATAGGTTTATTGAATGTTACTCCAGCATAAGTGGCCCAAAACATTTCTTTTCCCTTCAGAAATAATATTGACCAACAAGTTGAAGAAATAAGTACATTTAAACAACTTCTACCTTGTGGATTGTCCCTTCAAAGGCTTTCATTTTATTAGGCAGCAAAGCAAAGATGCCCCTTCTAACATTGGCTCTTGTAAACACAAAAAAATGCACCGTTTGGTGTCATCTTCATGTGATCCAAATACAAAAATTTCTCAAGCATTATTCCAAGAAGGCCCTCAATCACACAAATGCCAGCCCAGTAACCAAACTCCAATTTTTGATCCTTAACATTCCCTAATTCCCATCACATAAAAACTTTTTCTTTTCTGAAATTTCAAACACTCCTTTTCTTTTTCCTTTTTTTCTTTTTTGTTTCCTCTTTAGAATACTTTAGATCCCACTGGCCATCTAATTCTCCATATATATATGTTCCTATCAAGAAAAACAAAATTTCCCAACCATCACCATATTTCCTGCTCTAAATTGGTTCGCTCTAATACTTCATCTAATCTTCCCAAAGTGAACTGAAACCAAACAGCCTCCACATAACACACTATTCAAATCAAACAGATAAAAAAAAAAAAAAAAAAGAAACTAAGCTTTCTATTTGTTCTAGCTTCTCTTGCCACAGTCCAACTTATATTAAAAAAACAAAAAAAAAAAAAAAAAAAAGAAAATTTTGAAAAATTAAAAGGAAAATTAAATTGTGCAAAAACACCTTAGATTCATCGACATTAGGGTAGCTCTTGACCACGTCGAGGACTCTTTCTATCACCTCTTGCTTGGTGAGATGGTCGTCGTGCGATGAGAGTAACCGTAAGGAGCCGCCGAGGCTCCACGTCCGAGATCTGGGTCCGGCGACCGCGCCGGTTCGCACGGGAATCCGAAAGTGGCGGAGTACGGCTGCTCTCAGTGCCATTTCTCTCTCTAGAGTGGAAGTCTAATGCAGAGAGATTTAAGAAAATATAACTAAGTTATTTTCAGAATTTTTTAAAATGTATCCTTGTCAAAAAATAAAAATAAAAATAATAATAATTTTTTTAATTTTTTAATTTAATATTTAAATTATATAAAATATAAATTTTTAATAATAATATTAAAATAAAAAATATTAATATATAAAAAAAATTATTTAAATATATATATATATATTATATATATTTAAATAAAAATATATAATATTATTATTTTATTATATTAAAAAATTAAATAAATAAATTATATATAATATAAAAATTTTTATTAAAAAATATAATAAATAAAAATAATTTATATTTTAACTAATAATATTTAATTATAATTATTAATTATTATATATTAAAAATATATAAATTATAATTATATATTTATAATTTAAATTTTATTTTTTATATTTTAAAAATATTTTTATTTAAAAATATAATTTAAATATATATAATTATTTATTTAATTAATATATAAATTTATATATTTAAATATTTTTTATTATTTAATTTTAATTAAATATAATTATATTTTTATTATAAATTTATAATTTTTAATATTATTAATTATAATTATATATTAAATAATTATAAATATATAATAAATAATTATAATAATAAATATATTTATTTTTTTATAAATTTTATTTATTTTTTATTAATAAATTTAAATAAATTTTTAATTAAAAATTAATAATATAATTTTAAAATATCTAATAAAACTTTTTTAAAATTTATGTTATATTAATTTAATAATATATATATATTAATATTATAATTTAATTAAAAAATATTATTCTTAAATAAAAATAAATAAAAATTTTTAATTTTTATATTTATAATAAATTAAATATTTTATTTAATTTTTAAAAATTTATTTTTTTTATTTTTTTATATAAATAAATTATTAAAATATTAATAATAATTTATAAATTTATATTAAAATTTTTTATATAATATTAATTTAATATGTATTCACCATTTAAATAATAATTTTAATAAAAATTTTTATATATAATATATTTAATTTTTATATATAATATTTAATATAAAATTTATATTTTATTATATTATAAATATTTATTTTATTTATAAAATAATATATTTATAAAAATATAAAATATTAAATTTATTTTAAATTATTTTTTTATTATTTATTAAAAATATTTTATATTTTTTATTAAATATATTATTTAAATTAAATATTAATAAATATTATATATTATATATAATTAAAAATTATATAATAAATTTAATAAAAATAAAAATATTATAAATTAATAATATTAATATAAAAATAATTTTAAAAATATATATATTAAAAATTTTAAAATAATTTAAAATATAAATTTGAACCAATAAGGTGATAAAAGGTTGCTTGTTTAGACTGTAGGCCCACCTGGCCAACCTAAAACCCTAGTGAGAGTCACGGAGGGAGAGAGAGAGATGGCGGGTGTGGATGTGGAGAGGGAAAGCACTAAGAAACTACAAGTGAGAATAGAGGAGATCCCAGGTAGGGGACGGGCTGTGGTGTCCTCTCAGCCGCTGAGAGGCGGCCAAATTGTGCTCAGAGATTCCCCAATACTTCTCTACTCCGCTTTGCCTTTAACCCGTCAACCACCACAACAACAACAGTCGACCTCCTTCTCGTTGTACTGTGACAATTGCTTCAGAACAATACAACCACAATCATCCTCCAAGACCCCATGTCCTAATTGCTTTCAACATCATTTTTGCTGCTCAAATTGCCTCTCAGTAGCCTTGTCCTCTTCCCATTCTCCTTGGGTCTGCCATGCTCTTAGCCGCCTGCGTGACTCCCCTTCTCATCTCCTCCATCAGCAGCCCTTGGAACGCCAAGTCCAAGCTCGCTTCCTCGTCGCCGCCTACAATCTTGCTCTGGTCTCCCCTCCTCACTGGCAGTCCTTGCTGTCCCTCCAAGGCTGTCCTCAAGATGAAGATGCCCCATTTGCCCATTTTCTCCATTCACTTGTCTCAACGCTCTGCCCTCCTCCACCACTTCAAGTTTGCTGCTTTTCTTTGGAACTCACATCCATGTTGTTGGCCAAGGACAAGATCAACGCATTTGGCTTGATGGAGAATTTGTACAATGGGGATAGGTCAGTTCGCGCTTATGGTATTTACCCAAAGGCTGCGCTTTTCAACCATGACTGCCTCCCAAATGCCTGCAGGTTTGATTATGTTGACTCGGCTGATACTACTTGCAATAATAACACCGACATCGTTGTTAGGATGATACATGATGTCCCACAAGGAAGGGAGATCTGCTTGAGCTATTTTCCTGTCAATTGGGATTTTGCCACCAGACAGAAGAGATTAGCAGAGGACTATGGATTCACTTGTGGCTGCGACCGCTGCCAAGTTGAAGCTACTTGGTCCGATGCTGATGATATTCATAATGACAATGATGATGATGATGACAATCTTGATATTGGCGATGAGGATGAGGATGAGAATGAGATGATGATTGATCAGGAATGTGTTGAAGCAATGACCGAGACAACCTTGGACAACACTGATTCCAACAACTTCCCTCATGCCTATTTCTTTTTGAGATACATGTGTAATAGAGAAAATTGCTGGGGCACGCTGGCTCCTTTGCCCCCATCAGATCGTAATCCGTCTAATCTCCTGGAGTGTAATGTCTGTGGTAACATTAAGAAGGATGAATTTGTTGATGGCTAGCTGCTTTAAGGTGGGATCTCCATGGACAATTGACCTCTTCATCATCTATGCAGTGGTGCTGCTTCCTGTTAACCCTGTCTAGTTTTGCAGTGATGGTTAGTTCTTTATCCTGATTGGTGGCAGTCCAGTGAAAACGAAGAGAGGCAGAGCATTGCAGAAAAGTGTAAATTTTCTGTGCTCTTGTGTCATGGTATGTTTCAACATTTTGTGGAGATTGTTAAAGCAGTAGAGATTAGTTACATTGGTGCTAAAGTATGGTTTTGCTCATTATAATAAGTTGTAGTTGTTGATTTTTTTGTTTCAAAGATGCTAGAAAAAGGAATGTGCAAACTGCAAACCATTGGGAACTCTTGCTCTTATTAGTTTCAGTTAGGAAATTATAGCAGTTCTGGTGCCTCTGTTGGTTGCTGTGGATGTGCCTTAGCTGTGTGGAGCAACAAAGAAAAAAAAGAAAAACAGGAGAGAGAGAAGTAAACAAATTATTAAAATTAAGTAGAAGAACCTCTCAAGGCTCAACACACATGCTCATCGTTCATAGGCTACATAAACCTTTAGCCCTGTGAGGCTTTAAATCAGAGACTATCCCTCTTGGGACTCCCTCCCTTTCCAAACACTCTTCTGCTTTATGGCTGTCTTGTTTCTCTCTTTTCTTCATCTCTACCCAGCATGTTCTTTGCCTTATTTTCTTTGTCCATCTGTTGGGTCTTATTCCATGAGTGCACGGGAGACAACTATTTTGCATTACTTGAAATATTGTTGCACCCTCATTAGTGACCAATTCTCTGAATCTTGGCTCTTTGGCCAATATGTTCAACCTGTTGAAAGTGGATGTAAATTTCTTACTGTTTATATTTCCAAGCAAGATGTGAAATCAAAGGTCCCAGTCAAAAAGAAGCGTGCATCCTCTTTGGAGAAAAGGTGGGGAAGGCAGCTATACTCAATTCATATATACTAAACATTGCAATGAAGGTGACAAGACATTGTAGTGGCTTGCCTCTCGCCATTCCTCACAGTTGGATGTGTCTTGCGGGGAGCAACTGGTATATCAGACCAAGAGAATGCATCGACTAATATGAGTGGCTCAACTGGCAGTGTAGCATGCGTGGAGGACCTTGTGTTTGCTAACCTAAGATGTAGCTTCACAAAATTAAAGGATGACACCAGTTGGTCTGCTTTCTTTCTTATTCATTGTACCCAGAAATCAGGAATTTCGAAACTTGAGAGATGAAAGTAAGAACTGAAGCTAAGCTCATAGACTAAATTGTGTTTGACTAATAACAGTATAACCAATAACTGGGTGCACGTAAAGTTGTCCTCTCTTTGGACGTAGAAGAGAGAGAAAGGAGACTATTGAGTGAGTTAAAATTCATTTTATATGCAAAAGTCTGAGAAATATATAAAATGCTAATTCAGTCCTGGATCCTGGAATTGTTTGATTCTGCACGTGCACAAGGAACAATGATTTTGTGAATTGGAAAATTAGGACACTGCAATTTGGCAGTTAGCGCTTGGCAATTTGGAAGACAATGAAACTCAAGCAATATGGTCCCCATATTCCAACCACCGTTTGCTTTCTACAAGAGATGTAAGAGATAAGATAGCAAAGTTGTTTCTACGGTTCATCAATCAACGTAGACATCTCAAATTCATCCTTTGTATAACAACAGTCTTTCGCCTTAATATCTGGGATCGTTGAGAAGCAAGCAAACATTCAATGGAAGTAGCCAAGAACTTAACCACTGACGTTATGCCTAAGTGCCTCTTCATGGTCTGGCACACCATCTGGAGTCGTGATCACAACATAGTCCCACTGCACAGGAAAAGCTGGACGAATATGAACACTGAAAACCAAGGTGGTTAAAAGGTTCTGAGCAGAACTGATTTGTTTGAAGAGTTCTCAATCTGTATTTATGTTCTTTGCCTTGATTTCTAGCCTAAAAGTGACAGCTCGGCAACAGTAATCCTCCCGACTCTATGTGGATCATGAGCTTGAAAATTCTTTATATATCCTAAGAAGCAATTGCAAACCAAGTTAAAAAAATGCCTCCCCGCGGGAGAATGCAATGCATAGCAAATAGGAGGACTGGTCCAATCAGCAGCCACCCTAGGAATATCATGAGAACGACAGCACAGTGTGTCCAAACCTGTGAGGTCCTGGCCACATTCCTTCATTTGCAAGGACGTACTTCGCTATCTGATGCCACTTTTAAATTGTTCATTTGCTGACAGACAAGGTGCTGCAATTTAATTGCAATTGTACACTTAATTGGTGGGGCATTGTTTGACCGATGCACCATGAATGGGCAATTCATCTGTTCACATGCACCAAAAAGAAAATCTATTCTTATTGATTGCTGTCACATGCAGCCACATGCACATCGCAGATAGAACATGTTTCTTAGGATTTCACTGCCAATTGATGAGAAGTGCTTAAAGAAATGGCAAGAGCTTGATTTGTTCAAACTGCCGACTAGATTTGCTTAAAATGATACTCACAGCTTATAATTATCTTTTATCGTAAATTTTGCAGGACGCTGCTGGCAGCATTAGTCTGGCCTCCAAATTTGCATACAGGAACATGACCCGGGAAGTACTCTGAAAGGTGCCACTTGAGTTAAACGAAAGACTCTGTAGTCTGTTGATCAAGTAGAGGTAGAGACCTGGTTCGTCTGATTCAAGCACCACAAGCTGGTCAAAATTTGATCTTCAATACCCAGGTCGAAAATTGACCAGAAATTCCTGAAAAATCAGTCAATTGAAGAAATTTTGTGCAGAATTTTCACAGAGCAGCTAAATGAGATCTTGGGTTCTAAGTTTTATTTCTGATATGAGCTAAAGGGTCTTCTATAATTTTCCCAAGTTTTTCTTATGAGTCAAAATGTTGGAGGTGCAGCCAAAATACTCATGTCGCATGGGGGAAGCAGCTCCGGAGACCAGCTTTCTGATCGTTACTCTTTAATGGGCTGCATGGGAGTTTTATCTAAGCAAGGACTCCGGGGTTTTCCTTGCAAGCAAGGAATTTAACGATGCCACCAAACGAGAGGAAGCTGAACATTTCATTAGATTTTTTCTCTTCTTTTGCCCTTATTCTTCCTCAACGTACTTTCTTTTGAAGTATCTTTAGCCAAGCTTATTGCCAACTAAATCCAGCCTGTCACCCGTGGCCAACAGTCTGCATGCCATGGAAGCTATCAGGTTGTGAGGCATGCTGATCTACAACCTGACGTTGTGCAACAAAAAGCAGTTCTCTTACCCTGACCAATTATTGGGATTTCTTTGCTTAATGAATAATGTTTTGTTCTTCGTCATTGTATAATTCCCGGATGATTGAGATGAGTCCTTCCTATCTCAAAAGCCTGTTGTGTTGCTCAATATGGGATTCCTCTGCATTTTTACTTCTGGACTTGAAATTGCTCAAACATGAGGAGATAGAGATTCACAACACAGGTCAGGATAAAGGCCTCATCCCATGGTCAGCAGGAAATCCTTGCACACAATAATTCCCCTTGTAACTAATTCATGGGCCTTACTTCCTTTGATAGCAAGTGATAAGAAGCTTACGTTATGCTCCACTTCATGGCTGGGATGCTTTACATATTCCAGAATATACCCTTCACGCATGTGAGGAAACAAAAAAAAAGTTAAAGAAGTCAACTTTAAGGGCACTAAAAATGTGCAATCTAATGCTTGTACTCAATGACAGCCGTTTACTTGCTGTGCACATGATAGTTGTAATAATCATTGTATTTAAGTCACTCTCTTGGGGCTTGTGGAGGAAAGCAGAGACTAGATTGAAAATTAGAAAATTAGAAGATGGAAAGGATTGGAATGTTGAATATGTCTTCTTTCACATTTGTTTTGCTGGTGGGTTTGGCTTCTACTTTGCTTCCCGGAGTCCTCAGTTGGAGCAAGGAGGGCCACATAATGACATGCCGGATTGCACAGGTATTGCCAAGTTCACTTCCGTTTGTCATTACCCCGGGGTCGTCCCCCGTGGTCAAATCAAAGTCTATGATTTTGAGATTGAAAATGTGCAATAATTATGGCCTTTTCTACTCCAATGAAAAAGGAAAAAAATGGAAAACCCATTTTGAAGCTGATTTGAAGAAATCTTGCTTTGGATCACATTCAGGACCTCCCAATAGAAAGACCAAAATCTTGTTGGCAGGACCAAACACCCTTTGACTCAAAGGAATGATTTGGTGACCCTTTGACTTGTATTTTTCTGAACGTCCAAAAGCAAGGTTTCTAGGTGAATCTCTGGGTAATGGCTCTCAATTTTCAATGTTTCAATTAGCAGAGGCTGTTAGGACCTGAGGCTGCTCATGCCGTGGAAAATTTCTTACCTCACAATGTCCACGGTGACTTATCGGCACTCTGTGTCTGGCCGGATCAAATCCGCCATTGGTACAGATACAGGTGGACGAGCCCACTTCACTTCATCGACACACCGGACAATGCTTGCACATTTGATTACCCAAGTAAGCAGCTAATGCCAATTATGAGGCATATGATTAGGCAATGTCTATTTTCTGCATTTGTGTGTCCTAACTTAATTCATGTAACCTTTGTCGCCTGTATTAGGGGACTGTGTGAAGGATATGTGTGTTGCTGGTGCCATTCAAAACTTTACCTCTCAGCTTTTGCACTATAGGGAGGGATCTGCAGATCGCCGCTGTAAGGCTCTCCGAATCTCTTTTCTGTGGTTCTGCTTCATCCCTTTTCGATATTTAGATTTTTCTGCCTAGTGAATTCCTTTCTTTTCCTTTATTTCTTTTTTTTTTATTCTTTCCAAGGAGATGCAACCTCAATGGCTATCAGGGGAAAGTTCTGATGGTTTTTAGATTTTCTAGTATATAAATGGACTATTGTTTATAATGCTTTTCTGCCTTACTTGATTTTCGGGCAGATAATTTGACAGAAGCCTTGTTGTTCTTATCACACTTCATGGGAGACATTCATCAGGTGTTGTGTGCCTTGTGGGAAGTGACAAAGTTCCTCCTTCCGTGTTAACATAAAGGATTTTTATTAGACTTCATTCATCTTTCTCCTTGGTTTTTACTTCAGCCAATGCATGTTGGATTCACCAGCGATGAAGGAGGGAATACTGTTGAATTGCGCTGGTTCAGTCACAAATCTAATCTTCACCACGTGAGTATCTGTTATTGCGCCAACACCACCTTCTAATTTCTTGATAGGACTCACAAATCAATGCCAACCCTTTTTGTCATATTGATCAAATTGACGAAAAGTTGGAGCCTTATAATTCAAGGCAGTTTATCTAGTCCTGGAAACACCCACCAAGATAAATGGTCCCCAAATTGCTAATCCCATGGGCAGACTTATACATTCCTTCCCTTAATCCCATTTACTTGTGTCTTTAAAAAAATTACAAAAGGGTTACACTTATATGTATGCACACATAGTAGCAAATGAGTTTTCTATATTATGTTTCTGTTTTGTTTTGACTGAATTTGCTTTCTGATACAGGTTTGGGACAAAGAGATTATCCAGACAGCCCTGAAAGATTTCTACGAAAATGACCTGGACCTCCTTCAGGAAGCCATAGTGGCAAATTTCACTGATGTAAGAAATATATATATTCCTTTCAAAGGGTTATTATATTGCAAATGAAGTGGAATCTGGCAATTGTAGTTATCTGCACTATGTACTTGGCACAGGGAATATGGTATGATGATGTACCAGCATGGAAGGACTGTGATGATCTACTTTCATGTCCATCAAAGTCAGCTCTCTCTCTCTCTGTCGCTCTCTCTCTCTCTCACACACGATTAGTTTAATTTCAACCTTTTAGTACTTTCATCAATCACGGTTTACTCTTAAGTCAAGTTAAAAGAAAAAATGTTAAGATTATGAACAATTTTTAGGACATAGGTAATTGACCAAATCAATTTTGTGTTTAGTTCTCTAGTTTTCTGTTACTTTATATTTTTTTTGACATAATTTTTTTAACTAATTTTTCATACCTTTAACATTTTTATATTTAACATGTTCATAACAAACAACCTTGCAGTTGACCATGAACATTTTTCCCAACAAATTAAATACTCCTAGTTAAAATCTATTTTCAATCTTAAAGGGTCAGAGCATTCATATTAATCACTGTCAAATTTCAGTGCAATTTGAAATATTTTGTGCTTTTGAAATTTAAGGATATTTCTGTAATTAATCACGATGAATATTTTTGGAGTGGGGTGTGTAGGTATGCAGCAGAGAGCATAAACATAGCTTGCAAATGGGGTTACAAAGGGGCGAAGGATGGTGAAACTCTTGCAGGTGTGCCAAACCCACCAACTCATCATCAACAGCATGCATGCATGTGTCCTATAATTCTATGAATATATGTAACACATGGCTTGTGTTGTGTGGGTCTATCACAGATGATTACTTCAATTCAAGGATGCCAATTGTCATGAAACGTATTGCTCAAGGTGGGGTTCGTCTAGCCATGTTCTTGAATCGGATTTTTGGGGATCCTGACGATGATCAGCAGATTGCATCTGTATCAGCATCACCAGCATAAGCAAGTGCCAGCCAGTAACCAGCTAGCACAAAAAATTAATTTGAACACAAAGTCTCTCTCCTTTTCTCTTCCTTTCATTTACTCACTACCCAACAATCTCAGTTGACGGAAAAATTTCACTTCTAGGTCACCGAATACTTTTCAATGTCTTTATTATGATTAAATATAGAGTTTCCTTTTTACTTAACACGCAATAGAATTGTAAAATACTATTTTTACTTTTTTAAAACATTAAATTTTCAATTAAAATGTGATTTTTTTTGTCATTAATTAATAAATTATATTTGTATTATAGGCCAAGAGTCTTTAGTCTTTATATTCATCGAATTTATTAATAGAAAGAGAAGTAGAAAAAGAGCATCCCGTGGCAATGTGCTTGGTCAGCTAGGGAGGAAGAAAATGATCATCCCTTTTACATTGTTTTGTTTGGTTCTTCCGTTATCATGTGCAAGCTAATGGTAGTCTATGCATGGTCATCGACCCCACTTTCTCTAAAATAAGAAGAATAACCCATTTTTTCTTTTTTCTTTTTTTTTTTTATTTCCCTTTTTTGAAGTCCCTATGCCCCCATTCTACATTGAAAATTGAAGACCATTGGCATGGATCAATGCAAAAATAGGTCCCAGAGTTGCAAAAAAATAAAAAAATAAAAATAAAAGGCCCAGATGCCGGCCCTAAAAATTAAGCCTGCAGAATTGGTCAAAACATTAACAACTCAAGTCAATAGACGCAAAACAATGTAAATACTTATAATATATTATTATAATTATTAATTATATAATTAAAAATAAAAATTATATATAATTAATAATTATTATAGAATAATATAAATTTATATTTTGGTCTTGGTGTTCGGCCTTCATGCCTAATTCTCTTGGGTCACATTTACATGATTAGGCCATTTGGTAGATATTACATTGTTCAAAAAATTCCTTACAGACCAACAAATTTTAATTTAATGATACTAAAATTGTTTTTAAAACTAAAAATTTTAAATTTCAATTTGGATCGCATCAATTAAATAAAATAAAAAAAATCTTTCAGGCAGATGAGAAAAAAACAAAAAAAAAGTTCAGCTAACATTCTGGACCAAACCCTCAAAGTTAATTAGCTCAAGCAGGACAAATTGTGGGACCAGGTCGGAAATCAATGGAAACACAACGGACGGTGGGAATCACTTTCTAGAAGAAAATGGAATGCAACTGAAGTATTCAAAAAATTGAATACATCGAGAGAAAGGCACGCCCCCCAAGGTCACGGGAAGACTACTACAGAAGAAGAAGAAGGTTCAGACGACAAGTCCAATTTTGACACGTGAAAATGTTTTTTTTTTTTTAATTTTTTTCTTTGTTTCTTTGACACGAATAAAAACCTAACCGCCTCCCCTGCATAGTCCACACCGTTTTGCACGCCATCAATCTTTACTTTTCTCCTTCCAGATTCTTCGGAGTTGTATTGTCTTTCAAAGTTCAAAACGACGTGTCTTTTGTTTATTTATTTATTTATAAAAAATAAAAAATATATATAATATCAATAATTTCATTAAATTACATTAAAGTTACGTTGTAATATTAAAAAAATAATAATAATAATTTAAACTCTTGACCTATTACGATAAATGCGAAACATGCGGAGATGCTTTTCATTTCTCCATCTACATTTTCCATCGTTGGCGACAAAAGAATATATAAAGGCTGCATGCTCCATGCCCTTTCCACGGTCTCCTATTTTAATATATAATACAAATTGATAGTTATTTATTTATTTGTTTATTTATTTATTTATAGAACTGCCCTCCAAACTTCCTTGCGTTTTAAGTCGGCTGCTGCTGCTGTTGCCGTCGCTTGTGTACTCTGCAATACCTTCCCTGATGAGCTTTTGTTTTTAGACCGCCCCATCAAGAGAGAGAAACACGAGATTTATTGTTCTTACTTAGTCTTTGCATCACAAAGTTTGAAACTTTTGTCTTCAA
The DNA here is from genome assembly GCA_037832385.1 of Rhizophora apiculata. Taxonomy (NCBI): domain Eukaryota; kingdom Viridiplantae; phylum Streptophyta; class Magnoliopsida; order Malpighiales; family Rhizophoraceae; genus Rhizophora; species Rhizophora apiculata. The sequence goes on along the minus strand of CM075438.1, from coordinate 3,351,814 downwards.
GGTCATCCCAGAAATCTTGGACAAAGCTCTGTTCTCAACAACCTAGCTCTCTTTCATTTTTTGGAGAAAAACAGTAATATTTCTTGAGCTTCCACCTGTGTTTGTTGCCAAATTAATGTGCTTTTTTTTGTTTTTTTGGGCTGTTGTTTGCGTTTTCTACCACAACTAGGAGAAGGGGTGGTCTTTTGGTTTCGTTTATCTGTTGTTTGGCATGCGTTTCAGTTGCTGATAGCTTGCTTCCTTGGTGCTACCTCGTTTTCGATTTACGTTTTATTTATTTATTTATTTGTTGGTCTTATGAGAAGATCTGCGATAGCTAAGCTCCTTTTTGTTGTTCATGTGCACTATTTGAGTTTCAAATAAAATGGAGATAATCATTCTTAATTTAATCTAAGTGATTTGATGTTTTCATTAAAAATTTGCCACTTTTTATGCCAAGAATCTGCAGATTGAAATGGTGAAATTGGTAGAGACGCTGCTCTTAGGAAGCAGATGCAGCGTATAAGACAATGCCCTGATCCTAGAAAATAACGCTGTGTTTTCGTTGGAGCATCACATGTCTTGTTATTATTATCGTTGGTCTGATAAGCCCAGGTTTCTATTTGTTTTATTTCCACTGGATTGATTTCAGGGCAATCTAAGCATTAAATTTGCTTGCGTCTTGAGAATAATGGCTGGCTAAACTCTAATTGGTACCACCTTTTGTATGGTCCATCATCTGATGATGAAAGCTAAGTTCGCCTTTGTTTTCTTGCCAAGGAGCAATGGAACGGATCGTTATAATAAAAGACCAGAAATCTAGCTGTTGTTTTGGACAATCTCTTTGCGTGGTTGACAATTGTCTTTGTCCCTTTTGCTTGATTTGGAATTGTTCAAAAATTGGCTTCTTCTATATATAATTGGCTAGTTACTTTAGTTTTCACAAATATTGTGATTTGCATAGCTCAGTTTGCCATTTCTCGGTGCAGATTCAAACAAAGCTCTTGATCTTGATATAAAGGATTGAAGGGTACCGGCTCTTGTATTTAGAACTGATACTCTCAACATGGCATTGGCAAGAGTTGCAAGGACTGGTCTGAGAAGGACTTGGGGCGCCTTTGGCAGTTACTCAGCTGAGAAGGATAGATTTTGTGATGGATTGCCCACTCAGGGTTACTCATTAGCTTCAGTTCAAAAGTCTGCAGTTCGCATTCATCTGCCGTACGTTTCTGGCATTGGGAAGGTAAACCATACAAGTTTTTGGAGCAGGGGGATCAGTGTAACACCACATTATCAAAGTGCAAATGCAGAGAGGGCCATTGATGAATCCGAATCTGAAAGTGATGAACAAAAGTATCCAGGACTAGGAGCAACCAAGCATGGTGAAAAGCCTAGGGTGGTTGTCCTTGGCTCCGGATGGGCTGCATGTCGATTCATGAAAGGACTTGACACCAAAATCTATGATGTTGTTTGCGTATCACCTAGGAATCACATGGTCCTTACTCCTTTGCTTGCTTCAACTTGTGTTGGAACACTTGAGTTCCGCTCCGTAGCTGAGCCTGTTACTCAGATACAGTCTGCATTGGCAATAAATCCAAACTCATATTTCTATCTGGCTTCTTGTGTCGGCATTGACACAGACAAACATGAAGTGAGTCATATTTTTCCTTCTTGCTCGTAAATTACTCATTGTTCTTTTACACATACTATTTTGTAATTAGTGGCAGTAAACCACTTCATGTAAGGTACAAAGACAAGCCCACAGAACCAGACATTAGCATATCTAGAAGGCAATTGGCAGACGGACTAATATTCAAAATTGAGTTTAAATAAGATAAATCATAATGCACTGGACTTGGAGTCATTCTTTTGCTTTTGATGAATGAAAAGATAATGCTGTTGTTCTTCATTCTTCTAGTCTCCCCTTTTCAACAAAGAAAGTTTGATAATTGCATCAAGAGTTATTTCACATAAGTGGATATTTCATCTTTGATATTGGATTTTAGAAACATTGGAAAAATTTGCATTCCAATGTGATGACAGTTGTGTATTAATGCCACGGCTCAGGTTCACTGTGAAGCACTTAGCAATGGCGGGCTACCTCAGGAGCCTCATCGGTTTAAGGTTGCTTATGACAAGCTGGTTATTGCCGCTGGAGCTGAGCCTCTGACATTTGGTATCAAGGGTGTTCAGGAACATGCATTTTTCCTGAGAGAAGTGAATCATGCTCAGGAAATAAGGAGAAAACTCCTTTTGAATCTCATGCTTTCTGAAAGTCCAGGTGAGTGTTGCACTTCATTGCAAGATTTTTTCTCCTGATCCTGAAGACTCTGTTCTTTCAAAGAATGAAGGAGAAAATGCTTAAATTGTATCACATGTCTAGCATTTTAAGCACTGTGCCAATGATCATTACAGGCATATCTGAAGAAGAAAAGAAACGTCTTTTACACTGCATTGTTATTGGAGGTGGTCCTACAGGGGTGGAGTTCAGTGGTGAATTGAGTGATTTCATTGTGAGAGATGTTCGCGAGCGATATGCACATGTCAAGGATGACATAAAAGTCACCCTCATAGAGGTACTTAATTATAATTAACTTGGACGAAGAATTTTAGCTTTTTATGTCAACTGCTAATGAATGACTCTTCCTAAACAGGCAAATGAGATTCTGTCATCTTTTGATGTTGGGTTGCGGCAATATGCCACAAATCATTTGTCAAAGGTAATTTTATTTGTTTTTTATATCCTGGAACTGTGTTTTCTCAGGTCTGTTTCTGACATTTGGAGTCTTTGAATCAGTGTGGTGTCCGTCTTATGCGAGGGATAGTGAAAGAGGTGCATGCCAAGAAAATTGTTCTGAGTGATGGGACTGATGTTCCATATGGTCTCTTGGTCTGGTCTACTGGTGTTGGTCCATCTAGCTTTGTGAAGTCATTGAATCTTCCCAGGTCTCCTGGTGGAAGGTATTGACAAGAGAACTTCTTTTTCACTTTTCCATTTTCCACCAATTTGTTATTTCCTTCCTGTATTCTCTGAACCTAATTCTGTTTAACTAATTCTAAATATTGAATAATACAGAATTGGTATCGATGAATGGCTGAGGGTTCCTGCCATAGAAGATGTGTTTGCTCTTGGAGATTGTGCTGGTTTTCTTGAACATACAGGGAGACCAGTGCTTCCAGCACTAGCTCAGGTTATATTTTACTACACAACTGCTATCTCTATAAATGCTAAAAGTATGCTAAACATAAATCAAATGCTTTCTAACTATAAAGCAATACCAGTTTGAGAATACAACAGAGCTGCAATAGTACTGAAACCAACCAAGTATATGTTTAGTTTGGAAACAGATGAATGGCAAGGTTTGCTAATCAGTCTAGAATTCTCAAGCAGGTTGCAGAAAGACAAGGAAAATATCTGGTGCAGCTGTTTAACAAGATTGGAAAGCAGAATGGAGGCAAGGCATTCAGTGCAAAAGACATTCCACTCGGCGATCCATTTGTTTACAGGCACATTGGGAGCATGGCATCCGTTGGCCGTTACAAGGCACTGGTCGACTTACGCCAATCGAAGGTACCATTAATGTTGCAAAATAATCAGCAGATTAAGCCTTAACAGTGAGCAAGTACCTCTTTGCTACAATTTTACATGTTTGATCAATCTTGGGTTTATTTTTCTACAGGATGCAAAGGGCTTATCTCTTGCTGGTTTTGTCAGCTGGCTAATTTGGCGCTCTGCTTATCTTACGCGTGTGGTGAGTTGGAGGAACAGGTTTTATGTGGCGGTGAATTGGGCAACCACCCTGGTTTTCGGCAGAGATAACTCCAGAATAGGTTGAAGTTGACAGAGAATGCAGCTCTTTGTTGCTGGATCATGATTCTTCCACTAGTTCTAGCTGAATTTCTGCTGTATATTCCTTAATATTTTTTGAATTATCGCATCCTGAAGACTTCGGAGAAAGGACCATGTTTAAGGCTTATGGGGCTTGACTAATTAGGAAAGCTTGGAGATGGACAAAGCTTAGATTTAGGCAGCAATTTTGCTGGCTAAAGACTAAAAAGGGTATACACCGTAGAAGCCATCAGGTCCATATCAATCCTTCTGTAGATTATGCTTACAGGTCACTATCCTATTTCCATTAACCTGACGGGGATATTTAGTAGCTTTGTGCCTCTGGTTTTGCTGTGAATGATATAGCAGGATGCATATGGATGTAGCTGAAAATGCGTTAAATGGGAGGAATAAAAGCAAAAGCACAAGAAAAAGCTTGTAAAAACGGGGCAAAAAGAAGCAATATATAAAGAAAATATCAGAGAAAACATAGTATCCTTGTACACCTGCCTCTTTGTGAAGCCAAGAGCAAAGAGAAAGGAACAAAACAAAGTAAAAAAAAAAAATCACAAATAATCATCAAAACCTCTTTGCGAAGCCAAGAGCAAAGACAAAAGGAACAAATCAAAGTAAAATAGAAAAAAAATTAAAAAAAATCACTAATAATCATCCAAAATTACTCGTGAGGCAAATGATGAACTAAGAAGCAGCAGTGGGAGCAACTTGGCATATGCAGAGAGAAAATGGAAGCAAAAGAATGAGCCAACCCCACGACTATAGCCACCTTCACCTGCCCTCTTTTGGGGATGGGACGGTTAGAAATCCTACTGGAAATCTTCATGGTACCATGGATCATCTCACTTGTTGATCCTGCCATGTCTTTTCTTTCTTGCTTTCTTTATCAGGCTGACTCTTTCTTTGAGAATAATCAATTGGGCACGGTCCCTCTTTCTTGTCTCTTATAAAGGGTTCTTCCTGATTAATGCCGTCAGAGTCATTCAATCCAACTACGCAATGTGCCCACTGGTTTTGACTCTTCAGTTGACGATCTTGACCCTGCTATGCAATGCCAGCAGCTGTCTCCAGCTTTGATTTTGTTTTTTATATACGTCGTTTCTTGCATTTGACCCAAAAATAAAGTCAATTGCCAGCAATGTCAATATTTGTACACACACACACACACACATTATTATTGATAAATTTAACTTTTTCAGTTCAACAAGTTATTGGGGAGATTAAAAATTTCACAAAAAGTTTTATTACAATTAAGCATCAGGATTTAAACATTAAGCAACAATACAAGAAGTGCCCTGGTTGATAAATCCAACCTTCAACATGAAGAAAATTATGGTTATTATCAATCCATTGAATCAGATGATTCTCAAAAAAAAAAACAGAGACAACTTTATATACTATATTGTATGGCCTTCTTCCTTATAAAATGATTCAATGAAATATAAAAAATAAGTAAGAAAAAGGGTCTCATTTCAACTTGTAGCACTGTAGGTGAACACTTAGTTACACCATCCATGGTTCGAACTTCCGCATGTGCATCAATTCTGTCTAAAATACAAGAAACAAGTGGGTTTTTTTTTTTTTTTTTTTTTTTAATTTCAGACACAAAAAACAAGTGGTTGGTGGTGGCAAGCAGAACTAGGTTTCAGCATCAAATATGCTTTAAATGTGAGAAAATTGCATGCGCCCACTGATAGCCCAAGCGGTGGGTCATTCCTATTAAAATTTAAAAGTTGAAACAAAGGCTAACGGATATGATTCCTTTCCTTTTCAGTGTTTTAAAAAATTTTGAGGGTTTCCCTTTCTTCTCCAACAAAGGGCTGATTCCATGTTGAGATAAGTAAATTATTTTGTGGCCTATTCATTAAAAATCATGTGGGCATTTGCCTATCATTATCAAAATGGAGTTATGATTTAGCATATGGCCAAAAGGGTTTCCCTTTCTTCTCCAGCAAAGGGCTAATTCCATCGATAAGCTCAAAGATGGTGGGGGACATGCTGGCCACCTCCACTAGAAAAGCATCGTAAGATGACTTCATTTTTCTAAAATTTATTGGGGTTCCATGGATTTTGACTAATCAAAACCTTGGAATTTCTTGATTATGGGTTTAACTAATCTTTAAACAAACAAAACACCAGCTACAACATTATAAAAATAAGTATCTGCCCTCTATTAAGTCACAATTTAATCTGTGGATAACCAATTAATCCCAAATTTAAAAATGAACAATCATTGATCTTTATGTGGTGCTGTTACATTTAGGGGTGTAAGCATCTAGGGATGTGGTGCAGTCACCTACAAAGGTCAAACCATACCCATCCAGGTCTGGAGTCATTGGGATAGTGGGAGGCAGAAAAAGATCACCCAATCCAAATTTCAAACACTCGTTGCATACAATACCCAGGCACCCATTTCTTTTTCTTTTTTTTTTTAATAGAATTACGTAATTAACTATAAACAAAATGCTAATAATAAGTAAAATAAATAAGCAATACTAATCTTTTCATTTTCATTTTCAATTACTTATTCTTAATCTCAATCTTTGACAATTTGATAGAGTTAGATTGTCAAACCGATCAATCCAATCTGTATATTTCAATGATTTTAATTTTATTTTAGTCGCTTACAATTTTGAAAATTTTCAAATCATCAAATTGATCAATCTAATCATGCTGTTCTTGGTTGCTTTTTTTTTTTTTTTCCTTCCTTTATTTCTCTTTAACTCTAATTTTCATTTTACTGGTTAATTGAGATAATTTGCTTTTACTAAAAAAAAGGAATTAGATTTTTCTAATTTGTTGTTTTGGTTATAGGATTTATTTTAATTATGTATGGATTTGGGCTAGCATTTCAAAAGTCCAATAGGCTCAATTTATATAGATTAAATTAGAGAGCAATTCCCATGGTGCTATTTTTTGACACAAACTCATACGGCTTAGAAATTTGAATTGGGAATTTACCATGGGGCTATAACTGTTATATCTCTGCTATTGTATATGATTGCTAGCTAATGTAGACTTTAATAACATTTAGTTTTTTTTTTTTTGTCATAAAAAATGAATTATATTTGATATTAGATATTGTTGTATACAGGATTTTCATGTAGGATAACTTCATGTTAAGAATTGTTAAGCAGTAAAAAGCATATTATTAAACCAGCTGTTCAAGATGAAATAGTAATAAAATTATCGGACGGCATGGCCAGATGTCAGAGAGACGGCTTTAATTGCAAATGAGCAGAGTTGCATCAAACTCCAAGTACGAGTTTTTGACTTTAAGCCATCTCTCGAGGGCCGGCTATGCCATTAAATCCCCCCACCTGATCACCCCAACCACATCTGTAAATGAACCAATTTCTCGAGGACTGTCACGATGTTAAAGCCGTTTTGATGGCAGAATTAGCTGTGAAATGTAAGGATAGAATTACTTAAATTTTTAATTTTAATTTTAAAGTTTAAACAGTGGTCTCAACAAATCAAAACGAAAAATCTTGAGATGGGAAACTTCGTATGAACGGTGCAAAAGAGTTGATGTGCGATATTAATTGGGTTTAATACGTTTAGAAGAAAAAAAAAAAAGAAGTGAAGTCATACCCATGAACTCAAGTAGTCAAAATTAATGCTGTGGTCGACCCTTCCAACCTATTTGTTTCCTTTGACACGTTAAATGCGATTCCCAATAGAAAGTGGCGGAGCCACATGTGCTTGAGTGAGGGCGAGTGCTCCCCCTTGAAGTTGCAAAACTTTTAGTAATTAACATGAAAATTTTGAAATTTTCTTTGCCCCAATTGAAATATAGTTATTCCCCTCCCCCCCCCCCCAACCATTTAAAAATAATTTTGGCTCTACTTAAATAAAAAAATTTTATTAGTTAAAAAAAAAAAAAAGAAGATATGCAAAAATTATTATGAGCCTCATATTTTATTTGTTACTTCAATGTTCAATGTTCCTTGACTAGGATTACTTTACCTTGCATACCGGCAAGGAAGGTTGAATTCATGCTATGAGACAATGGTCAAATGACAGCAACCTCATGAATTTAAGAGAGAAAGTGCAGATCAATGGACCCAAAATTTAGTTAGCAGCAAAGGATCGACTGCAACACACCCACTTGGAAATGCACATGGTTTTGATGTGTGATGGCGATCTAGTACTTGGGTATGCGAATTGGATGCTTGCAACGTTTTTATGACAACTCTATGACAGATGCGGCAAAGACCCCATCGGGTCACGGTCTCAGTGTACATGGGCATGGCCCCATGATCATGTTGACAGCCCGTGCGTCGATACTCTGACGGTACAAGGATTTGGATATCCAAATGCCAATTTATGGTATCTCAGTCCAATTTTCTCGTGGATTCGTTGTCGCTACGAGACAATTCTAATATTTTTAGTTTCCTTTATTTTTAGTAGCAAAGTGATTTTCTTTCACATCATTAACAATAATACGTGATTGGTCCAATTTTTCTTTTCTTGTAACTCTTCCTAAATGTTGCTATTTAATTTTTTCATTTTTTTAATTAATCGACTCTAATTGAAATCCAAGACATTTGATCATGCGGGATGATTTCAGCATCACTAAGCTTGACAACTGGTATTTTTATTATAACATATACAGAATCCAAATTCGAAAAACTTAAAATTTAAGAGCTTTTTTTAAAACTAAAATATATTAAAATTAATGCACTTTTAAGTATGATCAATGTGGAACTAAAAGTACTCAAAATCCTATAAACCCCAAACAATCCAAGTCAAATTTGGCATGCTATGCCCACTCACCATCTCTATCTTCAAGTGCAATGCATGATCCGTTTTATTTGACTGATGGGGACAATCAACAATTAATTATAACAAATTAGAAAGTAAAAATAATAGAAAATATAACTGAAAATCCTAAGTATTATTTCTATGTGGAGAAATTGGTTTATCGGTTAAACTAGATTAAGCAAAGAAATTAAAAAAAAAAAACCTGGGATATAAAATTGAGCACAAAAATAGCAGACAAGGTATGACACTCACAATTGATATGTCAAACAAATTGGTTGACAAAATGGGTGATAATCATATCAATCTACTTGATAACTTCTCCGGGAACATGATCACAATGAAAATGATGGATCAGTGCAAATGCCTCTTTGTCCAACAAAATCAATTTTGGATGAACCATGAAGCTTAAAAAAATAAAAATGTCATAAATGCCTCTTACGTACTTATATTTAAGTGAGGAAACTCCCTCTCAACTGTCCCCTTCCAACTCTCACTTTATAAGAGGGTTTGTCCTCAGCTTCAAGTATTTCTCCACACCCTACACCTTTTCCTTTTTTTTTTTTTTTTGTATTTTCTGATCACTCCTGCAAAATGAAAGTCATAGGCAGCATCCTTCTCTTGACCATCTTGCTTGTTTCAGTCTCACCAACCAGTGGAACCCGACCCGAACCCGAGTCTCTATCGGATCTCCTGGCAGCCAACCTCAAGGAGCCATCAAAGGGTAAATCCGCCAGCCCAATCGCGAAGGGAAATCACAACAGGGGAAACCATGCTGGGGCGGACGGGTTCTTCGGGCCGGGAGATGGGTTCGGCGTACCCGGGTTCGGAGACGGGTGGGGGAACGGGATCATTGGTGGAGGGTATGGAGGCGGGTATGGGGGCCCAAGGGGAGGGCACTCTACAGGTGGTGTCATAAGGCCCAGTGTGGTGTGCAAGGAAAAGGGTCGATGCTACAACAAGAAGCTGACATGTCCTGCCAAGTGTTTCGCCTTCTCCAGCCGTTCAGGGAAGGGCTACGGAGGCGGCGGCGGTGGAGGCGGGTGCAACTTAGATTGTAAGAAGTGTGTTGCTTATTGTTAGGAGGAGGAGGAGGAGGAAAGTCCATTGGTGGCAGGCTGGTATGAGCATCTACAACATATATATAAATATATATATAGAGAGAGCAGCTATAAATTATGATATATTATCTATAAGCATGCGACCCAGTTGAGTCTTTGATATGGTTTATGTGTGATGTATAATATCGATGATGTGTGAGGGGTTTATCGATGATTTATGGGAACTCTTTGATTTCTTGTATTCCATCGTCTTGCTTTGAACGGTCTTGTCCTTGGTCCAAGCTAACGCCAAACACGAACACAAGGCTCCTCCGACGTCATTCCAAAAATATTAAAAAGACTTGGCGATATGGTGGCGATGGTGAGGACTTTTGCTAACCAGTAATTACGTGAAAATGGGGAAATAAATCGGTGCAGGTCCTAAGAAGGGTAAAAGTCAGTTGGGGTGGGTGCACTCTATTGAATGCAGGCTTTTACATTGTTGCTTGGAACCCAATGACTTGGAAAAGAGCTTGCACAGGGCCCTCAGGTCCACTGCATCTTTTGGAACTGTGCACGCATGGCTGGGAAGCCGTTATTGTCATCCCTCGAGCCACCTTTACTCAAGTAAAGGTCGGGTTCACCGTGTTCATAATAACCTAAGCCAATTGCGTTCTTGCATATAAATCCCCCACAAAGAGTTTATCATTTAGAGCCCAAATAAATGAAAGTAAAACCCAAAAAATAAAAATAAAAATTTAAAAAGGCCAGCCAACCATTTTTGAGACCATGAGAGGATTTCGCACAGCGGTTCACACTCGTGCCCTATTGACCATCCCATTTACTGGGCCTACCATAACCAATGCACCAGCAACGGTCAATTTAACAATTTACAACAATTGGGAGTTTGCGGATACATGTGGGTGTGTATTGTTTTTCCAAAAAAGAAAAAAAAAAAAAAAGAAAACACAGTAGTCATTTGCAAGATCCTTGGATTGAAATTTACAAGGCATGGCACTCAAAACAAGTAACTAGAAGCAAATATAATGATCTAACAAAAGCCAGGCTCAAGCAACCGGTATCTCTGTTGAAATTTATGTTGCTAAGGGCATAATACAACCTAAATCCAAACGAGCTCGCCAAGTTGGACTTTCTCCACAAACATACAATTATATTGCTGCCCTCATTGCTCCTCTTGCTGCCTCCTGCTTCATCTCAGCAGCTTTACCACTACCACGGAAATACATGTATACTTGCTGCAAATGAAATAACGGCCAGTAAGTAGAGAAAAGCATTTAAGAAGATCATGGTTACCTAAGAGGTCCCTGTGAGGATGGTGCATGTGTTAGAATGAAACAAACTTAGGTACCTGCATAACCCAGATGCTTACAATCGTTTCAAGACAGAATAATCCAAAACCGATGAAGTAGAATATCTATGAACAAAGGGAAATAATTAATATGATCCAACCTAGAATGACATACACAAGCTATCTTGTGTTGGTTGCAACATACATGCTAAAAGGAGGCTCAAATGATGCTCTTCATTTAGCTAAAAGTACAAAACCTGGGCTTAGCATCTTACCCCAGCCAAAGTACTTGGACCAATAACATCAATTGCAGCCAGGATACCCCTGTTTCATACACCAAAAAGGAAACCATCAGATAAAACTAACACATCACAAAGCCTGAGAAATTTCAAAAATCAATTCAAAAGAAAAAGGGGATATATAAATGTATGTATGTATGTATGTTGAAAGACACTAAGAAGCATACGCAAGAGATTTTCCTTTGAAAACTATAGGAGGAGCAACAGCAGCAACAATGCAGAAGCCAATGTGAAGCTATAGAAATGGAATATAGACAAAAATATTAGTCCCTCTGCAAATATTATCTGAGTTACATTGAAAAAAGATGATAATTTACCAGATAAAACAGGAAAAACCATCCAAATTTCATGGCACTTTCAGTCCTGCGGCAACAGTTAAAGTGATTGTCTAGTTGAACATAAAAAGAACCAATTCTCATAGGAGCACCTCCAAACAACTAAAACATAAGTACCTAAAGGCACGATAAAGTGGACGATACCACAAGAAATAGGCTCCTGGGACTCCTGCTATGAAGTAGATTATAGCAAGAAACCAGATTTTCACCCCTACAACAGAAATACAGATATCTAAATAATTTTATTTTATTTTTGACGAAAAAAAAACACTCAACTACACAGGAGATGAATAATAAAATTTTTAAAAAACCTTGCCCTTTAATCCATGCTGTTGTAACAGCTATAATATTCCAGAGAAGACACACAACCAATCCTGCACAAAATCAGAGCTCATCAAGCCAGCCAATCTTCTAAAGGTTATATCAGAGAACTATACAAACAAGGGCACCAAAGTCTAAAAATGACTTCACCAACCACGTGAACTGCCAAGAACTAGGAAAAGAAATAACATAGTGAGACAGACGATACAGAAAATGTGAATCAAGCTTTGAAACAAACATTGGTTATCACATACAAGCAAGGACTAGGTTAGTCTAATTAACCATCAACTCTTTCATCCTAGCTACAATCTTACCTACATCTAGTATAACATCCTTGAATTATTCTGAGCAGGTCTGAGACAATACATTAAATGCAAAATATTTAACTGTCCAATGTTTCTATTCTAGGAACCACGATCACAAATGATGGGTGATTTTTACGGTGCTTTTAATTATATGGTTGCACTTTTTGGCTCTTCCCTTTTTCCCTATCTGTTGTTTTTGTGTGTGCTTTTTTGAAAGAGGCGGGGGGCAGGGGGCAGGGGGTTTAGGAGTAGGGAGCGTTGCTGTTGGCAGTGACCTGCAAATCATGAAGATAATGTATTTACAGAATTGAAGAGCTCTGATTTTGATGTACTGAGACTCCAGCTTTCACTTCTCTTGACAAGGGTAGGCATTCAACATCTTAGAAAACTGATGTGAATTAAAGCACTAGGATTATGACCCTTCACCCCAATAAATACAGGTTACAGAGATTGTACTTAATATGATGCCCCGCTTATTGGCACAAGCCTGAATAGGCATATACACTGTTGGAGTAGATGAAGAAAACGCTAGTGAGATATTAAATCAGCCAAAGATGTGACATAAGATCAATCACCAAATGGGCTACTACAGTAGACCTAGAAATTAAGGGGCATTGATATATAAAAACTTCTTTCTCTGACTGTGCCTGATTTCCCTTTTCCTCCAATCTAACCAAAACATAACTCATCCCAAAAGATAAAATCTATGTACACAATAAAAAAAATTTGCTTATGAATAAATTTCTTTCATCTCATGCTACTGTCATTCCAAGATTTCCAGGAAAATATGGCCTTACCTAAAAATGTTGCAAATGCAACATACTGAATCCTTTGTAGATGAATTGGTATTTCATTTGCAATATCATGATGGATAATAGGGAAGAATGGCGGCCAATTTTTCCCCTCCAGGACAACTCCAGCTGCAAGAAGAAAATGAAAAAGGAAAATGTTATTACATGGTAGGAAGATTTTTTTTTCTTAAAAAAAGGGTAACCGACAATAGTCTTCTATATAAGGTATTTAGGAGAAAAAGAAAAAGGAAACACAACTAGGGACTCCAATAATCCAGTCATCTATACATCAACTTGTATGTTTTCCGCTACACAACCTTAATCCACTTGTGAAGATACTTAAATCACTTGGTACAATGTCAACAGAATATTACCTCGTGCAGCTGCATCTTCTCTCCGTTTCACATCCTTAGCACCAAAAAATGATGATTATGAGACAATTAGAACAAAATAATTCAAACAGAGAAGAAAATCATTAGGTGAATATTGTTTTATTTAGCATCAACAAACTCCAAACAACTGCCAACCAGTAACAAAGGTCAAATACAAATACATCAAATTCTCACCATTTTTGATAAATTTAACAGAAGATCATCAAGCAACTCCAATTATGCGAATTAATGGAAAAAAAAAAAAACTTCTCTTGTACAGAGATTAATTGCAGGTTATATTTTTAGCAACAATGCAATCAACTAACAAATAGATCAGGTTAGTTGCGGTCTTCAAATTTTAAAAGCTACAAGACTTTCAAATATTTTCTGCATGAATTGCAAAGAATTTACAATATTGACATAACAGAGGAACAGGTGGCATCACTTAAGCCAAGGATACAACTTATTATCTTTGAATATGGCAGAAGGAAGGCCTTTGGTCGAACAGCAAGTAAGTGAAGTTTTCACTTTTCTACGAACACAATACCTGCTCCCGCCTTCTTAGTTCAGCCTCTTTAGCTTGAAGTTCCTTCTCTTTCTTCCTTAAATCCTACATTGAAGAAGAACTTCAGAACATTGCCAATGATTCAAATGGCAAATAGTCTTAGGTTTTCACCAATCAGAGAATACTGTCCTACCGTAGATGTATCGATTGGAATGTCAACTGTTGCACCAGGGTTATAACTGAAATCAGCAGGTTCAGGAGATAATGGTGAAGGCCTCAAATTTGAAGCAGGAGGAACACTCTGAAATTCAGCAATACAATAATGTCCAAGAAGAGGGTAGCAGTATTTAGCTTCCTACCGGGGAAAGATGTCTTTCAACAACAAAAGTAGCAAAACATAGTAATATCAAAATCATATGTATCCACACCAGTTAGGCCTATATGCATAATTTCTAAAAAGTAAAAGATTTTAAACTTGAAAATATTCTGTCACATTGCAGAAGATATGCTTACAGTTGTGAAAAATGCACCTCCACTATGCTTTGGCTGTCCTGATGTCTTCCCCCTTACAGCCGAATCCTGGTTATATGCATCAGATCAAAGATTAGCTGCATAACCTTCAAAACTAGAAACTAATAGATCCAAACTATATAAGACAAAAACATTCAAGTAGCTTAGAAAGGATATAAAAAATTGTTCAGAAATCAATGTCAGGCTTCTGTCAAGCACCAGCCAGCCATCTTCTCAGATTGCTCTACTCCCCATCCATCACCCAATTCTCAAATCTCCTATATTTCTGTCCACTTGGATAGCATATGAAGCATTTACCCTTAACTTCCTTCAAGATGTGGAAGCATTAAACATTGACATTAAATTAAAGCTAAAGAGATGAGCCTTGGTGTAACTCTAGGGTTAGTCTATTGTGACCTAAAGGTCACAAGCTCAAATTGCAAACAAGGAGCAAAGTGCTTAATTCACAGGACTCTAAAGATCAAGAGAACCATCCATCTTTTCAAAGTTTCAATACGATAATTAACATCAAATAATCAACATTCATAAAAAGTAATAATAATAATAATGGAATCACAGATCAAGACAACTATCTATCTTTTCAAAAGTTAAATACCATAATTAAATTCAAATAATCAACTAATCAACTTAGAGAAAAACATTACAATCAGTACTAACTTTATCTATCAACCAGAGTGAGAAGCTGATTTTTCACAACTGGAAAAACCAAAGCACCAAAGTCAATCCAGAAACTTCACACCAAAACGCTACATGGCTCACAAATTAATAAAAAAAATCAAGCATTAAAAAAGTGCCCCAAGTACTTAAAACTCACAAATTTATCAAAAACCCGCAGGAAATTTTCAAAACAACACAAAAATATCAAAAACTCAGTTCAAGAATTCAACTTTTTTCCACTAGAAAAGGGCAATAAACCCACAAACAAAACCTAAAAAAAAAACCCAGGGAGAGACACATACAGAGAAAGGGTTAACTTCTTCTTCTTCTTCGAAAGGGTTAGGATCGTAGCGACCGGCCATGAGAGAAAGAAACTAAACTAGAGAACCCCACCAAAGCTAGAGTGAATTACAAAGCTTCAGAGAAAACGATATTGGAAACTATGATGAACAGAGAGACAATGGGAAAAAGAGATAGATTTAAAAATGATTAAAAAAAAAAAGAAGTAAAAAACAAAAAAGGACTTGTCTGGGAAGCAATTTTGAATTGAAAAGGCAGACAAAAAAAAAAAAAAGAAGGTAAATTTGTCATTGGTGAGCTTGTGGAACTTTTTCTTTATTATTATTATTATTTCATTTTTTATTAATTATTATTATATTATTAATCATAAAAATTTAATAATAATTCAACTTATTTACATATATTTAGTTTAAATTTGAATATTTACCGGGCATTTTCTCTAAATGGGTAGATGAGAGTTGAAGAAAAGAGTCAATTCCTTTCGAATTCCATGAGAACTACGCTCGGAGACATCTGTACCCCAAAACAACAGAGGAGCTTTAACGGCGGGACACATGCAAAAGTCAAACGCCCCTTGTCTTGTCCTTTTTGTTACTTTTTTTTTTTTTTTTGGAATACATAATTTTTTTTTTTTACTTTAATTTGATCGAATTAATGTTGTTGTAATTAATTTTTGATAAAATTAATTAAATTATTTTTTAACAAAATTATATTTTTATTGAGTAAATTTTTGATTAAATATAATTATAATTATAATAAAAATAAAATTTTAAAAATCAAAATAAATAAATTAATAAAATTAAAAATTAAATTATAATTTATATTACTTAAATTTAAAAAATTATTAATTTAAAAAATACGTAATCAAATTAATAAATTAATTAATTAAATTATAAATTAATAAATTGGTTATAATTTTTTTATTTTAATTAATTTAAAAAATAATAAAAAATTAAAAAAATATATATATTTTTTATTTTTATATTTTAATTTTATTTAAAATAAAAATTATATTATTAAATTTTTTATATATATTTATATAAAATTTTAATTTTATTAATTTAATTTTAATTAAAATAAGTAAACATTAAATTTTAAAAATATTATATTTAATTTAATCATGAGTAATCAAAACCTTGGATGGAAGTAATATTAGTTGGAATAATTCAGGCCCCTGGTCCGTGTGAAGCCATACCAAATACCAAATCAGAGAGGATACCACAACACAAGCAGAAGCCGGCAAGCCTTGAAGTGTCTTGTCGGCTTAATAGCTAGTATGGGCATTGAATTATTAGCCATGGTGAAGAAGAGTCCATTTTAGTCTTGTATCAAACTTCATTTTTCACGCTTAGCGTGTCCCACCCGACCAAAGATTTCAAAAGAAAATTGCCAATTAATCAAAGCTTAACAGACAAAATTAAATTGGCTTCCTCCCCCCAATCATTATAATTTCTTCATCTCTCAATTACTGGTGGTTCCGACCAATCATTATAATAGGCTCAATTCCTGTCGTTCTTTTGTCAGTACTGTTCTGAAAAAGAACGAGCCTTAACCAGATTGGCTCACTCTCTAGTTACTGTCCTAACCAGAATCAGTGACTCGGTTTTGGTTCGAATCTTATTCGACCCCACTACCATTCCGGGTCGCAGTTAAAGCCTTAACTGCAACGATTGACTGCCTGTGTACGGATGAGGCAGTACATGGCAGAAAGGAAAAGGCTTGAAAAACTAAGAACAAATGACTACAAGGAGCAAGGAAGAGGCCGATAGGTAAAGAACAAAACTGCAAATATCCAATAAATGAATAAACTGTGAGTCTCGGGACAAACTAAGTTACAAGTATGGGTAACGATTGACTGTCTGTGTATAGATGAAGCAGTTCTAACCAAGTCGGGTATGTGCAGGTGGTATGGTCAAACTCAATGGTGGGAGCGCCTTTGCTTCTTACGTCTTCGGCTGCCTTTAAAGGGATCAACCCAGAGCTTGTCCTTCTTTACTGCTTGATTCCATCGGTCTTTAAATTTTTGAAGCTCCCATGTTGATTGCCTTCTAATCTGCTCAGTCCAGTTTAGGAATCGTCAGAGCTTGTCAAGTTAATGGGTCTCGTAGTACAGTTCTATGCAAAACTGTCCGAGCCCTTCTATGATATACCATGTTGAGATATGGCATTCTTATTTTTTATGAAGAGGCCGTTTTCACAATTACAATACGTGACATTTATGTCAGAATGGAGTAATCTTACCATTACACCAAGACTCATCCTTCAAATAATAATGTAAAACATTGTCCAACAAAAATGTAAATGATATATGGATCCTCCGAAGACAATGTCATCTTTCTTGCAAAGTATATATATATATATTGAAGGTATGGAGTGTTATCAAACAACTAAACTAGCTAAGTATCATCATACATTACCATTTTTTTTTCAAATTGAAATAGTATATAACATGAGGTGTAGCAGGAAACCAGGGGAATGCCTTACTTCAACTCGAGGATCGTGGGCAGCGGTGGCACCATGCCCCTGGACATCAAGAGAGGAAACCCAAAAAAACACAAAAAAGAAGAAATATCAGAATACAAAACTGTGGCTGAAACAGTGAGATGAGTAAAGAAATTCTGTATCTCCTAGTAGAGTTTACCTTAGCCAGGTCTTCGTACGGTGGAGACTGCAAATTTAGAGAAAACAAGTCAAACAAATTAAGCGAAGATTGAAGAATGGTTTTAACTAAAACAAAATCAAATGGGCCACACAGACGACCTTTCTTCCCTGGGGCCCAACCCCACCCAAAGTCTGGATCCCCTGATGAACAATGTACTCACTATCAACAACTCCCACTTTCCTTGTGCGGTCTCCCTGTATGACATTTGTTCAGTCCATTAATTTAGTCGTTCAAGCAATTAGAGCATAGTAATCCCTATGTTTCAGGTAAACCTCTACGCAGCAAGAATACAATTTTACATGGTCATGTGTAGGAAAACTTCAGCTTTCGAAATTTAAATTTCTTGAGGACATCATATATCATATTTAGGTGAATCTCTCTAACTTTCATTCCAACAATATTGGCAATTTAGCATGTCTTGTTTTTGATACAATGAATAATAACAGAGAAATACAAATAGGGCAGGAGACAACTCTTTGACCACTAAAGCCACAAGAAGAACTCATTTTCTTGCTGTAATTTAATTTCAGAGTTTAGCTTGGGAACTACTTAACATGAAGATAGCATCTATGAGTTCACTAACAAAGATAGCAACTTGAGTGGTAATGTCACCAAATGCAGAATCAATGGCTGTATAAGATGGAGACTATTCTGATATTAGTTGTTCAGAGGAATTTGTATAATAAAGTAAGCAATAGAGGAATTACTATTCTACAATAAGTGAAGCATACATATGAGCAATAGAATATAAAAGAATGGAAGGGTATGTCATAAGCCATCCCATTCTTTAAGCTGAATCTAAGATTCACACCAGATATTTCCGAAAAATGACAAAACAGACTTTGATGAGCAGCAGGAGCCCCTATAACCCAGACATAAGAATACTGCACTAATACAAGACAAGGTTTTAAAGATCAAACCGACCATTGAACTAAAAAATTCAAAAGTTCAAAATGTAATCAGTTCAATCGTTTTTAATTGGTAAAATCAGTATTTAATATTAAATATATAAAAATTTTATTATTTATATATTATTATAAAAAATATTAATAAATAATATATATATTTTATAATTTATATATAATAAGACTTTAAAAATTAATTAATGTGATATATATATAAAAATAAGTGATTTAAATCAAATAAATTTAAAATAAAATATATTATAATTTAAAATATTTTTATTTTATTTCATATAATTTTTTATTAAAAATAATATAATATAAATAAAATAATTTAAATTAAAAAATAAATATAATATAATATAATATATAATTTTATATATTTTTATTAAAATATAAATAAATATACTATACAAATGTTTTTTCTAAATTTTATGATTCATAATTTAAAAAAAAAAATATAAAATAGTATGACTTTATTTCAAGAAAATCAAAATATAAAAAAATTATCTTTTTCATTTTTCACAAATTTTTAAAACTAACTAAACTGAAAAAACTATAATTGATTCATCAATTTACAGTCCAATCAACTAATTTATTACTTTGATCATCGACTTTCAATCAGTTTGATCAACTTTCAAGACTAACAGTTTTTAAGAATAAATCGGACCAAACCAAGATCCAGTTCTTAATTTGACCAGTCCAATTCAGTTTTGAAAACATTGTTAGAAACAAAACATTTGCACAGAAACAAGCACATTAACCTTATTAATATCCTTTGGTTAAGAATTAAATGGGAGTATCTTACCTGAGCACAATATCCAAGTTTCATGTCCATTCCCCATCCATGAACAAGATCGTTCTACAGAGAGAAAAATGGTTATCCGGTCAGCTAATCAGACAAATGGTAAACAAACCCAAATAATGTAAAGAGGAAGAGAGAAGTGATGCCTTAAATGGGCCAAAAGGAAGTGGTATTTAAAACACGACTGCAGCACCTCTTTATTTCCAATCATGTGAAACCAGTAAATATGGTAAACCTAATCACTTCATCTACCTTATCAATGTAGTGGAAGTTGCAAGTAGAATAATCTACAACATGAAATACTTCCCAATCTAGGCACAAGATGGAAATCTGTTCCAATTACAGTCTTACTTCAAGAATATAGTCAACAAGCAAACACAAGCTTATTATGATAACCTTCATTGCATTAAAGAAGCATCAAAGTGTTGCCTGGAGTTATATTAACATTACCTGTATAAGATGCCAAGTGCAATACCAAGCCAATCTCGAAAATACTGGAGCCATACCTTCTACAAATCTGTAGAAGTAACTTGAATTAGAGAATAATGTTCCTGAATTTAGGCCAACAAAGTGGGGTACATCATTCAAAATTGCTTTTCCTGTGATTGTGAATTTTTCATTTTCATCTGCAGAGTGGATCCAGAGGTTTCTGGAAAAGATGCAAAGTTGTGCACACAGATTCAACACAAAAACTCATTCTTAAAAAGTTTTCATGGGACCTAATTACTCAATGATGCATAATGGCTTGATGGCAGATGCATGCAAGAAAACAAAAGACAGAAGTGCCACCAAAGACCAAGAAACTATGAGAGCGAATTAGAAGACACCAGAAAAGAGTAAAAAGGAAGAGAAAGATAACAAGTACCTCAGTATGACAGAACAGGAACTTACCCAGTGCATGGTGGCCCCTCACTGGCATCTGAACACTTGGTACTACCTCTGCTGTCATAGACTCTTCTGCAGAGATTAAGACAATTTGTGCAAGCATTACAAACAATATAAGTGTAGACATTAATCAATAGACCCCAAAAGCCAATTATTTGTACCTATGGAGCTTCTTTGTTCTAGCACGGATAGTAATTCGATGATGTATGTCTGTAGAATTTGGGTCTAAAGCTGGCTGAGATATCTCTAGTCCTTCCAATCTCACAATATCCAGGTATCTAGCAAAAGGAGAAAAAACAATAAACACATGGAGCATAGGCCTGACATTAACCAGGGATGCACAAGCAACAAGCAAAAGAACAGTTCACTATAAAAAGCAGACATTGTGAACATGTTGAAGGGAAGGTCCAACAAGCCCAGTTTTTTACCTTCGTGGATCAAAATTTTTCACCCCCAAATCTTCATCCCAAAGAAATACATAATCATATATAGAAACAACAGCTGGGTGCAGAAACCGCTTTGCAAACCACCTGAAATTGAGCCAAATAATACTAAGACAATAATGCTGCAGCTAAAAAAAAGTTACATTAAAAGCACTTGTTGTCATTCAGCCAAAAAAGGATAATTTCACGGACACAAAGATAAAAGGCAGGTATGAGAAATGGCAACAGCTGGACCTGAAATGGACAGAAGTTGCTTGAAAATCTCATGGAAAGAGGATAGATCCAAATCTGAGCCATTTGCTCAAAGATCTAAATCTCTGACCACCTTCCAGGCAACTGAAACTATATAACCATGTTCAACAAGTGCTCAAAACTCAAGGCTTTTATAGCAGGAAACAGGTATTTAAACAAGACCTTTTATTAAACCTTTTATGTTTAAACAAGTTCTTTTTCAATTACCATGGACCCTAAAGGTGTATAATTTGGATTATTTGCCATGGAAACTGATAATAAAACAGGCTATCAACTATCTGTCTCAACATAAAACAAAATATCTGGTGAAGGGGGTCTAAAAGGCTTTATCAATATCAATTTTACCATTTTGTTTGGTTCTGAGCAACTATGTGTATGGCCTGATTGCTCCATTCAAGATCCCACCATCCATCAACATTGCCATCATAATGGAACAGAATAACTGTAAAATTCTCTGGAAGAAACTGAATTCAATGAAATTAGGCAAGAGATGTATAGTCCAAGAACATCAAATCTAACTGTATAGAGAATGCAATACCTTCTGCACAATAGCATCAACATTATGCTTTTGCTGTATACCAACCGGAATTGCCAGCAAGTTATGATGGCTATACGAAACAACCTGCATTTGACAGTAATCAAAATTCATAAAAAACATGTAGAGAGATTGCTACATCAAAAGCACAAACATTAGGAGTTATTAAAAAAAAAAAAAAAAACAAAAGATGTTCAAATCATTTATCTACCACTACTCTATAAATGATCCAAAAATTTTATCATTGAATTGATACCAGAACAGCAAGGAATCAGAAACCAACCTTTGATCTTAAACTACTAGAGGACCAAAGAGGCTTCATCTCCAAATCTGAACTAGCCCGTATGATACCATGAGGCAAGCTACCCAGCAATCCAGAAACCAAATCTGATTTCTAATGTAAAAGAACAGAAGCATTTTAAGACAGTGAGAATCATCGAGAACAACTATCTAATGCATACAAGTGTAATTATGAGATTAATAATTCTGGAATTCAGTGTAAAAGTCAGTTGATGTAATTGATAAGACTGGGGTCGTACCTTGCAGATTCTAATCATGAGCTTTACAGATAAAAGAAACAAACAAGTACCAATAATTTGGGAAATAAAATGTTCGTTCTAAAAATACCTTTGACATTTCAAAAGGATCCAACTTTTCTTCCGTCTGAGAGCAGAAATAATGAAATCATAAGCAAACTTGCCAACAGGTGAGAAAGAAAAGAAAGAATAGGTTAACAAAACCATTAACTCTAAAAGAGTTTAGCTCATTGAGTAAATTGATAACCAAAATTCCAACATTCAAATCCATCAAATAAACATAACGTGTATGGAATCCCAACCAGGGATCATTATGAAATTCAAAAATATCCAAGATGAAGAATGTAAATCATCCTTAAATGCATATGAGCAGTTTGGGAAACAGTCAATT
The DNA here is from genome assembly GCA_037832385.1 of Rhizophora apiculata. Lineage (NCBI taxonomy): Eukaryota > Viridiplantae > Streptophyta > Magnoliopsida > Malpighiales > Rhizophoraceae > Rhizophora > Rhizophora apiculata. The sequence continues at coordinate 3,329,052 of CM075438.1, read as the reverse complement.
TACATTTACGCAGAGGAAATGGCATCCCCACTCCTCCTCTTCCCTTCCCCCCCCCCCCTAAAAATTACCAAAAAGGAAGACAGCATGGCTAACCAGTAGAAGACAACCAACACAAGATTAAGCATGCTTGCTGGTCTTTAACAGTGATTGGTCACAAACATGCAAAGAAAGATCACCTGTGTATGTTGATATTGCTGGATTGTCATTTTATACACAATGATTAGCATTGCTATAAACAAAACTGCCATAAATGGCAGCTGCTTTGTCTTTAACCCACATTTTCCCTGCATCAAGGTGATACTGTTAGGTATTTATTGAATCATAGAGCATACTTGTTTTACAAATGCTCCATCTTGTTGGCTGATTGAAATACCATAATTGCTGAGAAGTAAAAAAGATGATAGTCCATACCCCATCAAAGAAGGCCTTTCTTTTCAGCGATTTCCATGGTCTTAGAGATGTCATGGACACCACAGGGGTTTTATGATTCACTCATAACAAACTACTTAGACTGCATAAAGAAATTAGAGACAATTGTCAAAACAATTCCAAGCAAATCCTAATTACTTCAAACTTCCAAAATAAGATTAGCCAAGCTTTGGAATATAAATTTTGCATCAGTTTAAACCAGACTGCGATTAAAATCAAAAGAGAATTACCAAAAATGGAAGAAAAATAAGCTGTCAGGCAAAATTGGAGATGATTTTAGTATAACTAGCCAAGGTTACGGATTCATTTTAATCAGCATAACTTAACTTCTAGACTCCCATGTCCTCTACAAAACTGCAAATTTTTCTCTTTTAATAATAATAATAACCTTCTACTATTAGCCTCAGCTTTGACAGAAACTCTGCTGGCAGGTCAAGAGCTGAGAAGAAGAGCCTAAAACCCAGCTTTCGGAAAACCCAGAAACAACAGAGGAGGAGAGAATGAAAAAGAAAAAAAGGGACAAAAACGAAACATCAAAAGTGATTTTGTCAGTCCATAAACCTCTATAGATTTCATTGCAAATCAAACTAGAGACGCGCATGTGTCGGTTGTATGAAGAAAACACAGTTTCAGACTCAGATTGATCAACTTCTGATTGAAGCTAATACGGTTTGATTACATACCAAATATTTTCATTCAAAAGAAATCAGCTGTATCAAAATCGTCAAGAACAACAAACGACATGTGTTCTCTTCCCCACAGACCATCTCAAGACAAGAAATTGAAAAAACAAAAACATTTAATAAGACCCAGCTTACAATAACAAATATTTTCCGTCAAATCCTACTACTTTCCAGGAAACTGAGACAAACAAGTGATCATCTTTTTCTACCCATTTAAAAACAAAGCAGACATCCTCCCCCGCTTCAAAAACAATTCAATTTGACTAAAATCCCAGAAATTGTGAAGGCAGGATAACGGAGATGGAAATCATAACACTTTTATTAGATCTAATGAAGTGTTTAATCTGAATATAACACAAAAAAAGAAAAAAAACAGAGAGAGAGAAAAAAAAAGTTCAAAGCCCATCATTGTTTTCTTTTTTCCTTTTTTTTTTTTTTATGGTTGTTTGCCATTGAAACAAACGAAGAAACAAAAGAAGCTGGCAATTTCATGCAAACTGCTCTAATATCGGATCTTTACCCGTCAATTAATCTCTTCCCATCAAAAACAAAGACCCATTACAAATTTTAACGATTCAAGTAACAAGATCACACAAAGCTCCAATCTTGCTCGTAAAAAGACCAAGAAACCAAAACAAAAGCTAACCAAGATCGAGCAGCAGCTGAACAGAGCCAACCCAAACGCAAGAATCCCAGAGAAAGATAGACACACAACGAGAGAGAGAGAGAGACAGAGATTCGAGAGACAGAAGTGCAGGAGGCCCCACGTTACAAGGGAAAGAACTGTGAGACTTTCTAAGCAGCGACAAAGGAGCAAATAGAGAAAGAGAGAGAAAGGCTTGTAGAGGGTTGCGAGTGACACGCTCTTTGGTCTCACTTTCTCGCTTACTCACTCCTGTCCGTATAAATACACAGAATTTACCGGAGTTAGATATAGGATTTGGACATGTGTTGCGTTGGACATCTGTATCAACTTGCAACCACAACACCAAGAAGACGAAGGAGGAGAAGGAGGCTTCAATTCATGGGGTTTATTTCAAGATTATATTTGATTTTAACTCAACAAAATAAAAAATTTATATTTGATTTGTACGTGGATTCCTTTTGGACCGAGTGTTCTTACCAAAGATTCTATCTCTTTGGAAAGTTGTAAACTTCATCAATATAATACAAAAAAGAGTCAACCTAAACTCGGAAAAAGATATAAAAAGAGTCAACTTTGTATCCCAATTCTTCTGTCGTATCGCCTAACTCTTATCATGAATTTGAATCATTCGTCTACTGAGAAATTTATATTTAACATTTAAATTAATATCAAATATTATAAATTATGAAATTTTAATAAAAAATTTTAAAATTAAAAAAAATATATTTAAAATTATTAATTATTTTAATTTTAATAACACTAATATATAAATATAAATATAGATATAAATTCCTTCGTAAACCTATCGAAAGATCAGTTTGGAAGGTAGAGTGGATGTGTTAAACATTTTTAGTAGAAAATATTCGAATGTAACACTAACGATGACTTTTTGTTTTGTTCCCTTAAACATAACCAATTGAGATTAGTTTTCTCATTTCTCTCAAACATTTTGTATTTAATTTTTATATTTTAAATTTTTTTCCATAAATTTATATCCCTTAAAAGGTTTAAATTCAGATATTTCATAATAATTATTTAAATGTTTAAAATTGTGAATAATAATAATATTATTATTCAGCTGTATAATTTATAATTTTGTATATTTGTTCATAAATTTTTTAAATAATAATAATAATAGTTTAGACTCTCAATTAATGTAGCCGCCCCGTGACTGGAGCCTCTATGGATTGAAGAAAATCTGAGTCAATTAAGAACATCCACCAGGGCATCAAAAGCTCACCCACACGGTGAAAAAAATTATTTAAAAAATAAATGACTACTACGTATACTCAGAAAAAAAAAACACAACGATCAATGGTTGAGTTGGCCTTGAAGTTTACACAAACAAGTTTACATTTTCCAATATCATCAAGACACCTCGCCTCACAAGCCAGGAGGATCAAAGCCGTTGAATCATCCTCGTAGAGCCCATCAATATTTAATTTTGAGTTAGCTGTTAAATCAATTAAGAAAAATTAGCTTTTATCTCATCAAACCCTCTTTTTTTTTTTTTTCTTTCTTGGTTCGCCACTCACTCGGTATTAAATATTGACGTGTGTGCTAAACAAGTAACAAGGATGGTCCAGCTACATGATGATTTCTCAAAGAAAGCATAGCACAAGTTGAAATAAAACAGCTAAATTAATTAATTCCCGTAATCATATTATGGTTATTGTAATGTAATGAATGTAAAAGGAGTTGTATCGTTGCACCCACTTTCCACAAATTTCTCTTTTGTTTTATTTTCCTATTTAATCTAGTCATTTTAGTATTTTATATAAATTTACAAATATAATGACTAACATTTATCAAATAATTAATTCCATGTTGATAAGAATTAAAAACAATTGGATTTTCAAATAACTTTCTTTCTATGTATAAAGCAATTCATTAGTTTATAATATATTGAATTATACGGATTTGGGTGTCACGTCGTTAACTTGTCCTATCAAAGTGGCAATGACAACGCACGTAAGTCAAAATAGCAAGGTTAATAACTCTAATTTTAGGGGGCAACTCTTAGATAATTTCCTGCACGTAACGCCGAACTCGCGTTGACCGTGATTCGTGCTTTTCTGGCGTTAAGGGGATCAACGATTCGCATTTTCACGTGAAAAGTAGTATTGACGTTAGGTTTGAATCTTAATAAATATTATTATTTAATTTTAATTTACAAATATTACGGTTAAAAAATATTATTTACTCCACTGCTTTCATCTTATTTTAAAATCAAAATTTTATAAAAAAAAAATGAGAAATTAATTAATTTTTTATTTAAATATTTTAAATTTAAATTTAATAATAATAAAATTATGTAAAAAATATTAAATCAACGTATCATACGTATACATGTATAAATAAATACTTTATATTATGATAATTCTTAAATATATTATTTTAATTATTTAATTTACAAATAATATTAATTATATAAGTTATAAATATATATAAATCATTATGATAATACACTATACAACGCTTTTATACGAAAAATCTCATTCAATAAAAGTAAAAAAATTAATGTGAATTTCTTGCTACGAGATTGAAGGAGTGGGATCATGACCGGTTTGGGTCTTTTGGAGCAAATAATCACAAGTTTTTTTTTTTTTTTCTTTTTGGTTGCTAGCCCCTTTTGTTTCCATTTTTAATATGAAGAAGGAAATTGAGGTATAGAAACCATACGTCGAGAGTGAAAGGAACATTGCTATCGTTTTGAGTTACAACGCAACTCGTCAAACGAATTCTCACGTGACGTTTCCTGAATGCAACTAACATATAGCGATATTGTTATATCTTATATTTGGTAGTTGCTCGATTACATATGACGTAAGTCCCTAACTAAAAGCTACCCCGTATATCATAAACCATACCCTTTTCCACAGATCACATCTCAAAACATTTACTTTCCACCCACTTCTTTCTTTTTGCAAAATAATATTCAAAAATATTTTAAATAATAAGAAAAAAAAGAGTACCAATGTCACAATTTTATGATTATGTCAAGCCTACTCTAGGATGTACCCAACCCAACTTCTAAGCATATTCATTTCGATTCATGCGAAGGAAGATCAACGGAGACGTTGGATGGGTCGAATTGAATATATTTTGCTGGAATCCATTCCCTCCGTCAAAATGGGTTAGTTGTGAACTTTGAAGGTAACAGTCTGCCATACTACCATGTCTGGTCACGTGTCATATCTCCGTGACTAGAAAATCAAGAATCAAGAATCAATTAGCTTGGTTACATTAAGCTTCATAATCATGCAACTAAACCATATAAATATTAATTTTTTAATTCGTTAAACAATTATGATAGTTTTCTTTTATACTATAAATACATCCCTTTTCTCTTTTTCAGTAAATCTTAACTTGAGAACACATAACTTGTTAAAAAGTAATATACATGAAACGATGATATATATTTAATAAATTATTCAACAATATAATATTAAAATATAATATAATTTATATTTTAATATTTATTTAATTATTTAAATTTTTAAATTAAATAATTTATTAATATAATATTAAAATTTTTATAATTAAATAATTTTATATTTCAGTCATATAATTTTTATATTTAATTATAAATTTTTATAAATATAATAATAAATATTTATTTATACTTTTAATTTAAATAAATAAAAATATTATTTAAAATCTTACGTAGTAACAATTTAAAATTTTAATAAAAATAATTTTTTGATAACGTAACTTTTAAAATTAATGATCAGAACAACTAATCAAGCATTAAATTATTAACGAACTTTAAGACCATTATAGATGCCACATTCAATGACATTTTGGCACCTATCCATAATTCCATGGGCCACATTCCAACGAAACCATTATCCATGCGTCCGTTGATTAGGTGCCTTTATAAAATATATAATAATAATAATAACAATAACAACAACGGCACTAACTTAGTGGCCAGCATTACCAAAAATGGTGTTGACTCTCAGCCGGCTCGATCCTTCCAACGACACGAACAAATTTTCCACGGAGGCTGAACCCTGGGACACGCCTTGAATTTTTCTATGCATGTGCATTCTTTTTCCGCATTGTAGCTGGGGGAGGCGAAGACTTGGGGGGCTGTTCAAATGAGCTGTTAAATGGTGGCAAGGTGTGATGTGACCAAAAAAAAAAAAAAAAATTGAAAAGAAAACCTGAAACGATTGGGCTGGAAGTAACGTCATTACTAAAGTTGAATCGGTGAATTAATATTTAATAATTAATATATATAATTGAATATGCTTAATACTAATGTTATTTTAGTAAAGTCACTCTTGCGTTCTTTGAGCCCCACAAAAGAAGGTATAGTTATTTTTCTCAATTTATTTGCGATTTAAAAAGAAAACTCAGACTTTCGGGCAAAGAGGGCCACTCCAACTTTCTTGAGACACTTTGGGTTGAATCAAGCAGGTACAAAATTAGGCCGTTTAGGCTGTAATTGGTGGGCCTAATCATAACCCAACATTAGAGGCTTTATTACAATATCAACAATTCATGAAGATTTGAGTATGATTTGGGGTTCTTGGATTTAAGTTTCAATCCACCCCAATTAAGTATTACAGTGACCATAGCATCAAAAATACTATTGGAAGCCTGCGAGTAAGATTCTGTGTTTCGAAACAGGAACTGTCACTCATGACAGTAGCTCCAACTTGCTTGGATCTCTCTACCTTTCTCGAAAACAAGCTTTTTTCATAAATCAATCGCAGATATAAAAGTAGCAAATTCTGTCCAACGAAAATTGAACTGGGATCATCCACCAATTAATAAAAAAAGAAAAGAAAAAGAAAATGTCTCTCTCCCATAGAATATTTTCCGTTGATCACATTATCTTGTTATAACGGATCATAAAATGAGAAAAATATTTTCTTCCAAATAAAGGGAAAGCAACTTTTACATTTAAAAAAAAAAAAAAAAAAATTACCATATGGATTCTGTGAAAGAACACCAGATTATAGATTCAGTTAATGGGTCTTGCAAATAATAACAATATAAATCTGTTTTTATAAATTTTCATTTTTTCAATTATTATTATTATTATTATTTATCCAAAGGCTCCATTGCTGTTCAAACTGGAAATCCTCAACCTAGAAGGTAATTCTAGTAGTATCATCGAGCCAAAACCAGAGGACCTGATTTTCTTTTTTAATTAAGTGGAAGTTCAAGATTCAAGAGTAACTTGGGAGTCCAAGGTCCATGCCGTTTGAGAATAAACATTGCCAAAGTAAAATTCGGTTCAGTGACATGCTAGTCAACTGTTTGTGAAGCAGACAAATACGAACAGAGAATGTAAATGGGGTTATGTTATCTACGTAAAAAGAGAATACATAGAAGAAGTAGCAAAAACCTTGTTGTCCCTAATCTTCTCATTAGGGCTAACAGAATGGGACTATACACTGGTTAGTTTTAACAAGGATGGCAGTTTTGTACATTTAAATGCCATCATATACATGTTGCATAGACAGTCTGGCCTAGTTCCTCCAGTGTTTATAATCAATGTACAACATAATCATTTTGTTCGCATTTTCTATCTTCCTTTTGTTGAACTTTCGAGTTGCTCCATAGCACTTCCATGTCTCCTTCGTCTTGGCTGGCCGGAGCATTTCTTTTTCATGGCCAAGCATTCCTTTGGCGGACAGGAATGTGCACCGGTTGGCCTTTTACCAGTATTTGGAGTTCTAATTACAAGGGTCCTAGATTTGGACACTTTACCTGAAAATTGTTGGCTACTGGGGCGACCACTTGTGGGTTTCACAGGATTAAGAATAGATGGTGTGGCCAACAGCAGGGTTATGGTAGACCTGCTGATATAGTTCTTCAAATGATGCCGCAAACTTTTGGTGACAATGTCCCTGAGAAGGAGTGCAGACTTGTATTCACGGGTGGTTTTGGAATAAAAGACCAGGGCATTGTTAGCAAGCAGCAGAAGGTCCCTGAAGAGTTCTTTTGTTGATACCATGAGACCAGTACCAATTCTCGATCTTATGGTATCAAAGTCCGTGTGTTGTAGAATCATTTTCTTATACCTTCCTCTTTTCTGAGAGACGGGGACAGAAAACAAAAAACAAAAAGTTAGCTCATTCAAAGAATTAGGAGAATCTTACTTTAGACATGGTACAACACTTGTGAGCTGAAAAAAACCAGAAAAAAGGAACTGGTCAAATAACTCCTTTGCAATTCAAACCATCTTCCAAAATGTAGACCACAATTAGATTTTTTTTTGTTTTTTCAAAAAGAATCACATTTGCCATCAATACAAAAGACGTGGTGGAAATAAGGAGGATCAAAATCAATCGATGAGGATTTGATTTGAAACATAAGTGGAAAGAAAAGAACTGAAATAAGGTATAAGTAGCCATTATTGACAGGAGCAGAAAACGGAAGAAGAAAAACAAATAGGAAGGATCACCGGCACCATTACCTGGCTATCAAGTCGTCGACGAAATACGGAAGCACATTTGTTGTCAGCAATAGACTCAAAAATCTTCGCATGGTCAGCAGTTTCATCCCCACTCAAACCTCTGCCCTGATCATCAGAACATCTGGCAGCTTGGAGAGAGCTACTGGTTGAATTCTCCTTACAGCGAGTAACTGAAGAAACATCAGCTGACCCCAAAAAGTCACTTTCTCCAACACTCCCTTCCTTGACATCCTTGGTACAATCTTTCCTCTTTCTCTTCCCTCTCCTCCTCCTTATACAAACACTCTGTCCTATACAAAACTCTGCTAGCTTCACCATATCAAAAATTTTCTCATTTTCGGGAGATGCCAAAGCTTCTTCTGGCTTGATCTTGCTTTCTTGGGCTGAGAGAGAAGCTGGAACCTGATACTCGGGTGACCAATTTGTCCTCCTTTCCTCAGTAAAACTACCAGCAGATGGTCCATCCTTGGACACCTCTTTACCGGAAGACTGAATGCCATCGGATTTCTGGAAAGGCACAAGTGACTCGGTCTGGCTGGAGTCATCACCAAGGGGACAAGCTACTGGGGTGGACCCTTCAATGTGGAGGCCCAATTCGTCCTTTCTTTCAGCCTTAAGAATTTCAAGCTTTGATTCCAGTGACCTGAAAATACACTAATTAAGCACTGCCATGTGTTCATGAATGCAGATTGCATAATTTCCATGAGAGCATTTTGCCAATTCTTGGACTAGCACGCCAAAAGAGAAAAAGCCTGTGAGAACTGTTCATACTTATAGACTGAATGAGCCCTAGTTCAAGAGAGTTGGTATGCAGGGTCAATAATTCCTAATTATCTGCTAAGTTTCTATACCTCAGCCAAAAGCCTGCTGAAGTTCACAGGTACTTGTTTAAGAATTCTTGTTTCTAGCACCAGACTCAAATGAACCAGTTCTTACAAAGTCTGGATTGAACAAATACAGAATACAAACCCAATTGAATCTTCTGACAGTACGAGAGCCTGCCTCAGTTCAGCCATTCTTTGCTTCCGCAGCTCTTCAAACAAAGCACTGAGTAATACATTACATAAAGTAAGCCTGTGACTTTGGAAAGTAGAGAAAAACTTATAGTGCATATAAATTTTAGCTAAATCATTTTAAAAGAATGCTGAAGCAGGGTCACAGACACCTCTGAAACCAGTGCATAAAGCAATTGCTTCTTTGAATTATGACAAAAACCTGCAATTAGCACTACGGAAACATAAAAATGTGACTCACGTCGATCCAGGATATTGCTGTTGCAAGTCATCATACTTCGCTTTGCACACCTGGAATTAGAATGTTATTTCAGTTATATAGAGAACTTAGACAAACGACAACAAAGTATTTGCAGATTAAAAAGTGAATACAGAATACTTCTTCTCGTGCACTAAGACGCTTTCTAACCTCCTATGGTTACACCATTATAGCATTAAAATCTAACTAATGACAGGATAACTAGCTGGTTTGCCAATGTGTGCATAGCAGAAGAAAGAAGCATTAAATTCATGCAAAATTCATTTGTGAACTCATGTGCTGTTGTGTTTTAACAGTTACGAGCCCTCTAACTCAAAGGCGAAATCCATAACTTTCAAGTCAAAGAACTTCTTAATTATAACTATTAGCGTAATGTGATGGAATGAACATGACTATGTGCTAAACTTACGAAATTGTCGTATGTTTGTTGGTAAAAACTTCATAGAATTCAAAAGAATTTTGTCATAGTTTCATTCGTTGACTTTCAACACCGTATCCAAAAAGTTGCATCTATTAGTCAAAAAAAAAAAAAAAAAAGAGCAACTTTTAGAATTGGTATTGGATTCATTATCACCGTTAATTAATCATAATAAAACAATATTTATTTCATGTCCAATTTGCGTGTCTTGTTAACTATGTTTTGTAACTTTAATTTGTGAAGTTATCTTTAATTCACGATAAGTAACTATTTAACATGACGTAAAAGGGATAATTATAAGATAGACCCGACCTCCCCTAGGCATCCAGTGAGTCAGCATAAGAAATACTAATATCAAAGACAGTCTCGGATCGGATGGACCCATATGAAAAGGGAGGGGTCCCGCTGACACCAATATTCAATCCAATGGGTATGGCACCCGTCCTCGGTGGGACCACGCATTGAAGAGGCACGCCGTTGGGAGTTGGTCGTTTCAACAATGTCAAGCCAGCCCACGGCAACAAATGCATGCTTGGTTGGCCCACCACATTATTATTCTCTATTTATTGAGAGTTGATATTGTAATAAATTTAGTTCAAATCTCAAAATGTAATAATTTTGTTATTATAAATTCTTTTTTTTTAACAAATTTATTTTATTACCAAAATCTACTGATATGTTTTTGTTAATTTACGTAACATATCATGATCATGTAGACAAAACCACACAATCATATTTAACATATTATTCTCATATATCACTTAAATTAACATAAATGTTAGTAGATTTTACAATAAAATAAATTTATTAACAAAAATTCTATAATAAAAAAATTATTATATTTTAAAAATCAAATTGAATTTATTATAATTTTAAAGTTAAAAATTTTTTTTGTATATCTTCACCCAAATTCTCCCCACCCAATAATTACAAAATAAAAAGAAAAAAAAAGACTAATAAATAATTCTAAAAAAAATTATTATTACGATGATAATAATAATAATTATTATTATAATAAATAAAAGAAAGAAAAAAGAAAATTAATATATTAACCTGTGGGGTGTAAATGTAGAGGCAAGCGGTTCGAACTCGGAGCTCGGCGGCTACGACATCCCAATCTCGGTCTCCGTGCCGGAGAACCGCCCCACACAAGAGTAACTCCTCCCAAGTGCCCCACCTCTCCATCCCGACTTCTGCGCCCATCTTGGCCGTCCACTTGTACACCTAACGATTAATCTCCTTCCCCTCCCCTGAGAACCACCCTGCTGATCCTACGCACCCCTGGCGCAACTTATCCAAAAACAACCCTTGTCTTCAAAAGAATCGAAAAACTGGGTTCTGGGTAATGGAAGAACGAGGAAGCCTGTTTTGATGGGACAAAACCAGGTGGTTTTCCGGGTAGGGCAGGGTGGTTTTCCTTTCTTTTCTTTCCTTCTTTTGTTTTTCCTTGTTTGGCTGGTAAAAATATTCTTTTAAAAACTTTTCCTTTTCGGGGCAGTTTTTAGAATGTTAAGGTAATGGTGGTATGATTGCGTGAGACATGGGGTTGACCCCGATTCTAGAGAGAGAAAAACAAGAAAACAGAAACTACAACGAAAAAGAAAATGGTGGTCTTGCATTATCCATCTGCCTTCTTCTGCTTTACACAGAGGGAGAGAGAGAGAGAAAATAAAAAGAAGAAAAGAAAAAGATTGAGAAAATTGGGAGTACAGGCTTTTGAGGTTTCCCTTTTTTTTTCGGGTGGGGGTTGTGTGTTTTAACGTTGGAAAATGTAAAGCCAATTTTGGGTTTCTGTTTTTTTTTTTTTTTTTTTTTAATTGTTTATTAATAAATAGCGACCGCTCCCTTGTGAGGGAAGCTAAGAATTAACTGGGACAAATGCCAACTCACGTTATAATATTGAAGATAGTACACGTAATTTTATAAATATAAATAAATATAAAATTATATTATATTATATATATAATATTTTATAATATATAGAAAAAATTTTAATAAAATATATTATGTTATCATAATGTATAAATACTATTTATTTAATATTAAAATGTTTTTATTTATTTTTAATTATGAGATTGTGGATTTATAAAAGATTTTTTTACAATATTATTAAAGTGATTACATATAAAGAAATAAAAATATATAATTAATAATTTTAACAGCATAAAATTTAGTGACAAAAATGTATAATATTAATTATAATAAATTGGTATCTTTATTTTGGGGCTTTTCTGCAAATAATAAAGTTGAGGCTGGATTGCCTTTACCTTAAATAAATAAATAAAAATATATATAGACATCAGTTCTGTAGATGCCGTCCTTTCTAGTTTCCACGTTCCTTTTTTGAATTTGAAAGTTCTTGGTTTCTTCTTGCATGAACAAAAAACGAGAAAAATGGTTTTGTTTTTTTGGGAGAATGAGAAGAGGATTGTCTGCTTTTGAACGGTCGAGTCACACCTGCCAACCAAAGAAATAAAAACAAATAAAGAGTCCAATTATTTTTCTATTTATAATTTTGCAGTTAAGTGGCATGGTATGATTGGCGGAGTGGTTATACAACCACAGGTGTTTTGATAATATTAAATATTTGTAATAAACGTACATTGTTATAAAAATGGTTAGTTCTCACTAAAATTATAAAGTGTGTTTCTTTAGTAAATTTAATGGGAGAGTCTGCTTGTTATATAGTATTAAAACATAAGATGGCTACATATTGATATACAAAAATAATAATAATAATAATAATTTAATTTTTTTGCTGAGAATTGAAATTTATTTTAAAAAATAGAGAGTGTAGTGACTTTCTTGTGCCCCTCCTGCGGTGGGAAAACGAAGGAAAGGAAACTCAGAAAAATGATTGAAGTTGAACATATAGACCGTGTCAAGCGAGCTGAGGCAAATTCACAATGAGTGGCAGTTTTATTGAAGTCATTTACAGCATATTATATGTTATGAGACAGACCCACTTCACAATTACTACTATAATTAAAAAGAGAGAGAGAGAGAGAGAGAGAGAGAGAGAGAGAGAGTATATGGTTTGATCCTTGAGGGAATATATTTCACTGAAAAGGCACCAAAGAAAATGGATGCCAAAGCTCAAATGCTTTTGGTTCATTCATCACTCATATGGGATTTGTCCTCTAAGAATGGGAATGCAACAACTTTTCTCTCTCTGTTTTTTTTTTTTTTTTTTTTTTGGGTCAACTGGGGGAGGGGAAGTCCTACCAAATAGCCATTTCTGCTACTAGAGTTGGATTAATTACATGCTGAACTCAAAAATTTTCAGTTTCACATGCTCTAAAATAGTCAAAGTCAATTAACATCAACCTCACGTTTGTGCATGTCTGCCTATCATGGCGGCCCTTAACTTCATATAATTTCCTTTTTGTTTTTTTTTTTTTGATATTTTTTGGTTGTAAATTTCTCTCCATTAATGAATTCAAAAAGAGTTTATAGTTAGAGGATCTTTGACCTCTAATCTGTTTTTCATCTAAAAAAGAGCATAAATCATTTCAATAAAGCAACAAGTTTGTTGGCAAAGAGAGAGAATAAGTGAGAAAGTAAAGCAAAAGAATACATAATTAGGCTCCAATCCTTATCAACACATGCATTACAACAAATGGAGCGTGTAATCTTATCTATTGGGTCATGTCATGACCCAAATTTTACTGTAGCAATTTTATCTCTGTGTATCTTTTTTTTTTCCCTTTTCGGGTTGAGTAGAGGTGGGGGATTTAACCATCATTGAATTTTATTCTTGGATGCCAAGTTGACGTTTTGGATTATTCGTTTTGCACAAAGGGTGGGTGGATTGCACCGAGCATCATGTGCAGGACACCTGTGCCAAAAAATGGGTGGATTGCAATCAATGAATTATTCGTTTTGCAAACGCAAGCATCTTGAGTTTTTTTTTACCAAGCAACTCAAGATTAAAACACAAATAATTCTATTGGAGAAGCAAAATAACATGGAGCAAAACAAAGGGTGGATTGCAATTAATGAATTAGATTAGCTAGCAATCACAGCAAGGCAATGCAAAAATAACAGTTACAAGACTATCCCTCATCACGAAGAAGGGTAGAAGATACTTTACACTGCTTCACATTATAAACGACCAATGAAAAGGGAAATCCATTCGGATGATCAGAGCCCTCAGCTCTGCTCTGCTTGTTTCCTGATCAACTCCATTCTTGCAATCATTAAATAATTGAATGATAAAAAAAGGCTTTAGTCTACATCATGTGCAAAAGGTCCTGAACGATTTCAGACATTGGTGGCCTAAACTCTGGATCCCACTGCACACAATGGAAGACACATACGAAATTTCAGATACTTGTACATCCATAAATGTGCATCTAGACCAAAATAATAATAATAATAATAATAATAAATTATGTGCATATTATTAGTTAATCATACCAAGGCTTCTATTGTATTTCATAAGTTATATTCTCTTTATTTAGTTACAAATGACTGTTTATGAATCTAACACGTAGCTTTGTATAACTAATCAAAAATTATAAGTTAATGACTTGATCAACAAATAAATCATGTGCATCCAGTGTGGGCAACAAGTGCAGACAAGTAAATGAATGCACCATGAAACAAATTGATGAGCAGAAATTGGAGCAAAATGAACGCAAGAATTGATGATAGAAAAGTAAAAGGCACTTGCCTGTAAGCATCTCGAAATTGTGTCTGCCAGACGTGACAAAGACTTGACTGGAAATTCTCCGCCTAGAGAATCAACCATCCAACAGAGTGCATCTATATCATAAAGCCGAGGGATTGCCCATGTAACCAGATGTTGCTCTGCTCGAGGCCGGGACCTACTCATATATTGCAACATGGTGAAATGGCAGATTAATTGATCATTACATATCAAGTACTTAAACCTCAAATTATCTTCCAAGGGATCATTAACCTGTCATAGGCTTTCCTCCCCGTGAGGAGCTCTAGCATGATGACTCCAAAGCTGTACACATCACTCTTGCATGTATAGCTTCCTGAGTTACATTCTGGAGCGCTGTAGCCGTAAACATGGAGGAGGTGTCCTGACACCTGAAAAGAATATTGACCAATATCAGCAACAAACTAATCAAACTACAGTTAAAATAAAGCTCCCCACCTCCATTGGTTTTTGTCCCTTCCCATAATATAAGTAGATTAACGGTTGATTCATCTTCAAGGTAACCCGGTGTTGACCCCTTGACAATCGAACAGCCAAACACAAAATGGGGAAGAAGAAACATCAAACCATTTTGCCCAAAGTAGTCTCTTAGTAGGGTTAAATAGATAAATAAAAGAAACAAAATAACCCAAATTCCCACCTGGGAACTCTCCAAATCACCTCGTTCAAATTGACATGTCAAAACAGGACAGGAAGCAAATTTAGCTGTGAACAACATGATGCAGAGAAGAGATGTTGATAGAGTCAATAGCAAGGTCAGGAAATCTGCATCTAAGGCTGGTTGAGAAAACTCAAATGGCTAATAAGAACATCCACCAAGATTAGAAGAACAAAAAAAGAAAAACATTATAAGATATGATAGGGAGCCAATTCATTGAAGACTAGCACAGCATTGGAGATCCACTGCACCAGAAACAGAAAGTAAATCTAAGATTGGCCACTCAGCAAGAACTGTCTCCTAGTCCTTCCTAGCCCAAATACCTACCAGACAAGCGAAATTTTGATCATATTTATCTGGAAAACAGAGTCGCTTGGGAGACTTAAACCATCTACCCACCACATTTAATTAGTAACTTAGCTTTTTGCAGCATGACCTCAAGACTTCCCATACATCATTATCATAAATTGTATTGCATGCCACCATTCTAATTAATCCAGCTTACTGCAAAACTTTTTGATTTAATAAAGGCTCTTGAACTCTAATAGGCTTTTGAAAGCAAATGGGATATAAGAACTTAAGACCAAGGTTCTTTAGAGCTTGACAAATCTTACATCAGCTGCAGACCCAAAAGATTCAAAGGCTGGAAAGCCAAAGTCTGAGACATGTGCTCCAAAGTTGGTGTCAAGAAGAATATTTGTAGACCTGAAGTTCCGGTGCACAATGGGTGGCTGACACACCTCATGCAGATGCCTATCAAAAGATGAAAAAAAGGAAAGACCAGTTTTGTCATTGATGAATTAGGATGGGATGCAAAGTCAACCTCTTTCCATAAGTATGCTAATATGCAGGACTCTTAGGAATGCTCATAGGCCTGCCCAAAAGTAGATGCAACTAATTTTTAAAATAAATGCAAAAAATTAAATGGATGTATTAATATTCAATATCAGCCTAAATGAGTATTGTTAAATTGGGTGTCCAATTACAACAAACATATAAAGGTTTTCTTGACCTACTGTAGGCCTTTGGCAGCTCCCAATGCCAACTGGATGCGTGTCTTCCATGTAAGTTTCTTATGGATATTGCTGTCCACATGCAGTGCATCATAGAGTGTTCCATTCTCATAATACTCATAAACCAGCAGCTGTTGACCATGCTCATTACAGTAACCCACAAGATTGACGATGTTGGCGTGCCAAACTTTAGAGATACTAGAAACTAGTTGTACAAATTCCTCATTGGTTTGTTCCCAAGCAGTACTAAGTTTCTTAACTGCAAGCAACTGTTGAAAAAGGATAAAACAAAGAGAAGTCACTCAACAGGATCTGATGTCATGCTGTAGCCATCGTGTACAAAGCAGGATATGCAAAGCCTTTCATTAGCCAATTAAAAATTTCGCATAATATGCATGAAAGATGATAGTTAAAAGGTCTTGATACCTTTTAAATAGCCATAGTAGAGTATCATTGTCCAAACTATATATATATTTTACAGAAAAAGAAGAGGAGGCAGATGCTGAAATGGGAAAACACAGAAAATGCAATGCGAACACTGGCAAAACAACCAAATAGAGAACCACCTCCATTTGAGAGCAACACGGCATGTACAGAAATGAATTGATTAAATCAATATGAGTTCTCCCCAATATAGTCAATTTTTATTAAAAAAGAGGATCCTACCTTTCCATCAGGAAGTTCAGCCCCATAAACTCTCCCGAAAGTGCCTTCTCCAACAAAATTTTCTTCTGAGAAACTGTTTGTATACTGCTGAAGTGTTGCAATGTTAAATAACTTTACAGGACCTAAGGATTTTGGGCTCTTAGTACTTGCATGTATTTCTCGAGGCACACTTGAATTCACAGTGACCTTGTCAACAGAGAGGGTTGGGCAATGGCCAACTGGTGGCTGCGCTAATGCAGGTTTAACATCAATCCTTGTCGTATCTATCTTGTGATCAGTTTTATGACTTGAATATGTCTTCACTTCTGTCCCTGGTTCAACCTGAGCCTTTTCACCTTTTTCTGGTTGTCTCATTTCTTGGAATTGTGTGAACGACTCTTTAGGAACTGTTCAAACAATCATGTCTCAAGAAAAACGGGAATACAAGGAAGAAAGAAAGAAAAAACAAGGAGGTCTACCAAGTTTGAAGAGACCACAAATAAACATGATAAGTAAAGTTACCTTTCTGCTCATGGTTAATTGGGTACATTGAAGAATTCCTATTAGGCTTTTCCGTATGGCTCTTGCATGCATCTAAATCCTCTCTCTCAGCATATTCCTTAAACTTTTTCTTTCTACAACAAACTGATGACAAAAGGCACACCCCTAATGCAATAGCAGCTACTGTCCCAACAACAACAATCAGAATTACCCTCTTTGCGGTGAAAAATACCCTTGATCTTCCAGTATTTGTTGTATCTGAGACAGAAGGCCTGCTCACAGGAGATGGTGTGGGTGATGTGGGTAAAGATGGAGCAACAGCTATTGGAGGTGAAGAAATGATAGTTGTATTGAATGGATTGCCATCCCTCCTACAAAATAGACAACTTTGCTGACAATTAGTTGATTAAAATTGCATAATGTTTATATCAAGAAGTCAAGAGCATACCTCATAAGTTCACAAACAATAACAAATGAAACAACTTTACAAAGGTGTGTTATTATGGGCTTTACCTGAAATTTGGAATATTCAGCAGTTTCCCAGGTATGGGCCCAGAAAATAGATTATTCTCCACATTCCTATGCAAAGAGATGGACAATGTCTCAGTTGTTGGAATTACCAACTATGGGATACATACTCCATCCACCTTTCTCCCCCAGGAAAAGACCAAATAAAAACTGGATTCTTGAAAAACTTCAGTTCAGAAAATAACATGTCTCTAAATAAAAAAATAAGTGTGGGAGTCAAGAAAAGGTATTAAGATAATTACAGATCCTGAAGGGGAAGATCCTGCAGAACATCAAGTGTCCCCGTAAGCTTATTGTTCTGCAAATGCCTGCAAAGTAAAAATTATGGGCACCTTACACAAATATTACATGTACTGTAAAATCATCACCAAAAAGAAAGCTGAGATACCTACAATGAGCTAAGAGATAACATATTTCCCAGTGATGGAGGCAGCTGACCACTCAAATTGTTACTTGACAGATCCCTTCACCATAACATCAATGTGCAAACAAAATATTAGAGAAATTGCAAAAAAACACATAACATGTTGTTAATTTAATGGCACTTACAAATTTTTCAAATTCATCAGCTGTTGAAAGGAGTATAGTATTTCTCCACTAAGATGATTGTTGTTCAAGGACTTAAAAAGAATAGCTATAGTTCAAACAAAGAAACAAAAAAAATCCAACATACTACATTATTACAAAAACTTCTTTCTTTGAACTTACATGGTTATCAATTGGCTTGATGAGGACCAGCTATCTGGAATGCTTCCATTCAACTGATTACCAGCCAGAGAACTAGAACAGGAAAAGCATTTAAAGGATATATCAGTGCAATCATGTCAAAACAATATGCTTAAAATTCATTTTCTAGTCCATGAAAACAGCTGCAGTCGAACGTACAGCCTCGTCACAGCAGGTGGCAAATTGGATGGAAGACTACCACCAATATGATTGTTGCTTAGAACTCTGTGGCAGAACATAGCAAAAGGTATTACAAGACTACAACATGCAAAGTACTAAAATTTAGTTTAACAAACCAAAATACAGCATGTGGAACCTCCTACAAATTGCCAACAATTCATTTTATTTAGAACATAACATTCATCAAAAACTAAAACTTAAATTCTAGAGAGCAACATTAATAATCAAAATTGAGACACAGTGGTTCACAAATTAACAATTCATATACGAGTTGACTTGTAAAATACATAAAATCAGCACTCACATTTCTATGATAGAATTAAAGAGCCCCAAGCCATCTCCCAATGTTCCACCCAAATTCACTCCTTCTAATTTTCTGAAAGAAAATGAAACTTTTAGGACAAGAGTATACTAAGCTTAATCAGAACAAATAAAGCAGAAACCATACATACAATGCCGTTATGTTGGAGAAGACACAACTGACACCTTGCCATTGATCTCCACATGGGTCTCCTCCGAAAGGCACCCACCCACGTAAAGTCAGAGTATTTAGGGACAAATACAACATATTCATTGCTGCCACTGAGAAAAAGTAAACACAACTATTGTCATAACTCATAACATGAGATCTAAAAGAAAAAAGGAAAAACAAAAAAATTTCAAGAATTCACCAAAACCAGAGGGGAAAAAAGGCCACAATAGCCAGAACAGACCAAACAAGTGAAGCTATAAAAAAAAAAAAATCAAGAATTGGAGAATTAAAGAGAGTCCGGAGCAATCAAAACAGCGAGTAATGTTCCTAAATTCAACAATTGTCATAATGTTCATGGCCATACATAAGCTGTAATAACATGGGACCAATATTGTTACTTTAGGACTGTTACTGTGCCTGACAGAGAGAAAGAAATTCAAGAATTCACCAAAACCAAAAAAAAAAAAAGAGAAGCCCATAAAAATCAAAACAGGGCATAACAGCGAAGTAATCGCTAGAAGATTCAAGATTAACAAACCAGAAACCAAATAGAAGGCAAGAAAAGGAAAAGAAGCGTGTACCATCACGAGGGTCAGTGAGAGCAAGTGAAAAGGACGCCGTAAAGGCCACCACCACCACCACCAACAACCTAGATAAAACCACCCATTTTCCCAAACCCATTGCTGTTTCTTCAAAAAAGAACCAAAATTTATCCCTTTTACTCTCCTTCTATTGTGACTATTTTCTCAAGCAACAAACAAACAGACCCAAAAGCCAAAGCCTGTGCTAATACATGTACTCTCAAAATATCAAATATACGCACTAAACGAGAAACCAAGAGCACAAAATACAGAGAAAGAGAGAGAAGTAAAGTGAATGTTAGTGAAACTAAACAAAAGGCCTTTAAGCAGACAAAACACTGTGTTGGGTTATTTGTATAGTTCTCTGTCTTTGTGTCCAAAAGAACAAAAAAAATAAAGAATCTGAAAAGGAAAACAGCGAAAGGCTAACGGGCAAATTGCAGAAAGTGACTCCGGTTCGGTTTGGCCTTCTGGAGCACAACTTTTTCAAACAAATGTGAGGTTTATTTATTGTCATCTGGGTGTGTGGAAACATTCCTGTGTGGTGGGTTTTCAACCGTTGGCTTGAAAATCCAATTGCTTAGAAATTTTGGCTAAAATTTGGTGGGACCCGGATTGAAAATGTCGACCTATTGTTGCAGCTCCAGCTCATCATCGATGGCCATTTCCCTTCTTTTTTTTTTTTTGGTTTTGTCCTTTTCATTTCCAGCGTTGCAATGTAACGTGAATGGATGGCGCTTGCATTCTGGCTTGTATTATTATTATTTTATTCTTTTTTTTTTTTTTACCTCAAATGTTAATGTTTCATTTGCCTAAATATAAGTGATATTTTTTTTATTAAAAAATTTATTAAATTAAATATAGGTATTCTTATTTTCATATACTCTATACTTTTTTTTAAAAAAATTAAATCTAAAAATTTTAATATTTATTTACGAATAGGCCACAGATAATAACATTTATTACAAACGTGCAGAACATAGAATCATAGAAGCAGATGAAGGGAGATCGTGCTGCCGAACATGTTCGTCATCAACAGAAACAGATGAACAGGCGAGCGAGGTCACGGGCAAAACGGTTGGCAGAACGAGAAATATGCTGAAGCTCCGCATTTCAAAAAAGAAAGAGCTTGCCAAGTGGGGATTCCTGATACGACATTATGGCAGCAATGGGGATTCCAAGAGAAGACGCCATAAGGCTAATGATTCGAGATTCTCAATCTCGAGCACGCCTCGAAATGATTTTGTTAAAAGCACAAGCCAGTCTCACCAATCCCACCAGAAAGAGGTAAACACGGGCGTCAGCGTGTTAAGAGTACGAAATTTCATATCGTTTAAATACAAAAATCTTCCCATAAGTTATAATAATTATAAATTTCATATAATAATAACTCAGTTTACCTTTTTGTTGCCACGTGGCAATTCCGCCCTTTTCATCAGTTTAGCCCGTTGCAATCCAATTCTAATTAGGTCTAACGTATGTTAATAAGATATATTAAAAAGTCTCACATCATTTAAGTATAAATATTTTAGATGACTTATGGTGTTTACAAATTTTTTTTTTTGAATTTTTAATTGGATGTAACGTTTTAAAAGCTTGCTTTACGTATCTTATAAAATCCTTAACCGAAAGCTGCTGAACAATTTGGACAATAATTAGTGGTTAATAATAATTAGTAATTAATAGTGAAAAATGACAAGTATGAGTTCTTTTTTTTTTTAATCAAATTAACAGGCACTGCAAATGCTACTAAATTGATAATTTCGGAGGGAATTGCCCCCTCCCCGACCAAAGCCTCGTTGAGGCAGATGGTTGTTCCTTTGTTCAAAGGAAATAAAAAAAAAAAAATGCAAAAAAAGCAACAGTTAAGTATACGAATGTTTGCTGCTATGTAAGCTTGAAACACAAAAAAATAATAAATAAAAAAAATAATAAATCCAGTATTTTGTCTCACTACGTTGGAGGGAAAAGGATTGCGTCCGGAACGCACGAGGTGAGCTGTTTATTTTATCCAACGGTCCGTTAAAACCGTTGGCCGCCTCTAGGCGCAAAGCATACGGATTGCAGACTGAGATTTCCGTTGATTTTGTCTCTTCTGCAATGTAAATTTTTAGCGAGGCAAAAGTTTTTTTGCGACACCCTTTTTTTTTTTTTTTAACATAATTGATAAAATAATTAATTTATTAATAAAAAATAACATGTACCACAATAAATGATATAAATTATTAATCTTTTAAATTTGCTTTTTTTTTTTTTTTGTGTTTCTAACTATTAATTTTGTATAACGCGTGTATCAAAAAGTGTGTTTGAAATTTGAAATTTAAATAATTTAAATTAAAAATTTTAAAAATTTAAAATTTAATATATATATATATATATAAATAATTAAATAAATTTAAAATTAGATATATTGAAAAATTATTTTATATATATGTGTGTGTGAAGATTCAGTATATGGGAAGATTGATTAATCAGTAACTCTAAACACAAAAATTTTAAATAACTTAAAACTTGAAACAACATACCCTAAGGGAGTGTGTACATTTATCACTTATAAATATGTTATGTGCCCTTTATTTATTTATTTATTTATTTGTATATTTTGATGTTAACACAAATCTATTATACTTGTATTTCAGTATTTGCACACTTTTCTTTCTAATAAATACAAAAACAAAATTGTAAAATACCATCATTTGTACCGATTTCATCGTATACTTCATATAAACTATGTTTTTGAAAATTTTCAACGTATCAAAATCGTGACCCTAGATTTGAATTCAATGGATGGTACAAGTTATACAAGCTTTTTCCAATTAAGTACGTTAGAATAATGGTACAAAGAATCCATATTTTGGTTAATTATGGGAGATATTATGGATTCTTATCTTTGGAGCTCTTCTCATAACGACCTGACCCTTATCCTGACTACAATATCTCCCCATAATTAACCAAAATGGCTTCCTTTTCCTTGGCTTCTTAGTAATAAGGTCTAATAGTAAAATTTTACTTGAAATTTTAGATTTTGGTTTAGAGTTCAAATCATATTCCATATAGCTTAAAAAAAAAAAAAAAAAAAGGAATCCTTTGCTTGGCGCTCTTCTCATAACGACCCGCTAAAGTTTTTATTATGTTCCACCATTTGTTGATTTTTGTAAAGAAAAAAAAAAAAAACAGAAAAAAAAAAGTAAAGAAGCTAAGGCAAAGGATTATTAGTAAGGAAGCCATTTTGGGTGATACCACAATGCAAAACTAAATGCACCCAATATGAACACTTTTGTTAATCATGATTATATTTTGTTGCTTATGTCTAGAATACAAGGGGTCCTGCTGAAATGGCTTATCTTAGCGCACAAGAAAGCTTCAAAAATGAGCGGAGAACCTTTCCTTAGCAGCCAAGTAACCCAAAACTACAGATACTGCTCCCATAATTCCTCCTCCGCTGCGGCCGATCTTAATACAGACGTGGCACAGGTGCAGCCTTCCACATAGACGACTTCACTTTGCATAGAACAAGGAGTTGAGCGTAATTGACTGCTGGTTTAAAAAGTCCATCAAATTAAAGAATCTCTTCCATTAGAAAGGAAACTAAATTAATCATTGTGCCACTCCGCACTGTTTCCAACTTTATCCTGTTGTGATTAATAAATAATAACGAAGAATTACGTGGTTGGTGTCTGCTGTTTGTGATCATTGTTGATGCGGGTGGAGTGTACAACAAACCAAGATTTAGGGTTAACCGATCCAATCGAACCGAAATTTTTGGTTAATTGAGTCAGATTTTATATTCTGTGACAGTTTTTAATTTCAGAAACTTGCGTTTTAATTGAACTAAATCAAAGCTTTATGTAAATAAGTATTCTTAAATTTTTAATATAATAATACAACAAACCAAAAATTAGGGTTAACTATACATGCATTTACAATTCATTAAGTACGATTTTGTATTTGGCCAACTGTTTGTGACAGGTTAAGGTTGCACTTCAACCACAGCAAAAAATGTTAAAGAAATCTTGTAACAGATGTTGGAACGTAAGAAAAACTCTAACAAGTACCACTTAAAAGGCCGTACTGAAAAAAGCTCCTTGCAGAAGATTATTTTTGTAAGTTTTCTAGCTGACACACTTTCCGCAGTCTCCTCTTGGTACAGGAAATTAATAATTATTGCATTGTAGTTTTTATTTTTTTAAAAAAATTATTTTGGGGTTAAGGTGGTGTGTTTGAGGGCTCTTAGGGAAATTCAATATTTAAATTTCAAATTTCAGTTTAAATTTTAAATTGGATAATTAATAGGCTATATTTATTGGTTTAAGTTTTTCCTTTTTATATTATTATTATTATTTTTTTGTTATTTATACCTTGGTGAGATCACAACGTAAGTTAAATTTTACACACTAAATCAAGTATATTTCTGGATCCAAAATTAGCAGGTCAACACATCAGGACTAACAAAGTCATAAGACATTTATGATGTGCGGTCTTGATTCACAATTTAGACCTACAAGATGAGAAGCACACTCACTCATTAATCGTGGTTATTATTATTATTATTATTTTGCTTATGTCTAGAAAAAAAATGTTTAAAAGCATTATTCACCAAAAAAAAAAAAAAAAAAAATTCATGAACGTAAGCTAAGTCTCACCGAGTCTTTCATAAAAAATTCTAACCCAATACTTGTGGTTAGATAACGATCGAATTCTACCATTCACACTACATGATCGGTGGTGAAATGGATTTCTTAGCATGCAAGAAAACTTCAATCTTTGCTCGACCCAAGTAGCCCTAAAAAAAAAAAGAAAACTACAGACGGGACATAAGTGCTGTTGCGTGCTCCCAATATCTCATTGTCTCATTATTCATCCTCGGTTGTTGCCAGTAGTACTACAGAAGTGGGAAAGGTGTAGCCTTCCATATAAACCATCTTGACTTTGTTCAGACCAAGAAGTTGACTGAAATTGACTGCCAGTTTAAACTCTACCAAATTAAAGAATCTCTTCGCGTACAAGTTCCTCACTATGATCCACACGTAATCAACTCTTGTAAAATTGAAAATGTTAGAACGTTGTGTGAAGAACACACATCGTGTTTTTTTCTTTTTTGTGTGGGGCTCCGGGAGAATAAAGTCGCTCGAGATCCATTGCAATGCCCCCATGTTTTTGGTCATTAGTAATCACATTTTCATTAATCAAACCCAAACAGAAATCCATGTGCAAAATGGATTTCATGCAACTTCGGAGGTGGATTTTGACGGGAAATCAAGAGCCAAAAACTCAAGAAATCCCCACTCACATTGCATATCTTTATAATCTAATAACAAGGAAAGAACAATTCTCTGAAAACACAACAAGGGTAGCCATTGATGTTGCTATTCTAATCGCAGAAGCAATTCACGCTAGGAATATTCATCTCTATCTCTCTAACTCAAAAAACGGAAGAGGGAGTCGAGAGTGCCTGGAAGAAGTAGAAGAACCGAGAGAGCTGTACATTAAGGATTTTTTTTTTTTTTTTTAAAGCCTGGCAGCATTTTTATTTTTATTTTTATTTTTTTATTGAGCTACAGACCCAGTTATAGAAGGATACAATAGGGTTTGAAACAAGCTTAATTAACCAAAATTGACAGCCCTGTCCATTGAGGGTTGTCTAGAAAGCTATAAAGCCCATATAGTACAGTGTAATTGGACGTTATTCATATAGCCCAACATTGCTCTTTCTTACTTACAATTGTAAGTTCAATTTTTTGCCGAGGTATTCAATAAAATTTAAGTATATTTACGAAGTTTTTTATTTTTAAATGCAATCTAATAAAAAAATAAAATTTTTACTCCATCATACTCAGGTGTAGCAGTCCAAACGTATTTTATAGTGTGTATGCATTTAAGGCAATTTTATTCAACGATATCACTGTACTTTCTTATTCTTACTTACCCCCCCCCCCAAAAAAAAAAAAAGCAGAGGCCATGACAATAGTATACTCAAAGCGAGGCTTATGTATACATATGCCAACTTCATCCTATTTTATCATAAATGAATAAATTGAAAAAAAAAAAAAACCCTATGCTATCATAAGACCGTATAAACAGCTTTTTGCTAGATAAATTTTCTATTTTTCTTAATTTAAAATGCTCGGTTCAGATAGTTCTTTTCTGTCATAAAAGAAAAAAAAAAAATCTTCAACTTCTCATAAAACTTTTCGGTCTTCACTCTTTTTTTTGTGAATCAAACTAAAATTTTAAAAATAGAAATGCTGGCTAAAATGAGCCTTAGTTTTTTGTTTTTGTTTTTTTTTGAAAAAAAGAAAAAGAAACCGCTAAATTTTTTAGACAAAATAAGAAAACATGATAATAATTACATTCCGGTCAAAAAAAAAAAAAAAATTCTAACGCTATACAAAACAAGGAACAACAAGTAGATTTAGCCCACTGAATATACGAAGAAAAGATTCGAATCATTGACTCTTACGACACGACCAGATGCCTTAAATCACGATATCGGTGGCAAAGAAATTGTTTCTATCAGAATGGGTAATCTTACAGTGGGTTTTAGTCAACCTAACCGTACCAACACAAATAGGAGGAGATGGCCCAGATAAAAGAAAAGTTATCATTAGTTCTGCACCTGTTTACGGGGCTCTTTCCAATAAAGTACCATGCATGTCTTGACCATTTGTAGCTCCATAGCTCCACAGCTCTCAGCGTGGCGTGCGTGGGTTACAATTCATTCACGCTGCGCAACTGCTTGTCTCCATCTTGTCTTCAATGGCAGAAGTAGAACAATTGCATGCCAGCTACTAGCTTTACCTGTTATCCAACTTGAAAGTCCGATCCATGATCTTTGAGTCTTGATTCCAGCTTAACCCAGGAATATGCCTCACTAGGATCACTGGATATAGTAGAGATTATCTCAGGAAACTCGAGATGGGTTGCTGTGTAAGCACCAATAAAGATTCAAAATTTAACAAAGTGGGATCTGAATCCCCCCATGAAAGCAGAGCTCCACCTCCATCATCACTGGATCAAGAAGAGACAGTGAAAGAAGTACTCTCTGAAACTCCCAAACTAAAACCACCACCAGCAGAACCCGTTAAGAGCCCCGTAAAAGAATATCAACAACATCAAGACGACAACTATACAGGGAAGACTGCTCCTTTCCAGCCGGCAACACCTGCATTGCTTGATGAAAAGATCGAGATCCAAGAGAGCAGGTACAAGAATGAGAAGATGTTCCAAGAAGAAGAGATCTTTGAGCAGGAAGTGTCAGAAGTTTGCAGCTTGAGCTTGAGTGAGAAGCCATCAACTACAACAATCGACAATGGGAGCATGGATTGTGATGATTGTGACGATGAGGAGGTTCAGCAAAGAGTGGGGAAATCTCCAGCACCAACAAACAGGGTGGCCCGCGATTTGGGTGCAAAAAGAGACCGGCCACCGCCGCTTGTCGCTAGACCACAGACTTGGCTTACTGACCAGTCATGGAACAGAAGAAACAGTGCGGTGAGTTCGGGGCAAAGCAAGGAACTTGAGGCCAGGAGGGGTTTAAGATCCAACCCGAATAGGAGAGACCCGGGCGAGAGCTCCGGGAGGAGGAGGTCAAGGTCGCCTGCCACCCATGGATCTACACCGGGTGGTCGGAGCCCGCCTGCGGGGAAGGCCAACCAGTCTCCGGGTCGGGTCAGAACCGACCCACCCGAGTGCGGAGGTGATGTCACTAAAATGGGGGGTGACGGTAGTGCTGCTAATTCTACAACTGGTAGTGGTGGTACCGGCAATGAGTCACTTAAAAACCCACATGTGTCCCTTGAATGTTTCATCTTTCTCTGAACGGGAACATTCCGGTGGATTCTTGGGAACAGTGTCTGGGTTGTTACTTTGGTTCACGTTTTAACCTTTTCGCAGTGGGTTTTTACTTTTAATCTTTTTTCATTTCACCTTTTATTATTGTTCTTGGTTTTTTATGTCACTATGAGTTAGTCAAAAATAAGGTCAATGTAGGGGAGAAAGTGGGGGGGGGGGGTGTGGACAAGGAGGTAGGCAAGTGTGGTTTTAATTTCTTGCGAATGGAAACTCTACTGCAAAAAATAAAAGATTTGGATGGCAGTTGTCAAGCGTTAATGCTTTGGAACTTGGTTTCTTTTTTTCACTAATATCCTCTGTGTGTGTGACTGTGAATGAGAGGAATGCTTGCATATACCGAGTTTAGCCACTAAGACGATGTTCATTATAGCTTTTAGAGTTGGGACAGAAATCTTCAAGGGAGCTTAGACATTTATGTTGATTGTCTTTTCTGCTGGGTAGTTTTCACTAAACCTAAAAACTATAGAGTCACAAGATCATGCAAATCCAAGCATTGGGATCCATAAGGTTGCTAGTTATCGACAACCATTAACTCAATCCATGCACTCTCTCTCCCCTCATGTTCTCTTTGATTCAATTATTTTCATTTAATTTTATTTGTTTGTGAGAGTATACGAGAGGTAATTATTCTATATATATATATATTTTTTTTTTTTTCTTAGTTTCATGTTATTTTATAAGTATTATTATTTAACTTTTCTTTTTAAAAAAAAAAAAAACATATACATGCCCATACCAAATTCTTGCGAGTTGGCTGAGGTGACGAGACTGGACGGGAACATGTAGGTTGAAAATTAATT
The DNA here is from genome assembly GCA_037832385.1 of Rhizophora apiculata. Classification (NCBI taxonomy): domain Eukaryota; kingdom Viridiplantae; phylum Streptophyta; class Magnoliopsida; order Malpighiales; family Rhizophoraceae; genus Rhizophora; species Rhizophora apiculata. The sequence goes on along the minus strand of CM075438.1, from coordinate 3,300,523 downwards.
AGGCCTTCATTCATTTATAAGCATCTCCGTCAAATATTAATTGATTCCATCTGCCACTGAAGTCATGACAGAGTCCCATAAGCTCTTAAATCTCAATTTTTTTAAATAAAAAAAATGAAAAAAATGGATTAAACGGAACTAAAATCAAACCAAAACTGACAGTTGACTTAAAACTAGAACTGGAACCAACAATTGAATTGGAACCAAAATCATATGAGAATCAAAACTAAAACCACCGGTTAACCGAGTTCATGTTTTATGATAATGGCCCTCGAACTTCTCCCCAACACTCAATAATAATTACATTCTTCAATATTTCACATAGGGATCCGTTTTTGACGGCTAAAACAATCCATTTTCAAGGATCCAGTTCTACCTAGCTAAAAAGCTTTGGCATGCATATGTATAAAGCATGAAGAATCCAGGTTGAAGCCTTGTGACTGCAGCTTGGAAAATGAGCATATGACAATGCCATTGACCCATCAAGAACTAAATGCTCTATGTACAGAACAGAAGTGCTGACGAGCACGCAGTGAAAAAGAGAAACCTCTGCTTCCCATTTTGGTTGTTTTGCTTTGGATGCAAGGGTGAACCCAGGTTTAATTCGGTAGACTTGAGCTTGAAATTGTTTCCGGGGTTGCATGGGAACTCTGATATGGATTGGTATGTTGTTGGTGAGGCCTAGAAATGCCTTCCGGGTGGAAAGGCACAGGTGCTGGATGCGCTATGAAGGTAGGAATATTATCTCCAGGCATCAAAACAGAAACTCCATTTGCATATACAGTCATCTGCATATTTCAAGGAAAAGTTGAGAAATTGAGAGGACGAAGGCATGCAACAGGTCAGACACGTTGAAGTGAAACTAATACATTGAAGGCCATTAGGAGCTATGAGATAAAGAGGTTAGCAACAGCATGACAATTCAAATGGTATAGACCCCTAAAACTAAGTCAATCTCATCAAAACATGCCAGTTACTGACATTTTAAAATGGACTTTGCTGTCCATTGAACTTGAAGAATGCAGAGTCATTTCTCATTGCAGTTCGAAGCTTCAGTCATAAAGAGAGAATGAAAGTATGCTGCTCTTAATAGAACAACTTACTTTTGTTTCTTGCAAAAATTTCTTAAATAATATCCAGCATCCAGGCATGCATTGTGGACTAGAAATGTAAAAATCTGTATCCTAACCATTTTAATCCATTGAATCGTGCTAATAACAAGCATTGCTACTTGAACAGGACCTTCAAAAGCAAACGAGCAGAAAACATATTATTGACAACTCCATTCATTAATTTTGCTATTAGTACTCTCACTAATTACATACTTCCAAATGATATTGAACATAACAAAATGTCTTGGTTACATTACCTGAACAAAATTTACGTCAAGAGTTGTAGTCACTAAATTGAAAGCATAAGGATAACAAGCAAAAACATAATGAACTCTATTTTAGCACTAGAAATTACTCCTAACATGGTCGACACCATTATTCCAGCAACCAACTTGTGCATTTAACTTCTGCTCCTTATGCACCACTGTTAAATAAGCACTATATAAAGTGACTGCAGGGGAACAAGCGATACATTACAGCTATCACATTCAATACAATAACACTGCAAACACATTGCTGGCTAAAACCTGCACACTTGTGATAGGCTTCTTACTCAAATATATATATATATATATATATATCTATCTTCAATCTTCTAACTACCAGTCTACTTATCACAAGTTGCAACTCCCTAATGAACTTCCAATTTGCAACTCAATGGAACCATGATCTGCATACATGGGTCATCATTAACCGCAATATCCTAGTTGATTGGACGCTTAAGAAAGCAGTTTACCATGTAGCTTTAAATTTTCACAGTTTACAATAAAGAGCTTACAGCTAGTTGAAACAACTTTCATAATCTGTATAAAAGCATGGTCCTTAAATTCAACAATAAGGTTGGTTGGGTGTGGGACTTTCATGTTTCGAAAAAGAGTGGTGCACATGGGTATATTGATGTGATGCATCATCCAGGTCTGATGCCTCATAGGATACTCCAAAAGAATTCTTCATTAATTGAAACCTCTCGGATTAACTCCAACCACCATAGCAGATAAACATGGATAATTTAAAAAACTATATTAAAGGTAGTTGCAAAAGTTTGGAAATTAATGAAAATAAGACAAACTAGGCCAGGGCTTCCCCACAACGAGACTTGTCCCCAACCATGGGACATTGGCCATGAAATGTTGAGCTTGATGCCCAACATGTACTGATGTACTGATGTACAATGCTGGGTCTAAACTACAGGAAGTGCGTTTCTCACCAATGACTCTTTGCCTTTGATCCAACAGTTCATTTAATAGACAACTTCTTATACGGACCATTGCCCAACAATCATAATTAGGAGACAAGATAGTACCAAAATGATGATGTTTTGAGTAATAAAAGAGTGTGATTTGCAGCTGAGAAAAAGTGAGCACTATCTTCTTCAATTTCAGGGCTGGTGCTTCACTCTTTATGTCAGAACCAAGAAAAGAATTATGCAAGATTCATGAACAGAGAGTTTCACAGGAGAAGCTAAGGCTTCCGCATGTCGCCTTTGGGTTAAAATTTGATTACTTCTACAGTAAAGCCAATAGCCAGGTAAATCCGTATAAAAAGTAAGCTAACTCTTTCAAGGACAGTCAGAAAAAAGTAAAAGCAAAAGGCCAGTTTAGGGACAAAGGGAAGCAAAAAGAAAGGAAGAATTAGAAGAAAAGTGGGTCACAAGATAAGATGAGATGCAGTAAGTGATCTACATGACCGCAATGGTCAGTGTAATGTGAAATCTCTGTCAAGAGAGGTGAATTGGGGTCTTAGAAAAATAGCTGGAGACCTAAGAGAACAGCAAAACAAAAGGAAAAAGAACTGGAAATGAGAGAAGATTTGAGAAAAACAAAGAGAAGAAGTAAGGCCGATGAGTTAGTGTGTCAAGTTGTGTAATTTCATGAAAGAATCTGCACTATTAAATTCTGAAGCTGAAACACAAGCAACTCATCATGTAATGTAAGCCTCCTGAAAGAAATAAATTCACCACTGACAAGGCACAATTATGAGCAAACCAGAAACCAAATAACAAGTAGTAAACTTTATTGTCAGACCAATAATCATCACGTTGCAGAAATCAAAATAACCAAACCTAACTGTCAAAAAAGAATGGATTTCCTTAAAAGAAAATTTAAAAAAAAAAAGAAGGAAAAAAGTAAGCTAACATATCTCCCAAAATTAAATCCATTTGTCCTGTCAGGAGGTGAAAACAACCTAATTAAGAAAATCTGCACGAAGACCCACAAATAGAATTTATTGAACACGCCCACAATGCAGATAAGGCAACGGTGTAGAAAAGTTAGCTGGAAAAAGGGGTTCACTTACATTTGGTGATGGGTGGCCAAGCTTGGGATTGAAGGCCACCTGGGACTCAAGGTCACCATGGCCCCTGCCAGAGTCAGGTCTGAGGAACCTTTCAAAAATGGCCATGACCAAGAACATAGAGATGAGAATTGCAGTGGCTACAAATCCAAAAGACACTGCATTGACTGAGTTGTCAAAGTGTTTCAGATCCTCCTCTCTTTGCACGTTCAGCAATGGAGCTCCCACTGGTGGCCAAGCATTATAGCCACCACCAACTTGTTCAGCCATTTCTCTTTTCAAGTTAACAATTTTACCTCAAGAACTTTGCTTTCATTATCATTACTTGGTTCATGAGAGAGAAGAAAGATGGAGAAAGATGTACATAAAGAGAGAGAGAGAATTTATCAAAAGGTAAGGCGCTACTCAAGGCTTTTACACTGGGGACCAAAGCTTGAAGGACTGCTTAAAAACTTGTTAATTCATTCAATGCCTCCTGAGAATAAAAGAAGAACAGAGAGATTAGGAGGGTGGGGGGGACGTGGGCTATCTTTACAGGGAGGAGACCAGAGAGCAAAGACAAGAAAGAGCTCTGGAATTTGGCTAGCACTGACGACTACTAGCTTCTTTGCTTTAATTTGTTTGTTTTAACTCCTGGTCTTGGTGCGCGGAAATGGGGAAATGGACCCTTTTTTTTTTTTTTTCAGTTGCAATTGACTTTTCAGCTTTGTTTGAGAAGGCAAAGAACGGGTAAACTAGTATATTAAGCTTATTTAAAGATATTTCAGTGATTAAAATTTAAAAATTATAATTTTTAGATTTTAAATCTTAATGTTAAAAAATAATATAAGATTATATAAATGAAGAAAATTATTTGATTGTATAATTTATAATTTAATAGAAATTTTAATAGATTAAAAAATAATAAATTATATTTATTAGATTCCCAATCGGATTTACTGACACGATGATTGTTATTGATTCAATTTTGTCGTATTATTAAAAATTAAAGAGAAGCGAAAATTTTATAGCGTCTAAAATACATTTCTCACCAACCCCACAATTTTTTAGCCAAGGGAAATTAATACAAGGAGCTTCAATATGTTGATTCTCTGTTTTTTTTTTTTTTTTAATACTTTATTTTTTAATATATGAAAAAAAATAATAATATTTGGTACTCTCATGTTTTATTATTTAGACTACCCACTCGTGTCGTTCAAACCAACCCAGACTTGGTCTCCGCGGGAGGGTTATTTTCATTTATAACAAAATTTTATAAACTCTTACATAATTTTATTTATACTATTATATAACAATATTAAGAAAATAATATGAGAATAAGAAAATAATATTTTTTATATTTAATTTTATTTATTTATAAAACTAATAAAAATATAATTAATTTATATTTATTTTTACCATCATGTCACTTCTTAAATATTATTATTTAATTTTTCTCTTCATTTTATCCCAAAAACATATAAGCAAAGAAAATGACACAAAACAACACCAACATCATCCTATGTAGTGATTGACATAAACATGAAACAACATAGCCAATTTCTGCTCCTACCAAATTCTGGCACGGCATACTTGGATGGTTGGAGATTGCAGCAAAAACACAGAACAACAGCAACAACAACCATGGCTGTAACATGTTAAATTTAGCCGGAATCAATTGCAATATCAAGGCTAAATTACAAAGAAGTGAGACTATTAGTATGAGATATTATTCAAAAAAAAGAAAAAGAAAAAAGACTATCCTTATGAGATGGACAACTTAGAGTGAAGCAGATTTAGTTGCTCCATTAATATTTTCTCAATAACAAAGAACATTAATGATATCATAATTACATAAAAAATGTAGAGAATAATATCCAATCACCCAACCCAGATAAGTCAAGTCAGCTTTTATTGAGTGAATTCTGAAACCCTTTCCAAGAGCCAAGCAATAATAATTTTCCAGTGATAATTACAATATTGACTTGCACGCGGATTGTTGTTTATTTATTTATTTATTTACTTTTCAATATATATAATGCAGATGTGATAATGGATCTGATTATCCCAGTTTCCAGCCCAACAATTAGGGAAACTGGGTAATGCGTTATGTGCACATTTATGATTCTTTTTTTTTTTTTTTGTATAATTAACGATTTTAATTGTACTATTTATAAAGTTGTATTATCTCGCACAAAAAACTGTCTGTCCATATATTAGAGCCCTAAATTTAATTAGGCTGGTGAAAACTTCTGTTAAATTCATATAAACCATTTGTCTTTTTCAACTTGATCACAATTATTGAGTCTTAATGGCTAGGTTGAGATTTTGCAAACAAGCTAAATCGACGCTTGAGATTTGGCATGGCAAAACAATTGAAAGATCTAATGGCCTGTGTTTTTCCTTTTTAAGGTAAAGTTGCCATAAAAGCTGGCTTGTCACCAATTATTCAATAGCCTTTGATCAAAATAGCAATTCCACTAACTTTCTCAAACTTTATGTGGCCAACTTGACAATAATGGGAAAAATTTATCATTCAATTTCTCTGTCCATGCCCATGCATGGAGGAATTGGAAGACGCATAACATGAAAAGATTAAAGATATGCAAGTTCCCTAGCCATTTTATAGTCTGGGAAGCCTCTAAGAATATCTTGTATGTTTTTCCCATCCAACATTCTTCTCTTGCCAATTAAAGGAAATGAAGAGTCAGTTATGAGATGAGCATGATTCAAACAGCCTCTTTATCTCTAAAATAAAATTATCAAGTATAAAATTGGACATAAATACAAGAATAAAAAAAATATAAAATAAAATAAAATTTACATGTAATGTCAAAATTCAATTATATATATATATATATATATATATTAATTGTATTTATTTTGTATCCATGTTTACGCTTATATTTTAACTTAGTTTAAGATTTTACTTTTATTCCATTAAGAAAGGAATGCCTTTAGGTATTTCTTGATTTCAAAATATGAAAATTGTATAGTGTTATTTTTTTTTTAATTTAATAATCTTTTTAATCATATTACATCACATCATTATATGTTTATTGTGTTATTTTCATTGCGATGCATCTAAATTTTTCTTTTAAAGAGAGGACTTGACTACTTAGTAATGTGGTGAAAGGTGTGTAGAGGATGCACACTCATCCATTGACTTATACATTTTCATATGTGTTTTTTCTTTTTCTTTTTTTTTTTTTTTTTTGCAACTTAATAGATTTTTCATTAGATTCAACTAGATTAGCACGTGTTTATTACTATCACCAAAAGTTTTTCTCAAAAGAAAAATAAAGAAGAAGAAAAAAAATGAATCATGCATGTCTTTAATATAACACTTCAGAGCTTCTTAAAGGAAAATTCTTTGCTTTGGAAGTTAGCCAAAATGGAGCATTTGAATGAAATGGTCTCTCCATTAGAAGTTTAGTTGGTTACCTCTAGTATAAGAGCTTATAAAGCCCAAGGCCCAAATGATTTCCAAAATGTGTTCTATCATTAGTGTTGGGATATAATAGGCCTTTTACTTACTTATTAGTTTATTTAAACTTTCAAAATGCTAAATTGCCACCAAGGGTTAATGATAATTTTATAGCCTTAATCCAAAAGGTAGCATCGCTACAAAGCTTTACTCATTTAAGGCCTATAAGTCTATGCAATGTATGTTATAAAGTGTTTTCTAAAATAATTGTTGATAGGTTAAAAGCCTTTTCTCCCATCCTAGGTAGCACTTACACAGTCAAACTTTGTCTTAAGGAAGCAAATTTCGGATAATGTAGTCATTTTGCAAGAAGTCATGTATTCTCATAGAGGATATTGGGGTAAAAGAATTGGAATGATTCTAAAACTTAACCTTGAAAAAGCATATGATAGGTTGAGTTAGGGTTTTATCTAGTTTGCTCTAAAGGAGCTTTACCTTCCTAATAACTTGTTGTCTATGATCATGGATTGTATCACTTTTACTCAGTTGAGTGTGTTGCGGAATTGAAACCCTTTCCATAGCTTTAGAAATCTTAAGGAGCCTAACAAGGCAACCCTTTATCATCATACATTTTTGTTCTTTACATGGAATGATTATCCCAATTAGTTGATTAGTCAAGGAAAACTTGTATTTCCTTCTAGGCAAGGGCCTTAATGTTGCACTTGCTCTTTGTAAACTTTATCATCTTTTTTGTAAAAGTTATTGAGACTCAAATTAGAAAGATTAAGGGATGTATCAATTTTTTTAGCTTAAGTTTATGTCAATGTGTAAACCTTAAAAAAATCTTGGCTATCTATGTCTCGAAATATCCATGTAATTATAACTTAAAGCTTAAGTCAAGAAGTTAGATTTTTTTTTTTGGTTAAATCAAGGCAAGTACCTTAGCCTTGGCAAGCCAACACTGAATGGTTAAGTTATAGCTAACACATGTAAAAAGACTATTGATAGATTCCGAGCAACCCTTATTAGGTGGAAATTATTGAAGAAAAAATCTTTTTTTTATATCATCGTTCATTGTACAATATGTCAATATATATACAAGTAGAGGATCAATTTCTCTTAGAATCAAGTTCCATAATTAATTCTATAATCATCTATATAATTAAGTAATTATATTTAATTAGTATATATACATAATAATATATTGATCTACTATATTTATAGTATTTTCCTGTAAAATGGAGTATAAATATTAATAATTCCCAACTTATTACAAATAAAACTGATCTTAAGACCACTTAAAGTCTTTTATAAAAATATTGCCTAATTGTTCTTCAGTTAAGACATGACTAATGAAAATGAGATTTTGTTAAATCTTATCATGAATGAAATGATAGTCCGTTTTAATGTTTTTAGTCCTCTTATGCAAAACTAGATATAATGTAATGTGAAAAATATCTTGATTATTACACTATAATTTCATAGGTATAGAATTTCCAATTTCAATCTTACATAGTAATGGACATATCCATATTAGCTCACATGCAAATTATGTTATGGCTTTATAACCTAACTTTACTTCTTACTTTTATAAGATACTAAATTTCTTCTAACAAAAGCATAATAACAGCATATCTTTTGTTAACTTTAAAAACTACTCAATTTGCATATGAGAAACACTGAATATGAGCATGACCATGATTATTGTATAATAGACTATGTCCCAAAGCTCCATTTAGATAATATAAAATTTATTTTAAAGCTATCCAATGAGTAAGCTACAAAAAAGACATAAATTGGCTCATAATATTAATAAGATATGTAATGTTAGGTTCAATCACAATAAAATAATTGAATTTTTTAATCAACCTCTGGTATCTCTCAATGTTTATAAATAATTCTCTATCATCTACTATAAGTTACATATTGGTAATTGTAAGAGTATTACAAGGCTTAACCCTCAACTTTCAAGTTCCTTGCAAAAGATTAAGGATATACTTTCTGTGGGATAGAAAGATATCCTTCTTACTCCATCTAATCTCAATGCCTAACAAATATATTAATACACCTAAGTCTCTTGCTTGGACATGTGTTGGAAGGAAAAACTTAAGGGTTAAAATACTTACACTATTACTTCTAATTATAATAATATTATCAATATAAATAATTAATAAAATAATATCAAATTTGAATTATTAATAGAACACAAAGTGATCATAATTACTCTTCCTCATACCATACTTTTGAACTACATCACTAAACCTACCAAACTAAGTAAAAGGATTTTGTTTCAATTCATATAAAAATTTTTAAAGCTAATATACCTTATTAGATTCCTTCTAAGCAACAAACATAAGTGGTTACTCTATATATATTTCTTTTTGCAAATCTCCATAAAGAAGGGCATTTTTAACATTCAATTGATATAAAAGTCAATCATGAATACTAACAAGAGAGATAAACAACCTTATAAAAGCGAATTTAGCTATTAGAGAAAAACTTTTAGAATAGTTTACCTTATATGTTTGGTCATATTCTTTATCAACAAGTCTAACTTTAAAAAGATCCATATAGCCATTAGAATTAGATTTCACAACAAATACCCATTTGTAACTAATAGCTTGCTTACTTTCTAGTAAGTGCATTAATTTCCAAGTACCATTATAATTTAAAACCATTATCTCTTCCTCCATTGAAACTAGCCAACCATGATGGGATAAAGGCTTAATTACTATTTTAGGAACAATAACTAAGTCTAAAGAAGAAATAAAGCAATGCAAAGGAAATGACAAATGTCCAAAAGACATAAAGAAAGAAATAGGTTAAGTACATATTCATATACTATTTTTAAGAGTAATAGGAAGATCAAGACTAAGATTTAAATCAAATATGGAACACTATGAGAATGCACTTAAGTAATAAGTGATTTAGTGGGCTCAATGGAACAAATAATAATAATTACATTATAGATTAGAAGATCATCTCTCTCCCTCTCATTACCATAAATATGAAAGTTAGGAAAGAATAAAGTAGTTTCAAAAAATATATCATGATCAACTAACAAATTAATTTATAAGAGTAACATTTATATCTTATTTAAAGATGAAAAAACCCCCCAAAGAGATACACTTAATGAATTTGAGATTTAATTTAGATATATAAGGATGAATATTACAAATAAAACAAGTACATTAAAAAATATGTAATTTAATAAAAAATAATAAATGAAAAGAAAATAAAATAGAGAAAGAAATATTACCATTAAAAACTAATGGCAAATGATTGATTAAAAAATAAAATGTGGAAATAGTATCAACCTAAAAATACTTAAAACCTTCGTTTGGAAAAAGAAGTGTTTTGATAATTTTTAATAAATATTTATTTTTTTCTTTCTACAACATCATTTTAAATTGAAGTGTCAACAAATGAAAAGTAATGAAAAATGTCATTCTAAGACATGTAAGAATTAAAAGACTAAAAAAAGTATTATACTCTTCTATCCTTTTTAGAGCCAAGATTCCTTTTTCTTCACTAACTATTAGTTTTAACAATTTTTCATATATATTGTTTTACATTTTTTCTATTATATTCTTAATTTTTATTTTATTTACAAAAAAATAAATAAATATAATTAAATAATTTAATTCAATATCATTTTTAATAAAAATTTTATTTAAAAAATACATCATCTTAATTTTTTTTAATTTATTTTTTTTAAAATTATTAAATATATAATTAATAATAAAATATATAAATAAATATAAAAAATATACAATTAAATATTATTTGTATCTTACTAATATATTACATATTTTATATTATCTATTACATATTTTTATATTTATTTTTAAAAAAAAATTAAAATTTTTAAAAATATCATTTGGCTTCAAATCAAATACTTTAATCATGCAACGAGGCTCTTTATCAAAAAAAAATATAAAAAATAAAAAAGAAGAACAACTCACGATGACAAAAACAAGAACAGACAAATAAAATGAGAGCCCCCACTTCCAACAAAAGGACGATCGAGACGATAAAGATGTCGGTTTTTAATACTCGGTTTTGGGTGGCGAATGGTTGGAATTGGCAAACTACACCAACCCTACAATGGAGGGTTGCTCTCATAATAAATGTGAAAAATTTTGAGCCTAAATTAGACTATCATCGCACATGGGTTTTTTAGCCCATGTCTCGCCAACCCACGGCATCTCAAGGTCCCCACTCTAAAACCTCTTCCCACGTGTCAATCCGTCAATATCCCTCCGCATGGCATGTTAAAAAATTTTTAATAAATAGAAAACGAAATCATTAGAAACAAAAACCAGTAATCTCTTTTTCCTCAAAATAATAATAATAATAATAAAGAGAAAAAGCTCTAAAAAAAAAAAAGGGGGGGGAAACTAACAACAAATCAACTTCTTTGTGTCGACCTTTCCAGGGATCCGACCAACATGTGGACGCCAGTGCTCTCGAGATTGTCTTCCCAAATCAACGGCTACTATCACTTCCCAAACCCCACATAATATTGGCCGTTGATTGGGGTGTGATCATTACAGTCAAAAAGTCAAATGACGCTCGACTGAGGGATGTAACAATTGCATGGGGACTATGTCGGATGAGGGCTTGTTGGGAGGGCCATTGGGGGTCAGGCAATGGCTGCGTTTGGGGGCTCGGCGGTGGGGATTGGGTGCATGGTGGCTCGTGCAAAACCGGGGGCTCGTGTGGAAGGATCTTTTTACAATCTTGCTTTTTAAATTTGGGCCTTCTGGTATTTGAATGTCACTTTCTCTACTTTTTATGGCACCTAAAGCTTCCTGGATGCGGAACCTCCCCCACTTCACAAGAAAGCAGTTGGAAAATGTCTCAGTGTGGCCACTAAATTTTAATGTGGGGCATTCATAAATAAATTCTCCTCCCTTAATTCAATTAAAAAAAAAAAAAACACAATTGAGATCAGCCTATCTGAATGACATGCCTTATATTTTAAGTTCTAAAATATTGTTGTTGTGTGTCTTAGTGCACGAGCTTTTATATACGTGGGATATGAAAAAATATCAAATATGTATAACTTTACTTAATAATAATAATAATAATATTACATATATACGATTAATTTAATGCATAATTCAAACTCTTATTTAATAAAAACCTAAATGTTTGTCCTATGTATAAATTATTTGATTTGGGTTGGGATAGAATTGCAATAGATTTTATTAATTAAAAATTGTTTGTAGAGTTTAAGAAAATAAAAATATATATAAAACAATTTAAAAAAAAAATTATAGTTGATATGAAATTATTTTATATAACAATGAAGATAGATTTTAAAAAATAAATAAATTATGATATTTTTGTGGTTTTTATTATATTAAAATATTATATTTTAAAAATATAAATTTAAATAATAATATAATTTTTAAAAATACATTAAATACTAATAAAATTACGTTGAATTCAAAATATATATTTTTAAATCGTAACAACAATAGTATGATTTTTCACAGGTACCATAAAAAGCCTTCCGCTTTCTCATGTTGCTTATTATTAAATCGATTCGAGCTAGGGCAAAAAGATGAACCGCGGGATAAGGTCGCATGTTCTATCATGTCGTGTGACAATCAACATTTAATACTATCGTGTCTATTATATGATTTGACATAAACAAATGGGAGGATAAAAAGTGAAAGACAAAAGTAACGTGGACGCTTTTGGGTGCACACATGCTAAACATAAATATATATATATATATATTAATTATATATTTTTTAATATAAATAAATAAAATTTAAAATAATAAAATTATTTTAATATTTTTTATAAATTATTATATATATTAATAAGTGTTAGTAAATAATCCTGTTTCATATTTAAAAATAATAAAAAAATTAATAATAATTTAACTAAATAAACACAATAAATATATATTAATATAATATAATTTATAAAATATTTATTTATTTTAAAAAATAAAAAATATATATTATTAAATAATTTTTTTATTATATATATATTACTAAGTAATCAAATTCTAAAATAAGTAATCAAATTCTAAAAATAAATAGATTAATTAGTAACACTCTTTCATCTAGCTTTAGATAAGTGCCAAGCTACGAAGTCTTACGAGAGAATATGGGCTTCCGGCCCATAATGTAGAGCCGAATGGGCTTTGTGTCATTTGTGGTGAATAAGATCTCTCGACTCTTCGGACTTGCCCTTCTATGTTATTCGGCCTTTGCTTCGTGTGCTTGCAGCTTGCTACTTGTTGGAACAGCTTAAAACAACCGTCCCTCAATGTATCCCATTGATTGAAAATTCAGATTTTTTATTTTTTAAGTATTCGGATTTTAATTTTAAAAAATATTATAAAATTTATAAAAATTAAACAAAAAATAATATTTATTGTGTAACTTACATTTTAATGACTTTATTAATAGGAAAAAAAAAAAAACTAAAAAAACTACACACACACACACACACACACACACACAAAAAGAGACTATTTAATTAAATGACAACTATTTGATATATAGTTGTATTATTAATAATTTTTAGCATTGTTAGATTTAAAAATTTTTTTAAAAAATGTGTGTATGTATATATAAAATAACATTTCATTTCGATTTGCTTAACAAGTATTTTTTAAAATTTAAAATTGTAATTAAACTGAAAATTTTGTTTATATTAATTCAATTGCTTTTTGGTAACACACATCAATGGCTACAAAGCTCTTTCTTAGTCTCCTCTTTTTCTTTTTTTTTCTTTTTTTCAGTCTCATCTTCCATGGGTTCCATGCTCCTCCACCACTCATGCCCGTTTGCTGACGTGTCAAAGTAATAAAAATGGGGCCATCCAATAACCTGCCCCATAATTATAGGTGGAGCCCAGTTGGCACCATCATGCAGTATTTTGATTAATGTTTTCTGACGTGGAATTTGCTGAATCAAGGGCTTACAGGTATGACACGTCAATCTCATTCCATGCATCGCATCTCCGACCTTTTCCTGCTTTCTGCGTCAAACATCTTATATACGTTCTGTCACGAACCCCACCGCATTGCAAAGCCCCCCCCCCCCCCCTCTTCCCTCGACATGGATTTTTTGTTTTTTAAATAAAGTAAAAAAATAAAAATAATATTCACAATTTTATAAAAAAAATGAAAATATATAAAAAGAAATAAATTCTAAAAAATAGATATCTAATTTCATTAAATATTTCAACGAATAGTTTTACTCAGAACTTTGAATTTAATAACAATAAATAAATTTTTTTTTATTATTAAATTATAATATTCGATGGAGGAAGCTTCTCTTAATTTCTATGTCACGTCTACGTATTTGTAGGAGTTGGTCATATGCCTCGGCACTTGAAATTCCCCTCGTTGTATGTAATTGTTGAGAAAATCGAGAAAGAAAAAGAAAATTGGGTACTGGGCAGCGCACTTTCAGGTAGGTTTTCAAATGATGGTAATTTCCTCTCTGTACTATAAAGGGCAACTTGAAAATTTTAATCATAAAATGCTCAACTATTTGAAAATAAAAGGGTGCATTCTTAATTTTTTCTTTTTCTTTTTTTTTTTTTTCAATTTGAACATCAAATGATCGATATGATAGTTTGTACATATATTTTTTTTGTAAAAAGAGTAAAAAGAAATTAAGACGATAAAGATAAATAATGACACATTTAATTTAAATTGTATTATTAATACTTTCTCTCAAATTTAACTTAGCTCTGTAAAGATGTCATGAGATTTCAACTCTCAACTTCCTAGACTTCTAGTGCTTACTTATATAATACAGAGAATGGCTAATTAAGAGTAAATTAAGAAGAAATAAGTAAAAATAAAGATTTTTCAGTAATTACATATTTCTATGATATCAGCATACCATGTGCCACACTTTTCCTCTATTTTCTTGCTTGCTTTTTTCACTTAATTTCTTAATCAAATCCACTCCAAACAATTCCCATTAATAAAACCATAAAATCAAATGTCAATTATTAAAGTTGAGCCAAAAAAAAGAAAAAAAAAGGTATTGCTAATATTACTGGAATCCAACGACCAGTTATTGAAAGAGAAACCCCTGGTTAATGAAGTAAAACAAAATTTATTAGTAATTAATTCCATTTGTGAAACTCAATAGTCTTGGAAACGCTGAACGTTATGTCTTTCTATCTTCCATCTTTTACTTACACAAATATATTATTTCTCTACGGCCCTTCCTATTTCTTCCTCCTGCTCTCTCTTGCTCAAACGCACGACACCTCTTGAATCTAACATAGTGATGATGTGTAGCAAAGAATCGACGTAAGATGATGATGATGACAAGCATTCGGACCAGGCATGCGTTGGACCTTTGTCTCCTTTTCTTTTGCTTGAGATCCCATTTACCAGTACGTTACGACAGGGCAGTTGGCGACATGGGGGCAATTCTGAGTTGAATGGAAAAGGAGCATTGGTTCATTGTCGAGACAACAATTTTACTTTTTGTTCGGTTGGTGGGCAGTGTCATGGGCTGGGGCTTTCTTCCTTGTTCATAATTTCTTTGGGGGGCATGTTTTAGCAGTGGAGACTGCCTGTGATTAACATTCAGAGGTTCAATTGTTTAATGTATTCATTAGAAGAAAATCATAACAAATAGTTCTTAATCTTTATTAGCTTACATATATAATAATTGATATATTTAAACTATATTTAGAAAAAATAAAAATTAGTGCTAGAGAAATAGACTTGGGTTGATATAACTTAATTATGTCTTTTTAAGCACGGGAAGTGACACTAATTATATTATATACCCAAATAATAACATCTTAGATTAACTTCCAGCACACTTGATTTAGCTAATGAAACAGGAGCCGTGGGAGGCATGCATGCGCCCATTATCACCGATATGAAAAGGCAACCCCAAAAAGGAGCTGGGAGCAAATCCATGCGAGACACTTACCCACATGAAAACCAACATTGGTTCGGCTCGAGGCACGCTGGGTGTGATTAGCGAGAAATCTCCCTTTCCGCTCATGTTAATCAAGTGTCCCAGCTCAAAATCCCCAATCAATTACATACATGTTAATAAAGTGTCCAAATCCAAATGTAGTACAATCGAAACTGAAGATCAATAATCTTCCAATTTCAGGTTAGCAAGTGTTCGAGTAGGTTTCAATCTGCAGCTTGATTTTCCCTCCCTGTAAACATGGCCAACTTTGATCTGCCGGTTTCGAAGGAGCAAGTCACAGAAATTTCATATGAGATTAGCTTGTGGACGAGCGTCTGGCACACCCTTCTCTAAAACATTCAATAACAACTCCATAATCCGCCTCCACGGCACTGCCAGCAAGATCGAGAGACCCCAAGATCAAATAATTTTAAATTCGTAACAAACACTCAAAGTAGTGTGACGTGACATTTTATGAGTTAAACCTATCATGCAAAAAGGCAACGTTTTATCCTGATGATCAATACATATTTTTCTTTAAATATCTGATTTTTATGATCTATGTACTGAAGAATTATAGAGGTTATTTGACAACTGGGATATGCTTAATTAGTAGAAAAGTCAATTCTGTGGCTGACTCGATTGGAAAGGCCATAAATGATAGAATTTACTCGAATGACTAAATTGTATCGTCTCAACAGTATTGATTGACTTTTTGTCTAGTAATGCTTATATTATTTAATTCACTGTTAAATAGAAAGGTAATTTTTTTTTTTTTGTGGTAGAAAAATATATATATGGAGAGGTCAGTCGCATGCCTACCAAACCTACGAGAATTTGTTGGCACGTCGTGAAGTTGTATGGGAAAAGGGTCCACATTTTCCACAATGGGTTACAGCAATGGGAGTTCCCTTTGATGTAAGCGATGTTAGATAGGCACCAAGAAAGTTCTGACATTGAAGAGGAGGGAGGGAGGGAGGGAGGGATGGAGACTGCAGGGAGACAAGAGAAGAAACAAAAGTATTTAATGAGAATATGAAAAGTAGAACTGGCCTTGAAAATGAAGACAAAAGAGGCAGACCTATAACAATTCACAAATACAAAAACCCATAAAAGCAAATGACCCCCCCCCCACCCCCACTACACACAACTTCCCATGTCGCCTAGACAAAACAGTTATGTGAGCAAAAAGTGGGGGCTATGATTTTGATAGATCATTGTAGTTTTCCATGGCCTTGGAATTACCCTGAGTGTGCAAATTATGAGCAACATGAAGGCTTGGCCCATCAATTGATACACTGAGACAGAAATTATTAGTAACAGACTGGCATTTGCAAAGTAATGAGGATGTTTTCCTTACCCTCTTTACTTCTTTCCATCCTAATTTCAATTCATAGTATCAAAGTTTCACAGCTATAAAGTCACACACTCACAACTTAGAAGCCTAAATTAGCAATTATTTAGTTATATATTTTTAATTTTTAATATATAATCTATTTAATAACAAGAATTATAAGTATGTATTTAATAATTATTATAGTATAATATGAATCCATATTTCACTATTAATTAGTTTATATTTGATATTTAATTGAATAATTCAGATCATTTTAAAATTAATTCAAGTCCTTAAGTTAAATTGTCACATAAGAAATATAGTCAAATTGCTCTTCAATTAGGCCCTGCATATTCTCTCACGGTTCTACTACATACTACCATTAGACATTATTGATTGAAGTCTTGTTGCGCAAGAATTATGTGCAGTGATCGACGGACAATATAAAAGTAAGAAAATCTTATTTTGGCTGATTCAGTTGGTTTTGCTTGTTTGTGGGTGTGTGTGTATTGCTTTTGCTTCTCCTTTTCTAGGTATCAAATAGTAAAAAAAAAAGGCAGAGTTATAAATTTACACTTTTTTTTTTTTTATATAATGGTAATAATTTGAAATAAGCAAACAAATGGCTAGAGTGAAAAGGCCTCTAATTTTTAAAATATAAAATTATATATGTGAACAAGCTTGATTCATGTGAATTAGCAAAGCTAAAATGATATCCAAAATCTTTTCTTTTTAAAAATTTTGAATTTAAGATCTAGTGGGATCCAATCTCATCCAACAAAGATTTGAGTTAAACGGCTACTTCAGTTGAAAACATATTAAAAAATAAAAAATAAAAATCTCCAAGCCTTTGACTGCATAAAGATTTGGTAGTTAATTGCAATCCTATCTGCTATTAGCCTATACAAACAGCTTAATTTTGTAGCAAGTTTAGGCAGCCAATGCCTTCCTTGGTTTAGGTCAAAGACATGGTTAATTGGGATGAGGAATTTATTCATTATTAATTGTTGAGGAACAACACGTTCTTTGTACAACTATCTTGACAGTTGACAGTGATGGCACAAGGGAGGGGGGCTCTCTGCCCACAGCAACCTCTCTTCTCTTTCCCACTTTATTTCTCCCTCTCTTTTCTCTTATTGCTGTAAATGATGGAATTTGAGCATCCCAAAGAGAGACCCGAAAAAGTGTATGGATGTGGAGGCTACAAATGAACCTGCAGCAAGCTTCTTTGGAAGTCCCAAAAGATTTTCTTTACCCCTTATTCCCTCTTCTTTTCTCACTTTTTGTTTGTTTGTTTTTGCTTTACTCTTCGGAAAGGTGAGGCCTTTTCTTGTTTTGTTTGTTTCAACCTTTCTTACTTCTGCTTTAAAAGGGTCTTCACGTTTGTCTTTGCTTTCCTCTTTATAAGCCAAGAAATACCTGACAGCCAATTTGTTAGATTGCCAAAGCTCTTCTGTGATAGTGTTAAAGATTTGTGCTTTTGGGTCATTGGGTATTTGGTTGAGCTGAAATTCATGCTTGTGAACATGGGGTTGATTAGAAGATTGGAATGGGTGAACGGCTACAGCAAGAAGCAATGCAGGAGCCTTTTCAGGAAAGTGAGGGCAGCAGTGAAGAGGGCTGTCAAGAATGGGGACAAGAAGCAGTTCAACTTCCAGTATGATCCCTCAAGCTATGCTCTCAATTTTGATGATGGCTGTTGCCATTTGGGAAGAGGTGGACTTGGGATCAAAAAAGCAAAGTTTCTGGATTGCAATGATACTATTATCAGAGTTTATGTTCTCTGGGTAGAATCTTGAATGATGTTGAGGAAGAGAATCATTTGTTTATTTGTTGGCAGCATCTGTGATCTGGACAGTTTGCACTCGTCAGGCACAGAAGGGAAGTGATTTCCTACTTGTCTAGGTGAGATTAACCATTAAAATATATTGCTCTCAGATTCTCATTCTGCCATTTTCAATCTACTGCAGTTGTTTATATGCTATTATGATTTTCGTTATGAAATCTGCCAAAGCCTAGGGCTCAAATGAATTCAATGCAGTTCATATGCTGTTGTGGGTTTTATCACGGTCAACATGATCTTGCGCCTTTGTTGGCCTTCCCGTATGCTTGTGGAAGGACTTCATGCCATTTGAAACAATGACTTCGTTGTACGGATCACACTACGCAGATATAATTCAATCCCGTTGGAATCTTGAAACCGAGGCAAACTCAGTAGACAAATCAATTGTACAAGGGCAACACCAAAACGGATCTCACAAAAGAAGAGAATTAATGTCATCCAACGAATTGCTGACTAGAGTCATAAATATTAAAATAGTACAAAAACATAATAAATAGTTCATCCAGCCTGGTATGTTCACACAAGAAAAAGCCCAGATCTTCAAATTTGATGCCTTTCAAACTGCAGGGTCTTCCAGTACAGCAGTAGACAATTCATTTATTCGAGGGTATGCAGCTTTCTCATCAAGTTGGTTCTGAGCCCATGTAAGCATTTTTAACAAGCTTGGAAGCTTTGGATCTGTCAGAAAGGATTCGTTTAAGTCTTCATCCAGAAAAGATAAATGATAAGAGAAACATCAACATAGTCAACTGGCGTCAACAAATGCTTCCCAAATAGACAGCAGAAAAGAACAATAATGACTTATATTTCTGAATAACTACTATATTCTAAGAGAAACTACCACTGCAGGGCAACCTGACCACAAAACCGTATCCAATGACATTGAGCCAGACCAGAAAATTGGTCATGACTGGACAAATGCCATGCAAAGAAACAAAAGAAAAATACTCGAGAGTAACTCCACAATTCTCACAGATATCAGCTGGATTTGTTTTCGTTACTGTCAGTCTTTTCCAATCAATTCAGGATTGAGCTTACTTGAGTTGACTTTAGCGTCTCCATGTGTGCACCAGTTCTCATGCGTATCCTGAGTTTATTGTTTGACATTCAAGGCAACTCCAAATCCGCCCATACAGCAAAATATCAGCTAAAACCTTATTCAGAAAAATATTCCCTAAGCCAGATTCAGTCTAGGTGCAATTTGCAACATTAAGGTATCAAGCACTTGTCTGCCGTTTACATCCCTCATAACAACAGTTTTCCTTGCAGATTTGCACATCATGAACTTGATCCTTAATATGGGACCATAGCTTTGCATGTACTTCACTATGAAGCAATTCATGATCAGCATCCTTGAGATAAACCAAAGACTCGAATTCCAGTTTTCTTGCCCCAGCAAAAGCATTATAAAAAAACAGACCCACCAACCTTTTTCATGACTTTGGCTTGTAAGGATGGCTGCGTTCACCTCACTAGCTGTCTTTAACCGCTGTGAAATATCCAGAAGCTCTCGAACAGGGCAGTTTGAGACATCCTCAAAAGCAAGCAGAGCAACAGTTCTCTCCAACTCTTCTAAAAAGCTTTGCTGCAGAAAAATTTGACTTGATCAGGCTCGTGTGTTCACCAAGGATAAACAGTTTAATATCATAATAAGACACCTGCATTAAGGCACTTTGAACCACTTAGGTGGGTAATATATGACAATTAATCAGGCAAGCAACCATGGTCAGCTGTGCTAAGGGAAAAACAGATTGTCAAGAAATTGGGTATACAAACTCAAGTTGCAGTACATCAGGCAACAAAAATGCATGCAAAATCAGGAAGTACATTTTCTTCGCCTCTCGGTGCAAGCTCCTCCTGAGCAAACTCCAAGGCCTCTTCTACTTTTCCATTTCGAATCAATTCTATTAATCTTTGCTGTTGAAGGTGGAAAAACAGTTGGGGATTCGTATCCAATATCTGCAGGGAGAAGTTTTCACATGAGACACATCTACATCCGAAAAGGTAGTAGGCCTTTCTTACAAACAGCATCAAAAAAGTCAAATGACAAAACCTATATAATGACACAGATCTAAAGTAAAATTTGACTTCCTTAAGGTGGGCCTGAAATGGCTAATTTTTCTACAATAGAGAAAACCTCTTCCTTGAAACAACCATCCTGTTATAGATGACAAATTACTTGTGCCCAACATACACAGAGATACCAAAATTAAAGCATATACTTATAAAATCAGGAAAACCACTCAAAAGAAACAACAAACACAGGTTGAACGCTAAATAGTTACAATGTACTAGGTCATTAACTCTTCATTGGTTACCCCTTGAAAATTATGTGGTGTTTAAAAGCTTGAGCTATCCTGGAGTAAAATGCATTGGCTACGCTGCAACAAAACTAAAAAGTACCAAACAGCTAACTGAAGTGGTGTAATGATTGTTTGATATAGTTTTCTTGGTCATGTTGAAACATGGGAATCTTAAAGCCATTCAACAATATGATAAACATAATGCAGAAATCCTTTAAGAATGTGAAAATTTTAAAAATACAAAATCAAAAAACAGATGGTCAAATATTAAGACTTTTAACAAACACAGTATGCAAAAAATAGGAAAATTTGATTTGCAAGACATACGTTAGCGAGATTATCAATAAATCATAAAGGCATATTCCTCCAAAAAAGAAAACAAAACAGACAAAACAAAACAGAAGGGCATACCTCAGGGTTTAAATCATTAACTTTCTCAATTGCATCCTCTACATTCCCACACTGCACTGCTGTCTTGACAGCCATTCGATCTGTAATTGTTGCGAGATCTATATCTGCTATTTGTCAATAAGGAAAGACAAGCATCTTCCTATATACCCTGCACAAAGGCACCAACAACAGATACCAATGCCAGAAAACAACTAGCAGGAAAATCAAGGATACGTTCAGTTCCAGATTCCATCCGGAATTTCTCAGCTGCTTCAACATAACCCTCAGTGACAAGAAAGTTCATCACCAATTTATTCATGTCTTCTTTCCTAATCTTTACATCGTTGAGCTTTTTTTCCCACTCTTCCCTTGTAATCACTTTTTTTGATGTAGCCTACACAAAATAAACACAAGCATCAGAATTCCACTAAACTGTAAATACGCTCCACTGCAAGCATTCCAACTTAATCAGTTTGCTTCATCAATTCTTCCTACTAGCCACACATAACCCAGAGTTTCCCATATTTCATTCCCTATTTTGACACCATTATTAATAACAATACACTGTTACAACAAGAACTCAACTTTAGTCACCCATTTAGACCAATACAAATAAACAAATAAAGCAAGGTCAAGACTTCCTCTCCTCGCTCTATCAAAACTCCCCCAAGCAACCATCTGGTATGCAGAAGCTAAGTCAAATGCACCATTATCAATCAACTACAAACCCCATATTGGCTAGGAATTAATGGAAAAGAAAGAATTTTGTCCCCCCCCCGGGCCAAAAAAAAAAACATAAAAAAACCCTAAACTCTTAGCCTTATGCTTTCTAAAAGCATTAAATTATTATTTAATCATAAAAAAAAAAAAACTACGATCAATGGAAAACAATCATCTCAATCACGAAAAAAAAAAAAAAGATTAACCGAAAAAGAAAAAGAAAAATCAGAAGCCACGTT
Organism: Rhizophora apiculata; assembly: GCA_037832385.1. NCBI lineage: Eukaryota > Viridiplantae > Streptophyta > Magnoliopsida > Malpighiales > Rhizophoraceae > Rhizophora > Rhizophora apiculata. Next base: position 3,277,955 of record CM075438.1, on the reverse strand, counting down.
TACCATTGCTTCGATCTCTGCAAGCTGACGACTCACATTCCAGAACTGTGACATCAGTGCGCAACCACCATCAAGGCCATCGACATCGCAGAACTGGACTCCACTAATCCCTGCAACCAAACAACCGAAAACACGCGAAAATTAGCCTGAAAAAAACAAAAATCGACACTGCAATATTCGCAAAAGGATCTCGAAATTTTTCCACCTACAACTTACCGGAAAGTCCAAAACCCCTACTCTATTAGACCCGCGATGTGCGTCGGTGACTTTAGCGGAGCGGATAATTGAAAATTTTCCGGGAAAGTTTAACCTGGAAGGAAGCGTGCACCGACAAGCAATTTCTCAAGTCTGAAATAATAAGACGATGTCGTGTTGTGTTACGAAATTTTTAATATAAATTTTATATTTTTAAAATTAAAATTTTAAAATTTGAGAATAAAAATAAAAATTATTAATTATTTAAGTGTGACCCGTCTCTCTTAATTATCCAACAACCTTCTTGCTTGTTGCCTATTATTTGCATTTTTATTATTTTTTTATAACGTTGTCACAGGTATCCTGTGGGGTTTCCCTTTTAGAATAATACTGAACATTAAATATTAACTAAGAAATGAAATTATTCCAACATAATTATAATTGTTATTGTAATTAATAACTTAAATTATTATTTTAAATGTAATTTAAGTGCAATAATTTTGTTTACAGATTGATTCTCAGATGCAATTGAAAATTTTTCAAAAACATTTCCACAATTAATCCAAACAAGCACGAATTTTGTAAATTTTGTGACTTTGAGTCACCAATTCTCAATTTCTCTAAGTTGAGTCTTTAACTTTCAAAAGTGGGACAATCTGAGCCATTTGTCAACGTCTTTTGAGAAAAACAATCCGTTGCCAGACACGATAAAGGAAGGTTCTACTATTTTGTTAAATGGACTCTTCCGCTCCTATGGCTCAAATTGTGCCTCTTTTAGTGGGGTCGCACGTAGACTAACGGATGTTTTCTTACCCCACTTGATGAAGGAAGGTTTCTTCACGACTCATCTCAGCGTATAAAAAAATAATTTTAAATTTTTATAAATTTGTTATAATTAAAATTTTAATTTTTTATATTTTTATTTAAATTTTATATTATTAAATTTATTTTAAATTAATCATTTTCAAATGTAAACCATCTAAATCTTATAAATAATACATTAATTAAATAAAAATTATTAACAATTTAACTATTTTTCACTTTAAAAACTTGATTGAGAGTTGACGACTTAGAATTACAAAATTGACAAAATTGGTGATTCAATCAAAAAATTATCCCAAAGAAGAAAAAAAAAAAAAAAAAGTCACGGACCGTAGGGTTACAACCACTTTTGTCGTTTTATTCAAACATTGGAATGAGAGATTAATTATTAATTCAAAAATTATTGTCAGGTAGATTAACTACTACGAGTCTTTTTATCTTTTGACAGTTTATATATAATTTTTTACTCAAAGTTTTATGTTTTATCACTTAGATACCTGAATTTATTGAAAATTGATAACATAATTTCAATCTTTCCATTCTTATGAAAAAAAAAAAAAAAAATCCAAAGGGGCTTTGGCTTTTCACAAGTTTTAAAATTTTTACTACACTTCCTGGATTGAAATTTATGAAAATTAGGCAGCTGTGAATTTTATTTTATCTTTTTTATATATTTTTTTAAAAATCACCACAACTCTATTTTATAAATGATTAAATATAATTATCACAAAATATATAAAAAATATATAATAATTAATAATAATTTGTTAAAATAAAAATATTAATTATTATATTTATAAAATAAAATAAATTTTAATTGTTTATTTTATATATTTTATTAAATAATTTCATATAAATAATAGGTAATTTTAAAGTTGGATAAATTTTTTTCACGAGATTCTTTATTGTTAACTCACTCTCTCGTCTGATATCAAACATTAAATAAAATAAAGAGAAAAAAGCCGCCGTTCCGTGACAATTACGATTCGTCTTCCCCGTTCTTACCTTTCTGGTTTCCACAGAAAAGGCGAAATTTCGTGGAAATTTCTTTTTCTAACGTCTCCGTAGCGGTGGTTATGTGAAGGATGCCCGTGTTTTTCGCGTTTGGCGAAAGTGAATTGGGATTCTTAGGGTTCGTCTGGTTCCTTTGGCGGTTTATTTTTCGACGATGATGGTGATGGCGGAAGCGAGCTCGGGGCCTTTTTTGGTTGGCAGCGTAGACGACGACTTGACGATGGATATGGAAACGTTCTTTCACATCCTTGACGAGTCCTCTGATCCTCTTAAGGTAAATTAGGATTTCGATTCTTTAGGTTTTGTGTTTCTTTGTCGCAGTGACGGGTAGACTAGAGATGAATATGTAGGTTACAAATTGGAAATTACAAATCGCAGGCTAAAAGATGATAAATATCTGGACTTTTTTTTTTTTTGCTGCTTGTCTTACTTTGTAATTACCACTTGATTGTCTGGAATGGAAAAATGTACGGGAAAAAAACACAACTTTTTGATTCTATGTATTCGGCATATCTACATGAGCAAAGATATGTCTTTTTTTTTTTTTTTATTTAAATATCTTATGTAAAGTGTTTTTATTTGATATTATCAAATTGCCAGAGAAGTGCAGAAGATTCTTCAAATGACAACTTGAAAGTAGATACGGCTCCTGATGCTGGCGACCATACAGATTTTCAGTTCCAAAGCGGTAAAACAAATTTATGCCAAGTTTTATCTTCAGTAATGTTTCTTAGATTAGTAACACAAAACTGAGGAATCTGTTAGATACCATGAGGGTAGGCCCATGATATGATGTAGCTGTGCAGACAATGAGTTATTCTTTATTGGTCTACTTTGTAGGACATCAGATGGTAGGAGGGGTTGCCTTTGACACTGGTGGAGATTTTACAATGGTCTTTGATGATGTTAAGCTGGAACCCTCATTGCAGATCAGTTCTTCTATCCCTGTATCCTCTGAAAATTTTTGGCATATACAAGGGGATCAAGGAATCAACAGGGCTGAAGTACAACAATACAAGACACACAGTTGCACTGGAACATCTACTCTTGTTGAAGGAGTTTCTAACCATGTTTCAGATAACAATGAAGATCATTTGGGTCTCAATTTTCTTTCAGGTAAACTTGTACTTGGTTCAGGCTTGTGGGAGAGGAAGTTGAGTCCAATGGTTTGCAAACTGTAAATGTTTTTGGCATCTCATTTTGTATGTGATCAAGACTGATTATTTACGTTGTTGATATGATTTAATTATTCAGCCCAAGTCTTCCTGAGTATACCTTTTGATAATTGCAGAAGCTTCATGCAGCCTTTGGATGCAAAGTCAGGGTGGGAAGTCTGGCTATTCTGGTCCTATGCCTGGAAATTGCTTTGGAGTGTCTGTACCTCAAGATGATATTAAGAAATTTGTGGATAAGCCTTTCATGGATATAGATTTTCCTTCAAATGATATAATGTCTAACGTGTCAACCCTGTCTCATAATTCTGATATTATTAGCAATTTAGATTCTAATTATTCAGCTCTGCCATCTGACATCAGTATTGATTCCTTATGTTTTACTAAATCTCCTCGGTATATTTTGTATGATGGTTTTGATTTTGAACCATTGCCCAATGAAGTGGAGGAGCTTCAAAGTCTGAGTGCATGCTCTGGGTCAACTGATTATGGTGGTGTACGTGGACTGGAATCTAATTGTCTGGGTGGCAAGTCTATGTCACCAAACCATGGAAATTTATCATCTAATGCTGATGTTAGGCTTATTGATCACAAGGCTTCAGTGGTGCCATTCCACTATAATCAGTCAGGCTGTAACAAGAATCAAACAGTTTGTGTGGAAAATAAAAAGATAGATGACATGGTTGCATCTAGGGGCATGGCAGGGCATTCTGTTGGAGCAACAGATGAACCAGTCAACATCAAGCATTCTTGCAACTATGATAGCTGTCTTTCTTTCAGCTGTGATAAGGATGAAGGCTCAAAGCATCTATCATCTGAAATTTCACCATTTCTGAATCAGAAGCAGGTGGATCAGACAGAGAATGAGAAACATGACTTAATTGTTGCCTCTACACAATCGTGTCTTGTGGGTGGATTTCCCAATGATGATGCTCATGCAGCTTTAAATGCTTCAGAACAGTATTTGTCATGTGCTCAGCCATATACTATAAACAGTAAGCAATACAGTTGCATTAGGTATGAGAGAGATGGTAGAGAGATGCAACCCAGCCTCAGAGGTTCTCATCTTTCAAGTGTCAGCCCTGAATCCATTCAAAGTAATTCATCTGGTAGCAAATCCCATGTTGATGATGATGCAGATATATGCATTCTTGATGATACCAGTCAACCTACATACTCAAACCAAAGCCTACAACTTGGAATGGTCATTGATCCTCTGCAAAATTCTGCACATGGTCAGTTCCTTCATTGCACTGGAGGCTTGAGGACAAGGGCGAATGATGAGGGACTTAAATTTCGAGCTGCCTTGCAGGTCAGCCTTGTCAGTTAGTGATTATGTGAGATCTAGAAATTAGGTGTTATGTTTTCTGTATGTTTAAATTGTTTCAATATTTTGCTAGATCCAGAGTTTTGAGCTTTTTGAAGAAAAAATTGTGTTTCTAGTAATTGATCTGTGAACAATTTCCTTAATGATTGTGTATGATGTTTTGCAAGGATGCATGCAAATTAATCCTGTATCATGCTCACTGGGTGTCCTACAATGTAAATGGTGCCATGTGCAGGCATTTGCTTCATTTGCATGCTTGATATGTCAATCAAGTTTTCATAGATTGTCTCTGTTAAAGGTTCATTGCCTTATTTAGTTAGTAGTGTGTTTGGCTTTTGACTTCCTGTGTTCTTTGTGTGTGTGTGTGCATGCGTGCGCGTGTGCATGTGTGTGTGTTTGTGGAAAAATATCATCTCCAGATCATTAGCTTGATACTGATTTCACATTGCATGATTTGTTAAAATATTTGTGGTTTCAGTGGAAATTGAGTTTATCCGGTGTCTGATTTGAGAAACTGTCAGATGACTAAAGCTTTGATGTGACTAATGTTATAGATTGTGTGACAGGATCTTTCTCAGCAAAAATCCGAAGCCAATCCACCAGATGGTATGCTGGCAGTACCTCTTTTGAGACATCAGGTTTGGAATTTTTTTCTTGAATTGATTCTAACTATGTGTTAACATCGTGTGTAGTGTATACCTTGCTTAGCAATCTTAGAATGAAATGATCTTTGACCTCCTCAATGATGGTGTCATAAAAAGGGGAAAGGATGATTTTTTTACTAATGATGGAGATGCTGTAAACTCAAATTGAGCATTTTGATTAGAGGGGGCAAAAGTGGACTTGACTCGAGCAACTCAACTTGATTTACTTGACACTTGACTCAATGTAGCCTGCATTGGTTGAAAAAATCAATGACCCATAACCTGAAACACCTAAATCCAAAAGAACCTGAGAACTGAATGTTTCAATTCTAAAATGACTTGAAATTTGAGTTACCAAAATTCTTAAAATCTTGAAACTGTATAATCTAAGACTTGCAACAACCTGAGCAAATTGAAACCTGAAAGTCCACTAGAATTTTTAATTGATTTTAATAAAGAACTAAAATTTCTAAATACTGTTTTTATTTTAATTAAAAATTACTTTGTTCTTTATTTTTGTTATTGGATTTACTTTTATTTATAATAATAATAATTATCTTTTTAATTACTGTCTAAATATTTGGACTCTCAAATGACTTGTTAATGCAAATATGTTAATACGAATTATTCAAGTTGAAACTAGAGTTCAATCCTCAAAATTGTGATTGTTTAACTGATGAAATTTGTAGCATTATATTATTAGATAGAACATTATTTACCTACTTTGTCAAAACTTTTTAACTTATGCAAAGAGTTTTATACACACATTACGACGGATAATATCCTAGTTATGATGTTAATGTGACCACTATTTATTTCTATTTTCAAAAGAAAATAAATAGAGTATGATTTTATTGTGACCACTATTTATTTTTTATAATTTGTAGAAGCTATGACATTGTGCTTTTAGTATGCTTTGTCAACAAAACCTAACAAATGTATTAGATATAATTATTATGGCATGATATTTAACAAATTGTAAATCAAATTATTTAATGTAATTAGTAAAATAAATATATGCCTTAATTTTCAATATTTTTTTTTTCTTAATTAATTGTGGATTATATTGAAAATAAAAATCATTATGTGCATTATTACATCTAAACATTTTAAAATTAATCTTTAAATTTTGGATTATAATATTTTTTATTAGTATTACTATGCAATAATTAATATGCTAAAAAAAAAAAAGACAGCTAATGTTGTATTAGACAATTAGGTAAAGAATAACTCTTTGGGTTAACTCAAGCCTGATATCCAAGATATACACAACTCAAAATAAGTCAACATATGTGATTCGAAACAACTGAAAATCCTGAAGACCCAAAACTTGATATATACAAAATCCGAATAACTTGAGACTTTATCAACTTGAAACACGAAACATCGTGCTCCAAACCTGGCCCAGAATGCTTATTCACCACCTCTAATTATTTTTTCCATACATTTTCAAGATAAAACCTTTGATTTTTTGATCCATAATCTCAACAAGGGATTATGACCCTCTTGAATGTCCAAGTGGAACTCCCCAATTGTTCTAGGAGCAATAGATTTTTTATTGAGAAACCAATTGTGGCATAACTACCACATATATGTGTTCGCACTTTATAGGTGTGCCCAAGGGGTTGGCTGTTGATTTCCAGCTGGAGGGTTATATTCCTATAAGAGCACTCCAAGTTGGATAGAAAAATACCACCCATTCAGAAAATAAAAACAATGCACATTCCCATGTTTGATATTCTAATCCATATCAAGTTATGTTTGATTTAGGTTATGATAATGAAATAGCTATGAGTAGCTTATTTTGTGTTTATTTTCCTCAACTAGTAAAAGGGTAATTCAGTAGTCATGGTCAGAGAGACATGGTTGTTTAAATGTATGTGGTTTTCTCTCTTTATTTTGTGCTCCCAAAAATATATTCTCTCTCTTTCTCTCTCTCTCTCTCTCTCTGACTACATTGTACCTTTTGTTTTGTTCACATGTGCTATATGCTTGCATGCGAGTGTGCTACATGTAAGTAAGGACACAAGATTGCCTGTGGAGGCTGTGTATGCTTGCACTTATGAACATTAATATGTTATACAACTAATAGCAAATCATTCCCTGTGAACAGAGAATTGCTTTGTCATGGATGGTTAGAAAGGAAACATCTGGTGGTTATTGTTTGGGGGGAATTCTTGCAGATGACCAGGTTGCTATTCTTCTTTTGACTTTCTAAAGCAGCTGATGATACACAACCGTAGACCTTGTATGTTTTTGGTTTTTTCCTCTGCGTTTATGCAATCATTCTTTTGCAGGGACTGGGGAAGACAGTATCAACCATTGCACTTATTCTTAAGGAAAGACCTCTATATCTTAAACAAGACCTGAAGACTCCAAAGAAAGAAGAGTTTGAAGCATTAGATTTGGATGAGGATGATGATGATGTTATTGAGGTTGATAGAGTGAAAAAGGTTGCTGATGGTCATCAATTCAATTCAAGCCGAAGTTATACAAAGAGCTCTAATTCTTGTGGGCAATCAAAGGGGAGGACAGCGGCTGGGACTCTCATTGTTTGTCCCACAAGTGTCCTGAGGCAGTGGGCTGAGGAACTGCATAAAAAAGTAACCAGCAAAGCTGATTTGTCTGTTCTGGTGTACCATGGAAGCAACCGTACGAACAATCCTTGTGAGCTGGGGAAATATGATGTGGTCCTCACAACATATTCAATTGTTAGTATGGAGGTTCCAAAGAAGCCTCTTGTTGATGAAGATGATGTCAATAAAGCAAAATTGGAAGGCAGTGATGTTTCACCTCTTAGACTTTCATCTGGCAAGCGAAGAAAGCATCCACCCATTTCTGGGAAAAAATGTTCAAATGGTAAAAAGGAATTGGCTGATGCACTGCTTGACTCTCTTGCTCGGCCTCTTGCAAAGGTGGCATGGTTTAGGGTTGTCCTGGATGAGGCCCAAAGTATCAAGAATCATAGAACTCAAGTAGCTAGGGCCTGTTGGGGTCTGCGTGCAAAACGCAGGTGGTGCTTATCTGGTACTCCTCTCCAAAATGCAGTCGATGATCTCTACAGCTACTTTAGATTCCTCAGATATGACCCTTATGATGTCTACAATAACTTCTGCTCTGCAATAAAGATGCCAATTCAGAAAAATCCAACAGAAGGCTACAAAAGGCTACAAGCTGTTTTGAAGACAATAATGCTTCGTCGCACCAAAGGTTAAATTGACTGTACTTTTTTTCCCCTCATTTATTTGGCATGTATTTTAACTCATGCAATGAATTGGATCTGAAGGCAATGTTGTTGAAGATATCCTTAATTACATTGTATTACAGCCTTATAAGTGCTAGGACCTTCTGTCTCCTGTTTTGTTAAGTTGTTTGATATTTGTAATTGCTTTATGAATTTTGTGTTTTAGTTTGCTCCTTATATGGGGTCTCTGTCCTGTTGCTGAATAATTCAGTTCAGTTTTTTTGTTTTTCAAGAGAATAGCTTACATTGATATTTGAGGAGATTTTGCAGGTTTCAATTAGTAAACTCTAGTTTGGTTTTCTTATATACTCATGCTTAGTAATAAAACGAGCTAGAATGGTTTAAACATTTTCTTCCTTGTGGTTGCTTGCCTCGAGGGTCTTGATTTGGACTGCAAGCTGCATCTTCAGAACACATTTATGGTTAACTCCTTACTTGATAGTTGTTTAGAGGATTTAAGATGGACATATGATGTTTACTATGCTTTACTGGTGTCTCATATCCAACCAATGGATACTAGTAAAATTTTGACTGAACTATACTAATGAAAGACCTCTACAATTCTTGCTTGCAGTTTGCTCATGTTATATGATTTGATCTAAGAAATTTTGGCTTCAAATTTTCTATTTATTTGCATGTATGATTGTTTCAGTTTCATCCTACATGCTTACTGATTGTAAGTATGTTATTAAACTAGTGACTGTGTATTTGTTATTTCTGTGATTTATGCTTACCTATGGTTAATTTTGATCTAGGCACTCTTCTTGACGGAGAGCCAATTATTAACCTGCCACCAAAAATGATAGAACTGAAAAAGGTGGATTTCACTGAGGAAGAACGTGACTTCTACACCAGACTAGAGACTGATTCGCGTGCTCAGTTTAAGGTTGAGACTCCAAGAAAAATGCATTGGTGCCATGTTTGAGATTATCTTACCCATTATATTATGTTTTACTCATGAATTGCATAATTATCACACTATCCACCATGAAACTGTTCTTTATGAGGGACATGTTTAATTAATTCCTTCATCTCATGTGCAAGATTAAATACACTGTTTCTTCTGAATATGTTCTGCTTGTTAGGAATATGCCGCTGCTGGAACTGTCAAGCAGAACTATGTAAACATCCTGTTGATGCTGTTGCGTCTGCGTCAAGCTTGTGATCACCCTCTTCTTGTTAGGGGTTTGGATTCAAATCTGCTGGGAAGATCTTCGAAAGAGATGGCAAAGAAGCTTCCACATGAAAAACAAATGCAACTTCTGCAGCACTTGGAAGCATCTTTTGCAATCTGTGGCATCTGTGGTGTATGTGACTGCATTTTTTACCTTTACTCTTTCAGTGATCTCCCTTATCCCACACCCCCTCCTCTCAGCAAGCATATAATGATTTTATTGACTTGCATCTACTTTATGCGTATTTTGCTGCAGATTCCTTTTGTGTGAATAAATTGTATGCATTATTAAATACTAGTTCAGAGTTCATCTTGGATGCAGAACTTGTTAATAAGAGTTGAAGAATCTGAAATGTGATTTTGAACTAGGCTTTTATGCAATTATGTACCTCAGAACGATAGGGTCCTTGTGTAGACTGGTAAGCATCCTTATTTTGGCAGGGTGCATTCCACACATTTTGGAACTCAACAAACTGCTCATGGACTCCACATCAAAATATCTAACAGAAAACAGACTATGAGACACAGAAATATCGATACATATGTTTCCATTAGTGGGTTTGTTAGATTGGGTTAATGATCTGATGATGATATGTTGACAAGTGCTGTGCAAAGCACACTTATGGTTTGTGAAATTATAGCAGAAAGAGTGTGCTGATTGTAGAATGATAACTCAGATGTCCCTGGCTTTTCTTCTTGTCAAATAGTTTCTGTTTGTTGATTTGATGTAAGATACTTCTATTTTGGTGTATCCTAGTCACTTCTTGTAGCTTAATTTCATTTTTCTCTTTCATAATCATCTTTTTATAAATCTTTTAGGTCACCTTTCTATTGTGGCTAAGTGCAGCTTTCTTGCCCCAATGTTTTCTGATAACCACATTTTCCTTTTATATAGGATCCACCTGAAGATGCTGTTGTTGCTGTCTGTGGTCATGTTTTCTGTAATCAATGCATATGTGAGCATCTTACCAGTGATGACAAACAATGCCCAACCTCAAACTGCAAACAGCGACTCAATATTTCTTCAGTTTTTTCCAAAGCAACATTAAACTGTCCTTTGTCTGACCAGACTGCTCAAGATGATTCTGCTTCCAAAACTGTTGAGGTGGTCAAAAATTTTCCTGGGTGGTGCCCACAGGATTCTTCAAAAGTTAGGGCTGCTCTTGAAGTCCTGCGATCGCTTTCAAAAACCCAGGATTCTATTTCTTCAAATAGCACATTAGAGACCTTACTTGATGGGAATGTTATGTTTCCTGAAAACTCTGCTTCTTGGAATTCACTTAATGATAATAAGAAGGAAGTAAAATTGCTCGCTGAACATAATGTTAGAGATTCAACCAAGCTATCTGGGGAGAAAGCCATAGTGTTTTCCCAGTGGACAAGGATGCTTGATTTGCTTGAAGCTTGTCTTAAAAGTTCTTCCATTCCATATAGAAGGCTTGATGGTACAATGTCAGTTGTTGCTAGAGATAAAGCTGTGAAGGATTTTAATACCCTGCCAGAGGTTTGTTGTAAATGCACTAGATAAACCTTTTATAATTTTTTTTCCCCATTTCTCTTCTTAGGTATTTGATGTGTGTTTCTGAAGTTGTATTCCTTTGCTGTCTAGGTATCTGTTATGATTATGTCTTTGAAAGCTGCAAGCCTTGGACTGAACATGGTTGCAGCATGTCATGTTTTGCTGCTTGACCTCTGGTGGAATCCTACAACAGAAGATCAGGCAATTGATCGGGCACACCGTATTGGGCAGACTCGTCCTGTTACTGTTTTACGGTTAACTGTGAAAGATACTGTTGAGGATCGTATCCTAGCTCTACAGGTAGCTTGTTCTTGTGATTTTTTCTGGTTGCTTTTTTGTTAAAAGTTTTGGATCTGAATATTAAAATCTTAACATATGGAGGTCGACATTTGCTTAGACTGGAAGATTATTTGTTTTGAAAGTATGATATTTTTTTGTTGCCTTGATTTTTAACTGCATTTTAATGGTTAATGTTAAATGTGCACAGCAATATGTTGGGCTTGACTCCAGCGGAGCTTATGCATGTCTTGTTTACACTGTTCTGTTTGGTCGGGCACTTTGTGGTGGAAAAAATGAAACCTGTGGCCAAGACATTGCTTAAATTAAAATGGCTGTTTACATAATGGCCAATGTCATTGTTTGCTTCAATTTGGAGGCATCACTGGTGCATTTTTTTGGGTACTAAATTTATAGGAAAAAGTAACATGAATTTAGATATTACATGAACTCTCTGGTAGAATAACTTTGAATTAGATATTCACAATTGACTATATTGGTAAGATGTTGCCCTTTTTATTTAATTAGTTGACGATGAATATCCTCTTGTAAATGTTTGCTTCTCTCTCTCTCTCTCTCTCTCTCTCTCTCTCTCTCTCTCTCTCTCTCTCTCTCCCTCCGAATACTTTGGTGCAACAGCAGGACGAGTGGATGAATAATAATTTGCTTTAGGCCAGAAAAACTGGATAGCTGACAAAGAGATATCTATTTTCAGTAATTTTCATCTCTTTTACATTGTTTTCTTTGGGGTTCTGCCCTGTTGGGGATTTAATGTATTTCCCAACAGTTGCATGCTTTACGTCCTTAAAGGTTTCCAATGTTAGTGTGGTGCATTGTGTAGTAGCTCTCAAAGGGATTGCACGGAGGCTGCCTGTATTTTCAAATATTTCTTTATTTTCATATTTCTAACGTTTTCCTTTTGCATCTTATAACTTCATTTGGCAATACACAGCAAAAGAAGAGAGAGATGGTTTCATCTGCATTTGGAGAGGATGAAACTGGCAGCCAGCAGGCTCGACTAACAGTAGAGGACTTGAACTACCTATTTAATGTGTGAATATGGAAGAGACCGTAACATTTGGCAGACATTGTTAGCTAACCTCGGATCAGATGCCGTCTATTAGGCTTTTACTTTAAAGCAGCCTGATACATCAATACATCCTTTGCTGTTTGCTGCTGCAGCTCATTCTTTGAACCATTGGCTGGTAAAGTTTAGGAGAGTCTTATCACAGGAAGTTGGCTTTTTGTTTCCTGGATAGTTCATAGTTGTTGTGAAGATGATCCCATTGTTTATTTATGTTTTCATTTTTGTTTTTTTTTTTTTTTTTTTTTTTTTTTTTTATAGTCTTGTCCAGATCACACTGTATAGGATCTAGAACACATAGACCTTAGTACACCAGGGGAAAAAGATACCGGGTATGTATTATCTACAAATACGTAGATGATAGATGGGCATAGTCTCCGTCTCTCTCTGTCTTTTATGTTTTTTTTATTATGTGGAATCCCATGTTAGTTGAGTTTCTCTTTTTGCCTGAGATATAGTCTGGAAACACACTGAAATTGGGGTTGAGTCTGAAGCATTAGAGTTCTATGATACTTCACAAGAAAAAAAACACCTGCATGAGTTTGTAATTAGACATTGAATGAGATTTCTTTCTTTTGAAAAGTTGAATCAACTGTCTAGACTTGAATAATAATAATAATAATAACAACATAAAAAAAAAAAGAGTTCTCATTTTTTGTTTTGTAACGTACTATGCAATAAAATTTTGACAGCAAACGAACTGCAAATGTACTTCTTAGCGACTTTGGCTAAGGTTCCGGATTATCTGTCACTAAGCAAGGTAATCAATTTCTCTTCCTTTTTTTAATGTTCTTTTTTTTTTTTTTTTCAACATATGATTCATTCACATGTGAAACCTGACCAAAAGTGATTTCTCAATATTACGTGGCTTCTATTTCGGTTCTCATACTTTTAGTAATGTTAATTAATTTCTCCTTAACTCTTATGTTGGTCTACCTGGGCCATGGCTAACATGTGATTTTCTTCCCCCCAATTGTCATTATATTCAATGGTCAAACACATATTCTTAAGTCAAATTTATTTGTTGGTGAGAACGATTTTGGATATATATATATATATATAATAAACAAACATCTTCCTTCTGATTCAAAGGAACGAAAAAAAAAAATTTAGAAAAATGTTCTTTGACCAAAAATTATTGTTGACCATTAAATCTTAGTATAAATAGGTGAATAGACAGAAAGTTAAAAACGTATTTTATTTTTTCTTCTTTTTGGTACATACTGTTTCTTTTTTTTTTTTTTTACCTTTTTTTGAGCATATCAACGGAAAAAAAAAAAAGTGCAAATTATGTCACACGCAGTAACTTAAGAAAGCTGTGGGCACAAAAATAGCCAGAAGCAACATGGGCCAAGGCTACCTGCATCAGAACTGCTAAAATTGCCATGGGGAGATATGAATCAACACATAAAACTCTAAAAAGGGAGATGATTTGACCACTAAATAGGTAAGCATTAATCTTTCAAATAAAGTCCTTAATAATTTTTTTTATATTTATAATAATTACACTAATAAATTTTTGTCAACCGTTTATTATATTTAATTTATTGTCAATTCTTGTTTACTAATTTAAGCAAGTATATTAATAAGTGATTAATATATTTATGGAAAAAAATTATTTGTAGGACATTAACGGTGATATAAGCAATTAAGATTTTATTTTTTTCATTGACTCTAAGTAATTGAGTTTCAGTAAATCAAAAAAATCTAACCATGTAAATAATAATTATGCAAATAAAATTATTAATAAATTCATTATTTGTATTCATTACAGTAAGCAAATAAATTAATTGTAGGCCTTGTTCAACTAATCAAGTAATCCTTAATTGATTATGTTTATGAAAAACTTGATAAAAAGCTTATCTATTGGTTTGAAGAAGTCGATGAGTTTGCCATGTGCCCTATAAATGCAAAATTCAAATGTTGGTGGGTAGAGAAATCTACCGGAGGGAGAGTCATGGTGAGCTGATACTGTGAGTTTCATATGTTTAAAAATAATTCTTTTTGAATTTTAAATTTGTCGTTCCAAAAACCGTTGGATGTGCAATAAATATAATGAAATGTGTGACAAGTTTTACAAAATAGCAAAATATATCATTTTATTTTTTTGACAACTGAATGTACATTTTGATATGCTTCTTGTATATTTTATCATCCTTGTTGCACATTGCATGTTTTTTGAACTGAAAAATTTAAAATTCAAAACAAAATATTTTTTTCAATTAGTGAGACCTATCACGTCTTCTCATTTTGACTCTCTCTCCGATAAATTTCTCTTTTAACAAAACCATGCTCTTTTTATATTTTTTTCATGGCATATGGGTCTTTTTATATTTTAGGGCACAAGCAAACTGTATTGTAGTAAATTTTCTTTTGTTATTTTGCTCTTTATATATGGTGTCTCTCCTTACGAAACTTTTGGTTTCATGGAGAGTAGATTTTCTAGAACAGGTTAAAGGGATGCCACAATCTTATTGATTTGAATTCAGGTTAGGCAGGCACTCAAGCCATAAAATGATCAATTAAGGATTCATTCCTTAAGAGATGCAACGTTTATAGAAATTGCATGGTTACAGTTAAGAATCCCGCGCCTGATGCGCGATTTGTTGCATTTGCAATAATCTAATTGAAAGCAGAAAAGCCGTGAATCCCACCTGGGTGTTTAAGCCCATACCATCACGCAAACCGATTATTTGTTAAAGCGATAAACTATTTGGTAATGGCATTAGGACAACCATGCACTTTACGTCGTTTATATTGACTGAGGGAATAGGTGGGTATCCGCTGGTCAATTTTAAGTGGTTGTACCTTAGGTGGAACCGGATGTGGTTGTACTCGTGATATGCCAATTAATGCGAAAAATATAAGCCATTAAATCTATACCTGTCATTTTAAATTCATATACCATAAATTTATTAAAATTTTTAATCATTTTAAAGTTATTATTGATAAAAATTAAATTATTAATATATAAATATACTAATAAAATACCACTAAAATTATTAAATTTTACATATATTTAAAAAAATATTTTTAAAAGTTATTGTTATAAAAAAAATAAATTAGTATATTTATTTTATATTTTAAATTTTATAAATTTCTTTCAAACCTTTAAATGTTTTCTTTAACTTGAATACTTTTTTTTTTTTTTATAAAATATAGTAACTATTTAACAAATATTTTCTTTTCAATAAGATTATAAATAAAAATTAAATTTATATTTATTTGATAAAATTTTTAATATTTTGGTATAGATAAATAATTATAAATTTTATAATTTCTATTTTAATAATAAAAGAGAATATTTCGTAATAATAATATTTAGATTTTAATTTAAATTTTTTTATAAATAATTTTATTTTATATCACTTTACTTTTTTACTTTTTTTTTTTTCAGTTTTGAAGATTTATTTTATATTAATAATTTTTTAATTTTATTAAATATTAATTAACTCCAATGTATTTTTTTTTCAATTATCTTAATTTTTTAATTTATGATATTCATTACTTTATATTTTAATTTTTCACTTTACATCAATAATTTTTTAATTTTGTTAAATATTAATAAATTTTTATATATTATTTTTTTTAATTATCTTAATTTTTTAATTTATAATATTCACATATTTTATATCTTAAATAACTCTATCAAATAACACAAATTCACTATTTATAAATATAAAAAAAGACATTAAGTTTCTATCATCATCAATGTTATTATCAAAAATTACCTCATAATTTTGTAAACTAATTAGTTGTTGAAAATTTCTTTTTAATTATCTATTCTCCTCAAAAAAAAAAACCTATAACATAGGATTTTAAGTAGAAATTAATGAAAATTTTCTATTTACATTGAGGAATGCATTTTAAGTTTCACAAATTTATTTAAATGTTGTATTCTAAATAAATCTATTATTATATTTATTTATATAAATAATTTTAAACCGTAAAAATTTAGATAATTGAAATGAAAATGTTAAAATTTAGGATGATTTTCGATGTTTCATTAGTACGAGGATGTTGATCAGCAGCTAAGGAGTCCAAAACCAATGCTCTTGAGCTTTGGTAATGAACGACGTCAAGTGGGTATTGGAGCGACAATAGCTCGAGATTCATGTATCTCTGATATATCGCTTTTTAGACGGTTTTTGGGGTGTTCGGAGGCTGGATACAGACTTATCAGTCTCCTGCAGTGCGGGAGCCGACTTCCGACAAGACAGGCGACAACTTCCAGCGGTGCGTGGTGGTCGATGGCAATGTTCTGACAACTGCGAGCGATTGCTCTAGCTATTCCTGTGGTGGCTTTGATGAACTCTTATGGAGGCTTTGGTGAAACTTACTTGTATTCCCTCGATCGGGATTAAATTCTCGTTCTCATCTACCTATTAAAGTTAAAATTTAATTAATTCTTGTTAAATAATTATTAAAAAAATTACAATTTTTATTAAAATTTTAACAAATTTTTATTTTGAATTAATTCCAACACAATTTGAGTAAGAGCAGCATTTTTCAAAGTGCTTTTTGTTTGTTGCTTTTATGTCGATGGGCCATTGGATTATCTGAGAGATGACTTTGCATATTACTATTCAATTAAATAAAGATTGGAATCCAAGTCATTTCCTCAACAATCTGTCTCCGCCTGGACTTCATCATGAGAATCAACGGTCACAAAACAACAGTTTCGCCACAAAACTCCACCTTTTGGACTTTGTGATGATGAGATTCTTCAAAAATAAAAAAAAAAAATGCGACCTTTTTTTTTTTTTTGTTTTTTTTGGCCCTTTTGTGTATCTTAGAGGCACCACCATTGGTTAAGAATGGGAATAAATGCCACAATTTTTTTCTCCCCGTCCTGGAGCATTTTGTGACAGGACAACTGACTGCAATTACATGGTCAAACATCCTAAGCATAATGCCACGTGCTATGAACTGGTCTAGGCATCTGACAAAGGTTAATGCATTATCCAATTGTTGCGTGGACTTTGTAGCAGTAGTCCTGGATCCAAAAGATGGAGAGCTGTCCCTAGCTTATGATCGGGTTCCCACATACGTTAGGCCTAGGCTGAGCTGCTTCTCGAGATTGTTACAACTAAATGCCAACCGTTGAATTTCCCAGCGTGTATTTCTGATATCCAAGTTTTGTCTCTTTTTGTTCAGTTCTTTCACTTGTCCAAAGGAATAATAGAACCAACTACGATGTTTGTATGAACTGGGGCTTGTCCATTAATCATAATGAGTGTCAGATATAAGTGGATTACAATTGATAAAACCCTCCCAACCATGATTCTTTTTTTTCTTGGCATTTTGCCTACAACAAAAGGGTTGATATTGGTGTCCAGAAAAAAAAAAATAAAAATAAGTATTAAATTAGAAATGAATAAAGAAATAGTGAATTCCATCGTTCCCATGGTAACTTCTTAAACGGTAAGGCCTTCTCCATGCACCGGAGCCGCACCCTTCATTTAAACAATGCTATTGTTAAGCAATGAATTACTTTGATCGCCACACGATCCTCATACATGTAGAGAGGAGCACTGAGGAACGCACCCTTTAGTTAAATATCCAAGGTGAACAATGTTTATGGATTTTCAAGGTGATACACAAATTCGTTATTGTGAACACCCAACGAGAATAAATGAACTCTTAGAAAATTAAGAAATGGGTACAACGTGACATATAATATTTTTAATGAATTTAGAAATTTTTGAAATATAAAATATATAAAAATTACTATATTATTTTATTCTATAATTAATATTTTGTAAAGAATGATACTTAAGAAATCATAAACTAAACTATCTAAATATAATTACAATTACAAAAGATATTTATTGATTTTTATCTTTCTATTACCAAACTATTCACAACCATCTTCTTAGGAGGAAGTTTCTTTGGAAAATGTTTGTCGAAAAAAGTTATTATGTATATATGATCTTAAAAAATTCTTAAAATTATTCTTATATGAGTGTGATATGTACTTTGCACACTAATTATAATTTTTTGATAAGTATATTACAAGTGTCGACATGTCACCCACGAGTGTCTTTCTTTTTTTAATTTCTTTCGTCAGGCATATTTTGCCATTTGTGACGCATAGTCCAAATGTTTCGAGCATAGATGCACACGCTTGTTCGTACTTATAACGAGTCATGTTCACCGACCGACTTAGGGGTTTTTCAAAATAAAAACAAAAATATATACACGATTGTACTTTTTGAGATTTGAACTCGCAGACATGTGTAAGTGTAAAATTACATGATTATTAATTTAATTATTTTAAAAAATTATTTATTGTATCTACTAATTAACAAATATGATTACCTTAAATAATAATAAATATTATTTAATAATTTTTAATTAGATTAAAAGTTAATTATTTGATAATTTATTTCAGAATAAGCGACAAAAATAAAAATAAAAAAAGTTGTGTAATTAATATTTAAATTCGTTAAACAGTAAAAATTTTATCGCCAAAATTAAAAATATTCATTGACTAAAAGTTCTTATTATTTTTATAAATACTAAAAGTTCTATATTTGTTAACAAATTAATTTTTTTTCTTAAATATTTTTATTATTGTATAAGAATTTTAATTTTTACAAATCAAAGTTGAATTTGAAACAATCATCTTTTAATTTTACCTAACAATTAGAAGTTGCCTCATAAGGTTGCCTAGAATATTGATTTGACATTAATGTGGTTGTCAACCGGATAAAGATAGAATTGGCATGCATTTAAGACGATGGATTTCATATTTATGAGGTTGACTAGCACTTGCATGTAACTTTCCAGCATTATAAATAGGCATCACCTGGTTCTGTCGAAACTGTCTCCAGCTTTGATTTTGTTTCCAATATGCATTGCGTGTCTATTGTGAGAGTTCTGCTTACTTTGTCGCTTGCTGCTCAGATCTCTGTGGTGCCTGTTGTGAGTGTTGGAAACCAGCATCTGGTGGGTAAGAAAGAATTGAACGGGTCAGGAAACGAGGATCTGGTGACCAATTTACCTGGCCAACCGGTTGTGCAATTCAAGCAATACGCTGGCTATGTCACAGTGAATGAAAAGAATGGAAGGGCGCTGTTTTACTGGTTCTATGAGGCCACAAACTGCCCTGATGAAAAGCCTTTAGTGCTGTGGCTAAATGGAGGTAACATATGCCAATGATGTCAACTGGAACATGCAGCTTTCTTTATGCAAACCATAGTTCCTGGACAAACATGGCATGTGACACATTAATTTAAGTGGGGTTCCATATAGATTTTCGTCCCTGACAATGAAATATATGATAGAAAAATTGAAAACGCATCTAGCTTTTTGCAGCATATCCGTATTTGCCTGAATTTGTGCCTGTCTTTAGAGATGTTCCCACTGCCCCACTTCACGCAAACGAAACTAAAATTTAATATGTCACTCATTCAGGATTTTTATTGTTATTTCCACTATAAATTTTCTTTGCCCCACAAACTCTTAAAAATAAAAAAGTTTTCTCAATTAATAAAAAACTTTTTGCCTTCAACTCTTTAAACGATGGAAAAAGGGAAAATATTTTTCTTTTTTGCCTCATAATAAGAAAGAGTAAATCGATATAGACTTTTTACATTCTTAAATTAACAGAGTATTCTATCAATATTTCTTTCAAAGAATGATTCTTAGATACATAGACTTAGAAAAAAAGAAATCTGCTTAGAATATACATACATCCATGTATATTTATATTTTATTTACTTCTATGATATATGTAAACATTGCCTCTACCTGCTGAGAGTAATTTCCGGATCTGCACTTTAAGGGGATGCTCTTTATTTAATAGTTCCAACTCAGAACTCCGCCCAGAGAAAGTGAGAAAGTGCTTTCTAATCCACTGCTCTTAGTACTTTATACCATTTTCTCTAATGAGGCGACATCATGCTTCATGTTCCAGGTCCTGGGTGCTCTTCTGTGGGATATGGAGCAACACAAGAGATTGGTCCTTTCATAGTGGACAAAGGGGGAAATAGACTCAATTATAACCCAAACTCATGGAATATAGGTATATGAGGACATGAAGGTTCTTGTCATTCAAACTGTAATGCAACACAAGAAACATGTATTGATTATTGCACATACATTACAAGTATAAGATTGATTCTGAAATGCTTCATTCTTATGATGATGCAGAGGCCAACATGTTATTCATAGAATCCCCAGTTGGGGTTGGTTTTTCGTATTCAAATACAACTAGTGATTATGATATTCTGGGAGATGATTTTACAGGTAAGCTATATGCTAACCCTTTGAATTGATGATTATGTCGCACATATGTTGGGTTTCCCATGCTATGAAATAGTATTGCTCTAGATGAGTAGTTGAGGCGATTTTTGAATTAGCAGAAAATCATGAATTTTTAATGACTTTATGCCTTCTTTGTAGCAAATGATACTTATGCTTTTCTGAATAATTGGTTCCTCAAGTTTCCATCGTACAAGTCGAGGGCCTTTTACATTGCGGGGGAGAGCTATGCAGGTACTTCATAGTGGAAACAGTTTTGCTCTATTCACCATGATTAAGTTTCTTGTCTAATATTTATACTCTTCTGAACAGGAAAATACGTTCCAGAGCTTGCTGAACTTATATATGACAAGAACAAGGTGGATACTTTGCATTTCATCGACCTCAAGGGTTTTCTGGTGTGTTCTTTGACATTAAGCATCAACCTCCTCGAGTCCATCTCTAATAGGTCTAATTTCTCAACAATTTTGGTGTATGAACTTGCTTCCTTCTTTTCATTTTCTCTTCCAGGTGGGTAATCCTGAAACAAGCGATTCTGAGGACATGATAGGCTATGTCGATTATGCCTGGAGCCATGCTGTTATATCAGACGAGAATTACGAGATGATAAAAAAGAATTGTGACTTTTACCGCAATGATACATATAAAAATAAAAATTGTTCGGCAGCTGTTGATGAATTATATGATCAGTACAAGAAAATAGATGTGTATAGCCTTTACACCCCAGTTTGCCTTAGTAACAAGTCAGCACAAGTCATGTTCGTGAAGACATCCAAGATGGTAAGCCATGGTTTCAGATTTTCAAGTATTGCAATTTTTTCAATGCCATCGATGTGGTTATGGTGAGAATTCTATGGAGGGCCTCGTTCAGTTATCCAAGTGATTGATGAACACCTTGTATTTCAAGCAATTTTAACGTTTTGTGGTGAATTCCTGGATACTACTCCTAGATGAGTCAATTAGTATTATTAATCTTGAGTGCTTTTAAATGTAGTCAACATTGATGGTGAGAAATTTTATAAATCAGATGCCAAGGATCATGGGTGGCTATGATCCATGCTTGGACAACTATGCAGCAACTTTCTACAACAGACCAGATGTTCAAAAAGCCCTCCATGTTAGTGACGGTTACAAGCTGAGGAACTGGAGCATCTGCAAGTAATGGGAATTCTCCCCCTGCTTCTTTGTACTAATTTAATGCTACTTTACCTACCCGGGAAATTCAAGATCTCCAAGCTATGTTTAATTATGGATTATTGATTAAGATGAAGTGGATTTTTGCATTAAATACGAAATAATTTGAAGAATACTTCCTTTTGATTCAGTTACAAGATATTCCATAACTGGTCGGATTCAAAACATTCAGTTCTTCCCATATACAAGAAGCTGATTGGAGCAGGACTTAGAATATGGGTCTACAGGTCAGTATCCCCTGTATTGCATATTGAAAAAATCTACATTAAAGTGCTCACATAAATGTTTTTGGGAATTTCAGTGGTGATACAGATGGGAGAGTGCCTGTCTTGTCCACAAGATACAGTTTAAAGTCATTGGGACTGCCAATCATAAAGCCATGGAGGCCTTGGTACCAGAACATGCAGGTATATATTTGTTCCCACAGCGTTGAAACCTAGCTAAGCATAATGAACCTTAATGTGTCCAGCAATTTGATCATTTATCAGCAAACCATTTTTCCTGCTAAACTCAAGGGGTTAGCCAAGTAGCAAGGATGCGGGGTGTAACTTTCGAGAGGTTTTGAATCCAAAACCTCGTAGCCTCATCACTTGAATTAACCCTATGGTCACCCCCCCCGGCCAAAGGCTGGAGCTTTAGCCGGTGCAGGCAGAAGGGTCGGTTCTCCTGTGCCCCTCAAAGTCTCCGAACCCGCGGTTGTCAAGAAAAACCATCCCGTTTAATAATGAGTAGAAGATATCTATCTTCCTCTAACAAAGGCATATGATATTTTGCAACAGGTCAGTGGTTGGTTTCAAGAGTACAAGGGGCTTACATTTGCAACATTTAGGGGAGCTGGCCATGCGGTGCCTCTCTTCAAACCAAGTGACTCGCTTGCACTCTTCTCAGCCTTCCTTTCGGGCCAATCTTTGCCCTCTGTGCGACAAATATAAGTGAGCAATGCTATTGAATTGGCTATCCTGTTCTCCAAAAATGTTTCGAATTTGGATTTTTTTTTTTTTTCAATCAAAATAAAGGATTCAATTCATCATAGAAAATGGACTAAATTCAGAATCAAATTTTTAATTATGCAATAAAAAAAATGGACATAATTTCTTTATATTTTGGCCCAGATATCCCCTGAATTTCTCAAGTGTGAATGTAGAGATGGAGACTTGTGCACGCCACAACATTTGAGATTTGACATATTAATGTGGAAATCACAAAAGACAAAAAAAAAAAAAAAAAAAAATCACAAAAGAACAAAAAGGGCATTAATTTTTACTTAGAGTTGAACAAAACTTAGTTTAACCGTACCATTTTTGTTTCCATGATGCGTGACCTTAGTGACAAAACTTCCCTTTTATGGGTCTTTTCATCCTGTGACCAGGTGGCACGTCATGCAGTTATTTAATATCCTAAGTTTCTTGACAAAAAATTATATGATGCTAACATGTTGGCTCCATCTAGAAGTGGCAAATGCGTGAATAACTATTTCAAGTCTAAAATCATTCAAGTTTTAATTGTTTTAAATTTTGAATTATTAAATTTCAAATACATCATATTTTTTAAAATTTAAATTTGTATTATTTGAGTTTTATTTTTTAAAAAATTTAAATTATTAAAATTTTAAATCAATCTAATTTTTATTATTTTAAATTCAAATTATTTCATTTTAAAAATTTTTTAATTATTATAATAATTAATAAAATATTTATGCACCATTACTATCATCAAAATAATAATAATAATAATAATAATAATAATGTGTTCTCTAGGTCATCTGTTATATGTTTGATGCATTTTGGTCACAATTGATCAAGTTTGACTTGAAGGTGACTGTGCGGTCATCTTGATTCTCGTCATTGATAATTTTTTGCAATTAAGTGATATATTTTAATTAGGTTGAATTGGAAGAATGATGATCATTCCATTGCAATATGGAGAATATTTAGGAACTTCTATATCCTTGCGTAAAACAAAGTTACTGATTTTTGTTTAATTGATCTCTTATGGGAGAAAAAAGAGAGAAAATTGCTAAAGCTAAGGTTAAAGGAACTATAGTAAAAGGAACCAAAAAAAAAGAAAAACATAAAAAACAAAGGACCAATGTACATTAATGCAGACAACAGCAAAGGAAAACTTGATTCTTGATTCTTTCTACCCTCATTTTCATTGCGCTGATATGTTGTCTGTTATTGCCACCAAAACAAAAGAAAGGCAATAAGCCGTCACCATAATATTTCTAATGCCTTACAACCTTAAAATATTAGTTTTATGAATTTGTTTTTTCACTTATTTATTATTTACTTATTTTTTTTAATAAGAAATTGTTAACCACACATTTACACTCTGAATGTCCACTCAGCTCCCTATCTTTTTTTAATGATACGCACTGAACAAGCGCCTTAGTCCAGGCAGGACTGGAGTCTGCGAGCTATCAATTTTGGACATCCTTAATCCATAACAAGGAAAAGTAAAGAGGAACATAACATGCAAGGAAATATGAGCAGCATACTTACCATCAGGAATCGTAGTTGATATAATAATCCTGCTTTGAATAGCGTGCCACCCGCAAATCCCAGAATTTGGGGTGACAAGGTTCAACCAACTCATTATGAATCTGTCAAAGAGCTTTTTAGATGCTTGCTTGATGTGAATTAAGTTTAAAAAGGGTTTGCAGAGGACATTTAAGTGTAGAAGGCTTGGTGCAAAGCACCAGAGACTTAATACACGATGTTTTCAAGCAATAACAAGAGCTCTTATATCAGAGTTTTATTCAACAGGACCACCCTTCTTAGCAACTGCTTTTTCTGCCCCTCATAATGGGGTGATAACATACATCTTGCAGTCATGAGGAGCCACAATCGCAGTCAGTCCACGGCGCTTTCTGCTTGAAACAATTGAGTGCTGCAACGAGTGGAAATAGTATGGTTGAGAATACAAGCCAAAGGGAGAAATAAGTTGACATCTATATAAAACTAGTTTCTCATCATTTTGGAAAGAATCTGAAAGATAAGATGGGACTATGAAGGGCCTTTTGGAGGCATATAAGTACAGGAGGAGTGAGGATGAAAATTTTCTGTACCGCCCATATGTCTCTAACAATGGCAGAACTATGTGCAGGAAGTCCAATTTCCCTCCAGGAAACAGATATAGGAGCCTTTGACAAACTCCTATTCCATAGGACTACCACCACTCTTTTCCTTGACAATGGCCCCGCCCAAATCTGCATAAAATTAACAATAGAAAGTAGCAATACCCCCAACTAAATTCAAAATATGCTTCTTTTCTTTATGTTTTTGTGGATTTGCAGCATAAGCATGTAAGTGTGTGTCAAAGGCAAATGGGCGATTCTATAAATGCTGCAATGCATATGTATGGTACAAGTACAGAATTCGTGATCATTCAATGTGATAATTTTTGTCCTGATAACCTTAAATGAAATATGGGATGTGGCCAAGATTTTACTTGTCACCAAGCAAAACAAAAGGCTTGCTTGGAGAATACCTCTAGGCCAGCTTTTGAACGTATCTTTCTTCCCTGAACTCCCAGAGGATCCTGATTAACATCTATCACCTCCTTATTTCTAATGATCCTAAGAGCATGTCTGCTAGCAGATCGAACATCACAGCCAATAAGTAGAGGAGCCTATTACAAAATTACAGGCATTATAACAAACTGCAGGAATGCACAACAGAAAGACTTTGAGATTTGGAGGTTTACTTTCATTAGAGCCCAAACACTAAAATGAGATCGGTACTCTGCGAGCGTCATTCCTCCATTGCCTACTTCCAACATGTCAGGGTCTATTGTGATCACACACAAATTTGACCATAATGTCAGATGAGGTTAAAGCAAACAAGCCAGCCAAGAAGATGGTGCAAAAATTTTGCAGTTACCATTCCACTTGCCAGGTCCAGCATATCTTCCCCATTTGTTGTTGTCATCGGTGATAGATGTGACACTGAACCCATAAAGCACAAAAGTCAACTTGGCTTAGGATATCATGCCTAATGCCAATATAAGAATAGAAAACTGGACCTTTCAAAGGTATCATTAATGTCCCCTGTAGTTCTCCAAGCATTCCCATAGCGACCAGCCCATATAGCCGGGTGCTCTTGTCCCCTATGAGAACATTGCTATGTGGTAACTCTTAGTGGATAAAATATTAAACTATTTCCTAAATTATTGGCTTCCTTCAAGATTCCAAAATGCAATTTCAAAATAACTTATCTCTGTAACTGAAGGAACAAATGAAAAGGGAAAGGAAAAAAAAAGACAAGTCATCTTATTATTCTGGAGGGACTCACCATTCACATATAGAGTAAAGGATTGGCCGGCCAGCCCTGAGCAATGCATAACTCATCCTCGGATATCTGTCATGAAACGTAAACAAATATATCTGACAGAATGCTTAAAGCTAGCACAAAGATAGATACCTTTCTTGAGGTTTAGAGCCATCATGGTGGCAGTTATCATATTTCAAGTAGTCAACCCCCTGCAACAACACACACTCATGGATTGAAACCCACCTATTAGAGTGCGTATGACTCAAGGATTAACAGACTAAGACACTGACCCATTGCGCAAAGGTTCTTGCATCTTGCTTTTCATGTCCAAGAGAGCCAGGCATTTTGTTGCTACAGGTTCTAAAACTAAAGTAGATACAGAAAACGAAAATCCTCTCATCACAGATAATTGATAGCAAGCGGTCCAGGAACATCATGCCAATAATATAATTAAGCGGTTATACCCAGCATCAGAATATATGCCAAGTTTTAAGCCTCTTGCATGCACATAATCTGCCAGATCCTTGATTCCGGAAGGAAATGTTGCAGGGTTTGCTCTTAGATTACCCTTAAAGTCTCTGCTGTTATCTCCCCAACAATCATCTATCATTTCCAAAACCACAGAGAAATCAACTGACGTGCTATATAGCTAGTTACTCGCATAGTATGAAGTTTAGACCTTTTCCACACAAAAAAAGGACCAAAAGGGAGGCAAAATTGCATACCAATGTTAACATATTTGTATCCGAGTGCTGCCAATCCAGTTGAAACCAAAGCATCAGCTGTTCACAGAAAATTGGATTATGAAACCAATTCCATTAAGATCTGGTCAACATGAGTTGGTCAATACTGAAAAAGACAGAAAACTCTACAACAAATTGATTTAGGTCGCATAATTAAAGTCCTACAAGAACTTTTTGTTACAGATCTGAACAGTTTCCTGACTCTCATTGATTTGGCAGAGAATGCTGATTGTAGACCTTGATTGGTCCAATTCAAACAATCTAGATAGACGGGACTTGCCTAATATGAGTAACAATAGTGAGTTAAAGTAGATAGTTCATCTGAATTCAGTGAAATATATTGTGGGGTGGGACAGATTCAAGAGAAATCGATCATCTGGGCAACTCAAGACAAATCCTTTTGAACATTAAACAACGACTGTTTTACAGTAAGACTAGAAATTAATAGAAAAAAGAAGAACCTGTAGTCTTAATAACATTCTCGTCTATATTACATTGGAAGTGATTCCAGCTGTTCCACCTGCAACCAATAAACAATCAAATTAAAGAATGCAAACACAATTCACATATGCAAAATTAAAACTTTTTAATTGTGTTCTTGAAGGAAAAAAAAAAGGTATTATTCAAAATTTTAAAGTACCCCATAGGTGGTGTCCTAGCCACGCCATTGTCCAGAAGGAATTGGGTGTAATCTTGATGGTGGTAAGTCTTGTTGCCGATCTTAACAAAAGCTGTTTCCTTGCTGGTGCATGGAGTAACCAGAAGAAGAAGAACAACAAATGGAAAATTACTTGTTAAAAATCCCATTATCCTAACATGTAAATGGGACTTGAATTTGGATGGAGAGCAAGAAGAAACACTGGTTATGATAACAATCAAGAGGGCAAAATGGGGTAGTGAGCAAAAGCAGGAGTGCTTGAACACTGAAAAGGAAGCGTGGCATCAATGGCTTAGGGATGTCGGTGAGGAGATTATTACATTTGACTTTTCATTTCATTGAAGGCCAAATATTGTCTTTATCGGCTTTTGAATTTCCCTAAACCTACCCGTTAAATCTCCTTTATAAGATGCATCTATCATTTAAATATAATTAAATTTAAATAATTGTACATGGTGATCAGTGTCAATGTTTATTAATAAAATAATTACTTTATTATGGTCAATTCAACACAAATTGTACCCAACAAATATTTTCCTAATTTTAATCTTCGGGTGCCTACAAACTCCAAGTACGTTGAATGTTGTAATCAAGGAAGCAACATCATCATTTTATTTTGGACCATCGTTTTGGTCACGGTCGACGAGATTTTGAAAATTGAATTGAATTCGTTATAAAATTAAAAATTAAATTATAATTTAATTTAATATATTTTAAAAATTATTAATTTATAAAGTTAATTATAATTTTTTAATTTAATTAACTTATAAAAAATTAAAAATTAATTTTTAAATATTTTATTTTTTTTAAAAAAATAAAAATTAAATTATTAAAATTTTTTATATATTTAATTTTAAATATTAATTTTATTTATTTAAGTTTAATTAAAATATATAAATCAATCAAGCTACAGACTACTTATTTATTTTTTTAAATTTTCACAGATAATAAAGAACTGTATTGCTCTACTCCCTGCCTGTTGCCATGGCAAGCCACTGGTAAGTGATTAGAAGGAGCATGGTTTAACATTTACAGCTTGCTGGTTGTTTAACATTTAACAACAATTTTCATGGTTACAGATTGGATTGATAAGAAGTGTAGCTTACACAATTGGAAGCCACTAAGCCTACAAGTGTTTCGATATCGTTAAATAAGAGTGGAGGGTGTAGACTTGACTACTTTTAACACTACATGCCATTTTTCGTGAAAGACGTGTATTCATCCGGCATACATTTAATTAGTAAACTAATTGCAAATCACATTTTCTCCTCTGGCTTGTACACAATATTACAGCAAGTCCAACATACGTTTAATTAGTAAACCAAATAAGTTAAAAGAGGTTTTAACAACCCAACTAGTTATTAAATAAAAGAAGTCAACTAGCTTATAATTTGACCAATTCAATTGTTTTATAATATTAAATATATAAAAAAATTAATAATATAATTTTTATTTTTATAAAAAATTAAAATATAAAAAATTATTTTTTAAAATTTTTATAAAAATTTTAAATTAATTAAATTAAAAAATATATAATTTATTTATTTATTTATAAATTAATTAATTAATTTAATTATTAATTTTTAAAATAAATCAAATCAGACTATAATTTAAGTTAATTTAGTTTTCAAAACCTTAAAACAAGGTGGCTAGGAAATAATCTTTAGTTCATTACGGCTGGGCAAACGCGTATAGATCAAATATTGGACGAAAATAGTGGTGTGAACGCAGAATTAAGACTCAAATTGCTAGGATTACAATGTTTGTTATCTCCCTAAAAGCACTTTCTCTAAGTTACATTTAACATTGAGGGATTGCACCCGTTATCAACATTATGGGCCGAACCACTAAACTTAGAGTCCCCAAAAAAAACACAAAAGTTAACAAATTTAGGGCTCATTTAACTGCATCGTCAGTTAATTCATTATATTTAATATTTTATTTTTATTACTTGTTATCTATTTTATAATATCTATCATTTATTTTTTATTTTTATTAAAATAATATTTTTTTAAAAATTAATAGTAGTATATAATTTATTAATAATAAATTAATAAAATATAATATATTTTAATTTTAAATAAAAATTTTAAAATTATATATCGACATAAAAAATTTATGATTAATATAATAAAAATTCATAATAATAATAATTTTAACATTAATATTAGTATATTAATTATTATAAAATTATAATAAATTTTGAATAATGTTATTTTGAATACAAATTACGCAAAATAAATAATAAACTATGAATAGTATTAGCCAACTTAAAAAAAAAAAAAAAGTATCCATAAAGAGAGATTGACGAGGTAAAGGGAAAAAGATACATTAGAAAATGAAAGATAGAGTACAGGGAGATAAAGGGAAAAAGATATATTAGAAAATGAAAGTATAGAGAAAGAAAAAAAAAAATAAATGAATAATATAGAGATAGTCAGAAAAAATAAATGATATCAAAAATAAAAAAATTTAAGTTAGAAATTATTTTTTTTTGTAATTTTTTAAAAATATTTTCTAAAGAAATGATTTAAAAATTTACAAAAAAAAATTAAAATTAAAAATTAATTATTAGATGTAATTTTTATTATTGTTCTAAAAATAAATAATAAATTATAAAACCATAATAATACTAAAAAGACACTTAACAACCAACCTTTTGTTACGTGGGGATTCAAGCTAATGATGTTGTGATATTAATTATTATGATCAAATATTTGTTATTATATTAAGAATTTAAAATATTAATCGAAATACAGTTTTATTTTTAAAATTTTTTCTAACAATATCACTAACATATATTTATTGCCAAATTGAGTATTAAAAATAGCATATAATACATAGGACACATAAATTTGTTCTAACCCATGTAGAGGACTGGGTCCGTTTGGATTGAAACAGCGCTGGAGAAAAATCTATCAAGCAAAGAACAAAAAAGTTATTTGGGAAGAAATCAACATTTCAACCAACAACGGGGACAAAAATATTCTTTTCCAAACGCGGTCTCTCTAACCAAAAGTCCTGCATGTTGGCTGTTGCCGAAAGGGGAGGCAAAAAATTAAACGGGAATAAAAGTTTTGATTTGACAATTTTAAAAATTAAAATTGAATCGAAATTTTTGGTTGGGTTGAATATTTCAACAAGTTAATAAATTGAAAATTAATTTTACTTTTGGTCCATTTTTGTTAATTAACCAAAAATTTCAATTTCTTAACATCCCTAATGCGAGTCAAATGCCGTAGGATGGTAATAAATATGTATCAATTGTCGAAATATATACATAAAACCGTCAAAATAAGGTCAACTCATTCTAGTTTGAGTTGGTCCCCAGCCTGGCTGAATTTTCTTTATCTCGGTCAAATTTGAATTCTCTGTTCATTTGGCTGCTAAGACTAATGAGAACAAATAGAAAGAACTATATTTGTCATTTAATTAACTGTCAGGAGTGTCTAGTAGCGTTTTTTTTTTAAGGAAAATAATAAAAGTAAAATAATAATTTTTCAGTTGTAAGATTGGTTATTTAAGTACTTACGTTTGAATATGTACATTTGAATCAATTTAGTTTAGTTTAGTTCAAATGTCGTTGTGTTACATGGTAATTGAGTTTAAGAGTGTATTAAGAACAACTTCGATCTTGTAGCCAAGTAATTGTTACTAATGTTTCCGTAATTTCCGGTAGAAACATAACCACTAGTCCCCCCGAGTAAATGGAACATGTCCACTTTGTAACTCAATTACTTTGCTCATGGCTGCTCCATTTTCTTTTAAAAAATTTTTAATTAAAAATTTTATTCAACTGTGAATTAGACCCTAAGAATGATTTTTTTTTTTTTGATTCTCATAAATTTTATTTTTTTATTGAATATAATATATGATGAATATCATTAATTTTATTTATTAATTTAAGTTTTTAATAAAATAATTTTTTCAAATTTTTGTAATGAAATGAATTTACGCGTAATAAAGTGCGTAGTAACTATTGAAAAGTGGCCACCTAACGCCGCAACAATCATTCAGGAGAAAAGGGCCCACTCTGAAAATTTCGTTGCGCTTACGTGTTTTATGACAGCCGTCTTCCATGTCGCCCTTATTACAGCTCTGTCATCTCTGACCACATGCCGAAGAAATTGTTCAAAAGTAGATGCCATTCTTGAAAAATCACCCCCATTTCTCTCAACCCAAAACTGAAAATACTGGAAAGCATCGTGGAAAATCCAAGGATGGTTGGTAGATGTATGCCTGCACCTGCATTTGGGAAGCCCTGAAATTTCCCCACCCAATTGTATATTAATTCAGAGCTTACTTTAAACGAGTTTATGTTATATAATTCCGTATCAGGAAGGTTTAGCCCACCCATTTTCCTTTTTTTTTTTAATTTAATCGAGAAATATCCTTTCTTTCTGCAAGTTATGACCCTGACATTAACAAAACAATTGCTAACTTGCAATTAAGTAATCTTGAGGGGGAATTTTTGAATGATGGTGATTTAGTTAACTTGTGCTAATTGACATTCAATGTACCACTCAAATATATGTTGTAAAATGTGAGTAAAGCAAAAAAAAAAAAAAAAAAAATTTCTTTACATTAAATATCGTAAGTTTCAGTGATAGAAACAGTTGTTCCCCGGAACATCGGAGACACATGCAAGATGAGTAGAGACAACTCTTGAAGCGTCCTTTATTACAAAAGCCCAGAAAAAATGACTGTTACAAATGTTATTAATGCTCAACCGGATGACCTTGTTAGGGTACAATTTTTTTTTTTTTTTTTGGCGGTATACAGGAAACAGATTAACAAATTAAATAAACAAATTTTTTGTCATCGTAAATTGAAAAAAAAAAATAAAAAATCAAAGAAATCGATCCGTCCATCAGTTCTTATTCAGGAGATGATTACCAATCTTCTTGCTTGCCGTCTTAAAGAAGAATGGGCTTCATGTGACAATCAGTTTCCTGATCCTCGACGATAATCCTGCACAAAATATTCATGGTTCTCCAGCATTCTTTCTCCATCCACTTCGATCATGTTCTTGAACACAGCGTCAGTCGCCATTGTTAGGAAATCTGACCAGTCCCTACATACCCGACGATGTAAAATGGAACAGCATTAGATTGTATGTAATGGTAAATACCATAGATTAAGCAAAAGGTAGAAAATCAAAGTGTCTTGCGTACCCTTTGTTCGTGTCAAATGCAAGTCCCACCGTGTACTTTGCTTCTTCGAGTGCATATGTGAATCTTTGAAGCTCTTTGGAAGGGCAAACCCCATTGCCCTTGACGTGAAGCTCGGACGGTTTCACGTCACAAAATATTGGTATAACTCTTTTCTTGGTCTCCATGAGCAAAGCCAGCTCATGTAGACAAAAGTACGAGTCACAGTAACGCGGGGAGAAAACAGCGACCCCAACTTTGCTTTTTCTGATCGCCGCATCGATTTTGTCGAGCAATTTGTCCCCGGGTTTCATATTCTTGCTGTCCAAGAAAGGGTTGAGCCCGATTCGCGAGAGGTGACCGTAAAGCAACCCGGAAATGGTTCGTTTGGTATCGATCCCTCGGTGGTTAATGAAAACGTCCGGTGATCCAATGGTCCTGATGATTTGGCTACGGTGGTGCAAAATTTGACGGGTAAAGTTCTTGGCCAGGGATGTTGAAGAAGACTGCATGGCTCCTCGAAGAAGCAAAGCGAAAATATTAGGCAAATTGAATGGAAATGCGTTTGCAATTTTTGCTTTCCTCTTGTGGTAACGTGATGGAAGAGGCTTGGATGTGTGTGGGTATTTATGCGCATTGAAAGGAGTGAATTTTGGTTTGATTTCAAGGGGCCGAATAGACTTCCAAGTTTGGACCGTCCAGAAATGCCTGGTATTTGGCTAGACCCGACAAAACAAAAGAACAAAAGCGGTTTGAATTTCCTGACTTACGTGCACTCGTGTATGCTTTCACTTGCATAATCCTTCAAAGACGTTGGTACGCTATTTTATTTAGTTCTCTGACTAAGTCACTACCGCTTATTCGTTTTTAATTTCCGTAACCGTATTTAACATTTTATTTAATAAATGAGACGATGTGTTCTTGAAATGATTCATAACATTTTTCAATGGAAATGGTCTTAGTACACTCGCATTGTAAATTTTAACTTATTTTCCGATAAATTGTAAATTTTATCTTGTTTTATATTATTCCATGCTTAATTACATATATTTATCTCATGGGAATGCATAACGATTATTAGTTTACTTCTTGGAATTAATGTAATAATGCACAAGCAATGGAATGATAGATTAATTCAACTTCTGAATTCAGCACAATCCCTCGCTAATCGTTTTTCGTCTTTGTAGATTTGAGACCTATTTGGTTTATTTATTGCTGGTTTTTGGTACAGTTTGATGGTGCTAATTGATGTTCTAGATTGTTAATTGCTCCCATTGATTATTGTTGTTGGCGAATAAAATAAATTTATAGTCTTTAGTTATATATATATATATTATTGCTATTAACTATTAAAATAGCTAATTAAAGCATCATGTTTATGGTTCAAGTGAGGTGAAGTATTGTTATATATATATATATAATTTTCTTTGTTTTCCTTTTCTAATTTAGATTAGTGCAATCTTAAAATTTACAAGAAAAAAAGTTGGCAACCTATTTTGCTTTTAAATAAATTTTATCTGCCTAAAAATTTAAATAATTGATGAAATTGTGATAATTTATAAGAAGATTTAAATAATTAATGGATTTGTAAGATTCTGTTAGAAATGCTGGTGCTGTTGGCTTGCTTTCCAAGTGCAACAGGACTTAATTTTTATTTTTGGGTTTTCCTCTAAAATTCAAGATTTAGTTAAATTAATTAACATGTCGTTGAAATGGTTTTAAGCCTATATTAAATAATTTTATTTTTTTTATCTTTCATCTATATTTAGGTTGGCTTGAAATTAAAATTTTGAAATTTGTATTTTGAATTCAATTCAAATCTTTTGAACAAGCTGATGTGATCTTAGAAAATTTCACTTTGAAATGTGTAAGAAAATTAAACCTTGTGTATAAAAGCTTCTTCTGATCGATGAAACAGGTGGCTCCCAAGACATATCTACTTGGTTCATCCCTCTCTTTTCTCCATACCTCCTCATGCTTCTGCTATTGTAAAAGAAAAACCTGAAAAACCAACATCAGAAGAAACATATCACAAACACTCTAAGCTTGCAAAACTTATTCATAACAGATTCTTTTTAAGAGAGTTGGCGAGTTTGCTGAGAAGGGAAAAGAAGACTGGGAAAGAATTGAAGGTTTTTCCACTTAATTGCCGCGAATTAAAATTCATGCTATAGTTGAAACAAACTTGCACAAAGAATTAACTGAAAACATAAATAATATGCACCTTAACTGCACTCTATAGAATATAGATCATAAATATTACACCTACAGCTGAGAAGTAGAGTATTTCCCTCAAGTGATGGGCCCTTTTTATTAAGTTTTTTTTTTTTTCCTCTTTTTTTGGGGCCAAGTTTTTCCTGGAATTTACAATGGCATGTCAACTCATTTTCCCATTTTTCTCACGCCCTTAGTTCTGATTGAGTTCTTGGATTTCTATGCTGGTTTTGAATGAGTACCCATGTCCTAAATCAGGTTGATTTGTCCTTTTCTCTTGAATCTGTTGCATAAATGCAAGATCTGCCTTCATTGGATAAGTAGGATGCAACATATCTATGCCTTTTGGAAAGCCTGAAAGCATTTCTACGTAAAGAGCACGCCATGGCTTATGCTAGTGGACTCGCGGCTGGATTTGAATTGGACGACGGAAATGGTTTCATTTTCTCTGTTGATTCATTCGAAGCTTCACAGTTAAGGTGTAATCTGATAATAATTCAAAACTAAAGTCAGTGATCTTTTTGAATATAGTTTCTGCCTGTGAAATTTAATACAGAAAGGGACATTGAGGAAATCTACATGAATGTCAAATTTGAGCACTAGGAAAAACACATGCTTCTTTGCTGGTTTGATCCCTTGTCTGTTGATTTTAACTTACATGGAAGACCAAGATGTGAACGCTTGCTCGTTTGCTTCGTCCTTAATTTTCCTCAAGTAGTTCCATACCTGCCGTGTTTTATGCTCCTTTGCCACAAATGCTGTCAAATCTCAAATAAAACTACGCGATAAAGATAATCCAGAAATAAATACATTAATTGTGTACAAACAGGTTGGGAATATTTTGGAAAAGTTTTAAGTGTCTAGCGAATGAATATTCTGGGAACCAGTAACTAATTTTAGGGAGTAATTGAAGATAAAGCAAATGGGGATACGAGTTTTCCCACCATCAGATATGTCAGTTTTGGGAGCATCAGAATGATACTTACAAACGAAACGAGCCCCATAAACCAGGAAATGAGTTTCTTTAAGATGGTCATATCCATTGGTGAATCTCTACCAAATTGATCTACGGGTTCACCAAGATCTGAGTCAGCCGTAAGTCATCTGAGTTTAGACTATGTTCTCTTTATGTCCATCCGAACCATATTAAATATTTCCAGCATCATAGCAGTTTCGATTTTCAAGCAGAGAAAAATAGGAAAAAAGCATCTTTACTGCTACTTTGCAACAATTTGGTTATAAGCCAAATTTTATTGATATTCAATGGAGCAGATGGTAGGGCTTATAATACTGATATTGCCACAAGTTTATTTGGACTAATAAGCAGTGTGATCTTCATATTGATGCCCAAGTAACACTGGTCAAGTGAATATCTGTGATGATAATGAAACTTCCAAAACATATAGTTTTAACAATAAACTCTAAGAACTGCCTAGTTCTTGTTCCTATTTCTGCTAAAGGCACTGCTAATTGTGTTCGTTTCCAATGAAAAACTGGCCATTCTGTAATGCATGGTAATAAACAGATGGTAACTTGGGAACAGATCAAATGCTCCCTGCTTCTGTCAAAGTTCATATATCCTTGCCATGACCGAACAAGTATATGCACAATCTCCAAAGTCGTATTCAGGGTTTGCCTCCATATCATGGATATCCACACACTATCATGCGGTCTATTCCTCCTCAGTATCTAAGAAATAAGTTGCAGCCTTTCAGCAACACAAAACCTGGTATAGCAAAAGAAGAGAAATATGCAAATAAAAGAAAACCCGATCATTCAGGATAAGATGGGCCACTGATTACCGTGACTGTAGTTCAGTAAGACATTCAGATTCATAAACACAAGGAAGCAGAAAGCTCTTCAATGGATATGCCCTGCAGGAAGAAGACCCCTAAGAGTAGTCATTTGGAATATTAACCATGATACCCTATGAGAAGATTTGGAGAGAAGAACGGGGTCTTTGATGAGTCTTCCTCTGATGAGAATGATTTAGCTGACAAGGCTTCCTCAACTAAAAGGTAGGATGAGGTTGAATCAATGAAGAAGTTGCATAAATCGGACTCAACTAACAGTGGAGAGATAAATAATAACTGGGAGTGGGATGCATTGGAGAACCTTCTCATAAGAGATGTGAACACAACTGTTGGTGGAATTGAAATGTTTGACTCCATGGATCCACCAGATGAGAACCTTATAATTACAAATTCTTCAAGTGGGACTTTATCAACAGCCAAATCTACCTTTAGCCTGGAATCAGGGAAATTAAAGCTTCGCATGGCCACAGGTGATTAATTTGTTATGTCTTGAATACATGGGGGAGATGAAGACAGATTTAGGATAGATGATCTGGAAAATGAAGAAAATTTTCCCATCAATCATGAAGCTAAGGGGGTCTAGAGTTGCATATTTGGTAACCTCTCATAGACCAGAGGAAATGGGCAGCAAGAAGCAGGCCTGGGAGTATTTTATCTTCTAGTCTGGACAATGCATCCATTATCAAGCATGTAGAGGGAGAAGATCGGCCCATTTTCAATCACTCAGGGAGACCAGAAGACTGTGACACAGCCAATGAACAAGCAATCTTTTATGGGGATTTTACGTTGTTGGCACAAACTGGGTATAGGATCATAAAAGACATGGACAATTCATAAATGGTGCATGCTAGACTAGTAATCGATGATCTTCATGGTTCATAGTGCAAAACTGACATAAGCATGGCTGGATCTAATTCTGTGTTCTTGACAGAGAATAGTGCCATGCCAAGTATCAATGAAGTATTGGATGTTCATGAACTGAATGACCTTTGCGTGTGCTTGAACAACCCTCTGGATTGGCATCGGCTAGAGAATCCCTGAACCAGAAATTGACATATTCTTCTTGGAAGCTGATAGAAGTAGCTCAAATGTTGGAGCCAGTGGTCTTGAAGAAAGATTTTCCTTTGAATATGTGACCGCACCACTCTCAAGGAAAGATGAAACTAGTGGAAGAAAAGCACTGGTCAGAGAAGCAAGGTCTAAAGTTTTTCCTCAATCCCACAGGAGAAGCAAAACCAGCAAAATGATCATCCCACATGGTAGGCATGCAGTTTAGAAAATCAGGTTGAGGAAGGTAATGGTGAATGTCAAGTTTACTTAGCTTAATTTTTTTCTGACCACTTTTCATCACTTTATTAATTTATTGTAATATCTTGTTATCAGGAAGAAGAGATTCAAAAAAGGATGGAAGAATTATTAATAAAATGCCATAACAGAATTGCCAAGAGAACTGCAGCTTCTGGTTTTGACAACAAAGGAAGTCCCTCCGCAAGGTAAAACAATGAAAGGATTTATGAAATTTGACAAGAACAAAGCACATTCTACAACTCAAGACACAATAAGTTCTGTCAAGATCATGACAGCTTAAGACAGAAAGGTTAGAAGGTGATTTAGGTGAAGATTTTTGTGTAAGTGTAGATCCTCTATTGACGGTTACAATGCCTTCAGAGTTCTTGTGAAAGTTGACATGTATCTCCCACGATGTGGAGAAATACCAGGAAATGAATCAAGAATTTTTTTTACACGGGCATGTTACTTCTGCTTCCAAATAATGTCCATTGTTTCCAGTGTCTTGCACAGACAGGTGATATAGCTAATAGCAATAAAATTTGCATTCTCAGCCTTTGATACATTGTTTTCCTTTAACATATCAGTACAATCATCTCCTTCTAGGTTCATACAATTATTTATAGTGTTGGGATGTCCAGTGGCTATTACATTGAAGTTTCAGCAAGTTGTTGCCTAGCACTTTTACCTAATATTGATATGTACCTTAGACTTTTTTATTTTTATTCAGAAAAATCTTTTTGGTTAATTTTGCTCACACTTTGTTATTGGTATTCCATATTGAGTGATGGTTCTGGATAAGTGCCAATATAGTTCCATCAGACCCAATTTGCAGCAACATACAAGTGCTGCATTCTGTTCAATATGGTTGTGTCGACAGAACTAGTTTCACTCCTGTTTCAATCCAGCAATGCAACCTTAATGTGAAGAGGAAGATGGGAAACTTTCTGATCAAGAAAGCAGAACTGACTTGATAGTAACAACTCTTTTTGGTATCTTGTTGATTACAATGTTTAGTTTGATTGTAACTTGAAAAGTACTTGCCTAGCGTTAATTTTGTAAATGTAGAAAAATCAAGCTAATTTTAGTGGGATTAGGTGAAATTTGTCCTATTCAAGTTGCTTGTTGAAGCTGACTTGGAAGCATGGGAGATGTATTGCAGTCATCATTCCCTTTGTACTAAATCAAGTGTATCAAGCCCTTAAAAGGGTACTTTTGAATGAAATGAATGTATGGTTAATCCTGCAAGTTTTACAGCACAAGGATTTCTCTTCCATCTCTACAATTCTTCCAAAAACTTGTGTCTCTCTCTCTTCGAACCATCAGGTTGAATGCAGTCAATTTGAAGGTTGAGGTTGGGTATGGATCCTACAGCACTCCAGCCTAAGGTCAGCCTTTGGTTTGGCTGATTGGACAACCCAAATTTGACCCATTGAAGAGATGAGCTAGAACTGATTAACTTGAAGGGCCATGCATAATTTTTCCATTTTTTCTTTTTGGATCTTGGACGTATAGCTGAAGAACCACAAAGAAATTTTAGCTAACAATGACCCAGCATGCCCTCCATTAATCGATGAAGCCTAATCCATTGATCATAGATTTAATGCAAGTTTAGTCTGTCACTCCGCCATGTTTCTTTGTTTCTTTGTTTTCTTTCTTTCTTTTTTCTTTTTTCTTTTTTTATTTGATGAAGAGGAGTCCCTTCCCACAATCAGCCAGATTATTTGCCCCCCTCTTATATGAGATATAATCAATTGTCACTCATTATCCAACAATCAACACCAATTGCTTTGAATTCCATTTTATGCAGAACATAAAACATAGCAGTCATCTCCTTCTAAACGATGAGCCTTAGCATTACAGAGTGGCGAATCTTTGATAATTTCAACATATAAAGTGAATTAGACCAATATTTTGAAGGGTTATACTACCATGGTATATATAGTTCAAATTTAAACACCATGGGTATGGCATATGACAGATTTATATAAAACACCAAGCCCATGGAAATACTTGGAATCTGCACTTTGTGTGAAGAACAAAAAATAGAAAAAGAACGAGAGGAATATGCTGTGCTGCAAAAATAGAATATTATAAAGTTGGATTAAGAGACTGGAAGCTTTTTTATCCCCAATTTTGATAAAGCCAGACATATTTAGAAAACGCAACAGCAGTTAATAATCTCAGCTGGCAACATTCCAAAATAACCCCACAAACTAGTAGTTGGATTGGTTTGGTTAGCCGTTTGAAAACAAACCCTTTTACGCCCCCTAAAAACACAGACACTTAACAAGGAATGGCTCAGACGAACTACGCAAGAAGCCATGAAAACACTTTATTCGGAGATGGCAACGATAAAAATGCCAACTATTCATTTTCCATTTCCTTGGCTTTCTCTTTTCTGAGAGAAGTTCCAAGCTTTTCCTTTCACTTTTTTTTTTTTTCCCTTCCTTCAGGAAAACTTTAAATCCCTCCTGCGCTGCACATTAAGGATTTTTGCAGGAACCCCATTTGGACTTTGAACGTTTCTTCTTCTTCTTCTTCTTCTTCTTCTTCTTCTTATTGCATAATGTTCTAAAGAGTGCCAATTTCCCGTGAGACAAAATTTATGGTCATTTCTGATTGTCATCTTCATTCTTGTTCCATTTCTTGATAAGATTCCCGGCATTGGCACAGAAGCAATGTCGACCGGTAGTTTCTGTGGCTTGAAGCCGTTGCTGTTCAGTCGAAAATCTTCCAGGTTTGAGGTACAATTTTAAATTTTATCCCATGTGTTGTCATCAATGTCAGAAGGTATCAATATGTGGATTGTTAGGCCATCAGTTGAATCTGCAACATACGTATATTCATTCTGGTTCTTGCCGTGTTGTCGCTAAGGAAGTCTTACATTTTTCTGACTAATTTCATGACATTTCCCTGCTCCTTAATTTATACTCTTTCTTCTTGCTTGGAATTTTCCCTTGTTTCGGGTTTTTCCAGGTTTCTACTGGATGATCTAGATTTCCTACCATCCAATTTTCCAAATTGTTGTATTAAAATGGCTTGTATATCAGACAAAATTTGATGTCAAGAGAATAGCTCAGAACCTTGATTAGTTCTGGAAAGACCAGAGAGACTGAAAGAAAAATGGAAAATTGATATTAGAAGATTAGGAACTTCTGATTGAATTCTCTGATTGATTTTTGTTTAGCAGTAGTAACTTTAGATCAAACATGCATGCAGATTGGGAAAGGTGATCGGTCAGCCAAGGGTCAAAAGAAGGAAATGAAACGATCCAAGGCAGACAGCAACCGGCGGTTCTCGGGCAACTTCATCCTGATGATGGAGCTTAGAAAGAAGATCTTTACATTCAGGGACATCATTGACTTACCACCTTTTGATGGCTCCCTCTCTGTCATTGAAGTATGGTGACCAAACTCTTCCTGTGCAACATCTTAAAACATACTAGAAATCAATTACATATGCTGAATCTCTTACTTTTTGAGCTCTTGCAGCTGATGCTACAAACGATGAAGGATCTCCATAAGCATTACCCTGAAATCATACACAGCAGTCAACTCTCGGAACTAAAGGGAGCTTCTATTGATAAGGTCCACTATTTTATCACATCACTTATTAGTTTATTGTACTAGTAGATGCTATATTATCAAGAATCCTGGGCTGATTATCTACATCTGCCCAAAACAGATTCTGATTTTCTTTTGTGAGGCTTTGAGGTCTATTGGGGATTCATGGATGATGAATCAGGACTGGATGGATAATAACACAAGCAACATGCTTAGAAACAGGAAAGGGCTCAGTTCAGAACAACTTGGTAGGTTTTATGTCCTTTCCTTTGTATTGTTTTTGTTTGATTCTTTCGGATCTTGGAAGAATTGAGGAGAGAAAATTGGATTGTAATAAGATAAAGAAAGAATGGCATATGGATTGCTTACTTCCTGCACTTCTAACATCTAGATGGAAACGATATATGACTGGAGTTGATTGAAATACAGTAGTTGATGACATTAATTTCTCCTCCTTTTGGCAGTTGAACTGGCACTGGCAACACTCAGTGGCATGATCAAAATACCACAAGAAATGTTCGATGAGATTGATGAAGAGCAGAATCATGACAGTCCCCGATCTAGTGCATTTAGCAGAGTCTTGACAGGGTCTTATTCAGATATCAGCAGTAGCTCGTCTTGTGCTTCTCCGGTCACCCCAACTTCAGTTCTTCCAGAGTTCTTGGGTTCTCCAGTTTCAAGGGAATTTGCAGGTTTGTCTTGCTCATCCCCTCTTCTCCGGTCACTGAGAGTCCAAGCTGTTGGAAAGCTAAACCCCATTGACATAAAGCGTCTCTCATTCCACATGCTTCCAAATGTGGGATCTCAAGATCAAGGTCTCAATGCTACGAACCAAAAGAACAGTGTGGGTGATGAACCTATGGCAGAAGCTGAAGCCAAGGTCACGGCTTTGAACGAGAAGAATAATTTGGTTGAAGAACTAATGTTTAAAATGTATGCAAGTTCCAATCTTGAAGAGCCTAATGCTGCAAGAGCTGAGGATATAAGGCAGCGTGCTGCTGAAAATGAAACAACAGAAATTGAGATGTCTGAGACAACCCCTGCCAGCCCTGAAGCCAGACAAGATGTTGCATCAGTTTCACCATCACAGCCGCCCATGTCCTCGCCCGCAACAATAGCACCAGAGGTTACACCACTGCCACCAACTAGTCCTCTATCAAAATTGTCAACACCAGTTTCTGATGGGATAATGCCGGTGCCATCATCTCAACCTCCACCACCTCCTTCTCCACCTGCACCCTTGCTTCGGTCAACTGTGCCAGCTGCACTTCCACCATCCCTGTTGCCACCCCTACCAGTTTTGCAGCCTAATGTAGCAATGGCAGGTCTGCCGCCGCCACCACCACCTCCATCACCACCACTGCCAAGAACCACAACAGCAGCACCTTCCCCAACCCTGACATCCATGATGTCTTCAACAGGATCAATGCCATTTCTGCCACCACCTCCAAGAACCACAACAGCAGCACCTCCCCCACCTCCTCCACCCATGATATCTTCAAAAGGATCAATGCCACTTTTGCCACCACCAACACACATGGCATCAGGAACCACAACAGTCACCCCATCGCCTCCACCACCACCACCACAACCACTGCCAAGAACCACAACACCAGCACCTCCCCCACCCCCTCCACCCATGTCTTCGAAAGGATCAATGACATTGCCACCACCACCACCTGTGCCTCTTGGAAAAGGAGGTGCCCCACCACCACCTCCACCTGGTGCAGCAAAATCTTTACGGCCCATAAAGGCACAAACTAAATTGAAGAGATCAAGCCAAATGGGAAACTTGTATCGGGTTCTCAAAGGAAAGTTGGAAGGAGGTAACAAAAATTCTAAATCAGCAAATGGAAGAAAGTGTGCAGCTTCAAGCAGTGGTAGTGGCAAGCAAGGCATGGCAGATGCACTAGCAGAGATCACAAAGAGGTATCACACAGAGACTGACTATGCGACAATCCATGGAATTTTGAGTTTCTTTTTTCGTGGACTTAAAAAAAATCAACAACTATTTATCTCTAGCTTCTATTCTCTCTGTACCAGATCAGCATATTTTCAACAAATTGAAGAAGATGTTCAAAAGCACTCAAAGTCCATTGCAGAGTTGAAAACTACCA
This sequence comes from Rhizophora apiculata, assembly GCA_037832385.1. NCBI lineage: Eukaryota > Viridiplantae > Streptophyta > Magnoliopsida > Malpighiales > Rhizophoraceae > Rhizophora > Rhizophora apiculata. Next base: position 3,234,202 of record CM075438.1, on the reverse strand, counting down.
TCAGCACTTTCCAAACAAAAGACATGACAGAGCTGATCAAGTTCCACAGACATGTTGAATCCATTCTCGAACAATTAACAGATGAAACACAGGTAAATCTGCTTGAAGTTTCTAGTTTCTTCTTCTCCATGGCAAGAGTGTGGTAACAAGAAGTTTATTGAGTTTATAAGTTAGCAAGCCCAAGAGAGGACAAAAACTACGCGAAGTAAAAGAATAAAAGTTAGTGGACTCCAAAATCAACCAAGCCAAACTGTGCAATATAGCACAGAAAGGAAAAAAATTGGAAAAAGCCACTGCACAAACCAAAAAAACCAAGGCTACTCATGGAATTTCAAATTTTGTAGTTTTGTAACCCGTTAACTATTTTGAAATTCACGCATCCCAGGTTCTTGCAAGGTTTGAAGGTTTCCCACAAAAGAAGTTGGAAGCATTAAGGATGGCAGCTGCATTATATACAAAGCTCGACGGAATAATCTCTGAACTACAAAATTGGAAGATAGAGGCCCCCTTGTCGCAGCTCCTGGACAGGACTGAACGTTACTTCAATAAGGTCATCCCCATGAAAATTTACTACTTTCTGAGTGAAACTTAATGCTATTTTCGAAAATCTTATAGCTGACAGTGAAGAAAAAAAAAATAATACACACACACATATATAAATGTACAGCTCAAAGGAGAAATGGACTCCCTGGAGAGAACCAAAGATGAAGAATCCAAGAAATTTCAGGGTCATAACATTCAGTTCAATTTCGACATTCTTATACGAATCAAGGAATCAATGGTGGATGTTTCCTCAAACTGCATGGAATTGGCTCTCAGGGTGTGTTCCATTAAAATTTTGTTACACAAGTAGATGATCATTTGATGAAACTTTTGTTTATGTATTTGCTGCTTCCTGGATTGATTGCTACAGGAGAGAAGGGAAGCAAAAGCAGCAGAGGCAACAGCAACAGGAAACAAAACAGGCCGCAAGAAGGCTTGTGTTAAAATGCTTTGGAGGGCTTTCCAATTTGCATTTCGGGTTTATACATTTGCCGGTGGACAGGACGACCGTGCTGATAAACTCACCAGAGAATTGGCTCATGAGATTGAGACTGATCCTCAGGACCATTAATTGTTTACTTAGCACTAAATCCCAACCCATTAAAAAAAAGAAAAAGGAGAAAAAGAAACAAAAAAAATAAGGATATGTAGAGAGGAAACTATGCCGTTCTATATGAAGTGCTACATAACATGATAATTATCAGTGTAATTCGAAGGCAATGAAGCCTTGTTAGATATTCTGGCTTTGCTCTTTTTTATTTGGCTGCTTACGATGAACTATATAAGACTTAAGTAGCCCTGCTCAAGTTCCTGTGAAACCTTGAGCTAAATTCTAGCAACTATGGTATTCTACTTCCCCTTGTAACGTATTACATATGTAAACTTTGGAGTTTCAATCTTGACTGGTTGGCTGTTCGATCTTGTAAATGTTTTGGTTACTTAAGTTTCAAACTTCAACGAGCGCATCATCTCTCAGTTTTTTACTTTATTTTAGTCAATATAACTATTCAGTCAAATTATTTTTTTTACGTGAAATTTTATTTCAAAATCAAGGTTTTGAAATGAAAATTCTAAATAAAATCAATTTAAAATACTAAAAATTGAAAAGTAGAATTGTAAAATTCTACCATATATATATATATAGATATATCTACACCCGTGAAAGATTTTTTTTTTACGTAACTAATTTATATTTAGTTTTTAAATTTAAATTAAAATATATCTTTTTTTTTAATTTTATTCATAAATAAAAAATTTCAACAACCCAGAAAATCAACTCTATTTTGCCATCAAAGGCCAAAAGAAAATACGAAACGTGGGCATCAAGTAGTAGAACAAAAGTAAGAGTAATAAGTTATTGTAATCACTTTAACGGAAGAATATACGTTACATGCGTGACAACCACTCATAGTTTACGAACAGTACAAGCAATATTCTACATTCAACCTAAAGTCGTATCGGTGAAAATTCTGCTAACACTCTGAGATATATTTAAAAGGGATTATTTCTCATAAAAATAAAAAATTGTGTGAGTAACACCGTAGTCTAACAAAAGCTCCGAGGTAATTATCTGACAAAAAATTTTTTTTTAATATATTTTAAAATATAATATAAGATAAATATTTAAAATTTTATTTAAAAATTTAAATTATTATTAAAAAAATTAATTTTATTATTATCACAAAAAATTAATTTACTTAAAATATTAAATTTTTTTAAAATAAAATTTTAATATAATATTAAAATTTTTATAATTAAATAATATTATAATTAAATTATTCTATTCGTATATTTAATTATAAATTTTTATAAATAAAATGAATTTATTTTTTATTTATATTTTTAATTTAATAAATTTTTGTATAAGTAAAAAGTTAAAATATAAAATTTAATTTATATTTTAAATTTTATTTAATAACTTAATTTTTTAAATAAATTAATTTATTAACAATTTACTGGTTAAAGAAAGTCAAGGAAAAAAAAAAAAAAAAAAAGCCAAGTAACAGATAATAACCCCGAGAGAGAGAGAGAGAGGGAGAGAAAATTACCTGGAGAACGGAGAACTTTAAAGCTTGGGAAATAGGATTTTTTGTTGGTAGACCAAGCCAAGTGTAGTTTGGCTTCTTGTTCAAGCTTTAGACCTTGCAATTTCTCTGACATAGAGATCGAAAGCCTGCAATTGCACACTGCACACTGACAATGTACAAAGTACAGATTAATATAATATTACATAATTTGATAAAAATTTATTAAATTGAAAAAACTATAAACTATTTGATAGATTATGCTATCTCTAGATAAAAACAATAAAAATAATAAAAAAAAAAAAAGAAAACCACAAATTAAACTTACTTCCACTAAATCTTTTCGAGATTGTGGGTCCACAATAGTTTTACATTGATTGGTCTGGATTCCTATCCGGTTTTTGCTACCATAACCCGCATAAACACACCGCAGTTGCATTCAAGCAGCGTTTTCAAATTTGACTCTCCGAAGCAATTGATATAATGATGTAATTTTTTTTCTTTCTTTATTAACCCATATTTTACATTATTATAAATACCTAATAATGATTTTGTCGCAGTTTATCATTAAAAACTCACCTTTATATGATAACATTTGTCAGCTATGAAACAAAGAGAGGAGTGTAAAAAAAAAAAAAAATGTTTGAGTTTGTTTTTTTTCATGCAAAAATTTCCATTTACTTTATATGATTTTTTTGCCAAATTTTGGAAGTTGTAGGATGCCAAATTTTAAGAAGTGAGCTTGGAATAGGCAAGGGAATATTTATTTATTTAGAGTATTGTTGTAACTCTAAAATTTTTGTGTTTAAAATATAATAATAATAATAATAATAATAATAATAATAATAAGAAAAAGAAGGGTGCTTAGGAGCCCAATCCCGCATTAGACATTTTAGAATACCACTTGCTTGCTTATTTATAACCTGTGCCTGCAATTGCAGGTGCAGCAGGTGCAGGCCTTTTTCACTTTGCAGGGTCAAAATCAACAGAAAGAATACGAACAAGGGAGAGAGCATAAAATAACAACAAGAACAAGAACAAGAAAAGAAGAAATCAAGTCAAAAAAGAAAAAAGATGAAGAAAAAAAAATTATTTTCTTTTTCCAGACGATAAGTGCGGCAGTGAACGGTGCCCTTCTCTGATAGCCACAATAATCCTGAGGTATTGATAAAAAATTATAATAGGCATCCCCCTAAACTAAAAGGCATACATCGGCTGTCTGTCTGCCCCGCATGAGGGTATAATTATTACTGTACAGTCAATTTCTTCCTTTCTGTCCCTGTATAAAGAAAACTGTGTTCTTCTCTTTGCTTGATGACTTTTTGCTGCATTTTTGTTTATTGGATTGGATGATTTGTGTAGTTGAATAATCAACCCATATGGAAATTGATGTGAGCCATGTTTCTGATGTTTTTGGAAGGTGGACAGAGGAGATCTGATTCTTTGGTTTCGAAGCTGCAGGTTCGACTGTTACTTGCGTGCTTGGTGTTTTGTTCATTTTGTATTTAAACTTCCATATTGTGTGAACGAAGATTGATTAATATTATATAAAGATCAACATAACATGTAATTTGCCTTTATACGCGAGTTGTGTTATCTTTATTATGTACTTTGGAACTCCAGTGTGATCATGAACGTACGAACATTCAGTGTTCTTTTTGCTTTTATTTTTTTTTACGAATATTCCATTTCCCAACATCTTGTTCATGTCAATGGCGGTTATTAAAGTTGTGAAAGTATCTGGATTTTTCGTTGTAAACAATGTCGTGATGTGAGAGGACCAGATCAGCATATTTGCAACAAAGTGGAGAAGATGTTCAAAAGCACTCAAAATCCATTGCAGAGTTGAAAACTACCATCAGCACTTTCCAAACAAAAGACACGACAGAGCTGATCAAGTTCCACTGACATGTTGAATCCATTCTCGAACAATTAACAGATGAAACACAGGTAAATCTGCTTGAAGTTTCTAGTTTCTTCTTCTCCCTGGCAGGAGTGTTGACTAATGCAAATGTCCCGTGTGGTAACAAGAAGTTTAATGAGTCTATAAGTTAGAAAGCCTAAGACGGGACAAAAACTACGTGAAGTAAAAGAAGAAAAGGTAGTGGACTCCAAAATCAACCAAGAAAGACTGTGCAATCGAGCATAGAAAGGAAAAAAATTGGAAAAAACCACTACACGAACCAAAAAAAAATCAAGGCCGTTCTTGCAAGGTTTGAAGGTTTCCCACAAAAGAAGTTGGAAGCATTAAGGATGGCAGCTGCATTATATACAAAGCTCGACGGAATAGTCTCTGAACTACAAAATTGGAAGATAGAGGCCCCCTTGTCGCAGCTACTGGACAGGACTGAACGTTACTTAAATAAGGTCATCCCCAAGAAATTTACTACTTTCTTGGTGAACCTTAATGCTATTTTAGAAAATCTTGTAACTGACAGTGAAGAAAAAAAAAAAATACACACACGCATATATATAAATGTACAGCTCAAAGGAGAAATGGACTCCCTGGAGAGAACCAAAGATGAAGAATCCAAGAAATTTGCGGGTCACAACATTCAGTTCGATTTCCACGTTCTTATACGAATCAAGGAACCAATGGTGGATGTTTCCTCAAACTGCATGGAATTGGCTCTCAGGGTGTGTTCCATTAAAATTTTGTTACACAAGTAGATGATCATTTGACGAAACTTTTGTTTATGTATTTGCTGCTTCCTGGATTGATTGCAACGGGAGAGAAGGGAAGCAAAAGCAGCAGAGACAACAGCAACAGGAAACAAAACAGACCGCAAGAAGGCATGTGTTAAAATGCTTTGGAGGGCTTTCCAATTTGCATTTTGGGTTTATACATTTGCTGGTGGACAGGACGACCGTGCTGATAAACTCACCAGAGAATTGGCTCATGAGATTGAGACTGATCCTCAGGACCATTAATTGTTTACTTAGGAGAAAAAGAAACGAAAAAAATAAGGATATGTAGAGAGGAAATTATGCCGTCCTATATGATGTGCTATATAATATGATAATTATCAGTGTAATTCGAAGGCAATGAAGCCTTGTTAGATATTCTGGCTTTTCTCCTTTTTTTTTTTTTTTTTTTTGCTGCTTACACGAACTATATAAGACTTAAGTAGCATTGCTCAAGTTCCTGTCAAACTTTGAATTAAATTCTAGTAACTATGTGCCCTTAAAAACTAAGTAACTATGTGTTTTTAAAAGTAATAATAAAAGTAAAAAAATAATTGAAAGTAAAAGATAATAAATTTTAAATTTAATTAATTTAATTTATATTTATAAATAAAAATAAAAATAAATATTATTAAAATTAAAAATATAAAAATAATTTTTTATGAATCTAATTAACAAAAAAATAAATAATAAATTAAAAACTTATAGAGTTTTAACTCTTTTAATTTTATTTTTTTATATTGATTTATAATATATTATATTACTTCATATTTATAAAAAATAAAATCAATTAACTTTACTCAATTTTTTAGTGTGAGATTTTAGTCACCAACTTAACAAATATTTAACTTGACTCAAGTCTTACATGCAATCATAGTAATAATACTCCACTTTTTTCATAAACTCTTAAATCATTATAGTATGCTAATTAAGTTTAAGTATTACTTGAATTTAACAACTAAAAGATATTTTGTAAATATATCTGTAAAATTATTTCTGGTACTAATTTTCTAGATTGAAATTTTCCTTTCGGCAATTGTCTCCCGAAACCTCACATCAATATGCTTTATTCTCTCATAATACATTTGATCTTTAGTTAAATGTATTACATTTTGACTATCACAATGGATGGTAACAATATCTTAACACAAACTAAACTCACCATACAAGCCTTTCGACCATAAAATTTCTTTGATTGCCTCAGTCATTACCATGTATTCTACCGCAGTAGTAGACAAAATAACAATATATTGTAAAGTAACTTTCCAACTAACAGTAAAATTATCAATACAAAATACATAGCTTGTAAGAAATTCTCTATCAAGATTGGCAGCATAGTTAGGATCAATAAAACCAACCAATGCATATGAATTTTTATCAAACTTCAAACATGTGTTTGAAGTACCTCACAAGTATCTAAGAATCCATTTCATAGCCTACCAATGTAATTTGCCTGGAAAAGACATATACCTACTAATCACACTAACTACTTGTAAAATATTTGAACATATACAAATCATTACATACATAAGACTGCCAACAACACTTAAATATGAAACTCTTTCCATATACCTCTTCTCTTCATTTGTCTTTGGCAATTGAGCAATTGATAATCTAAAATAACTACCAATGGGAGTACTAACAAATTTGGCATTTTTCATACCAAATTGTTTCAAAACCTTCTCAATATAATTCTTTTAAATCAAATATAATTTACCACCTTTACGATTTCTTCTGATTTCCATACCAAGAATTTTCTTTACTACTCCTAAGTCTTTCATCTCAAATTCACCATTCAAAAGCACTTTCAAAGTGTAAATCTCTGACAAATTCTTGGCAGCAATGAACATGTCATTGATATATAGCAACAAGTAAATGAATGAGCCATCATCTAATTTTCAGAAGTAAACACAACTATCATGCATACTCCTAGAGTAATTATGACCCAACATAAAAGAATCAAATCTTTTATATCATTGTCTTAGAGACTATTTTAATCCAACAAGGATTTCTTCAACAAGTAAACATGGTTTTCCTTACCTTTAATTTCAAAACCTTGAAGTTGCTTTATGTATATTTGCTCCTCAAACTCACCATGTAAAAAGGTTGTCTTAACATCAAGTTGCTCTAACTCCAAATCATACATGGCCACCAAAATAAGTAAGACACGTATCAAACTATATTTAACAACAGGTGAGAAAACATCATTAAAGTCAACACTTTGTACCTGATTGAAGCCTTTTGCAACCAAACATGTCTTGTACCTTGCATCTTAAACCTATGGTATACTTTCTTTCTCTTTGAAGATCCATTTGCAACCAATAATTCTCTTTTTTAAAGGAGACTTCACAAGAACCCATATGTCATTCTTGTAGAAAGATTATATTTCTTCATTTATTACAACCTACCACCTAGATGAGTTAGCAACTGAAACTACTTCTAAATATGTAGATGGTTCGCCATTTTCACCAGTCTCTTATACAATTGAAAGAGTATAAGTAACATAATCATTATATCTTTGTAGTGGTCAAATCTTTCTTCTTAATCTATCTTTAGCTATGGACTGATCCTCCTCTTTGTCTTCAGAGGAATCTGCAATATCTGATAAATCTAACTGAATGTGAGGACTCCGCTATTGAACATCTTGATTCATAACTTTAAACTCCACTTGCTTGTGTGCACTGTCACCTTTACATACATCACATGGCATCGAAGACTCTCCTTTTAGATGTAATATAGAGGATTCATTGAATGTAATATCTTTGCTAATTACAAAATTTTGGTCGATCAAGGTACCATAAACGAGATCCCTTCACTCCATATGCATGCCTAAGAAAAATGCACCTTTTAATTCTAGATTCTAATTTTTTATCATTTATATGCATATATGTATGACATCAAAATATTTTTAGATCAAAATAATTAGTAGGAGTACCTAACCAAACTTCCCATAGAGTCTTAAACTTTATAGAAGTTGAAGGTGCGTAATTAATGATATGACAAGTTGTAGAGATTGCTTCTGCCTAAAAGTATTTTAACAAACCAACATTGGAGATCATATAGCAAGTTCTCTCCAAAAATATTCTATTTATACGTTCAGCAACACCATTCTACTAAGGAGTCATCTTGACTATACAATGACAAACAATGCCTTCATTTTCACAAAATTCATTAAATTCACCTCCACAAAATTTCAAACCATTATCTGTCTTGGGTCGTTTGATTTGTTTCCCTGTTTGCTTCTCAATTAATGTTTTCCACTTCTTGAATGTTTGGAAAACATCATTTTTGTCTTTTAGAAAGAAAACCTAAACTTTCTTTGAATAATTATCAATAAAAGTTAAAATGTACTTGGCACCACCTTTTGACGAAATACGAGATGACTCCCAAAAATCTGAGTGAATATAATCCAATGTGCCTTTTGTCTTATGAATTGTTAGAGACTTGAAACTGACACGCTTATACTTCCCAAAGATGCAATGCTCATAAAAGTCCAACTTCCTAATACGTTATCCACACAGAAGGCCTCTTTCACTCAATATAGATAAACCCTTCTCACTTATGTGCCTTAACCACATATGTCATAATTTCATAACATTTGTCTCTGTAAAGATTATAGTAGTACCCACAACTATTGTTCCCTATAGAATATACAAATTTTCAGATCTACAAGCTTTCATGACAATAAGAGCGCTTTTACTGACTTTTAGAACTCCACATTCACTGGTGTATCTGTAGCCAAGAGCCTCAAGTGTTCTTAAAAAAATGGGATTTTTCTTTAATTCCGAAACATGTCTAACCTGTGTAAGTGTTCTCATAACATCATCATTAATCTTGATTCTAACTATACTAATCCCAACAATTTTGCAAGCTGTATGATTGCCCATCATAACAACTCCACCTTCAATAGATTCATAAGTGGAAAATCAATCTCTATTGGGACACATATGGTACGTGTAACCAGAATTCAAGATTCATTCAAGAACAGATCTTGATTTATCATTAGCAAAAAAAATAATTCTTTTACTCGCATCTTCTACAACACTGGTTTGAATTAACTCATTACTTTTGTACTTATCCTCATCCTTGGCTTTTAGCTTTAAACAATCAGTTTTGATGTGCCCTTTCCTTTTACAATAATTGCACACCAAATTTCCCTATTTGGATTTAGATCTACTGGACCTCTGACTATCTACATCCCTCTTATTTGATTTGCCTCAAACCACCAAACTGTCAACTTGACCACTACTACAACTCTCCCTAGTTATATCCCTGTCAATCTGTTCTTTCAATTTCAAAATATACTTAATTTCTTTATAAGAAGTAGTCTCTTTACCATAAAGTATAGTTTTTTTGAAATGTTTAAATGAATGGGGAAGAGAATACAATAATAATAGGGCTTGATCCTCATCTTCAATATGAACATCTATAATACTCAAATTCATAAGTAAAGAATCAAATTTATCAAGATGCAACAATATAAATGATCCTTCAGGTATATGAAGCATATATAAACTCTACTTTAATTAAAGTTTATTCTCCATTGTTTTCTTCATATACAAAACTTTTAATTTCTCCCACAAATCCTTAACAGTTATCTTAGTAGCTATTTCTTTTTATATCGCATCAGAAAAATTTAAAATGATACTTGATCTGGCCTTTTTGTCAAGACCAGCAAACTTCTCATTCGACATCTTCTCTGGCTTTTTCTGCTTCCCTAGTAGTGCTATGTCGATGCCATCTTGAATCAATATGGCCTTCATTTTCAGCTGTCACATTCCAAAGTTGACACGAATATCTCAAAATAATACTTAATTATTATCATAATGACTATTTTCTCGGTGAACCAATGAATCAAACCAATGTTCTGATACCAGTTTGTTAAGGGATGTGCTCTAAGTTATAACCCTTAAAGAAAATAACAAAAGTAAGGCTCAATTTGACCTACGTCCACAGGCAAAAGTGAAACCAAATATTATTAAAGTGAAAAATACAAAAATAACTCTTTATGAGTCCAATTAACAAAAACTCAAATAATATACTAAAAACTTATTGAGTTTTAACTCCCTTAATTTTATTTTTTTTTGTATTGATTTATAATATGTTATATTACTTCTTATTTATAAAAAATAAAATTAGTCAACTCTACTCAATTTTCTAATACGGGACTTTAACCACCAACTTAACACTATGGTATTCTACTTCCCCTTGTAACGTATTACATGTGTAAACTTTGGAGTTTCAATCTTGATTGGTTGGCTATTCGATCTTGTAAATGTTTTGGTTATTGAAGTTTCAAACTTCAACGAGCACATCATCTCTCAGTTTTTTACTTTTTTTTAGTCAATATAATTATTCAGTCAAATTGTTTTTTTACGTGAAATTTTCTTTCAAAATCAAGGTTTACAAAAAAAAAAGTCTACCTAAAATTAATTTAAGGTACTAAAAATTGAAGAGTAGAATTGTAAAATTCTACCAAAGATATATATATACACGTGTCAAAGATTTTTTTTTTTACTAATTTATATTTAATTTTCAAATTTAAATTAAAATATATCTTCGTTTTTTTTTTAATTTTATTAATGAATAAAAAATTTCAATAACTCAAAAAGTCTACTCCATTTTGCCATCAAAGGCCAAAAGAAAATATGAAACGTGGACAACAAGTAGTAGAACAAAAGTAAGAGTAGTAAGTTATTGTATTATGGGATCCACAGTGTTTATTAATCAAAAAAACAAAAAAGAAATTCAAAACTTCATTATAAGGCAATATAAATTATATAGGATTGGATCGCGATTCTATTGATTTTACAACTTACATCTGAATTCTACTAAGATCTGTATCTCAAAAAGATACTAGTATGATCCAAATCATCAGCTTCATGCATAATCAACGATCCTATAATCTGAATTAAGATTTTAAGAACATTGTTCAAAATTGGGAGAACTTTATTAGTTCAGTAAAGTAGTAAAGAAATGGTTAAAATCACAAAATGAAACCTCTGGTTTGGTATTCTAACATTGGTGGTTATTTGTTTACCAGCAGCTTGCTGATCTGTTGAAATGATACTATTATTATGATTGAACTTAGTTATAGTACTCTCTCTCAAAAATCTAAAAAAACAAAAAACAAAAAACAAAAAACAAAAAACAAAAAAGTTATTTATAGTACAAACCGAGAATAGTCCTCCAAAGAGTTAGTATATGCATAATTCATTTCAAAACAAAAAGAAGCTAATCTGTTGAAATGATAGTATTATTATGATTGAAGTTAGTCATAGTACTCTCTCTCCAAAAAGAAATGGTCCTGCAAAGAGTTGGTGCATAATTCATTTCATTATTTGCCATGAATTTTGAAGAGCTGAAAGGTATCAAATTTATCTCTACGTTGCTGTAGTTGGTTTAGCCCAAGGAAATGTCCCTTTATTTATTCAGAGGCAATAAGTATAAACCCCTACAAGCTGCCATAATGACTTTACACATTTGATGACAAAAGAAGAAAACTAGAAGCCACAAGATGGAAGAACATAAATGTTAGGAAGCACGCAGGAACACTTCTCTCGGATTAAGATAGATAACATAATGGCTGAAGCCAAGGCTATTGTGATGATCACAGGTCTTGGAGCAACTCTGTTTTGACACCACCAATGGTTACAAGACCCTCTCCAACTCTAGGCACAATTTTCACCACAATCGTATCGTTGTCATCAGCATCCAAATCCTCCAACAAGGCCGTGATCGCCAATCTCAGGCATGTAGTCAACGTGCCTTTATGCTTATGGGGCACATTTACGTAGCTCCCTGCAAACTCCGAGTTTTCCGGTGTGATTTGTGTCTCGTCCTCATCATTAATGTAAACATCAAATTTCACCCTAGTGCTTGTGTCAAGTTGAGTCACGTCTATCACCAAAATCTCCTCCTCCACTTCTTTCTCAGCACTGCTTCTCGATTTCTTTGGCCTTGGAACCTCATAGCTTATCACTTTCACCAACACTACTGGGAATGAACTCAGGGGTGTCAGCGTTTTCTTTGTTTCAGCTGCAGGTGTTTCCTGCCCAAAACCAGATATCGCCACCTTCTTGGGTTTTGGCTTTGATTCTAGCCAAGGAATATGCACTCGTTTATAGTCATATCCCAGCTTTCTAGTGTCAAGAGAATCTCGAACCTTTACGCGAACAGGATTCTTGTTCTCGTCATAGAACACAAAGGATGAATCAAGCCAATCAGGATCAGAAATATCCTTGTGCTTCTTTTTGTCTATCTCCTTCCATATGTTCCACATACGGTCCACATTGCAGTGATGGGCATAAAAGAGTGGATCATTCCCGGCTGAGTAAAAAGCGCCCATGTCTTCACCGCAGGGCTGTCTTGGGTCACCGCACCAGTCGTGAACATTATTGTGTGGCGTAGTCTCAATGCTGCCCTTTCCAGGCTTGGACAATCTCCAGCCCGCTAAGCAGAGCCGAAAAAGAGGAGATTTTTTGTGGCACCAGACACCATCTGTCTATACATTATGGCTCGATTGCTTGTGTCACGGGTCCTTATCTAGGGATGAACAATACATTGAACCTGGACATCTCCTAGAGAATGACAATACGTTAAATGTAGACACTTTCTAGAAAAGAGGAATATATTGGAAATGAACAATGTAATAAATGTAGGTAGGTGGGAAGTTGAAGGGATGTAATATCCACCATTAGATCAAGGGGGGATCTAACGGTTGTAGCTCGTCCAAAACTTGTATAAAAGGGGACCTCCTACCCCTCATTTGTACACACTCACTATTCAAGTGAAATATACTTCTAAAGTTACTCTCCAAAAGGGTTCTTGTGAGTTGAGTGTGAGAAGGCTACTTGGGAAGTTTTCTCAAGGCCGCACGGGTAGCACGTGATAAATTCTTACGCCCGTGACAGTTGGTATCAGAGCAGGTTCATTCTAAACGCTATGGCAGACCCACGTTCTGACGAGGCGCTCATCATGGGTGATGACCACGATGATCGTGGGAGGAAGGCCGACAAAGGTGCTGCCAAGGGAAAGAAGAATCGTGCTGTTTCGAGTTCGAGGGATCCAGTAGGGGACCTGACACATCGTATGACGAAGATTGAATCGTTCGTCACTGATGTCCAAGGTTCGGTTGATGACCTGACCCAGTCCGTCGAAAGTGGAGATGCCGAAAGGGAGGAGCTCATGGCCGAGATGCAGGAGCTCAAAGTCGGCATGGGAGAACTTCGAGGAGAGTTGCTGGGGACCTTAAGGGCAGAACTCCATCAGCGGGATGAGTCCTTGGAGACCATGATGGCGGCTATGCGTGCGGAGATTGCAGAGCTTAAGGGAAAGCTCGCAGAATCGGAGGCAGCACGCGTGAACGGGGTGATCACCGTGCAAGCACCACGTACCGACGCACCAAAGCCAAAAGAGTTCATGGGATCTCAGGTGGCTAAGGATGTGGACAACTTTCTATGGTATATGGAACGTTATTTCCAAGTCATGGGAATCAACGACAGCCAATTACGGGTAAATACCGCATCTCTATATTTAGCTGATAATGCTTTGTTATGGTGGCGTCGTCGGTCGGACGATAGGTGTGGAAATCCTATCACGACTTGGGACAGGTTTGTTGAAGAATTCCGACGGAACTACTATCCCGCATATGCGGAGGAGGAAGCATGCGACGAGCTGAAACACCTTGCGCAAAAGGGTGCAGTACGTGACTATGTGAAGCGATTTTCGGAGTTGCTGCTCCAAATCCCTTCAATGAATGAGATGGAGGCATTCCACCAGTTCATGAGTGGTCTCAAGCAGTGGACCAAACAGGAACTGAAGCGGTTCCAAGTGGGAGACCTTACAACAGCAATTACGGTGGCCGAATCTCTTGTGGAGTACAAGACACCTTCTACTTCCCAGTCAGACTCCCGTCCAAAGGATAAGGCCAATGGTGGGGGAGATCGGGGTAGATTCAATCACCCAAATGGAGGTAGACCGCAGGCTGACCCTGCAAAGACTCATGCAGAATCTAACAGTAGTTACAAGAAGGTACGTACTTACAAGTGTTATTTTTGTGATGGTCCACATATGGCACGAGATTGCCCGAACAAGGCAAAGTTGGTTGCCCTCTGCAAAGAAGATGAGCCAGAAGAGGAGGCACGATTAGGTTCACTGCGGATCCTCAGTTCAATCAAGTCCAAGAAGGCGAAGGAGCCAAGGGGACTTATGTTTGCAGATGTAAAGATCGGAGAAACCACAATGAGTGCGCTTGTGGATACTGGGGCGTCCGACCTTTTCATATCGGAAGAAGCTGCTAAGAGACTTAACCTTCGGGTTGAGAAAGGAGCTGGGTGGCTTAAGACTGTTAACTCCCAGGAAATCCCTACCGTTGGGGTCACTAGGGACGTGGAGTTACAAATTGGGCAATGGAGAAGCCAGGAGACCCTTGAGGTAATTCCTCTTGATGATTATGACTTTGTCATTGGGTTGAAATTTCTGGACAGGATCCATGCGGTAATATTGCCCTTTGCCGAGTGTCTCTGTGTGCTGGACAAACGGTGCCAGTGCGTGATTCCAGTCCATCGTAAGTCAGACCGTGATCGGAAGATGATTTCGGCAATACAACTCAACAAAGGAGCAAAGAAGGGTGAGGTGAGCATCCTAGCAACTTTAAAAACTGAGGACAACAAAAGCGAAAGGAGTGAAGTCCCAATAGAAGTGAGCCAAGTCCTCGATTCGTTCATGGACGTGATGCCTCCTGAGTTGCCCAAAAAGCTTCCACCTCGTAGAGAAGTGGATCACCAGATCGAGCTGGTACCTGATGCTCGACCGCCTGCCATGGCCCCATATCGCATGGCGCCCCCCGAATTGGAAGAATTGAGGAAATAGTTGAAGGAGTTGCTCAATGCGGGGTACATTCGACCATCTAAGGCTCCGTTCGGTGCACCTGTCCTCTTCCAGAAGAAGCATGATGGGTCACTCCGGATGTGCATAGATTACCGGGCATTGAACAAATTAACAATCAAGAACAAGTACCCGATTCCACTCATTGCAGATCTCTTCGATCGACTTGGAGGTGCACAGTGGTTCACCAAGCTTGATCTACGTTCGGGTTACTATCAAGTTCGGATTGCTGAAGGGGACGAGCCAAAGACAACCTGTGTGACTCGTTATGGTTCATACGAGTTCCTCGTCATGCCATTCGGCCTAACCAATGCTCCAGCCACATTTTGCACTCTTATGAACAAGGTATTACACCCGTTCCTCGATCGGTTTGTAGTGGTTTACCTTGATGACATTGTGGTGTACAGCCGGACGCTCAAGGAGCATATCGAGCACCTTAGACAGGTTTTCCAAGTCCTGCGCGAGAATGACTTGTACGTTAAGCGCGAGAAATGTGCCTTTGCCCAAAAGGAGGTACCGTTTTTGGGGCACATTGTCGGGGGAGGACAAGTACAAATGGAAGCAGCAAAAATCTGAGCCATTGTTGAATGGGAGCCACCGACGAAAGTAACGGAATTGAGATCATTCCTTGGTCTCACCAACTACTACCGGCGTTTTGTTCGGAACTACTCAAACATCACTATACCACTCACGGACATGCTGAAAAAGGAGAAACCATGGGAATGGACGGATCAATGCCAGAAGGCGTTTGATCGATTAAAGCAAGCCATGATCGAGGAGCCGGTGCTGGTGTTGCCCGATCACACCAAGCCTTTTGAGTTAGAAACTGACGCGTCAGATTTTGCTATTGGTGGTGTTCTTATGCAGGAAGGACATCCAGTGGCATATGAGTCACGAAAGTTGAACGATACCGAGCGACGGTATACGGTTCAGGAGAAGGAGATGACTGCAGTGGTGCATTGCCTAAGGACGTGGAGGCATTATCTCCTGGGGTCGAAGTTCGTTGTAAGAACAGACAACGTGGCCACAAGTTATTTTCAGACCCAGAAGAAGCTGAGTCCGAAGCAAGCTAGATGGCAGGATTTCCTAGCAGAGTTCGACTATATGATGGAGTACAAGCCAGGGAAGGCTAACTCCGTAGCTAACGCTCTTAGTCGAAGGATGGAGATGGCAAACACCATAAGTCGACCTAACTGTCCATGGATCGACCGCATCAGGGAAGGGCTCAAACATGATCAAAAGGCTCAAGCCCTCATTGGAAATGCACAAGACGGCAGAACCCGACAGTTTTGGTATGAGGACGATCTTCTACACACAAAAGGGCGACGACTATATGTGCCACTCCACGGAAAGTTGAGGAAAGAGGTGTTGCGTGAGTGCCATGATTCGAAGTGGGCAGGTCATCCGGGGATCCACCGCACCTTAGCCCTTGTCGAAGATCAATACTACTGGCCTCAGATGCGAGATGACGTTGAAGCCTACGTAAAGACCTGTCTTATTTGCCAACAAGACAAGATTGAACAGCGTTCATCGCCAGGACTGCTAGAGCCACTTCCCATCCCAACTCGTCCATGGG
This sequence comes from Rhizophora apiculata, assembly GCA_037832385.1. Taxonomy (NCBI): domain Eukaryota; kingdom Viridiplantae; phylum Streptophyta; class Magnoliopsida; order Malpighiales; family Rhizophoraceae; genus Rhizophora; species Rhizophora apiculata. The sequence goes on along the minus strand of CM075438.1, from coordinate 3,217,486 downwards.
AGAGTGTTTCCATGGACTTCATTGTAAACTTGCCTAAGTCCGAAGGATGTCGGACTCTCATGGTCGTGGTGGATCGATTCTCCAAGTATGCAACATTTGTGCCAGCAACAAAGGATTGCCCAGCAGAGGAGGCAGCTAAGTTATTCATGAAGCACGTGGTAAAGTACTGGGGAGTCCCACGAACGATTGTGAGCGATCGTGATCCTCGATTCACAGGGCGGTTCTGGTCTGAATTGTTCAAGTTGTTAGGGTCGGAGTTAAATCTCTCTACGAGCTTACACCCCCAAACTGATGGTCAAACCGAGCGGGTCAATGCACTCTTGGAGATTTATCTTCGACACTATGTGAGCACAACGCAAACAAATTGGGCGAAGTTGATTGACGTAGCCCAATTCTCCTTCAACCTGCAGCGGAGTGAGTCTACCGACCAAAGTCCATTCGAGATCGTGAATGGCCAACAACCACAAACTCCAAGTGCGGTTGCATCGGGCTATCAGGGGAATAGCCCACCTGCATATAAGTTTGCCAAGGATTGGCAGGAGCAAGCAGACTTGGCCAGGGCGTGTCTTCGTAAAGCCTCCAAACGCATGAAGAAGTGGGCCGACAAAAAACGACGACATGTGGAGTTCCAAGTCGGGGACTTGGCGTTAGCCAAACTACACGCCATTCTTCGGTACAAGGATGTGCACAAGGGTCTAATTCGTCGTTACGAAGGGCCCTTTCGAGTGATACAACGGGTCGGGAAGGTCGCATACAAGCTGGAGCTGCCACCAAAATTAAAGGTACACCCTGTTTTCCATGTGAGTATGTTGAAACCTTACCATGAAGACAAGGAGGATCCAAATCGAGGGGAGTCCCAGCGAGCACCACTTGGAGCAAAAACTTCATATGACCGGGAAGTGGAATCCATTGTGGCAGATCGAGTCATACGAAAGCGGTATTGCACGCCAAGGCGTGAATACTTCATCCGATGGAGGGGCCTTCCAGAGAGTGAAGCCAGTTAGGAACCTGCCGAAGCACTTTGGCAGTTCAAGAAGGAGATTGACACCTATCATGCGGAAGAAGCGACGAGGGCGTCGCCTGATTAGGTGGGGGAGAATGTCACGGGTCCTTACCTAGGGATGAACAATACATTGAACCTGGACATCTCCTAGAGAATGACAATACGTTAAATGTAGACACTTTCTAGAAAAGAGGAATACATTGGAAATGAATAATGTAATAAATGTAGGTAGGTGGGAAGTTGAAGGGATGTAATATCCACCATTAGATCAAGGGGGGATCTAACGGTTGTAGCTCGTCCAAAACTTGTATAAAAGGGGACCTCCTACCCCTCATTTGTACACACTCACTATTCAAGTGAAATATATTTCTAAAGTTACTCTCCAAAAGGGTTCTTGTGATTTGAGTGTGAGAAGGCTGCTTGGGAAGTTTTCTCAAGACCGCACGGGTAGCACGTGATAAATTTTTACGCCCGTGACACTTGCATACAATTTTTCGGGGTCTGTTATGGGGTGCTTCTTGCAACTGTAATCAAGATCAAGCAATGTTGGTGGCAGGTGACATTCGTTTCGATACTCATCATACAGTGGTGAAAAAGGGTTGGTGTAAATTTGTGGCATTTTCTGGCCAGCAGGGGCATCCCAATTCCAAAAAGGCATGGCAAAGGTTGGGTCATCAATCAGTTTCCCCAGTATCTTCTCAAAGAAGTAGAGATACATTCTATGGAAGGGGAAGAAGAGCCAAGAATGGTGGACTTAGAGTTCCAAGTCAGGAAACCCTACTTGAGAATAAGAACCATCGCAATAAGCACAGTGCACGGCTGCTTGTTGCTTGAAGCTACGGGGATCATCATCAGGCAGTCTCCTCATGAGCTCCATTGCGTCACGGAACTTTTCTAGGCAGTCATCTCTAACGGTGTGTGCGGCTGGCCTGATTCGCAGATTCGTGGGCCCGCGAGAGAGCTGGAAGTCTATGATTTGGTCGGGTATAGGAGGGCAACAGTTTACCGGTCTGGCACAAGCAGGCAAGTGTGCTGCAGTACATTTTTTTAAATCCGGAGCAACAACAGGCCTGGCAAAGGCAAATGTATCAGAAACAGCAGTTGCACCGGAGAGGCCTCCAAGGCCAATGAGCACATCTCTTCTGGTCGAATTCCCATTATATTCATCACCATCGGTGGCTTGACATGAAACTCGAGGCTTTGGGACCTGTGGTTTGCTTCTGCTTTTGTTCACGAAAAGTTGGGATGGCTTTGGATAGGAGGGGCAGAGAATGGTGGCATGGACGATGCTAGGAGAAGAGAAAGAAGCCATGTTTAGCTGGGTTTTGGCTGTGTTATGTGCTCAAAGATCAGGGATTGTGGTGTCCTTTTGTAGGGACTTTTGGGCTAGCCTTTTAACGTATCCTCCATCAATGCTTTCCAACTACCTACTTTACATTAAAAATTGTCACACGAAGCATCCAGCGGAGGAGAAAATACGGAATTTTTACCCACACAGGACGTTATAGCCCCAACCAACATTTAAATGGCTTAGGTGTTTCAGAAAACAAATTTGAAGTTGGATGGACATTGAGGGAGCTCCGGGTTAAATTCGCAGCTTAAGAAAATAGCTAGAGGCAAGTAATTTTCTTAGAGGCCCGGTTGATCAATGCAACCTTTTCCGTAAGCTCGTACATGAAAGCAAGAATGGAAGAAAAGTCACGGGAGGCCCAGTTTGACAATCCAACCTTCTGTGTTTGCACATTTTACGCGTCCGTAGGGGTGTGTTTGGACGGTACGTGGTACAAGATATTTTGATAAAATAATTATATTTAAAATTTATAGAATTAGTAGTGATCTTCCAAATTCAAACCATATTTAAATTCACTTAGCTTATTTTTTTTCTCTCATTTAGATTTTTAATATAAATATAGAAAGACGATGAGGTGATTAATATTCTACTATATATATTAGTTGGTTCTGTCACGTGGCTTATTGTTTTCTTAATCATCGTTCTGACCATTGCCGGAAAGGGTTGTTGGCCAGAAGGCAAAACGTGCAACACGAGAAAATGGGAGAGACGCTTCAAAGGACGATATGCTTGCTAAAAAATCGACTGCCGACAGGAGCACAGAACGATTTGCCGCTTGTGACTTCAAATCCAATAACAACAATACTCTGATTAAGACGTTCAAACGATTTTGCTCAATACAAGTAAGGCATAGTCCCTGCCTGCGTCCGTGGATGGGTTTCGCTGATGTAAAGCATGTAACATCAATGAACGTACGTATGAACATGTTGCATGGGAATGAGCTTATTTTTTGAACGACAATTATTATTAATAAGAAGACGAAGGCTTCGACGAGCAGCTCCAATATGCAGAACTGCTGAAGAATTTGGTTCGGAATGTTGTTTTTATTTCACTTTCAATTATATCAACCAAAAAAAAAAAAAAAAAAAAGTTCCAAGTAATATATCAATTGAAGCTTACTTCTCGTACTACAATATCTTAGTTTTATAAACAGATTTCCTGCATATAATTAAAATTCAATTTAGCTCGTCAGTGAACTCACAAAATCCTTCAAATTGTTTTCTATCATTTATTCAAACTAGCATTTATTGACTCGAGTTCCTCAAAATCAAGACGTGTGAACTTTTTTTTTTTTTTTTTATGACTCTGAGTTTTTCTTATGTATTAAAATAAAATTGAATTCTTCTAAAAGTTATGTAAAATAAATGGTGTACTAATAATGTTTTTTTTTTATAAAATAATTATACTTAAAATCAATGCTGAGCTTCCAAACTCGGACCACATTTAAATTTACTTAACTTAATTCTCTTTGAGGCCCAGTTGATCAATGCAGCCTTATCCGTAAGCTCGTACATGAAAGCAAGAACGGAAGAAAAGTCATGGGAGGCCCAGTTTGACAATCCAACCTTCTGTGTTTGCATATCTTACGCGTCCATACGGGTGTTGTTGGACGGCATGTGGTACGAGATTTATGTGTATCGACTAAGAACCATTAAAAGGTTAAATCATATATAGGAAAGGGATAGGCTTCCATTTTATTTCTCTTACATATAACTTGTAGTGCAAAGCAATTTCTTTATAAATAGTGGGAAAGATCACCTTTGGCAGGTAAAAATATTAACTAAATAGGAATGTTGTCGTCCATAACTTACTTCAATTATAAACTTAATTTTTTTTTAACAAAATTTGATATTTATATTAATTTTATATTTTTTAATTAATTAAATATAAATTTTTAAAATTAATAAAATCAAATATTACTCAATTATAATTCACTAAAAATAATATAAAATCTTCTTCTAAATAATTATATTTTAATTTTAATATAAAATCAATACATATGATTTTAATTTTTAACTGTATTTTTTTATATTTTTAATAAAATAAAATAAAATTTTTAAAAAAATTATATAAAATAAATGTTGAATTAAAAATTTTTTATAAAATAATTATATTTAAAATTTATAAAATTAGTAGTGAATTTTCAAATTCAAATCATATTTAAATTCATTTAGTTTATTTCTTTTCTCTAATTTCTTTCTTGTTCATGCCAAAATTAAAATGAAATCTAACTCACATCCTCGCAAATTTTTTAATAAGCCAATAAAATTAAAAAGAAAAAAGAAAAATCCCCTCTCGAGCTCGAAGCAGGTTTTACACATTCAACGATTTCGAACCCCATTCCCGTGGGGGGCTCACTTCTGTTTGCTTGCTTGTTTCGAGAAGAAAAGAGATATCATTAAATTTCGGTAGCTAGATAGAAATAAAACTCATTAATTTCTCTAATACACTACACTGTCCTGTTCTCATTACTGAATACCAACCGCTGGTCCTTAATTAGAAACCGTGGGTTCCTCAAATTTCCATCCAGAAAATAAAAAAGAACACCAAAAGATTACACAGTTTTATTGGCATTTTTGCCCTCGCCATAAAGTTTATACTGTTATCCACAATGTGAGCGAGAATTTAGTGATTATTTTACTTAATTTTTATGTATTTAATTTAAATTTTGTAATATATATTTAAAAAAAATACATGGTTAGTGATTGAAGTGATGTAAACTTCTAATATAAAAAACCTATAAAGAAGACGAGATGATTAATATTGTTATGATTGTCAATTTTTTTTTATTTTGTCTTGTCAAGGGAAAAAAAAAACACATAAAGTGATTTTATTTGTTGGTTCCGGATAACGCGACTTCTTTGATTTCTCAATGACCGATGGCTGTTGGCCAGAAAGCAATACGTGCAACACGAGAGTGAGAGAGAAAGGTAATCTACATGCAGAAACTTGTCAATCACCGTTCCTCAGACAGTGTAGATACAATCTCCGTGAAAAAGGTAATCTACAAAATTAAGATATCAGGAAACGGGTCAATCAATAAAAACTACATGAAATTAAAATTTTAGAGCCATGTTACCTTTATTTTAATATGTATTCCTTTGATTTTCATTCAATTTTGTTTCAATTACTAATAAATTTTTGTGCTTTAATTGACTTGTTAGACGAATTAATTATTAATAGCTTAATTGTAATTTAAACAATTATTTTTTTATAGTGTAATGTTTATTAATAATTAAATATTATGCTTAATAATTAGTTTAATTTTTTATTAAAAAAATTATTAAATTATAAATAATACAAAAGAAAAATATAGAATCTCAAAATTCAGAATATTATTTTATTTTATTTTATATTTTTCATTTATGCTAATGTCTACAAGAACATCTAATTTTTATGTTCATAAATCATTTTCCTTCTAGCAGGTAAACGTGTCATTTTGATTAAGGGAAAACAAAAGAAAGAGTAGAAGAGTACAGGCGCTACTTCTCTAAGATTTCAATTTAAATGGATGAAATTTTTAATTTTAGTAATTGAGATTTTTTTATATAAATTTTAAAATGTTTTTAAAAAGTAAAAAATAATCATAATGAGTTAAAAAATAAATTTTATAATTTTAAAATATTTTAAAATTTTTAAAATTTAAAAAAGAATTCTAAAATTAATAAAATCCTCTCAAAAGGCTTAATTTTTGAAATGAGAAATCAAAAAAGTTTTAAAATATAGATTAAAATTTCAAGAAATTGAAAGACAAATAAGATAAATTACAAAAAAATTCAATATATTTAATTCTTTTTTAAATCTTTACAAGTTAGACCAAATTCCTTCATAAATCATTTCGTGTTTAAATCAGAGTTAAGGAGATTACAAACAGTAGCAGGAGAGGAAGAAACCAATCAACTGGACGCATCCAGGTTTTTTAACAGCTTTAGCAATGCAATCAGCAATTTGTTTGGGTTGACGAATGCATCCGGGTATGGAATGAGATGCAGTTCAAGACCATTCTGCCTTCTTCATTGCGGCAAACCAATCCTATGTCCAATTATGATTGTATAAGCTGCAGCTGCATTCTACTGTTGTTATCAAATTATTACTCTTTTGAGGCTTCGAATAGTGGATAGATCCAATATCCTGGTGAGCTCAAACCTTGAAATGGGTTTCCTTCGTTGTGTCTGAATGAATGCAGAACAGTTACCCCATGAAGCTGGGATATGTCGATCTTTGAACGTGTTCCATTAGAACACATCTTGGATGTCGATATGTTGCGATAGAACATAATGAAACTATCATTTATGGACTTGTGTTCCTCAACATCAATACGTGTGAACTTAAATTTTGACCGTGTATGTATTTTAATAAAATAAAATTAAATTCTTTTAAAAGTTATATAAAATAATTGTTACAATAATTTTTTTTTTAGTAAAATAATTATATTTAGAATTTATAAAATCAGTGATGAGCTTCCAAATTCGGACCATATTTAAATTTACTTAGCTTATTTTTTTTCTTTAGTTTCTTTCTTGTTCATGCCAAAATTAAAATGAAGCCTAGCTCACGTCCTCTAAGATTTTTTAGTAAACCAAAAACAAAACCAAAAAGACAAAAAAAAGAAGGAAAGATCACCTTCTGAGTTCGAAGCAGGTTTTACACATTTAATGGTCTCAAGCACCATGGCGGTGCGAGGACTCACCTATGTTGGCTTGCTTGTTTCGAGCAGCAAAGAAATATCATTAAAATTTGGTAGCTAGATAGAAATAAAACTTATTAATTTCTCTGGTATACTAAACTGTCCTGTTCTCATTACTAAATAAGGACCATTTTGTCATTAATTAGAAATCGTGGGGGTCTCAAATTTCCATCCACAAAACAAAAAAGAAGACCGAAAAAATTACACGGTTTTGTTGGCATTTTTGCCCTCGCCATAAGGTTTATACTGTTATACTCAATGTGAGCTTTTTAACAAAGAAAAGATGACCATTTCATGTAAAAATTTGTTGATTATCTTACGTAATTTTTATGTATTTGATTTGAGTTTCCATCTTTTTATTTTTTATTATTTCTAAAAATACGCGGTGAGTAATTGAGATGGTAATGAGTCACCTTAATGATGAAAGTTGACTCAGAACATTAACGTGTAAACTTCTATTATAAAACGACAAAGACGATGAGACGTGGCTTATTGTTTTCTTAATCATCATTCTGACCAAAGGTTGTTGGCCAGAAGGCAAAACGTGCAACACGAGCGTGAGGGAAACAGAGAGAGAGAGAGAGGCATCGGCAGACGTGCGTGCAGAAAATCGATGACATTTGACTCTGTCCCCCGAGTACACGCAAACCCACTGTTACCGTACCACACGATTGCATCATTGCCGACGGCAAATTTGTTTTTTATTTTTTGATCTGCTGGAGGCCTTAAATCCAATGGAAACTGCGGATGGCAAATTAACGAATCAAAAGCTAGAGTGGTAGAGAACCTCCGGACATGTGCATTTGACGCCTAAAACATGCTATCTGTCGGGACTAAGTCTACGAAGAAACATAAATACTGTTTGACGGGCGTACGATAGGAGCAAAGATTAGGTACAGTTCGCTTCTAAATTTCTTTGAGATTTCGTGCCGCGTTAATGAATAATTAATTTATTAATTTAATTATTAATTTTTAAAATTAATAAATTTTAAAATAAATTAAATTAAATTAAAATTTAATTTTTAAATTTATGAGTCCGATTTACTGGTCGAGCCCAGTTTTTGAAATATTAAAAAAAAAAATTGACTTTTTTTTTTCCTATTTAATGAAAGGTCATTGCCATGATTCACTCTTCCGAGGAACAGGATTACCAAAAGCAAACATTGGTTCATCTATTTAGTATTTGAATCGTCGTGATTCTAGTGATTCTTTTTTTCTTTTCTAATTTTGTGGACAAATGCATCGATGAGATTATTCTCCAATATAAACAAAGTAGCCTCTGTTTTCGAAAGGGTTGTTAAAAGAATATGAGTAGCAGACACTCATCAATACCCATGCGTGCATATTAACATTGTTTGTGACTTTGTGTACACTAATATTTTGAGAATCTTTTGAGCACACGTGTGAATACTTACGTTGTTATACCTTGTGGCCTCGTACGTTTTGGTCTTTAATCTTACTTGGACACACGGCAAAAAAGATTTTATCATTTGCTTTAACGGAAGAATGTTCTATGCGTGACGACCACTCATAGTTTGCCAACAGTACAAGCAATATTCTACATTTCCACCAAAAGTCGTATCGGTGAAAATTGTACTAACACTATGAGATATATTTAAAAGGGATTATTTCCCCTAAAAAGAAAAAATTGTGTGAGTCACATAGTAGTCTAACAAAAGTTCCATGGTAATTATCTGACCAAAACAAATTCGGTAGAAATTTTAATCTATTTCAAAGTATAATACATGTTTAATATTTTAAATTTTTATTTAAAAATTTAAATTATTATCAAAAAAAATTAATTTAATTATTATTAAAAAATTAATTTAATTATTATTAAAAAAATTAATTTATTTAAAAAATTAAATTTTTTTTAAATAAATTAATTTTTTAATTATAATATTAAAAATTTTATAATTAAATAATATTATATTTAAATTATGTTATTATCATATTTAATTATTAATTTTTATAAATATAATAAATATATTTTTTTATTTATATTTTTAATTTAATAAATTTATATATGAGATTATGTATTAAAATATAATATATATTTTATATTTTATTTAATAATTTAATTTTTTTTAGATAAATTAATTTGTTAATAATTTACTGTTAAAAGAAAGTTGAGGGAAAAAAAAAAAAAAAAAACAAAGGATGGCAATGGCTAAAGAAAAGGTAACAGATAATAACCCCGAGAAAGGGAGACGGGCAGTGAGAGAAAAATACCTCGGGAATGGATGTAACCAATTATATTAACCTCTGTTTTTATTAATCATTAATATTTGTATGAATTTTAAGGGTAATATTTTACAGTTACATATAATGTATGAACCAAAAACCTTGTTTGTACCTATGCTTATTTAAAATCTTAACAATTTTTTTCGAACAGGATTAAAGGAAAACGCACAATCAATACTCACTCAATGTACCAAAACTAATTAATTTAAAATAAGGCAGAATTTCTTCTATGGGACATGAGACGCAAAGCTCCAATTTTTTCTTTTTGCTAAATGTATCTAACTACTTTTTTTGCATCTACCCTCCATGGAGAGTCAATTTATATTTTAAAATCACTGTGATTGCTAATTGTGAAAATTGAAATCTTCCGTCAAGTTTCTTTTAGTGAAAATAACAAAACTTGGTCAAAACGATGTCATTTTACATACTAAGTATTTTTTTTTAACTAAATTATAAAGCTCCTTTTTAATTTTAAAAAATTTAAATGTTATGAGATCCAATTTTTTTTACTAATCATAATTTGAGGTTTTTATAGGAGGGAAAATTGTTATCCTAACATTTGTGCAGCTTATAAAAGTTTTCATCTTGTTTTGAAATTTTTGTCATTAGAATGATTTTTATAATTTTAGCTAAAAAACTTTATACTTATGCAAAACGATGTCATTTTTGCCAATTTCACTATCAGGATCTTAACAAGAATCTCAATTCTCAAAATTAGAAACTACATAAATTATAGAGTTTAAATTAGAACCTAAGAATGTGAGATATATAAAACGATAAGAGCATTAGATGCATTTTTTTTTTTTTTTTAAGGATAAGGAAAACATACCATCAATAACTAATCATTTAAAATCTTAGCAACCCGTTTTCTAGGCGCATCTAATAGATTGCTAGATATAATCCTCTTAAATAATGTTTTCTACAAAATTAAGATATCGGCAAACGTGTCCATGGATAAAATCTACATAAAATTAAAATTTTAGAACCATGTTACTTTTATTTTAATGTGTATTTATTTAAATTTCACTCAATTTTGTTTCTAAATCATTCAATTACTAGTAAATTTTTGTGTTTTAATTAACTTGTTAGACGAATGAATTATTAATAGTCTAATTGCAATTTAAACATTTTTTGTTGTCTTTTAATAGTGTTATGTTAATTGATAATTAAATATTTTGTTTTTTCTTTTCTACTAAAAGATCTATTGAGTTGTAAGCAATACAAAAGAGAAACATGAAACTTAAAAAATAAAAGTATTAATTTATTTTATTTAATATTTTTCTTTCATTCTCATTCTCATGTCTACATAAATGTCTAATTTTTTAAGTTTGTAAATCATTTTTCTTATAAGAGGTAACTTGTCTTTTTCGATTCAAGAAAAGCAAAAGAAAAGGTAGAAGAGTATATGGTTGTTTCTCTAAGATTTCAATTTGAAGTTTCTAATTTTAGCAATTGAGATTTTTTATCTAAATTCTAAAAAGTTTCAAAAAAATAACAAATAGTCATAATGAGTTAAAAAAAATCTCTTGACTCTTGAATAGTATACATTTTTTAAAATTTTAAAAATATAAAGTTAATAGAATTCATTAAAAAAAAAAAAAGGTTCAATTGTTGAAATAAAAAATTATGAGAGTTTTAAAATATAAATTAAAATTTCAAGAAACTAAAAACAAAAATAAAGTAAATCATAAAAAATTTAGATGTATTTAATTTTATTTTTTAAAATTTTTACAAATTAGACTAACTTCATCAGTAAACCATTTCGTGTTTACATCGGAGTTGAGGAGATTACGAGCTGTAGTGAGGAGTGGGGGGGGGGGGGGGAGAAGAAACCAATCAATTGGGCACATCCAGTTTTTAACAACTTTAGCAACGCAGTCAGCAACTTGTTTAGCTCGACGAATGCATCCAGGTATGGATCGAGATGCAGGTCAAGACCATTCCGCCTTCCTCATTGCGGCAAACCAATCCTATGTTCACTCGTGATTGTGTAAGCTGCAGTTGCATTCAACTGTTGTTATCAAGGTATTACTGTTTTGAGGCTTTGAATGGTGGATAGTTACAATATCCTGGTGAGCTCAAACATAGAAATGGGTTTCCTTCATTGTTCTTGAGTAAATGCGAAACAGTTACCGCATAAAGCTGAGATATGTCGATCTTTGAACGTGTTCCATAAGAACACATCTTGGATGTCGATATGTTGCGATGGAACATAATGTTGGGGGGGACAGGGCTATGTCGTTCCCCTGTAACAGAAACAGGTCAATGTGTACCGACAGGTTTGGTTTTTTTTTTTCTACTTTTTATAATGTAACATCCCAATATGCCATGCTATCAACTTTTAGCTAAATGATCACAAAAACATCAAAAATAAAATATAACTTTTATCTCATTTGCATGTTGTCCATTCTGTCAATAGACAGGCTTTATAATCCAATAGCGTTTCCACAACTTCAAGTATCCAATCAATACATGACGAGCCGCTATCCAAACACAAATTGGCAAAGCACAGGAGACCTGTATTCTCAGAATTGCAGCACAGGTTTTAACTTCATTATCTATTTTCCCTTGCAATGAAAGGGATTATCTCAAAAAATATACAATGTATAGGTGCAGAACATCAAATTAGGTAGTCCTCCAATTTGGATATGTAGAATGCAATTTGAAGCTGAATCTTCCACCATGGAAAAAACAATGAAGTATAATGCCACCACGTCAGTGCCAACAGGAAAATAACGTCTCTTCCACTTTGGTTACAACTACCATCCGTGGCTGTAAAAATCACTTGTGATTTTAAACTCTGGCATTCACAATGTCTGCAAGTAATACCAACTGCCTAGAATGGTTTGGAATAATAAGGGTGTACATCAAGTTTATGGGGTTACGAACTAAGGGTACCAACCACTGGATCATTCTGCACCAATCGTTCAACATCTCCCAATTCAACCTCACCTCTTTGGCACTCTCCTTCATTTTGAAAAATCATTTCAATTTGCTCCAAAGACATGCCTTTTGTTTCGGGAACAAATGCGTGGACAAAAGCGACAGAAAGAGCTGATATCAGTCCAAAGATGAAGAAGGTTCCACCGACTGTGATTGCCCGAGACTCTGAGAGGAATGACATTGTAACTGCACCACTGCTGACTCTACTTCCCACTGCCCCAATAGCTGATGCTTGAGCTCGTAGTCTTAGGGGGAAAATTTCAGATGACACGACCCAACAAACTGGACCAATTCCTATCGAGAAGAAAGCTACACTTGCACAAACAGATAAAACTGCCAAACTAATCCCAACTTCTCCATCACCAATAAAAGATAGAGTAAGACTCAAACAAAGCAAGCAGATGGTCATTCCAATTGTGCTCACATAAAGTAAGGGTTTTCTACCCGCCTTGTCAATGAGAAATATGGCTGCTAATATGAATATAGTTTTGGTAAGCCCAACAGCAACAGTTGCAGCAAGAACCTGAGTCTTGCCCTTGATCCCAGCATCCTTGAAAATGGTAGGGCTATAGTACACAGTAGCCTCAATGCCTGTAATTTGCTGGAAAACTTGGATTCCACAACCAGTGATCAGCATCCTCCTAACAGCAGGTGAAGGATTTAAAATTTCACTCCACACAGCTTTTGCTTCATGCTTCTCAGCATTGGCATGCCCAGCAGCCACTTGGATCTCGGCCAATCTTTCCTCAGCTTCTCTATCATTTTCATTCGTCTTTGACAACGCCAATCTTGCTTCTTCAATTCTATTCTGTGTCACTAACCACCTTGGTGATTCAGGGATCACAAACAGTGCAAGCAACATAAAGATGGAGGGAAGAATTCCAACACCAAGCATAACCCTCCAGCTTAAATGGACAGGTAGTCCTGAGAAGGCATAGTTTGAAACATATCCAAGTAGGATTCCCAGGTTTATAAAAATCTCAGGAAAAGAGGTAAGAGCTCCTCTAGCAATAGTGGGTGATATCTCTGCAATGTACACTGGTGCAATCATCACTCCAAAGCCTATCCCCACCCCAGCCAAGATCCTGCCAATCATTAGTATTGCAAAAGAAGGCGCCAGAGACATTATAGCAGCACCTGACTGAAAGACAATGGCTGCAAATGCTATTGTCCACTTTCGACCAATGGCATCAGATGTCTTTCCTCCAGCTAAACTACCAAAAAGCGATAGTATGCTCAAAATTCCAACAAGGATTTCTTCTTTTAACTCTGATATCTTGAGATCTTCCTTAATGAATAGGATTGCTCCACTCATAACACCCACATCTGTAAAGTGACTAGGAAATTTGGTAAACCAGAAATATTGAAGTACACTCAGCTGGCTGGTGGTTACAAACAACAGGCACCAATGTAGGTTGCAGAAATTGTCATATATGTAGAAATGCAGAACACAACTTGAATAAAATCTCACTCAGTGCCTGTTTACCTGCCTAAAGTCCTCAAAGGTCAAGTAAGTTTAGATAATTCTCTTTCATAAATAAGTTTAGATAGTTTGTTCAGCAATTGTGATGACAAACTAGGGATTGGAAATAAGAAAATTGTGGTAATAGAGAGACAAGGGATTGATATCTTTTAAGGAAATCAGCTAAAAACTATGATATGTTTTATTATATATATATATATATATATATATATATATATATATATATATTCAAGATAATAATAATTTTCTAATTAAGAGGATCCTATCAAATTGATACCAGAAAAGGGCACTTTTTGTTTATCAACAATGGATTTACTGATCTGCACCATGACCTATAACAAACACAACTTGTTTAACAGCTGAATAATTCTCCCAAACCATTAGCTACTCTAACACCATTTCTATTGCCATTTGAAAGAAAAGAGTCTTTTCTCCTTTGTACATTAACACTTAATCAAAGTTTTTCTGTGCCTAAATTTCCTAATCCCAAAAATCCACATTGACCCCAAAATTAAATACCTTTTTCTGACACCCAACAAGTTTGATATACAGAAAATTCCCAGTTAAGCCATAAAAAGTACAATTACGTTCATATATAAACAGCATTAATAGAGACAACACAGAAAATGAACAATTGACAAAGTGGGAGTTAAAAAATAAGCAGATCAAGCATATAACATTGTAGATCACATAAAAATAAAAACGGATACACAGGGAAAGAGAGTGAAAAAGAAAAAAGCAAAGTACCGATATACTAACCATAGCCAATGAGAACAGAATTGAGGGAGGCAAAGATAGCACAGAAAAGGACAAATTTTTTTGGGTCGTTTTTCCTTCCGAAAAAACCCTCCTGGCGTTGGGCATCATTTGCCGACACAATGGTTTCATCCGTAGCATCAGAATCCATCCTCATATACGTGTTCTTGCCCTTTACTGCATTCCCATTTTCCTGGAACTCCATTTCTTCTCCTCCTTGTATCTGTATATGTGCAATATATGCCAACTTTATATGTATATTTGTCTGGGTATAATGTATGTGTCCTCCCTCTCCGCCTCTTTGTATATCTTGTCCTGTGATGGAAGACGAAGAGAGAGAGAGAAAAAGCTTTGTTTTTTCTTTTTCTTTGGTACAAAGGAAAGCCCTTGCGTTTGATCCCCGAGGTCTATTGTGGTTTTGGCTCTGTTTTTCAGATCTAGAAAAGTATACAGAGAGAGAGAAAGAAGGGTTGAAATTTTGGGCATTCCAACTTATTACAAGAGAGCCAATGTCTGAAAAGGGCCCCACAAAGCGAGGTCCCCCTTTTTCTATTTTACGGGGGGAAACAGCTTAGGAGTCTCTCCATGAGAAGAGGAAAAGTCGCTGTGATAATTTTTGTATTGTCTTCCAGAACTCGGGTTTTGCCCTATCCTTACCTGTGTCCGATGTCAGACACCACAAAATGCAGATTGTAAAATTATCTTAGGATAGGGTTTTGTTTTGTTTTGTTTTTTTTTTTTTTGGAAATATTGGATTGATACAGAATCTTTTAACATAGAAATGAAATACATAATGTAAAAATATGCATTTTAAATTATGGTAATTTTGAATTCAACAGTTATAAATATACTAAATGTAAATAATAAATTCAAAACACTTACTAAAATATATATATCTACTCATAAGTATCATAAATATAACTACATCCATGAAAAAAATCTGCATATACAAAATATGTATATATCGGTTAAAAAAGTACAATTATGTTTATATACAAACCGAATTTTCTTATTGTTAATGTAAATAGGATTAAAAAGAAAAAAATAATTTTGTTAATTTGCTTATTGTTTAATTGATGAAAGAGATTTTTTTTTTTTTTTTTTTTGGGAATTTTACTCGAAAAAAATCTAATTTGTCACAAGAAGTTAGAAACGGTTCATTTTCGTGGGCTTGGCAACTTGGGCTGGCCCTAAACGTTTGCCGCTGGCTTATCACGTGTGGAAGTTGTCACACGTGCCGTTGCATTTTGTCTATCCGTATTATATTTCGCTCTGGCTCATCTTCCTCCGGGAGAAAGTAAAGCTGTTCCAATCAATCAACGGCTTCCTCTCTGATAGCCATAGCGCCGCCATCTGTACACTAATCCATGGCTGCGGAGACTCTGCCGTACCAGAACGGCGCCGTCCAGAACGGAGATCTGACAAACGCTAATGCAGCCGACACCGCCGCATCTAAGAAGTCCCGTGAGAGCGAGAGGCGTCGTCGCAGGCGCAAGCAAAAGAAGAATAACAAGGCTGCCTCCTTCGCTCCCGATGCTTCCGTCACCGAAGACGGCGAAGACAGCGATGTTGCTGCTGAAAACGACAGTGACGCCAAAAAGAAAGACGATCCTCCGCAGGTTTGGTCTCGTTTTCTCCTCTAGGGTCTTGTGCATGCTGTTAGTTTATTGGAACTTTGGAGTCCGCGTGAATGGGATTTCCGGAATGATCCGAGAATTTTGATGGATCTTAGTAGATTTTGGGATGTAAAAGTTGGCAAAATTAGGGTTTTGGAGCATGGTGTTGTTTCTTTAGCCGTAGTTTTTGGTTGAATTTTTGAAATTAGTCATTACCCTCAGCGATTCAAAATGGAGAAGGAAGAATGAAATGTAATGTTAAAATTGTGAATGGGTTGCTAAGTTTGTTTCATTTTTGATTGTGAGGACCCATAAATCATTTCTAATATTTAGTTCACGAGATGACTATGAAGATGGGGACTTAGTCCCCTGTAGAGAAGTTTTTCAGTTTTCTTGACCATTAATTTGCATTTAAACACATCAACACTATCCGATGAACTTTGTGAAATTGTGGTTTATTTTCCATTTAATCTGAGAGATGGTTAAATTTTGAACTTAGAAGGCATGGAAAATCTATAGATATTTTTATTTTATCTTGTATGGTGCATAGAGCTTGTTCATTCCGTATTAATCTTCTATTTTGTAGGTTGTAGAGCAAGTTGTAGTTGAGTATGTCCCAGAAAAGGCAGACCTGGAAGATGGAATGGATGAAGAATTCAGAAAGATTTTTGAGAAATTCAGCTTCCTTGAAAATATTTCTTCCGAGGTAAATGGGTTAATTTTGTCAAAAGCTTGACTTTGATTATTTTCTTTTTGAGTGTTGTTATCTCAATCTAGTGTTAACTGTATCTTGGCAGGACAATGACAAAAAGGATGATGCAACCCAAGATGCAGATGCAAAAAAGAATGTTGACTCGGACTCAGAGCAGGAGGAACAAGAAAACCAACAGAAGGAGAATGGCCTGTCAAACAAAAAGAAAAAGGTTAGAATAATCATTAACGGTATTGTTGTTCAAGTTAATGGTATATGGCATTGTGCTAATAGATACTTTTTTCCTTTTTTTCAGCTTCTGCGACGGATGAAAATTGCTGAGCTGAAACAGATATGCTCTAGGCCTGATGTTGTTGAGGTATACTGGTGTATAATTTTGACCCTTAATCTCTTTTTAATTTTCATGTAAATGGTTTATGTTGTCTGGCCATTCACCCTGTTGTTTGCTTTGCAGGTATGGGATGCAACTGCAGCAGATCCAAAATTGCTAGTGTTTCTGAAATCATACAGAAACACTGTGCCTGTTCCAAGGCACTGGTGTCAGAAAAGGAAATTTTTGCAGGTTAGTGAATTCCACTAAGAGAAACAGTATGGGGTAAAATTTGCATGATCGATGAACATGTTGCATCATGAGAGATTTGGGTATGAGGGCTTTGGTATGTGGTTGAGGGAAGATAACATCGATAAGGTTTCTCTTATATGTATATATGTGCTTCTTGCAGGGGTGCGGCTGTGACAATCATGGAGCCTGGATGTATGTGTTTGGCAATGGGCACCCTTGACTGATTTCTCTGTTACTATACTACTAGTGTGTTTGGGGTTCTAGTCATGCGTGATATGTCTATGGAAAACTGCATTTCCAAAATTTTCTTGCAAAGCATAACTTGTTTGTGCATGCTTCATATTTGGAATTTCAACTTTTGGGGTGCTAATTCATCTGCTTTGTATTTTCAGATACTTTTCAATTATGCTTGTTGCACTGGTTTTATTCTTCTAAAAGTTCACTGATTGTGCTCTTTAATCTGAGTGGACTTTCCCTCATGTCTAAATTTATGTGCTTATAGGCACAAAATTGTGCATTTAAGTATTCACATTGTTTCATTACTTGTATCTCATCACATTTTTTGTTTTGTTCTCCAGGGTAAGCGTGGTATAGAGAAACAGCCTTTTCAGCTTCCTGATTTCATTGCTGCAACAGGAATTGAGAAAATAAGACAGGTATTAAATGTTGAATAACTTTATATTAACATGTGCATTCTTTACCTGTACGTAGGTGGATAAATCATAATGGTTCTGCTATCATTATTGTGTTTTGCTGTGGTTTATTCTGATCGCTTCCAATTTCATATCCTCTTTGCCATTGTTTGGCTGGCATGACTTCTCCAGCCATCCAAGGATGCATTCTGATAGCATTTGCACCCTTTCTTTTCTCTTTGCTTTAATCATGGTCTATAATTTAAAATTCCCTTTCTGCCAATGCTCTTGTGGAGGATTGGGAATGTTTGCCCTCACAAAAATGTTTCTGATGACTAGGTCAAATTCACTCGATCTTTCTCATTGGCTTTTCTTTCAAAATTTACTTAACTATTTAGTTTAATTTTTGACTGTTAGATATTTGCAGGCCTGGTATTGTGGAAGCTAGTGATTCATTATATTGTCATATCATGCAGGCTTACATTGAAAAAGAAGACAGTAAAAAGTTGAAACAGAAGCAGCGTGAACGCATGCAGCCAAAGATGGGAAAAATGGATATTGACTATCAGGTTATTCTTATTCCTGGGCCTGGCTTCTAATATTTGTTTAGAGGTTGAAGCATTTCCCCTTTCTTACTCTCCAGTAATTGATACCTCTGCCTCTTTTTTATTTTTTTGGGGCGGTTAGGTTCTCCATGATGCATTTTTCAAGTACCAAACAAAGCCAAAGCTTACAACTCTTGGTGACCTCTATCATGAGGGAAAGGAATTTGAGGTATGGTTTCTCTGTTCTACCATGTGTGTTTCAATTCTTCCTTTTTGTATTGGCATACCTTATGAATATATGGTTCATTAAAGTTGCTTCCTGAGATTTAGAAGCAGTAACCTTGCTAGTGATATTCATTGTAATCTAACACAGTAAATGCACTTCCTTCTCTGTTAGAGGATGGAATTAATGAATTTTGTGAGAATGATAAAAAAAAATGCAAGATTATGTTTATTTGCAATATGTGAGGTTGTATGGTTAGGTTTATGTTATTGGTTGTAGCTGCAGGTTGATGAGCAAAGTGTAATGGTTTGTAAATGTGATAAGAGCTTTATGGTTATTAAGATTTTTCATTCCTCATGTGCAGGTAAAGCTTCGGGAGATGAAGCCAGGCTCTCTCTCACATGAACTGAAAGAAGCCCTTGGTATGCCAGAGGGTGCTCCTCCCCCATGGCTTATTAACATGCAGGTTAGGTTATGTAGCCTCTCCCGCTGATGCCGATGTACATTATATTGGAACTGTTTAAAATTTTAGTCTCCTCCCTTCCCCCATATATTTGCTTGAGATTTGGGATTATTTTCCAGAGATATGGTCCGCCACCATCTTATCCACACCTGAAAATCCCTGGACTTAATGCTCCCATTCCACCTGGCGCTAGCTTTGGTTACCATGCTGGTGGCTGGGGGAAGCCTCCTGTTGATGAAGTAAGTTATTCATTTGCGTTCTCAAGTTCAAGCATTTTTGTAATTTGCTATTTTGTATTTCTTTAACTGAACTATCGCTGATGCATTCGCTAGCTGGAATGTTTCCTTGTGAGTAACTGGTTTATTTTTTTGAATCATGTATAGTACGGGCGTCCTTTATATGGAGATGTTTTTGGAGTTCAACTACAAGAACAACCAAATTATGAGGTAGTATTTTGTTGTAATTCTCTCTCTCTTTTTTTTTTGTAATTTGGTTGATCCCTTTGTTTTAGTAGTATTTAAAATGCTGTTTACCATAATCATGTGGGTTTTGTTGGACAATCATTTCAGGAAGAGCCAGTTGACAAGACGAAACACTGGGGTGACTTGGAGGAAGAGGAAGAGGAGGAAGAAGAGGAAGTAGAAGAACAGATTGAGGAAGAGGAAATGGAGGATGGCATTCAATCCGTGGATAGTCTTTCAAGGTATTGTGTTGAACTTTTACTATCACTTACTTTCTGTAAATCTATGTCCAACCACTCAGGTTGGGTCTGATGTTTCTTAATTAAGGTTAAGCTCTTTTGTGCCCTTGGCTGATATTAGCATCCATCCTCAACCTTTATGGTATTTTTTCCCCCTAAAATAAAAGAGCAGCTGTTCCTTTTAGTTTAAATAATTGTAGCTTAACTGCCAGTTGAATGTGACTTTCTTGTGTGTTTTAGTTTCCAGCTGCTCTCCTTTTCTTTTACTACTCCCAGTATAGTTTGCAGCTAAGGATGGTATTTTATTGTTCTGTTGGAAGTTATAGATCTATTTATTAGTGGAATAACTCTCTTTAATTTGTTCAGCACACCAACTGGTGTTGAGACGCCTGATGTCATTGATCTTCGTAAGCAGCAGAGAAAGGAACCTGAGAGGCCTCTTTATCAAGTGAGTTCTTTTATTCAGGCCCTGTTAGTGTGTTAAGACTCCCAATTATGTTTTAGAGGCTTAGAATATTTACATCTATTCTTTACCTTTTTATTTTTTCACTGAAGGTTATTGAAGAAGAAAAAGGGACGATTGCTCCAGGAACTTTACTTGGAACAGCACACACGTATGTGATCCACATCCTCAAGCATCTCAATCATACAAATCTTCTTTGAAGGGATCCTTCCTAATTTTTCAATGTGTTTCGGTCTAAAATTTGATGTTGATTGCAGGTATGCTATTGGCAGTGGCACCCAAGATAAAACAGCAGCTAAAAGGGTAAGAGAAACAGTTTTGGTATTGCTGTTTTCCATTAGAAGGAAGTTATTTAGGTTAGCAATATCAATCCGTCGGACTGAGTCCCATATTCTATGTTATGCCTACTCATTATGAAGCCTATTTCCAGGGGATAATGCAGAAATTTGTGCTTGTAACTTGACATGCTTTGCTCTCTTGCTTTGCAAGATGCAAGAATGATCCTCTGCAACTTCTCAATATTCTGCAGGTTGATCTACTTAGAGGCCAGAAAACAGATAAAGTGGATGTTACTCTGCAACCTGAAGAATTGGAAGTAATGGGCGATGTTTTACATGCAAAGTAAGTGGAGCTTGTGAAAAATTATTATGTGAAAATATATGCTCTTTGTGATGATGGGATCAATTTCTGACATCTATGGATTTCATAGGTATGCGGAAGCTCGAGAAGAGGAGAAGCTGCGCAGTCAGCGTGAAGATTTTAGTGACATGGTCGCAGAGGTGATTTATATTTTTACCTGTCACCATATTATGAAACTACTGTTGTGTTGGTTGCAATGTTCTCATTGGAGATAGAAGTCACGAATATGGAGTTGCATGAAAATTCACGACGAAAGTGGTCTAATTAACCTACCACCCTGAATGGCAAGTTGCCATTCAGGTACAAATTCTTGTGATCTTGATCATTCTTTATGCAAGTTCTAATAAGCCTATGGATCTCTGGTGCAGAATGAGAAGAAAAGGAAGAGAAAGATGCAGGAGAAGGAGGGGAAATCAAAGAAAAAGGACTTCAAATTCTAGGATTAGAGATGTAAAGGAGGATTGTGCCGTCTATATCGGCAGCTTCTGGTGCAAGAGCGCCTGGTAGAAGATACATGCTTCTTCTTCAGCGGAATTGTTTACTAGCATCTGACTCTTAATGCTATATAATTTTATCCATGTTATCGGTCGCTTAGGTCGACTAGTCTACTGTTGATTGCAGCATGAGTTGGGGGATTTTTTTAGCTTGTTTAGGAATGTTTTGTCAAAGTTCAATAATACGCTATACTAAGAAGTGCGGTATTAGATTGTGTCTTGCAGTTTTAAGGATGGGAAGGGAGGGGGTCCGAATCTCAGATTATAACGGGTTAAATCCAAGGCCAATGCCACTTTATAATCTATTAATTGTGGGAAAGTTATTAGTGAAAATATTATAAACTCTTAATTATCCTAAAAGGTCTGGCAAAGTACATGTATTTTTGAGATTAGTTTGTACTAGCCCTAAAAGAGAAAAAAAATTAACGTAGGTTTTTTGGTTACTTGAATAGCAAATAGGTATCCCATTTTAAACATACATATTTGGGTCTCTTTTTATAATATGGGGGCATTTTAGTCCCCTTTGATATTTATAATAATATTTTTGTAATTACCTACAACTTTTTTCGATGAACGCTGAAGAAGGAACATTAAGGATATGTCCAGTACATCGAAATTCGGACAACGAATATATTAGATTGTAGAATGTGGGAGAAATCCACGTCTTTTCCTGTTTATTCAGTCAACCTCTACTGATCAATTCAACTCCGCGCTGGTTCAGTTTAAAGACGATTGATTCTATTTAACACATTGTGGGTTGCAACAGACCTCAGCATTTGTCAACCATAAGAGTTTAAAATCCACGCAAAGTCGGCAAGCATAAAATTAAATCACGCCACTGAGCCAGCAGCATTGCTAATAAGCCGTGTGTGATAAAAGCAGCGCACAAGATATCCTCTGTAATTTTGGACATCTTCCTTGGATATCACGCTAAATAACCAATCCTGCTCATGGATGCCTCCTTGAGGAAGCTGGATCAAGCAATTCCATCCAATTTCTCATTCATGGAGCGACGTCTTGACCATTCTGAGTGGAGAGCAGCGTCCGATATTGGGCAAGCCCTTTTGTCAGGGTCAGGTGACGAACCATAATGCTGTGTCTGGCATCTTCTGTAAACAATATAATGGCGACATTGTATTTCCAAACACTAAAATAGAAAATATTTTCCTCGTTGCAGATGACAATAGCACCATTAGGCAAAACATGTCCAATTAAAAATCCGAAAACAATATAATCACGACTTTATATTCCCAACATCCAAAGCCAAATAATATCATATACTAACATTACATTACATAGTTTATCAATTTCAATTGGTCTGCCATCACTTCTATGAACAGGGGGTGCAGCTCCAAACACAGCTGCTTTTCTGCTAGAGGTAAAAGGAGAAAAAAATGAAAAACTACGGCTGCTTGGGAGCCACCCAATTAGAAAGCCATTTGAACACAGCAAAACCAATTTCAGTGTTATACCTGCCCAAGGATAACAACGAGCAATTAGCAATAGTGAGCATAAGAGGCAGCATGCTTAGCAAGCACTTTAAGGAACATTTCTCACATTTTGAAAAGAATAAAAGATAAACAAATAACTGTAATGTCCATTAAGATTGAAACCCAAATCCTATGGGAAAAAGTAGAGTCTATCAAATTCCATGGCTCTCAATACAATAAATAACATGATCAAAAATACAAGGTAGGCTTTAAAATTGCCACTACTGATGAGATGCTCTCGAAGGTACATAACAATCAGCCTAAATGTAATATCAACATAAATCTGCCTATATGCACGGAAATCAGTAGAGATAATCATTACAGTGGTGACATGTCTCTTCAGTTTGTGTAAATAACAGATTATGAGTTACAAACATTGTGTTTACTGACACAACCAGTTTTAAAAAACAAAATACAACAGGCTAACAGGTGATTGAGCCAAATTTCAAGGAGGGCAAATTGCAGCTATAAAAAGGATAAATCACATTGATGGTAAAGGCAATCAACTCTGCAGCAAAGCTGAGATGAGCAGGGTGAAAACTATTGAACTACTGAGCACAAGCCAAATAGACACCCAAATAACAAGGAAATGCTTTTCACTTGCCATTTCATTACCAAATCAAGGTTCCCATCAACTACCAAGCACAGAGAGCAAGTCATGATGGACTGGTTTAGTCTAGATTTGCCTAGGTAACACCAGACAACCAACAACATCCAAACCAAGTGAAATACAAGTCATTACAAATTGAATGTTACAAGGTGTAACATTCAAACAGGAAACATAAAAACAGACTTGAGCATGATGGATTTTTTACATCACGATTCACAAAGAATAACAACCTCGATAAATTAATACCTTTGGCAGCTCTAGGAACTTAATCTCTGCATATGGACTGCTGTTGCATAAGTAAGACATTACTTTTGAAGAAGTGTTGGAGCAATTCAGCTTCAAAACCTTTAATCTGTAGAAGGGAGAAGATTGAATCTCCACATTGTTAAGAACCCCGCTTAAAGCCTGGCCAAATCAGACATCAGAATTCCATATTAGGTATGCAAATTATTTTTCTTTTAGGATCAGACAGCTATTAGCTAGAATGAAAACATAAACTATTTCATAACTTGAACAATCATCAAGTTCTGTTAACACGGTATGTAGCGGCGGAAAAGAAAAAGGTCAAATGAACAAAAAACAAGAAACAAAAAGGAATCACAAGCTAAAAGCAGCAACGCAAACAAAAATGGATAGGTTAATTATGGACAGGATTTGATTTTTATTTTTATTTTTTTATATAAGTATGGACAAGATTTGATTTTATTGCACTTAATGATTGAAGGCTTTCAAATCATATTCTATTTTCAAGAATGAAAATATTAAGCAAAACATTGCAAACAATGTACCATATCTGATGGAAAAAAAATTCTGGTTCTGGTGTAGGAGAGCTCTGAAATTGGAACCAAAAATGGGAAATTGATTCCGAGCTAGTAACATTTGCGTCCCAGTTTATACACATTGCTCTTTGTTATTACTGTTCTTTCTTAGTATTGTTCTTTTTAAGCAGCCTCGAATGAAATTAGAGGAAGAGAAATTGGGGGGCATACCTCAACTACACCAGAGTCCTGGCGACCAGAATCTAGCACAAGAAATTGTGCTCTATGAAGCCATTGGAATAATTTGAACAAACTGAGGCAATCCTCTTTCTTCTTATTCTTGTGTCGCAAATATGCAATATCCTCATATTCTAAATTGGGGAAGTTGACAGAAGAGAAATTCAACCAAGGCGAGCGATCATAGATGAAAGTCCTGAGGTTTGGTGCGGCAACATCCATGTAGATCCCTCGTGCTGCAAACAAATATCCAATCTTGAGCTCCACCAGTTGGGGAGCTGATATCTTCATAAACTTAGCTTGGGGGAAGGAACAGCCTTCCAAGGACAATTTCTTCAAATTGGGACAAGCATTGAAGGGATCAATGCATTCACTGTCTCCTTCAAATCCACCCTTAGAGAGTTAGAGAGATGCAACGTTGTTAGCGATAAGGAACAAAATGGTTGTTCGGGTATAAAAAATCCACGAAGGCTGAGGGTTTTCAAGGACTTGCATGCAGACAGCTGCTGCGGTATGGGTGTTCCATAAACAAAACAAAGGCTGAGATGAGTGACACCGTGAGATATTGCATAGTCAATGATGGAGGCCTGAACAGAATCACTGGAACCAATGCAAACCATGGAAGCTTGGACTTTTTGTAAGAGTGAATCATGGTTACGGTAAGACAATACATTGGTCACAAATTTGTCCAAAAAGAGCGGACGCCGCACGAAGAATGCACTTGAACACTGGATCTTAAGATGGGGACATGTAGTCCATAGCTGTCTCCATCTCCTGGACAGAAAAGAGGTCTGGACGACGACTGGGGTATCCAGGTAGGAGAAGATGTGGTGGATAATATCATCTGGCAAAACGCTGAGTCTGTCGGTCTTTTCATCCTCATCATCAAACCGTACTCGTCGTAGTCGTCGCCATCCTCGTCCTTGTCCTCTCCCTCCTCCTCTTCCTCTTCCTCTTTCTCCTCCCCGTCCTCCGGTCATAAGGTGGTTTTTGTTGTTGCAAGAATTAATAAAACCCTTGTTGAATCTTCTGCAAGCACGGTTGCTGCTGAAACTAGTGCTCTGTCTGTTGGTCATCTGTGTTGATTATCTTTGTTGATTCCAGCTGCTCTGTCCGCTCCGCTCTCTGTTGGTTATATTATCCTCTCTTACCTCCCAATCGATTGAAAAGTGCACGCATCTTTATTTAGTGTGGCTTGCCATGAATCCAAATAACAGGAGGATCAGGACTCTCGAAACCCATCCTAGATAGAATCGGAAATCCTACTAAAATAAAATATAATTCTCTGAGTCCAACATACCCACCTGCGGAAGATACGATCGCCAACTGCGGATTCTGCCGGTCTGTCTTCGAACCAGAGATTGCTTCGTCGTGGGTTCTTGTCGTATATGCCACGCGATTCCTCGGAGCCACTCCCTGTGGATGTGGTTTGGGACTCAAAATTCCCTTTCATTCTCTCTCTGGCGCTCACGGTCAGCACGACTATTAGACGCGAGGCTTTGAATCGAATCCACAGTCGTGAGCTTTGGTCCAGAAGACGCCCTTCTATTTTCATTTTTCTCCCTATCGTTCTGTGTGCAGCCGGTCGCAGATCCGAATGTGTGAATCGAATCGGCTTGCTCCGCATTCGCATCCATCCAGAAGAATTAAAACGGAAAAAGACCGAAACCGTCTGTCTTCAGGTAAGTCGGGTGGGATTCAGTCTGGGCCTCAGAGAGTAATGGGTCGGATTGTACCTCATATTAACATAAAGCCCAAATTCGACCCAAATAGTGTAGGAATTTCAAATGGACGGAGCTACAATTAAGATCTTGAAAAGCGGATCAGACCTATGGGTCGGACCAATAAAATTATAAATCGGACTAATAAAATTTGTGAACTTTTTCATAATTTTATTTAATTTATTTTAAAAATTATTAATATTAAAAATTAATTATTAATTAATTAATTAATTAATTAGTTATAATTTTTAAAATTTAATTAATTTAAAAAAATTTTAAAATAATTTTTTTAATATTTTAATTTTTAAAAAATAAAATTATATTATTAAAATTTTTTTATATATTTAATATTAAATATTAATTTTATCCATTTAATTTAATTAAATCAATTCAACCGAAAATTAGTTAATTTTCCATTTTAACGATTAATTTTGAAAACCTTAGCTACAATACGAAAAAACAATTACTCGCTTCAAATAAAAATAAATAAATAAATAATATTTTCAAACTAAATTCTTATAAACTTGTTTTTGAGATTTTAATTTTTTTTTCATATTAGGTCTACTATATCACTTGTATCTACAGATTTGTGTTCATACACACACACACACACACGTATGTGTGTGTGCGTGATTGTGTACGATTACATTTATATAATTAAAAAGAAAAATATTACACGTACACTGGATACATGACACGAAAAGTTCAGCGCAGGACTTCCTTGCTCAGACTTCCTCTGCAAAGGAATCCAAGGTTGGAGCTTATTTGTATGTAATTGTACTTTTTATGACTCAACTGGGAATTTTCTGTAGACTAAACTTGCTGGGTGTCAGAAAAAGATATTTAATTTTGGGGTCAATGTGGATTTTTGGCATTAGGAAATTTAGGCACATAAAAACTTTGATTAAGTATCAGTGCACAGAGGAGAAATGACTGTTTTTCAACTGACAATAAAAATTTTGCTCGAGTAGCTAATGGTTTGGGAGAATTATTCGGCTGTCAAACAAGTTGTCTCTGTTATGGGTCATGATGCAAATCTGTCAATTGATCGTTAATGATCCAGAAGTCCCCTTTTCCTGTATCAATTGCTTGACAAACTATCTGAACTTAATTTGTGAAGGAGAACCATCTAAACTTACTTGACCTTTGAGGGCTTTAGGCAGGTAAACGGGTGTTGAATGAGATTTTATTCAAGTTGTGTTCTGCATTTGTACATTTATTACAATTTTTATAACCTGCCTGCTTTTTGTGACAGCCAGCCACTTGGGTGTACTTTAAAATTTCTGGTTTACCAATGTTCTTGGTCACTTTACAGGTGTGGGTGCAATGGGTGGAGTGATCCTACTTATTCAGGAAGATCTTAAGATATTAGAGTTGCATGAAAAAATATTTGTCGGAAATTTGAGCATACCATCGCTTTTTAGTAGTTTAGCAAGAGGAAAGACACCTGATACCATTGGTTGAAAGTGGACAATAGCATTTGTAGCCATTGTCTTTCAGGTCAGGGGCTGCTATAATGTCTCCTGCGCCTTCTTTTGAGATGCTAATGATCAGAAGGATCTTGGCTGGGGTGGGGATAGGCTTTGGAGTGATGATTGCACCAGTGTACATCGCAGAGATATCACCCACTATTTGCCAGAGGATCCCTTACCATCTTTTCCCGAGATTTTTATAAGCCCGTCATTCCTACGTGGATATGGATTGAACTATGCATCCTCAGGACTACCGTTCAAGCTGGAGGGTTATGCTTGGTGTTAGTATTGTTCCCTCCATCTTCATCTTGTTTGCACTGTTTGTGATCCCTGAATCACCAAGGTGGTTAGTGATGCAGAATAGAATCAAAAAAGGGAGATTGGTGTTGTCAAAGATGAATGAAAATGATCCAGAAGCCGAGGAATGATTGGCTGAGATACAACTGGCTGCTGGGCATGCCAATGCCGAGAAGTACGAAGAAGCAAAAGCAGTGTGGAGTGAAATTTTGAATCCTTCACCCACTGTTAGGAGGATGCTGAACACTGGTTGTGGAATCCAAGTTTTCCAGCAAATTACAGGCATTGAGGCTGCTGTAAACTGTAGCCCCACAATATTTAAGGCTGCTGGGATCAAGGGCAGCACTCAGCTTTTTGCTGCAACTGTTGCTATTGGGTTTACAAAAACAATCTTCATCTTGGCAGCTACATTTCTCATTGACAAACAGGGCAGAAAACCTTTACTCTATGTGAACACAATTGGAATGACTATCCGCTTACCTTGTTTGAACTTTACTTTATCTTTTATCGGTAATGGAGAACTCGGAATTGGTTTGGCAATTTTATGTGTTTATGTGAATATAGCTTTCTTCTCGACAGGAATTGGCCCAATTTTTTGGGTCTTGTCATCTGAAATATTCCCCCAAAGACTCCGAGCTCAAGCATCGGCTATTGGGGCAGTGGGAAGTAGAGTCAGCAGTGGTGCAGTTACAATGTCATTCCTCTCAGTGTCTAGTGCAGTCACAGTCGATGGAACCTTCTTCATATTTGCACTGATATAAGCTCCTGCTGTCGCTTTTGTCCACACGTGTTCCTGAAGCAAAAGGCAAGTCTTTGGAGAATGAGATGATTTTTCTAAATGAAGGAAAGTGGCAAAGAGGTGAGGTTGAATTGGGAGATGTTGAACGGTTAGTGCAGAAAGAACCAGTGGTTGGTGAGCTTAGTTCGTGGCCCCATAAACTTGAGGTAGACACTTATTGTTCTGAAACCAGTCTAGGCAGTTGTATTACTTGCAGATATCGTGAATGCTATAGAGTTCAAAATCTCGAGTGATTTCTAGAGTCATGGATGAGAGTTGTAGCAGAGGTGGGAGAGACAACATTTTCCCCATTGGAGTTGCTGTGGTGGTGTTATCCCATATTGCTTTTTCCATGGCGGAAGATGCAGCTGCAAATTGCATCTGGCACATCCAAATTGGAGGGCTATCTAGTTTGATTTTGTGCACCTAGACATGTATACTTTTACTGATCATCCCTTCCATTGCAAGGGAAGATACACATTGAAGTAAAGAAAAAAATGTAAACAAAATGAAAAAAAACCTGTAAACTAGTGAACAAGGAAATTTAGCATATAAATAACCTGCTGCTGTAATTCTGGAAGTAGATACATCCTCTGGTTCGCCACTTTATAGTTGGATTGCGATTCATCATTTGTTGATTTGGTGCTTGAAGTTGTGGAAACACTATGGGGCTGGAAAGCCCATCTATTGCCAGAATGGACAAGCTACAAATAAGCTAAAAGTTTCTCTCTTTTCGTTCTTCTTTTTTTGATCATCGTGCTAGAAATTGATTGCATGATATGGTGACATTCATTTGGCAAATTCTAATTGCATGGACGAGTGTACATTGTAATCAACAGATAATAAGGCAAAACCTGTGGACTCATTTATATAACAAGTAAGGCAGCCATGTGCACCCCACCATCCTAGTCTTACGGAACACGTTCAAAGATGGCAATAACTCAGCTTTCTGGGGTAACTGTTTTGCATTTCAACTTTCTGGGATAACTGTCTTGCATTTACTCGAAAAAAACAAATGAAGGAAACCCATTTCAATGTTTGATCACAACAGGATATTGTATGCGTTCACCATTCAAAACCTCAAAAATGTAATCACTGGGTAATACCACTAGAATGCAGCTGCAGCTTATATAATCATAAGTGGGCATGGGATTGGTTTGTCGCAATGAAGAAGGCAGAATGTTCTTGAGCTGCATCAGATGTTCTCCTGATTGCAAATATCTTTAAGCCAAACCAGGTAATAGATGACTTGCGCAATAGCTGCACCATGACTTTTAGTAGTTTATTGGATATTGAGTTATCCAAGACAATATCAACTTGGGTTCTTGAATTGAAGCTTTTGGTAACAAATTAAGACAGTTGACTCCTTGAGCGTAGGCAAGTTAGGTAAGTTAAAACATCTAACTTAACTACGTAAGCTTAGCTTCAAATAATAACGAAAAACATATATATATATATGTAAATAATGAGCTAATGAAGTAAATAACCAAGGAAAAAGATGTCCAGCTCCTAAATGAGACCTGTCTTCTTTGTTTTTGTCAAAAAAGAAAATTTTGTTCGGCCTGAGTACATATGGCATGCATATGTCAAGGTTATGAAAACCGAACCGGACTGACCTGTTGGACCGGTAAAACCAGGAGCTGGACTGTGATCCGATTCAATTCACACTAAAATCCATTAGTTCTGAAAATCAATAACTAAACTAATAAATCAGTGGCTTAGATCATAAATCAGTAAATTGGTCACGATTTTTTTAGTTCAGTTAATTTAAAAAATTTATAAAAAAAATATAAAAAATAATTTTTTGAAAATTTTTTATATATTTAATATTAAATACTAATTCTACTAATAATTCTGATTAACTGTTTAATCCGGTTGAGCTGTAAATCGGTCAGCCTTTCGGTTCAATAACGGGTTCGGTTCTGAAAACCTTGGCATATGCTATCCCAGAAAACCAACGTGGTACAACAACCAACTGATTCCTTTGTTCGATGGAGTCACACAATGTCTCTGTGATGCAACCTCCTCAGAGGCATCAATTTTTTTGCCATTGATGCGTAATTGACTGAGTCGGTCAAACACCCATGTGAACTCCCCACCAATAAATTGTTGGCACCAAGCCAAGATTCGCTAATAAAAAAATAAGCAAACTGTTAAACTATTCTAACGTGAGATTGTGGTCCTCGCTTGTCTGTGCGCCTAATAAAAAACGTGTTCATGCCTCTGTCCTGCCAACCAGTGCCGATTAAGATGTTTATGTATTTGCATGATCAATTCGGTGGACAACGCTGTTGTGGCTTTTTCTGAGCAACTAAGCTGCCGACAGCGTTATATGCAATGGCGATGTCAATTTGGGGAGGAGAATCTCTAGAACCTCAAGATAATTGTGAAGTCACCAGCGGCTGTGGGGGTTAGCTCAAGGCAAAAGCACACGTTACCACAACGCGAGTTGGGTGTCGTGCTCATAATGACTATTAGATCAAGCATGCATTGTTTGACAGTTTCTGGCTGACATCAAGACGACTCCGTCCCAATTTAATTTAAGAGGAAAATGATAGCGTGTGAGGATTTGAGATGGAAGCTGCCAAATCACTTTCACAAGTTCAACTTTGCATAATCAAGACGACGACATTTTGACATTTTCCTTAATAAACAGGCAAACAAATCGTTGTTTCAAAATGCAAGGCTCTGACTCCGTCCCAATTTAATTTAAGAGAAAAATGATGCATGCGAGGCGAGAATGCAGGTGCCTATATTGAATGGAAGTTGCCAAGTCACTTTCACAACTTCAACTTGGCATAATCTTCAAGATGATTACATTTTGCCATTTTCCTTCCCAAGTAAACAAAGACATTGGTGTCCAATTGAGATGCAAAATAATTAATTTGACAGACTTTCCATTTATGCTCAACAAATGTCTTCAAGCAAGGAATTGTCAGAAAAATGAAAGGATGTTGTGCATTCTAAGTGGAAAATTTAGGTAACAAGGGAGATTCTGTTGTTGCTCTTCAACAATGAAGTGGTAGGAAGGAACTGATTGGTCCGCTATCAGTAATACGGGTATACTTTTGGGAGGAGTTGACAGGGACATAAATAGCAATACTGAAGTGTTACTTCATAAACAAGTACAACACCAGCAAATTATTGGAGAATATGTAAATTGCTTTCGGCACTTTGGTATCTTACAACAAAGGGAGGATTTGAGAAGCCAAAGGGGGGAGATCTACTACCAGAAAAGATTCACCTTTCCTTGATTTCATCTTTCCATAATAAGATGTGTAAAATGGAGGAGCTAAACTTTCCATTTGTTATGGCAAGGATAACATGTGTACAAGTATCGTAAAAGAAACATATTATATCAGGCTAGATCTTGAAGAATTGCAGAATATACAGCCTTCCAGCATTATGTGATTGATGACGCTTCCATTCTCAGCTTCAATACTTTTGCTCTGCTTGTTCCACAGATGCACAGCTAAACTTCCTGTTCTAATCTGCTCAAGCTTTCTATCTATCCACCGTGTGTGGAGCTCATCGCCAGGCCCCCTAAAGAGGCTTCCAATTTTGCTCCAGTCGACAGGATAAAATGCAGATGGGGGCAGCACCATGAAGTTATCAAACCCAGGCCTACCATTGACCCTTGAAACGACCCTTGAAACCAGATAAGGACCATTGTGACCCCACTTGTTTCCATCGAATGTGAGTGCAAATTCTTCGATGAACTTGAAGAGTAATGAATGGCCCTTATCAAAGATCAACACAGCATTGTTCAACCTGCTCCAATTCCCAGTTTGAAGATCAATTGTTTGTGCTCCAATAGCATTTCTCAGCTTAGCAAAGCTTTTTAACACTATCACATCAGTGTCGATGTAAATGCCACCAAACTTGTACAAAAGAGCAAGTCTTAGCAAATTAGAGAGGTTCTGACCCAAGGAAACGCCACCAGGATCAACTTTTCCTTCCTTTAAACTTTCAAACCAGGTCTCCGCAGGAGTCTTGCTGAATAGGTAATCAAAATCAGGCTTTATGGCAATCACTTTGAACCCTTTATCCAAGAAGGACTTTAGAATAAGACTCCCACTTTTAGAAGCCATTGAATTGGACACTATGACCAAACAAGCGGTTGGGTGAGACTTAAACAGACTCTGTACGGCAAACGACTCTCGTTCACCAAATGACGCCAAAGAAGAAATCCAAGTCATAAAGAACCGAACTTTGCACGTGGAATTCTTGAAGAAGCCTCTTATTCTTGTGGGAAACTGCTCTGATTTGGATCCAAAACGAAGAATCTTGGCCAAGGCTTTATGTCGACGCGCCTTCCTTGGCCTTAAAACCGAAGATTGACTGACGGGTATCGTCGAAGTAGCTGGCTTTTGCAGAAGAGGCAATTGGGTCTTCAAAGACACAAGCGCCTCCCCTTCTTTGACAGCATACATGAGCGCAGCAGAAGAAGGTTTCGTCAGAGAGTTCTCGGCGAGATTTTCGGGCGAGATATTTGCAGGCTCCGGCGGGGCCTTGGGAGGAGAAGGAAGCTGAACGTAGAAAACAGAGAAGCCATTGTAGACCAAAAGGAGAAGCAGTGCAAGAGCAAGAAGTGGAGTAGGCAAGCAAAGGAGAAAGTCAAGGATGGATCTTTTAACGTTTTGCAGGTGCTTAAAATAGCGGAAGCCATGCTGATAAACCTTGTTATTTTTGCACATGATGGCTTTCTTTGGTTAAAAAACATGCATTTAAATTTTGATTTCTAGTTCATCAGAGCTCAATGAACAAGCTGAGCGAGACAGAGAGGAGGAAAGCAGAAGTAAATTTTGATGGCGGAGGCGGCAAATATCTTAAAAGGGAGAAATGGTCTTGACTTCTGTTTTGGACATTGGCAACCAAAAACACATAAAGTTAGGAGCTTACAGTAAACTAGACGGAGACAAGACAGACGCAGCACGTTTTGCTCTCGGACCTGTTAGATTTATAAACAGGATGAACGGAAGCTAATCAAAATTGCCAGTTATATTAAATCATCGTAATCCCAAAGGACAAAAAATAATAAATCATCGTAATTGTACAACTTTTATAGAAAAATGGCTTAAACCGGCCTTCGTTCGCTCTATTTATAAATCTGCTGCTGTCTTTGTCGTTTTCCTTTTATATTATATTAAGAGGAAATTTGTCTTTGACTTGCAATTTCTTGTAACGGTGTCTCTCGGAAGATGCTTTAGATAGTATTCTTTATATTTTTCCTGCATCTTCGCCTCGTCATTTTCGGGCTTCTTTCTACTGCTAGAATTTAAGTGTAGTATTCTAATTCTGGCATTGTATGTAAATGAATTATTGCTAAAACTTCACCCAATTAGTGACAATTCCCCATTTCCCGAGAAGGAATGTGAATGTTCTATGTTGGCCAAGCTGTCGGCATCCTATTTTTGGCTCCTTAATTAATTTTCATGGAAATTCATCTCCTCAATCTTTTATTTTCCCTTTTTCGTTTGATGACAAAGTGAAATTTTTCAGCCGGATTAGCTTCATTAATTTAAGGCAAAATTTAAAAACAAAAAAAATAATTAATTAATTAATCGTCTCTCACCATTGTGCGGGGTTGTCAAAATTTACTCATCAATTCACTTTTTTTTTATTATTATTTTGTTCACGTAAAATACTACCCAGACAAAGGACCGCTCTTGGTGGATGGTTGACTTTGATAAATAAATGTAATTACAATAAAAAAATTTTATAATTAAAAAATATGGATTCTTATACAAAAATGTGTAACGTGACGGATTGATTCATGATTTTTCGTGTTAATAAATTAGAAAACGAAATAGAAAGAGTGTCAAGCTTTATTTTTACAGATAGGCTAAAAAAAAAAAAAAAAAAAAGGAAAAACTCAATTTATTAAAATTTTCTCAAACTTAAAAGCAAACTATAACAATTGTCGTTTCATTCATAACAGAAGAGCGTGAGAAATCCAAGGGGCTGGTTTACAAATTTTCCTGGATTTTGACGTTGCTCCAGCAGGAGACACATCTCATATTTGTATTTAGCATTGAGGGTCCGTGCTTGTTACAGATGTCTATGGACAAGGGTATTAAGTCAAGAGTTCAAAAGTAAAAAACTGTTAATATTAATCAATAATCTATGTCTTAAATTTATAATTTTATTCTAATATTAATTATTAAAATTATATATTCATTATAAAAATTAAATTATTAATTAAAATATGACTTTATTTCTTTGAATTTTTCCAAAGCCTCCTCTAAAGACAATGTTGATAATATTAAATTGCATCCAGCAGAACTCTTTATCACTTCGACAAAGAAGCCATCCCAAGAGCTTTTAGTCACATCAACAACTTCTATCTGTACATTTGGTCAATTGATTTGGCGAAGTTGAAGAAGCTGAGTCATCAGTTGATTTAATTTGGGGCTAATGTTTGGTAGTATGTTCTAGTAATATGCGACATTTTCAATTATAGCAACTAATTTATTATTTTAAAAAAGAAAAATGTTAGAAGAAGGGAGAACGTGCAGGGAGATTGATAAATAGGCTTTTTTAAAAAATAAAAATAAAAATTATAAATAGTTAAGTTATAAGGTATATAGGATCTAAGAAATATGTGTAAACAATTATTAAGAAATGTTAGATATACATTATATGATACTCAAGTACACATTCTATTTTAATTATTTATATATCATATATTTAAAAAAAAAATTTTTTTTTAAAGATAAAACTGGCATGGATCAAAGCCTTTAAAATAAATATAAGCACCCGATCTTCGCCAAATACAAAAATAATAAAAAAAATATATATGTTTGACACTTGATGCAAACTTTTTTTTTTTTTTTGAATATTAACTTTTGCTAATTATGGTAGTGAAGAACAGTTGTCCCTTCCTTGCCAATTGGACTTCCTGTGAATAATACATCATGGGTAGAAAATAAAGCAAGCAAAGTCCGCTGACTACTTCAATCCTGCCTAAAGGGACTGGACTGGATAGGAAAAGTTGAGATTCAAAGTCTCAACTTTTCTTTACAAAAAGAAAAGAAACAACAAAAAATCCAATGCTAGAAAAGGAAAATAATGTACGCTAATTCTCAGGAGGGCCCAATAGGAAGAAGAGCTCGCAAAGCAAACCCATTGAGTCCAAACTTCATCTTAATCCCTAAACAAAACCTTTCCCAAATTACTCTATTAAATATTTAATTTCTTTTTTCTATATATATATATATATATATATAATTAATTAATTTAAAAATTTTAAAAAAATTTCTGGAATATTATCCCAAAATTCAGGTTTATGCAATCCAAAATCTATTAACCCATGAGAAAAAAAAAAAAAAAAAAAGAAACTTAGAATTTTGAATTAAAACCCCCTGCCCCGGGGCCAGCCACAACTGAACAAAATTAATGCTTAAGGAATTTTTTTATTGATGTATAATAATTAATGACGTGCGGTTTTTGACCTTAGCGAAGCAAATCTGGATCTAGGGTTTCGTTTCGCCTGTTGTGAGGCAAATGCGCGTTTCTTCATTACCAACATCGGAAAAACCCAAAACTCTAGTTCGCCACTCTTTCGATTATTGTACTTTTAACTGATAAAATATCATCGATCGTTCGTGGGAACCGAAGCATTCTCAGATCTACCTATCTATCGATCGATCGATCGATCGATCTGGTTAAAATCCGGTTGAAATTGGAATCCCTAATTTTCGGTTTCTCTGTAAAATTTTTCCCTTTCATTTTTGTGCTAAGGAATTGGACGGATTCATATCTTAATCACGATTCAATTACTCAAATTGTGAAGCTAAATCTGAGAGAGCTATTGAAAGGATTGTGTGTGTGTTTTTTTTTTATTTTTAAATTTGGTTGGAGGGTGGTTGTGAGGATTGTTGTGGTTGTGGGTGTAATATGATGTACAAATCGGTGGTGTACAAGGGGGAGGAGTTACTGGGAGAAGTAGAAATATACCCTCAACAACAACAACTGGAAGAGGAAGAAGAAGAAGAAGAAGATGAACAACGACAGGAGGAAGATGAGAACAAGAAGAGCAACAACAACAACTGGAAGAGGAAGAAGAGAGTGATTGATGAGATATTGGTGGAGGGTAAAGAAATCAGAATAAGCCACTTCTCTCCGTCGAGTGAGAGGTGTCCGCCACTTGCTGTTCTACATACCATTACATCTACTGGGATTTGCTTCAAAATGGAGTCCAAGAACTTGCTGACCAACAAGCTCCATCTTTTGCACTCTTCATGTATCCAAGAAAACAAGGTATCCCCAATTAAAGTACGGATGAACTTAAATTTTAAGACCTGAAAAAGTTTGAGGAGAAAAATTAAAAAAAAAAAAAAAACAAAAGAAGAAGAAGATGTTGATGAAGAAGAAGAAGAAGAAGAAGAAGAAAGATATTAACTACAATTAAAATTGAAAGATTTTCTGGACTTACCCAGTTCAGTTTATTGTACAGGGGACTCTGGACAGATGGTGACGGACCCATTTTTAGACTCTTTACAGTGAACCCTAAATTTGCCAGAACTGTTGTGAACTTCACTGATCTGACCCACAATGATTATAAACTCGTGTTTTGACAACTTCGCTGAACCCATTTGCTAACAGATCCTGTCCAGAATACATGATTTTGAGAACTGTCTCAAACTTCTCTTTTATATGACTATGCAGTGCCAGAAATTTCTTGTTTTGGACAAAATTAGGGACTTGCAAATTATGAAAGGTTGAATAAAAGATATCCTTTAATCTTGTTTCTGCCAATGTTTTATGTCTGGTTATCATTAAGTCAATGGAATTTAATCACAGAAAGGAAGTTGGAAAATGAATTGCTAGTGATTGAAAGAAATTTACCATAATTGTCAGTTTTTGAAAGAATTTTCTGATATACCTATGGTTTACCTTGAAATCATTAGCTGATCATTATAGTTGTATTTTTAGACTGCAGTTATGTCGTTAGGAGGGGAGGAGCTTCATTTTGTTGCAATGCATTCCAGGAGTAATGAAAGACCATATCCATGTTTTTGGGTATTCAATGTTGCAGCAGGGCTTTACAACTCCTGCTTAGTGATGCTGAACCTCAGATGTCTTGGCATTGTATTTGATCTTGATGAAACCCTCATAGTTGCCAATACAATGCGCTCCTTTGAAGACAGAATTGAAGCCTTGCAGCGGAAAATAAGCACTGAGTTGGACCCACAACGCATTTCTGGTATCTTGTCAGAGATCAAGCGGTATCAAGATGACAAGAATATATTGAAGCAATATGTTGAAAATGATCAAGTTGTTGAAAATGGCAAGGTGATCAAAACACAATTAGAGTTGGTTCCAGCATTGTCTGATAATCATCAACCTGTGTTTCGTCCACTCATACGGCTACAAGAGAAAAACATTATTTTGACTCGTATAAATCCACAGGTGTGTGCTTCATGAATTTAAAGGACACAATGCCTTCAACCCTTGGTTTCCTTAGGTTTTTACATGTTTAGTCCCACTGCCACAACTTTTGGGTTGGGTCTCTGCTTCTTAACTACCGTATATGTGTGTGTTGTGAGAAATTTGTGCTTCATTCTAGAATGTTTACTGCACATTAGCAGATTTGTATATGCTTGTTGAGTGGTGGAACTTTAGCATACAGGAGAGTCCTCACAAAATTTGTACAAGGATATTCAGTCGGCGTGGCTGCTGCCGGCATCCGCTCCTGTTTATTTATTTTATCTGATCATTCAAGCTCTCTCTTTTTTTTTATATCACTTGGATAGTACTAAGAGGGTTTGTGTATATATTCTGTAGATCCGTGATACAAGTGTTCTTGTGAGGTTGAGGCCTGCATGGGAGGATCTGAGAGTATACTTGACTGCTAGAGGGCGCAAGCGGTTTGAAGTATATGTTTGCACAATGGCTGAAAGAGATTATGCTTTAGAAATGTGGAGGCTGCTTGACCCAGAGTCAAATTTAATAAACTCAAAAGAATTATTGGACCGGATTGTGTGTGTGAAGTCTGGTAAGTGGCATTGTTGGGTTGCAGATGGCTTTGATTTTGATGAACTGGATATTGAGTTTAGTAATTACATACATTGTTTACTATTACTGGTATTTATCCTTAGGTTCGAGGAAGTCATTGTTCAATGTCTTTCAAGATGGAATATGCCATCCCAAAATGGCATTGGTGATTGATGATCGTTTGAAAGTGTGGGATGAAAAAGATCAAGCACGGGTGCATGTTGTTCCTGCATTTGCTCCATACTATGCTCCACAAGCTGAGGTACTGCAATATTGCAATTACAGGCCTGTCATTGATGTGTACACACACACATCACACATCCTGATGTACCTTTTTTTTTTTATTTGACATATATGAGTAATCACTAACCTGAGTTATTATGTTGTAGGCAACTAATCCTATACCTGTACTGTGTGTTGCGAGAAATGTTGCCTGCAATGTCCGTGGTAATTTCTTCAAGTAAGAATACGAAGAACCCAGCACCAGTTTGTTTAAATAGACACTGGCATACATATCTATTCTCATATTGGAAGTCATGTTTAGCAGAAGTCAAGTTTTGGTCAACTTATTTGTATGATATTTTTTGAATATGACATGGCAGAGAGTTTGATGAGGGCCTTCTACAAAAAATACCGGAGATTTCATATGAAGATGATATTACTAATATTCCTTCTGCACCAGATGTTGGCAACTATCTAGTTTCAGAGGTTAGTTATGATATTTTTTAGGTCTTTTAATGCTTCTGGTGTCAGCAATTGTATTGACACAGTTGTTTGTGTTTCAAACATGCCTATGATTATGCAATTCTTTTTCTTCTGGTCCTTTATCAGACTATTTCTTTAAATGACGTTTACAATCTAGTCTTGCTCCATTCAGGATGATGCTTCCGCTCCAAATGGAAACAGAGACCCACTTTCTTTTGATGGCATGGCAGATGCTGAGGTTGAAAGGCGACTAAAGGTAGTTGAAAGGTCGTTCTCTTCAATTTGACATGTGTTCGTTTAGGGCACATGTTGGAAATTCATAAATTCTTGCAAGGCATCTTTTTCTCTCTTGGAAGGGAGTGACAGAGGCCCAAAGAAGCAAAATAGTTTGATCTACAGCGGCCGTTAAACATTTATATGCATTGAAGTAATGTATGTTTGATCTTTGTTTACTTTTTCTGACTCAGGAAGCAATTTCAGCTTCTTCAACAATTCCTTCAACCGTCAGTAATATGGATCCAAGGCTTTTTCCATCTCTTCAATACTCAATGGTATCGTCTTCAAGCTCAATTGCATTGCCAGCACCACAACCGTCAATGTCAGCATTTTCAAGCATGCAGTTCTCTCAGGTGGTTTCATCCGTTGTTGCTCCTCCAGAACCAATCATGCAGAGCTCTCCTGCCAGAGAAGAGGGTGAGGTTCCAGAATCAGAACTAGACCCTGACACAAGGAGGCGACTTCTCATATTACAACACGGGATTGATACAAGAGATCATGCACCAAGTGAATCTTCGTTTCCGGTAAAACCTTCTATGCAAGTTTCAATTCCACGTGTGCAATCCCGTGGCAGCTGGGTCTCAGTGGAGGAAGAGATGAGCCCAAGACAACTTAACCGAACTGTAGAGTTTCATCCAGATTCAGAACCAATGCGAGTTGAGAAACATCGTCCTTATCATCAACCTTTTCTCCCCAAGGTTGAGAGCTCCATTCCACCCCATAGAATGTTTCATGAGAGTCAAAGAATGCCCAAAGAGGTAATATTTTTTGGCTGTTTTTCCAACATTAAAGCTTGAATATTCTGTTGAGAATCTAAAGGATTTTTGACTGACGAAGCATGCCAAAATTGCACGATTGTCTATTTGCAGGCTCCTTATAGAGATGATCGGCTGAGGTTAAACCCTACACTGTCAAATTACCATTCTTTCTCAGGTAAGCAGTGATGTATATAAAATGTCATGCCAAACCCAAACTAGAGTACGAGTCCGTGTGTTTCAGCTGAAGTTGCATATTTGTTTGAACCTCCTACCTTCCCTTGTTTGAATCAAGATTCTTTACCAATGATATAATTGTGATTTTGCTGACATGAGTTGGTTGATAAATAGAAGGCCTAATGTGACCTTGTAAGTGCTGGTCTTTGGTCTCACTAACAACCTCTGAACTGGAATGAAAATGTGAATCAACAGTTTCTTCATTTTTTAATTACTTCTCATTTGTGTTTTGATGTTGTTAGGGCTTTTGAACCGTTTCTTCTGGCTTGTATTTATTTGAATGTATCTTTTGCTAGCTGAACTTTTTCTATATAGAATGGTGTTAGATTTTGGAATTTTTTTTTTTTTTTTTGGAAGGGGAGGAGATCCAATTGAGTCGATCATCTTCCCGCAACAGGGAACTTGACTTCGAATCTGAACGAGCTGTTTCAAGTGAAGAAACTCCAGTTGGTGCACTACAGGACATTGCAGTGAAGTGTGGAGCCAAGGTAATGGGAATAGATGTTTATTTCAAGAGAAAAGCAAAGTTACATATGCTGCTTCCTTTTGGTTTATTGCAGTTCCCTATTATTTTGATTTTGAAGTGAATGCAAACTTACAGGTGGAATTCAGGTCAGCTTTGGTTGGTGGGAGAGATCTGCAATTCTCCATTGAGGTCTTAACAACTGTTTTCTTCTCCTGCATTTTTTGTGTCTTCTATTGTCTTCACTAATATGGTGTCAACTTGTCCAATAGGAACCAACCCCCCCCCCCCCCCACCCCCAAACCAAAAAAAAAAAACACACAAAGACATCGGTGGCACTCCCCAGGGAAAAGATTTTCTACATCTGAGTTTTGTGTGATAAATGATTCTTTTTGGGCAGATGTAATACAGTGTTGAAGCATGTTTATATGGCTGAAGAGTCTATATGTGTTACGTTTGCATATCTCCTGTCATAGATGGCTTGTGACTTGCATTAGAAGCTCAAAGCTGTTTTCAGGATCTAGACTGTTCCTATTTGTTAGGAAGTTGTGTAATTCCACAATTGGTGAATCTCTGGACTTCCCATTTAATTGCCACAGAACAACTAAGAAAGATCATATAGCTAAGCTACTTTCTAGTCTGAGTAAAATGAACAAATTGAAGATATACAATGGTGCCGTTTTACTGTCTTACACATAAACCATTGAGTGGAAACTGGGTGGCTTAATGCATTACAGACTGATGGAATCAGTCAAGTCCCAGTGACTTTTAAAGATGCATACCTGAAGCATGGTTTTTCAGGGGTATTTTTTTTAGGGGGGAGGGGGGAGATCTTCTTTCTTTTGGTTAATTAGAAAATAATTGGAACAGAAAAGATTGTTTATTATATGCAAACTGGCATTATTTTTCCTTGCATTCTGAACTTGTATGGCTGCTGAACTTATTTGTTACTGCTTCAGGCATGGTTTGGGGGAGAGAAAGTTGGCGAAGGAATTGGCAGAACAAGACGGGAAGCCCAACGTCAGGCAGCTGATGGTTCTATTAAGAACTTGGCAGGTGAAATTTCTTCTTTTGATGTCTCTTGTTGCATTTTAGCACAGTTTATATTGGACTGTTCAGTCCATCTGTTTATGCTTCAATTAAGCTCTAGATGATTTTTCCTTTACTTATCAAATGGTTACTGTTTTTTGCCTGCCAGTTGCACTGTTTGACTCAATTCATATGCCTTAGCATTCCGGTCATGTTTGTTACTGGGCTTTTACTTTCTTCAAATCAATAATCTGGGCCAATTTCAACCTGATACCTTGAATGCCTTTACCTTTCTATACCATTAGTTTGTGTTGGTATCCTTATTGTATAAATGATGCTTCATGCCTTCATCTAGGCTTTCATCTTGGATTTGATGCCTTGATTTCCCTAAAATGGAAGTTTCTCTTTTTGCAGCACTTCCGCTGTGTGAATTATGATACTGACCACTGGGACATTGGCTTTGCAGACATATATTTATCACGTGTGAAGCCTGATTCTGGGCCTGTGCCTGGGGATGCTGGTAAATATTCTAGTGCAAATGACAATATTTTTCTGGGTAATGTGAATTCCTTTGGGAACCAGCCTTTGCCAAAAGATGAGCCCATCTCATTTTCAGCCATGTCTGAGCCCTCCAGGCCTCTGGATCCAAGACTGGAAGCCTCTAAGAAATCAATGGGTTCAGTCACAGCTCTCAAAGAATTTGTAAGTTTTGAAAACCTCTCTCATGTTCTTTTATTGTCTTTATTGCTTCTTCCATGTACAGCTAAGTTTTGTAAGGTTCTGCATGCCACTGATTGACAATTTATTGTAACTAGTGCATGACGGAGGGCCTTGGGGTGAATTTTCTTAATTCGTCTCCAATTTCAGCTAATTCAATCCTGAAAGATGAAGTACATGCCCAGGTTTGCATTTGAAATGATGTTTACTTCAATAAGTTGCATGGAGTTAGAAATTTATTTTCTGTGTGTTGATCCTGGTCACTGTATATGTGTAAGTCTCAAAGTATTTTTGTTCCCTCCTTGATTCCACATTTAAAAAACAATTGACTTATGGCTAAATTTTGGAAGACTTTCTATTCAGGAAAAAGTATATGAAGCAACTAAGGTACTTTTGAGTTTGGGTGACTCCTGAAATTTGGAAGCTTTCCTATGTTGCATTTGCAGATTTTATTTTGCCATCAATACATTGGTCACTAGGTCCTTGGCTCTCTCTGGGATGGAAAATGGATTGTAGTCCTTGCATGTGAATTTCCTGGAAAATTGCAACATTGCTACTTGTTGAAAATTTTAGGGTTTGGCTAGGAGAAAAGAAGTATGAGATTTTGGATTGGTGTTATGTTTGCAATCATTTGTGTATAAGGTTAGATTTCAACGGTCCCATATTTGAATGCTGACTTCTGTTCTTGCTGTCATACTGCCTATTTCATGGGGGCACTCATCTTGGGAACATTGGGTGTGATTGGAGGGCATGGTGGTCAAAATGTTTCCTGTCATTGATAGAAGCAAAATTACTTTCTTTTCCTGGTTGTTTGCTTGTCAGATGAATTTCTTTTTGTTATCCGTCTTCCAATTTGGTTTTGATGTTTTTTCCTTGTGCATTTAGGTTGAAATAGATGGACAGGTTCTGGGGAGGGGAATTGGGTCAACATGGGATGAGGCCAAGACGCAGGTATCTCTTTTGCCAGAACGTTCTTCTTTTTGGGACTGAAAGCACAAAATTACGATTATCTCCTTCAACATCTAAGCACGTTGACATAATTTCCTCAGGCTGCTGAAAGGGCCCTTGGAAGTCTAAGAACGATGTTTGGTCAATTTACCCAGAAACGACAGGGTTCTCCCAGGTTTGAAATTGAGATATCTCATTCTGCTGATTGGATAGATAGTCTTTCCCCTAGTCTTTCTCTTAATGCCATCAGCCAGACTTGTAAATTCTGTGTGTCATGTTTGGTGGAATGCACTGATGGTTAATCCCCACTCAATCATACTCAATTCTTCTTCTTGAAAGCTTGCTAAAAGATCTTGTATGATGGCTCTGCTGCATGTCATCTTTATCTTTCTCTGCCTTTCTGTCTCTTTCTCGAGATTCACTTTTGTCCAGATCCCATAGCTTCTATTGGACCTGGGTTTCTGTTCTCAATCTTCTTGTCTATTTTAATCCTTTCTTATTTTGCATCTTTGATGTGGATTAAGGCTGATGCAAGGGATGCCAGTTAAACGTCTCAAGCCAGAGATCCCACGAGTTCTGCAACGGATACCTTCTTCTGCCAGATATCCTAAGAATGCACCTCCGGTCCCTTGACTGGCGAATGGTGTTTATATTTTGAGCAACCAGCTGCCATTTTGCTGTTCTGATCTGACAATACATGTAATTAAGCAAAGTCGAACTGCCGCTCGACCGATCTTGTTGCTTTGCCAAGTGACTGCAATTCTAGAGGTGATCATATGCGGGGGTTCCAGTTCACTTTTTCACTCGCCTTTTGGGAACCCCACGGTGAAGACGTCTGCTTATCAGTTTCTTCTCAAAAATTAATAGAGACCTCAGACAGCAGAGAAAAGCC
This sequence comes from Rhizophora apiculata, assembly GCA_037832385.1. Taxonomy (NCBI): domain Eukaryota; kingdom Viridiplantae; phylum Streptophyta; class Magnoliopsida; order Malpighiales; family Rhizophoraceae; genus Rhizophora; species Rhizophora apiculata. The sequence continues at coordinate 3,172,586 of CM075438.1, read as the reverse complement.
AGAGCTACGGGAGCTCAGGTGTAACGTGCAGTTGATACCTCCAGCGCACGGAAGGAGCGATGATGACCCGTAAAAACTGAGGATGACGAGGCAATGACATTCTGACTGAGAATTGATTGCTGTCAATGGCAGCAGCTTCTGGTGATTCCCCGCGAATCTGAGTAATGTACATGTTAATTAACTTCTCATGGCGAGGCCACCTTTACACGGTGAAGTTGAGTGCCCCACTGTTAACCGAACTAATGTAATACAGATTCTCACATGAAAGATGGGTTGAAATTTTCATGACAAATTTTTCATAAACTTTTGAGTTTGGTCTGGGTCAACCTGTAGGCAATTGGAAGAATGCCCCCAACAAATTTAAAACGAGAACATGCACAAGAGTCACACTCACTTGCTTTGCACCTCTGGCCAATAAATTAAAAGCTTAGGTAAGCGTCTCCGAGGAATTTAAGTTTGATTTATTCTAGGATTTCCTTACCACAAGCGCAAAGTGGTTGCTTAAAGGGTAAGTCAAATTTGATCTCTCCCCCTAGTGTCTAACTAAGATAAAAGCTCCTGTCTTGTCCTTTTTCTCATCTTTGTATGTCATTTAAAAAAAATAAAGAAATGAAAATCACAGCCACAATTTACACTTTTTTTTATTTTTTGGGTGTTTTGTCGGAAGTCACCCAAGACGTTCGTATGGTGGTTAAATAGATGGCTCCTACTAAGCATTTTTCGAGTTTAGACTTTGCTTAGTACTTTTCGTTAAGTCGTGTCCTCGTCTTCAAAGCTCAGAGCTCAGAAGCTTCTTGAGGGCACCAACTCATAGACGGGGGGGGAGAGAGAGAGAGATGGCTTCCTTCGATGCGTATGGCGTGGACGGAGAGGAGATCCATCAGCAGAACCACAGATCTTTCCACGACGAGGACGAAGAGAGCTACTCCAACTTCGGTTCCTACTCTAACTTCACCTCCGGCCCCGGCGGAGACGTCGCCGTCGACCACGCGGCCACCTCCGCTGCCGCCTCGCCTGATATCTTTGGATTCGGATCCTCGCCTGCTGACATCGATCCGAACCCTAGCTTCTCGCAGAGTCCCTATAGCTCGATTACCATTGACAATGGCAACGGCAATGGTTATACCGGATTGGATGACGGCGTTTTCTCCTCGGACGGGCCGGTTCTACCTCCACCGGCCGAGATGGAGCCCGAGGAAGGCTACGCTCTACGAGAGTGGCGGCGGTGAGATTTTTTGCTTGATGTTTCAACTAACCTATACGAAAGATAAATAAATAAATAATGATTTTGTCCTTTGCATGCTTATATCTATCATTCTTTTAGATTTGTTGAGTTTATTATGTGGTTTAGCTTAGAACATTTTAACTACTGTTGCTAAGCTTTGTTATTATTTATTGCTTTTTTTTTTTTATGGAATTTAGTATAGAAAGTTACAGAGTTTTGATCTGTTTGTAGGAAGAAATTATTGAGACTTTTTTTAATCAAAAACTACTTTAATTAGATGTATGTGACTAGCTTGGTATGCACAAGATCTGTTTACAATTTGGTTATAAAATGATAAGGGTCCTTACTTTGGTGTCCTCTGCTTATGTCTGGATGGCTGGAGGATTGCACTCGGCATCTGATGCTGGGGACTTGAATCCATTGGTTTTTTTTTTTTTTCATTTTTTTGGGTGATAGCTGAGTGTTTTGAAGTTGAGCTTCCGTTTTCAATTCTCTTCAGATTCTTATAACTCGGAAATGTTTGTTCTGAATCTTAAAGCTTATTTTCCAGAAGTTAGATCTTGTATGGAAATGATGAAATGTTGTCTTATAATTTATGGATGTGAAAACTAGAGTTGAAACACAGGAAGGGGCTGCTAACTGAAATCATATAACTGGATTTGGGGGTAAAAATGTTTTGCTGGTGCTCTCTCTAGACAATTGCCCAATAAAAACCATGGGCCATGCTTTGGCATCTTGTTTGTGGATCCATTGAGATATTTCTGGGTCCCTGTAACATTCTGTGTTTTGAACTGTGATTGCTGCATGAGAACTTTTGTCAAGTTACCAAAAATTGTATGAGGTAGGAATGTGCCTTGCTTTTGTATTTATATCTAGTAAACTCAAGTCATCAAACCTTTCTCATTATAAGGGGGTCCCCTGGAATTTTGTTGAAGTTTGGGTGCTATAAGCTTTGACAAGTTGACCCAGATGCAACTGTCTCCCAAATTTATGTAATTTTTTGTTTCTCATGGGATTCTGCTCTCCAATACTTTTGTTTTTCATATTCTTCTTGGTTTATATGTAATCATGCTAAGTGTCCATGCAAGCATTTACAGGTAGGAGATTTTGTACTATTCTAATTTATAAATTGTAATGTTGACTGATTTGTTCAGTCAGAATGCCATTCAACTCGAGGAGAAAGAGAAGAGAGAGAAGGAAATGAGGAAACAGATCATTGAAGAGGCTGAGGTATATATACAAGCATTCTATGAGAAGAGGAAGGTTAATGTTGAGACAAACAAATCCATTAACAGAGAGAAGGAGACGGTAAAGTTTTCTGACTAATGCTTCTCTGAGCTCTCAGCCCATTTTACCAAGTCCAACATTTTTACATAGTTTTCTGCATGGAGCAGTTATTTGTGGCCAACCAAGAGAAATTCCACAAAGAGGCAGACAAGCAGTACTGGAAGGCAATAGCAGAGCTTATACCTCATGAAGTTCCAAACATCGAGACAAGGAGAGGCAAGAAGGATCAAGGAAAGAAACCATCAATAACAGTCATCCAGGGCCCAAAGCCTGGAAAGCCCACTGATCTTTCAAGGATGCGCCACATCCTTGTGAAACTAAAGCACACACCTCCACCTCACATGATGCCACCTCCGCCTGTGCCGTCAAAGGATGCCAAAGATGGGAAGGATGTGAAAGATGCAAAATCAGCAGGGTCTGCAACCAAAGGGGAGGCTGCCAAAGATGTTACTTCCAATGGTTCTTCCCACCAAACCAAGCAAGAAGTTCCTGCTGCTGGTGGCCAGCCCGTGACAGAAGCAGTGTCCACACCAACTGCATAATGGTTATGGTTTACCTTCATTTTACAGCTTTTGCTTCTTCTGTTTTTTTTTCTTTTTTTTTTTAATTCCTTTAGTGGGTTTTTCCTGCTTTCTTTTGATTTCTCCATCTTTTGTATCATTGTATTAAGATTTTATTCTCTCCGTTTCTTGTCTCTCCATGTCATTTGGCCTTCAAGAACTAAATATGTTACCATGGACCACATTTATGTGTGTGTGTTATATGTATGCATCTTTCATCTTAAGCATTATTATTATTATTATTATTTTGGGTTTGGCGCGTTGCGTGGGTTATTGATGTTTGTTGAGTAGTTTCAGGTTTTGTCAGTTTTTAAAAAAGGATTGGTACTCTCGCGAGATATTGAGGTAATTAAAGTTCGACGCCTGAATGGTAATGGCTGGTCGTGAGAAGACGACAGGAACCCAAGATAGAATAGATCAAGAAAGAGATGTTTCGTTCAAGTCTGTACCTATGTATCCATTAACCTGCTAACTGTCGAGTCCTAACTTCTCAATTAATTTGTTCTTGCACCAATTTGACATCAAACATTAAAAGGCACGCTACCACGTCAAGATTTTTTTGGTTGATTTTTTAGAAGGCTTCAACGACAGGTGGGAAAAGCCACCCCACCTCTAAATTAATCAATAGCGTCGGCTTTGGGATTTATCCATTCAATTTGCAAACTGACTCCTTGCTTGACATAGATTGCTGCAAAAGACCAAACCAGACTAATTCATCAAACCCACGCGCACCCCAACTCACAAAATGGAAAAATAATCAACAAATAAAAAGAAAAGAAGTGTATTATTGTCCACAAGCAAATGAGGTGGGCTCTGATGTTCGCAATTCTTCAGGTCAATTTCAAGGCTTTTGACTAATAGGTGTTCCATGCTCTGCATAGAAGGAAGACAAAGTGACTATGCTTTGCAACACCACCTTGAATTTTATACCATGGCATGAGTGGGGGAATTGTTATCCGACTGTTCAAGCTTTGGTTGATTGATAATTCATTGGGCCAAAAAACGATTAACAATTGAGATTTGAGATGTAAACTACTAATACTAATAGGTTCACTGTTAGTTAAAATATTAGTTCTTGTAGCTTCAATTTCACAAATGCAATTTTGTTTTATTTTGTTTATGCTCGTTGCAACGAGAAATTTTCAAGGGATTAACAAAACGCGCTTGAGTCTTGAATATTGGTTTGCATAAAACAGATTTATTACTATTAAGGATGATTCTCAATAAACAATTTCCTATTTATAATCATAGGAGTTAAGAAACGGATTCAAAGGAGGGATTCCAATATGCATACAAGGAATCAGGGAGCGTCAGCCATTTATATGTGCAACTAAAAGCGGCTTTTAGGTCATCATTTAGATTTTGAAGTCAAATATCAGCAGAAAACAATATGTTACCCATTAAATGTTAAAAAAGAAAAGAAAAAAAAATGTATATGACTATTAAATCCTTATTGATAAATGGTAGATGTAAATCAATAACCCAATTAACGAAATAGACAAGACTATGTATAGCATAACGGTAATAACAGACCCATATTTGAATGATTTTCCAATTAATTGTTTTCAATTATCATATTCATCTCCAAACAAAAACAAGTGTCAAGCATTAACTTCATGATGATGGTAATTGTCTGAAATATAGCAACCGAGTCATACAAATGATAAAAAGAAAAGTTTTAGCAGCAGCCCGCGGGATTCCAACTTACACGGACCACCATGCATTTATCTATAAATAATAAGATGGTTCACAATACTTCAATGAGATAAAAATGAAAAGAAATTTGTAACAAATATGACCGTTTTTTCTGCTACCTTACATCTGCAAGAACCAAAAAATTTTATCACTCTAACTGGGTATCCACTCAACTAACCTTTCCCTGGAAAAAGAAGAAAACAGATGATGGTAAAAAATATAAAACTAAAATGGCATAAGTAGTTGTGTACCTAGAAAATCTTTCCTCGCACATTCCCCTTTAAGTACTCTTTCCAAATCCTTCAAGCCTCATAACAATAACCTTACCCATTATCTGGGTTTCACGTCAGTGATTGTGACAGGAACAGAGCTCATCTGGTAGCTGCTAGAGTTGGCAGATAATTTTTTAGTTGAAGGAGCCCCACTAGTCCCAGCTGGATGTTGGAAGAACCCTGGGGCTGTTAAGATCTTCTCATTGAGTCTGATGTCCCTTGAGAGCATTTCCACAACCTGGCTCATAAGTGGCCTACGGTTCGCTGCTGCTTGGGTACAGAAAAGTGCTACCTTCAGATGCCTAATGACTTCCTCCTCTGGAAATTCTCCCATCTCTGGATCCACTAGCTCCAACAGTCTTCCTTCTTCATACAGCTGCCAGGCCTGTCAAATGGATGATATTCAAGATTGTTTCAGCCTTTTGAAAACCGAAATTATCAATTTAGCTCCGCCGGTATTCCGAGTTTATTGCATAGAAGGCATGAATGCAACATTGTCACTACTGTGACACCACAAGTCAAATAAACCACCCAGTAAGTAACATACTACAAAAAAGAAAAAAAGAGTAGAAGTGTGCCATACTCTGGCAAGTGATGAAAAGAATTAATGCACATTAAACAGTAGACCGAAAAGGATGACTGAAAGCAAGTTGTGATTAGTGAACTCTTTTATTTTCCATAGAGCATTCCTTTTAATTGAAGTACAGAAAAACAGAAGTTCCATTATATTTTTATTAGCAGGAAAGCAAACCATTTCCTTGAATAATCGCCAGTAAATAGAATAGAATATTTAACTACATGATAAGATCACCTGCATACTGATGAAGAAAACAGCAATAGAAATCTGTAGCTATGCAAAGTTTGATGGAAATTAGAAAACGATGATTAACACACCGATTCTAGGAGTAGTTTCTGCATCCCTCCCCAGCTTGTCTTTGCACTGTTTCTGCCACTAATTATTTCAAGAATAAGGACTCCATAACTGTAAACATCTGCCTTCATGGTCAGCTGCCCACCTAGTGCATATTCTGGTGCCAAATATCCACTGAACAGAGAAAAAAAAATTAATTGACATTCTTTTAATTCCACTAAAGATATGCAATTTATTTGGAACGTGATTTTGAAGTCAGATTAAAGCTTGAGAGAAAAAATGTAATCCACATTGCAAGCAGTAATGAAAGATGGTCAAGAAAACAAATGCCAATTTCAAAGGCCCAAAGCATTGGTTGATGCAAGTCCAGCAGCTTAAGGACCAAAAGCATACTTATTGGTTATTTAGACAGCACACTGGCCCAAAAAAAACAAACAAAAAACTTGAAAAAAAAAATTCATAGTTGGTCTAGAGCCAGATACAGAGAGCAACATAATATCAGAAGACTCAGAATGCATAACAGCAAATCTGTTAGACGCTTTTAAGGGAAACATACGTTGTTCCTGCTATTCTTGTGCTGATGTGAGTAATATCATCAGGAAAGAGTTTAGCCAACCCAAAGTCTCCAATTTTTGGGTTAAAGTCCCTGTCAAGGAGTACATTACTGGCTTTGATGTCTCTATGCACAATATGTGGCACAAGTTCTTCATGAAGGAAAGCAAGTCCCGTAGCAACACCCAAACAAATAGAAGATCTTTGTGCCCAGTTCAGCTCAATATTTGCATTCTTTGTTCCTGAAAAGAAAAGAAAAAGTCAAAATAGTTAATATTTCAATATGTTAGTAGCATGAATTCCAGTAAATGTGGAGATTGAGAAAGATCCTGTTAAACTTACCCAGCAATGCACTATCAAGGCTGTTATTTTCAAGGTATTCATACACTAGAATCCGGTTAGATCCGTCCACACAGCACCCAATTAATTCAACAAGGTTTGGATGCCTAACTTTGGATATGCTATTGATCTCATTCAAAAATTCACGCACACCTTGTCCCGAATGAGCCGCAAGTGTCTTCACAGCCACTTGTAATCCACTTTTAAGGGTTCCCTAGCAACATAGCCCGGCAGTAAATAAGTAAAAAGCAATATGAACATAGGGACTGACAAAAACAATGGTTATAGCCTCCAACAAAGATACCAAAATGCAAATAAAGGCTGTCCCTAATAAATTATGCTCTATCAAAAAAAGGTGAAAAGTAAGCTAAGCTTATTGTTTAATGGAAGATGCCAAAAGCTTTAGGTGCTCATCCATCATCTTCTACAAAAGTTAAGCACAAGGGCTTAAGTGGAAACAAATAACAGCGACATGAGGATTTCCAAGTCCGTCCAATTTATATGAAGTTGAGGGTTGAGAGAAAGAAACAGACATATCAACTCAGATAGGCAAGTCAAAAGTTAAACAGTACAGACACAAATGTTTTTCAGGCTTGTATTAATAGTTTTGTGCTTGATCATGGTATTCTCTGTGGTACACAATTCACAAAGCTTATGTTTGAATTTTTCAGTACATCTGAGGTATGCTTTTTTCAGTTTTGTCTTGCTCATTAGTCACCTTAATACTTCTTATCTGGTCTTTGATAATGTGGTTCAGTTCCGCCACATTATTCACATAGAATTTAACCATGAAATTTCCAGAGGGAAGGATTTCAAAGAAAAGGCAGTATTCACAAATCCAGGTTACCTTGTAGACAATTCCAAAACCTCCTCGGCCAATCTTATTTTGTGAATGAAAATTATTTGTTGCTGATTTCAATTCATTGTAGGAGATATGATTGACATCCCGAAGAAAATTCCCTATCAATGTAAACAATGAGAATATCAAAACAAAGAAAGTAGAACCCCGAAATACAGTTAAGCATAAGAAAAAAGAAAGTATGAAAAACACCATATCCACTTATCCAATATCCACCGAACAAAAAGATACCATATATTCTTTGCGGCAACTCGACCTTTAGATTAGACAATGAGAACAAATACATTAACAACAACTCGCAAGCATGTCGTGATGTTTTACTATCAATTCTGGACAAATAAAATGCAACCGACCAACCAACCAACCGTTCCCTGTTCAAGTGCAAAACATTACTGCTAAAACTAACTGAGGTCTAGATCTGTTGTCATTTTATGAAACCTGAACTATCCAAAACAAAAGAGATCAGCTACTGAACATTGCAAAACACATTGAATTAAATTTCTTACCAAAAAATAATAAGAGAACATCACTTCCAAGAGAAAACATAAATTACGATCACGCTTGAAAGAAAAATAATAATAATAATCAACAATATAATTGATAATAAACAGAGAAGAAAAAGGAATTTGCAGAATATCTTACAATCTATTTCATGACGATTTCGAGCATCGCCCCGGTTTCTATCAACAACAGCAGTTGCCTTGAAGCAGCTACACCTCATATCTATGTATCTATCAACCTGCTTGCCTTCCAACTCACCTCATACCTACTTCAAACCTTTCAGAAACAAACATGCCCCGCAATTACCCCCAAAATAACCAAAAAAAAAAAAAAACACACACTTCAAAATGACCAAAAATTCCGTCCGGAATTCAGTAAAAAAAAATACCGAAAATAGAAAATTTCCTGAATTTTTTTTTTTACAGCTCAATTTTTAAAACGAAGAAGAAGAAGAAGAAGAAGAAGAAGAAGAAGAAGAAGAATTACCTACAAAACAAAAAGGACACGAAGATCTCAATCCTTGTTTTCCTCTTTTTAATATATCTTCTTTTTTTTCCTCTTAGAACTGTACAATTCGTTTTTCGTGGCGCGGGAGAGGGCTTCTTTTTTTTTAATATATTTTAGTTTCTGTTCCTTTGCTGCGCTCGTTTGCTTGGGTGTATTTGACTTAATATTTGAAGGCGCGGTTGCTCCGGCGACGTGTGGGAAATGGTCGCGAGAGTCATATCTTAACAGCCAATCAGCTGCCGCCCGCCTCTCTCGATTTTTCTCTTTTTCCTTCTCTCCCGTCTTCTTCGTTTTCCCTGTTTTCGGTCTCATCTACTGATGGTGACCCCGCCCAACATTTTTCCTTTGGCTCTATTTTACTTAAAAAAATTAAAAAATTATTAAAAATATTAAATAAAACTCAAAATGTAAATTATATCTTATATATTAATATATTATAAAATTCTGCGTTGGGTCTGTGTTTGTTTTGTGTGATTTTGCATTTTTCCGTTTTTGTTTTATTATTTTCCAGTTTCTCGTCTTGATTGTCATTATTTGTTTTTCTCAACAACGAGAGGTCTGAGCTGTTTTCCACGTCAAACTGCAACATAGATAGGCAAATAGGAACGAGGCATTGAAAGAAAATAAAGATGAAAGGTTGGAGGTTGGGAATGTGAAAATAAATATCGACTATTCCTTAGAGAAATTCCTATGCGAAACAGTCTCATTGCCGCCCCCGCCCCCCCCCCCCACCACACGGCCACTTGGCTGCGTCAAAATTTCTGTGAGTTTTCTTTTAGTGGACAAACAAAAAAGTTGGTTAATAATTTTTCGGTCAGTGCAAAAATGAACGTTGAACTTTAATTTTTAAAAAACTTGGGATTTGTTTGGATTTGAAACAAAGCGTGAAAAGAAAAAAGGATGAAAAAAATAATTTTTATCATTTTATTTGAATAAGTTAGAAATAAGTGAAAAAAAAAATTAAAAGTATAATTTTTTGGGTTTGGATGATGCAAGAAAGTGGAGAAAACAAATTGATTTTATAAAAAAAAAAATGACATTTGCACAATTATATTCCCATGTATAAATTAATGTATGATTTAATAATTTTTCTTATATATATTAGATGTTTATAAAAAGTGATGTATATGCCCATATAAATTAATTTATGATTTAATAATTTTTTTAATATGAAAGTCCACAAATAAAATGCCTGCTTGCCAAAAAAAAAAGAAACAAAAAAAAAAAAAAAAAAGGGACCATCCGTTCTCAGGCTTTCTAGAAGGGTTAGTTTCTAAGAACCAAAAGATTGGAAATTCAAGAAAACAACCACCAAAAATGGGAACTTGCAGCACCATCGTTCTTTTTTCCTTCCTTTCTTATTTTCTGTTTTATTCATTTCTACCGTTTCCACGGACTCGGTCCGGTCTACCGATGGTGACCCCCTGCCCCATATTTTTCCATTATCACGTTCCAGTTTCAAATGTGCATTGTCGTTTCATTTTTCATCGTACAAAACATTCGACACCATCCGCAATCAATGCCTTATAGTTACCTGTTGCATTTGTCCTTCTTTTTTTTTCTTATTAATTTGAATTCAAATTTTATTATATAAAAATTTATATCAAAAATATAATATTAATTTATAAATTTATTATCATTTAAAGTTTTATATAAGAAAATTTTACTTAAATTTGATAATATTTAAATAATAAATTATTTAATAAAAATATTAATATATTTTGATATATATATATATAATGATCAATATAATATTTTTTATGAAGAAAAATCGAGTTATTGGTAAACAAATAAAATGAGACATGGTACGAGAAGAAAATAAAGAAGAAAAGTAGGATGTTAGAAACGATAATAAATAACAACTCATTATTAATTTCTATTCCGACAATCTCATTGGCCCCCATCCCATTGGTTTAAGTTTACACAGTTTTTTTTTTTTTTTTTTTAAAGTCAACAAACATTAAACAAACAATAAAGCTAGTCAATCATTTTTCAGTCAAAGCAAAAATGGATGCTGAATTTCGTAATGCTTTGTTTGAATTTGAAGTTGAGTATAAAAGAAAGTGGTAAGGAAAAAAAAAATAATAGAAAAAAAATGATTATTTGGTTGATTGTTTGTATAACTGAGAAATGAGTGGAGGAGGAAATGAATGAAAAATAAAACTTTTTGTTTATAAGTTGTGAGAAAATAGAAAGATTAAGAATTAATGTGTATAAAATGACAGTGGATATCCTCGTCTAATGGTTATAATGTGTGGATTTGATTAGATTTTTTTTTTTTAAACAAGGTGTATAATTAATAGAAAAATTTGAGAGTAGAAAATTTGTGTCATCTATAATAAAATTATAAATGGATTATATATTATAATTCATTAAAATTAACAATATATATTTAATAATCTCCCCAATTCAGTGAGAAAAGCGTTCTTTTTTTTTTTGGGTCGAAGACAACTCAGATGCGACCAAGGGTAATATAGTAATTCCATAAAAAAGCATGCACTGTGTGAACTTTCCCATGATTTCTCGTCGACTTGTTAGACGGGACACACGCATCCCAAGAGATATTTTCTCGTGAGTTTCTTCACATTTTCTTTCCTATAAACAAACTACACAGGAGAAAAATCATCTTCGAATACCTTTTTTTTTTTCCTTATGATTTTCTTTCCTTCTTTTCCACACACACTCTAAACAGATCGTACAAGTCAACTTTCGTTTAAAAGAAAGTACTTCGTCCTTTGTCCTTAAAACTCGGGCTTTATTCAATATAATTAGTGCAATCCTTTCTAGACCGTATGACACCATTTCTACAATTTTTTTTTTATTTTTAAAAACAATATTATGTATTTAAATTTTCAACCTTACGCAGACAAGCATAATGCTTTTCATAACTGAAGCATAACCGTGAATGTCTATCAGATGACATGCAAACCTTTAACATATAGAAATTAGTGTGCCAGGAATTTGACAATGGGAGCGTGCACTTGTATGTTCTTCCGGATAAATTTTAGTAAATAAAAGTTTAAACTTTGAATTTAAACTTTTTGAATTTTAATAAAAAATAAAATTTAAACATACAACTCTTTTATTTAATTTTTATTATTTAAACTAATTTTTTCTCAACAATTTTAGTAATTTTAATTTACATTTAAGTTAATTACTCATGTTGTGTGAGTTGGACAATTTTATCTGCATCTCAAAGATCAGATATAAGAAATTAAAAATTATTTATATAAATATTATAAAAAAATAAATTGATAAATATAAATTTAATGTTATTTATTATGAATTTAAATTTTAAATTTTAACATTAATTTTTAATATATATATATATATATACATGATGAACTTAAAAAAAAAAAAAATCATTGAGTGAGTAGAAATACTTTTTAAGTGATGGATAAAAAAGATAATGTTTTTAAATTAGATTAAATTAAATAAATAAAATTAAAAATTTAATTTTAATTTTAATTTAATTTATTTTTAAAATTATTAATTTTAATAATTAAATTAATAAATCAGATTAATTAATTAATAATTATTTTTTATTCAATTATCTTAAAAAATTTATAAAAAATAAAAAAATATTAAATTTATATTATTTTTATTATTGAATTAAAAATAGAGATATGATTTTTTTATATTTTAATTTTTTTAAAACAAAAATTAATTATTTTATAATTTTTATAATATATTTATTTATATTTTAATAAAAATATAAAAAAATTTATATTATATTATATTAATATTTGTTTTTAATTTAAATTATTTTATTTATATTATAATTTTATATTTTATATATAATTATATTTTATTTATTAATTTTTTATATCATGTATAAGTATTAATTTTTATATATTTAATATTAAATATAATTTTTATTAATTTAATTTTAATAAAAATAATTAAATTAATTTAAATATTTAATTTTTAAAAAATTCACAAATTGATTCGATTTTTAAACTTGTGAGAGAAAGAGACCCCAGAGCCTGGATTCTTCACCCCGCAACGGACAACCTTAGGAGTGCCAATAAAAACCCAAGTGCAATTTTTTCTTATGGCTTATTTATTTATTTTCTTTTGCTTGTTTGCTGTGTAACTCACACTAACCCCACTTCCTCTATCTCTTTCTCTCTCTCTACAGTGTTACCTGTCGCCCTCAATTGAGACTTTTGCACCACTCACAACCATTTCCCCTCTCTCTCTCTCTCTCTCTCTCTCTCTCTCTCTTCACGAATATATCATATATATCATAATATATAAATATAAATTAGGGTTTTTTGTTTGACAAATGAACAATCAGCAAAATCAACCTCCGCAGCACCAATTGGGATCCGAGGCTGCTAACAAAGACGACGGGGAGGAAGATTCTGCGGACCAGTCCGCGGAGGTAGTGGCGGTCAAGGAGGCGGCGGTGGCAGCGGGCTCCGAGAAGCCCGAGACTGTGAGTACTGAGGAAGAGAGTTTGGAGAAGCCTGACAATCCCATGGTGGAGGAGGACCCGTCCACTACTCTGACGGCGGGTGCGGCGGCCGAAGCTGTGAGTCCGGCCACCGTGTTCTGTATTCGGCTCAAGCAGCCTCGCTCTAATTTGCAGCATAAAATGAGCGTCCCTGATCTTTGTCGCAATTTTAGGTAATTGCTTGATTAAGTGGGCAAGTGTCTTTTCGGTAACACTTCTCTTTTTGGTCTGGTTTTACATTTGGCAAGATATATATTTTTTTAAATGGAAATCAAGTTCCTTGACTGGAATTTTTAGTAAATTGCTCTTTGTCTATGGCCTTTTTTTTCTTTCAAATCGTGGCTTTAGCTTAAGATTTTAGGGTTCGTCTTGGCTTTAAGGATAATATATTGTTGTATTCCTTTTTTTCTCCTTTCTTTGCAATTTTTTTTTAATCTTTAGTGCACTTTGGTCCTCAAATTTTGAACTTTGGGTTTCTGGCTTTGATTATCATCCCTTTTATGTTCGATGTACTGTGATTCTGTGGCGAGGAAGTCGCAAGATTCATTGTTAGTGAATGAAATCGAAGTGACTCATGACCTAGGAAGAGATAAAGCACATCTGAGTTGCTGGCAGTCAAGAAGAATAATCAAAGCGACTCAGATTTTTTTTTTTTAGTTATTTCATCACTCTTTGTAATGATATTTGAGTTTCACTGAGTAGGCAGAGTAGCTGGATTATTTTTGGATAAGTGCTGTTTTAAAGGGCCTGAGGTGTGCATCGGCCTTATGATTCGCAGTTAGTTAGCCTATTGATCTACAGAAGATTCACATGCTTTATTTATGTTTATTTCTTCAGTGCTGTTGCTTGGTGTGGAAAGTTGAATGCTATAGCTTGTGCATCAGAAACATGTGCTAGAATTCCGAGGTCAGTGTTGTTTATGCTTTTTTCCTTCTGTAAATTTTTAATTTTTTTGAGACCAAATTGTGTTGGAATTCCAAGCTAGGTGCAGTCTTGATACAGCATTTGGTGGACTTTGTTTGAGAACTGGTACTCCCATCAATGTGCTGATTAAATATCATTCTGTGCAATGTGCCCATCAGCAATTGACAGTGGACCTTATATAATTGCTAGTCACACTTAGGCATTTTCATTCCTCTTTATTTTCTTTTCTTTTCTGTTGCAGCTCCAATGCAAACCCACCATTTTGGATCCCCATACATATCATTATCCCCGAGCGACCAACTGAATATGCAGTTATCAATGTGAAAGCAGGTACATTTATTCACCTTGCAGTTTTTACCACATCATCTGTGGTTTAATCATTTTGTGTTCTGGCAAATGTTTTCACGAAATCACCAGGTGACCAAATGGATATGTTGTTTTTGTTATAGGCAAGTGGGTTTCTTTTGCATTTCCACAGTATATCTTTGTAGACTTGTTTCATTTTCTTCATACCTTTAGTACATATGGAAAGTGCTCACTAATGCATTAATGATCATACTTATCTTTTTAACTGTTTTCATGTTTTCCAATTTTTTTAGTATTTTTGCTTTAATTTCCTATGCAGATTCTCCTCGTGATTCTGTGCAATTCATTGAGTGGGCTCCTACCTCGTGTCCTCGTGCCTTACTAGTTGCTAATTTCCATGGAAGGATAACTATATGGACTCAACCTTCTCAAGTAAGCTTGCTTCTTAGATTTGTTTTTTGGACAAATGTACAGCAGACGGCTTCTTTACCCTGGTTCTTCAAGATAACCTGATAATAATCTGTGCTTAACTGTAGTAATATTTGGTGGTCTTTCTATGGGCTGTTCCTCTTTATTTCTTACTGGCCATATAGCATGCTCTTATTGTTCAAATTCTTTTGCGGATTATCCTATGTAATTTTATGCAGGGCCCAGCTAATTTAGTACGTGATGCTAGCTGCTGGCAGCAAGAGCATGAGTGGCGGCAGGAGATTGCTGTTGTTACAAAATGGTTAACAGGGGTGTCTCCGGTATGCTCTTGGTGTTTCTTCTCTGGTTGTGTGATTTTGAAAAATGTATGCACATTATTTCCATTCTTTTTGTTGTGTATGTGAAGTGTGAACATTCTAATTTTTTTTAATGGGATATAACTTAAAATTTGGCAGAAATTGTTGGCCATGGAATTTTTATTTGTACAATGGATACTTCCACTTTTGATGTTGTGTTTCATGCTTTTCTTATCAATAAAAAATTTGGGCCACCATGGCCTCCATTGAGTATCACATGATATATTTAAATGGTTATTAGGGAAACATGGATTTAGGCAATTATTTCATTGATGTTGCAAGTATTTTTATGCAATATCACTCTTTGTTTTCATTTTCTTCTTGGGCTTGATTGTAGGTTAAATAGTTCTTGCAGTGATTATTCAAGTTTGAATGAAGAAGCATTGAATCTGTGTTAAAAAAAATTAGGAACTTTACAAGCTTCTTTCAGAACAATTGTTGCGACATTGCTGTCACCTTTTCATTTTGTGTTGCACAGTTTTATTCTTGCATCTTATCATTTCATGCCTTCTCCTTAAAACACCTACAATTACTGTCTTTTTTTGGTCAACCCTGCATTCAGAATGCTTAATGAAACTCCACTTGGATAATTTAGGCACTTTGGAGGTCAATGTCAGTTTTCTTCTGTGTATCCTTGCTCAATCTTTGTATTTTTGTGCTATTCCAGTCTTATTATATGATAACTTAGCAGTTGTCACCTATCCATATTAATGTTGGAGATGTGTAATTTCATTTTTGTTTTCAATTGTTGTAAGCTATGATAATAATGCTCAATCTTTTAGCTTTTTCCATGTTTGTGGACTATTTACAAGCTTCATTTCATTTGCATTCGGTAGTTCTTAAGCTTCTTCCTTTTCAAAGCATACTGGTTGTGTGTTCTGGTTGTTGTTGATTTACATTTCTTTGTTTTATGGTTATCTTGGCAACTTTATATGCAATTTGGTTATCGTTTGACTTCTTTTGAAAAATCAGTATAGGTGGCTTTCGTCAAAATCAATTACTCTTGCAAATTCGAAGTCTATTTTTGAGGAAAAATTCCTTTCACAGCAGTCCCAAATTTCAGGTTTGTTGTTGACTTCTGTTTGCATTTTTTCATATAAAGTCCATTATGTACCTTTGGGCTGGGGTCCTTTTTATTGATGTGGTGAGTGCAACACTGTGCTTATGCCTTGTTGACTAGCTGCTCTGGATTTATGTGATTTTAAGTCATAATTTTTTATTACTTTATGACTCCCAATTGAACCATAATTTGTTGAAAGAGTGAATTGAGAATTTTTGTTGGAGTGGTATTCTAGTTGTCCCTCAGCAGAGTGTTGTATTCATGATTGAATGAAGTGGTAAAGACTATTTTATCAACGCTGTATTTTGATCTGGTTGTGTGCAGCATATGTAAAGCAAATTTTAAAGATATGGATTTTTAACAGCGTCAAACAATCATGCAATTTACTGGCTTCACTGCCCGCCTCTTATTTGGAAGCTTTACTATCTTTATGCTAGTATCATTAGGTTCTATAATTATGATGATGTCTTTATCATTTGTTTTTTTTTCTTTCTTTTTTTTATTTTGTACTTCCAACATTATTCTTGTATGGTAGTTCCACCTTTTGTGGTACCAAGCATACTGTCACTGATATGCCATCTGGTTTTATTTCAGCAAGGTGGCCAAATTTCCTCTGTGTTTGCTCTGTTTTCTCATCTGGGTCTGTACAACTACATTGGTCCCAATGGCCTCCTAGTCAGAGTAACACGGTGCCAAAGTGGTTTTCCTCAAGCAAAGGACTCTTGGGTGCTGGGCCCAGTGGGATTATGGCTGCTGATGCTATTATAACAGACAGTGGTGCCTTACATGTTGCAGGTGTTCCCATTGTAAATCCATCTACTGTAGTTGTTTGGGTGGTTACTCCTGGTCCTGGACCTGCAATTCAAGCAACTCTAAAGACAAGTGCAAGTAATGGGGTTCCACCTTCACTTAATCCACCAACTTGGGCTGGTTTTGCTCCTTTGGCAGCTTATTTGTTCAGTTGGCAAGAATATCTAATATCTGACACAAAGCAAGAGAAAAGGCATATGGATGCAGATTCTGTACCACTTCATTGTTCACCAGTGTCAAATTTTTCGGCATATGTTAGTCCAGAGGCTGCATCCCAGTCAGCAGCAACCACCACTTGGGGATCTGGAGTCACTGCTGTTGCTTTTGATCCGACTCGGGGTGGTTCTGTTATTGCTGTTGTAATAGTTGAGGGTACTAAACAACATCTTGACTTGAGTTTGATCTTTGAATTGTTTTTCTTTTTTTTTTTTCTACAACTGGGCTCCTTTCTCTGAAGCCCATGTCTATATGCAGAAGCTAAAATAGTCACTGGATTTGATTGGTAACATGAGGATTGGGATTTAGTGCCCTCAATTGTCATTTTTTCTTCTTTTTGGACAACCTAACTTTTATATTTTTAATGATGCTGAAGATCCTTCATGTGCCTGCAGAAAGTTGCATTAGCTTATTAATAAACGAATTAACCCTTGCAGGGCAGTACATGTCCCCCTATGATCCAGATGAAGGTCCTTCAATCACAGGTTGGAGGGTGCAGCGTTGGGAAACTTCTCTCCAGCCCGTTGTCCTTCATCAAATATTTGGAAATCCTACTTCCAGTTTCAATGGGCAGGCCCCAGTGCAAACTGTTTGGGTATCCAAAGTGGATAGAAGCATAGCACCAACCAATGATTTTAAACTTCATCAAGCTCCTGCAGCTGGACCATCTGATGGGAGAAAGATTTCTGATTCTGGTGTCGAGAAGGAAAAAAGGCTCTCTTTTGATCCTTGTGATTTACCAAGCGATGTTAGAACACTTGCTCGAATTATTTATTCTGCTCATGGTGGTGAAATTGCCATTGCATTTTTGCTGGGTGGTGTACACATTTTCTCTGGTCCAAACTTTGCACCAGTTGATAACTACCAGATTAATGTTGGATCTGCCATTGCTGCTCCTGCATTCTCTTCCACAAGCTGCTGCTCAGCTTCTGTTTGGCATGATACGAGCTCTGACCGTACCATGTTGAAGATAATTCGTGTTTTACCTGCTGCTGTTGCAAGTGCTCAGACAAAGGCTAACTCATCAACCTGCGAACGCGCAATTGCCGAGAGGTACTTTGTAAAGCAATTTCTGTATGCATTTCAGTTAGTAATTTAGTGATCTAGATACCAATGACTGTAGATGTTACTTCACAAGTTACTTCAGATGAAGGGCTGATAGCAATTACCTCAATATTGTACATGGAACCACTATTTCTGTGTTTTCTCGGAGCAGGTTTTGGTGGAGCCTTTTGGTTGGAGTTGATTGGTGGGATGCTGTAGGCTGTACACAGAGTGCTGCTGAAGATGGGATTGGTAAGTTGCATTTTGAGATCTAGTTTCCCTGTGATCGACAATAATTGGGCTAGAAGATAAATTTTAAGCAGTTCTTCTATTTAGATGTGATATTTGTAGACATTTCTTTGGAAAGATGAATTGATGGGACACCTGCTGATTTCTTTTTTGTGTTTCAGTTTCACTGAACAGTGTCATTGCAGTCTTGGACGCAGATTTTCATTCTCTTCCTTCTGCACAGCACAGGCAACAGTATGGTCCAGTATGTTTCTCTGGGCTCTTGCCTTCTTTTTGTTATCTCTTAAACAATCAGTTTGATGGTTCTTAAACACAACACTGAGAACACATAGATAGAAATACATTAATAGTGTAGTTGCTTTATATATCATGTGGTTTATCTATTGATAGTCATTGAATGTGGTTTTTATGGGTGATCTTGGGCTGTTTTGTGGATACTCCACCTTGCTAGTGATCACCTTTCATATTTTGTGCATGACTTATGCCTCCAAATTGTGTTTTTTTCTTGATGTTGTTTACCTCTGTTAAGATGGCTGATGGCTTGAAGCATTATCAGTAACCAACTTGATATCTGAGATGGCACTTTTATGAGCAGTTAAACTTGGTTTGTTTTGATGTAGAGTCTCGACAGGATAAAATGCAGACTACTGGAAGGAATAAATGCTCAGGAGGTCAGGGCAATGGTCCTGGATATGCAAGCAAGATTGCTGCTTGATATGCTAGGCAAAGGCATTGAATCAGCTTTGATAAATCCCTCAGCACTAGTACCTGAACCATGGCAGGCTTCTGGGGAAACATTATCTGGTATTGATCACGAAGCAATGGCCGTTGAACCAAATCTTGTTCCAAGTATTCAGGTGTGCATTTGGCTATTTATTATTGTGTTTTCTTTTGGCTACTATATGGGTTACGTTGAAAGTTTAGACTGGGACTGCCTATGGAAATCCATTGCTACCACCAATTTGGATATTTGATTGCTTACAATATGGTGACTGTCTAATGTTTTGCTCTCTTGCTGCTTTTAATTTCTGTTTCTTTTGGGTATAATTTTACTGAATGTACTTCATAGATGATGTGTAACAAGTCTGTGCCTTGGCCTCTCCATGCCAGAGAAATTAGTTATCTATTCTTCAGTCAAACCTTTCAAGGGCAGTGCCTTTAGAGGAATTGTAACACCAGTTGTGTGGCTTGGCCTTTACACTACAGAAGAATTGGCAACCAATCTTTGGTTGAGCAATACCCTATGTTTGGTTTTAGGATTTCAGCAAGTCTTTGAGTTAACTGAGCCCAACACCCCATTTTCTACCTTAACAAATATTAAAGAGTGCAGCCTAATCGTGGTCATGAGGATTTGGCAATGTCCTGCCTTTTCATATATGGAAATAATCTACTAACCAATCAATATTTATTTGGTTTTGTGGGTTTCTGTACATGCTTTCTCTCAAGCACTTTTTGAGCCGTTGAAGGTCCTTGCCCCTTCACCATTCTGCTCAACTTCTTTCTGTTTTGTGTTCTAATTGCTTTGCATTTGTCTGCTATGTTTGCAGATTTCTTAAGGTTCTCAACTGTCATATGTCATGCAGGCCTATGTTGATGCAGTTCTTGATCTAGCTTCGCATTTCATCACACGCTTGCGACGTTATGCAAGTTTCTGTCGCACATTAGCCAGTCATGCTGTTACGGCAGGCACTGGCAGTAATCGCAATATGGTGACAAGTCCAACCCAAAGTTCGGCAGCTTCAGCAGCAACTCAGGGTTAGTATGCGCCAACTAAACATGTTTTAATATCATAAGGTTGAGAAGAAGGAAACCAAAATCACCTTTACTTTTAAAAGTTGCATTTAGAAAGGTAATGCCCACTTTCAAAAATTGGCAATGGCCACTGCAATAAGTTCTTGCTGATTAAAAGGTCACCAAAATGTTGCTGGAAAGAGCCCAACTTCTCACTAGTTTTATATTTTTCCCAGGTAGTCAAAATGGTCCTACAAGTTCTACAGGAAGCACTCAGATGCAAGCTTGGGTCCAAGGTGCAATTGCTAAGATTAGTAGCACTACTGATGGTGTATCGAATTCCACTCCGAACCCCATAAGTGGTCCATCTTCTTTCATGCCAATCAGCATCAATACTGGAACTTTTCCTGGAACACCAGCTGTTAGGCTTATTGGAGATTGCCATTTCCTTCATAGATTATGCCAACTTCTTCTTTTCTGTTTTTTCTTTCGGCGACACCAATTACCCCGCTTTGTTGGGAGTGCACAGAGAAATGCGGAGACAAACATGCAAAAACCTCAATCTGGTACTCTTGGCAAGGCAGAGGAGTTCAATTCTGTTTCTTCGAAACCTGCCCCAGCTGTGACCAGGTCAGATGAAAGTCAGGCCCCTCGAGGTGGTCAGCTTGTTCCTGGAACCAAAGGAGTGGAAGATGGACCTGCTGGGCGGTCGAGATTAGGTTATGGCAACGCTGGTCAAGGATACACATTTGAGGAGGTACAACTTTACTCTCTTTGATACTCTCTTGGTGCTCTAAAGGAAACTGCATTAGCTTTTTCACTTTCATAGTTTCTCTTGGCACACTGAATAGATTTTGGTTCCTCTTCTGGTTTAATATACATTTTAAAATTTGCAATGATTGTGCCAATTAAGCAACTAACAACGTTATTGTAATGTCCCACTATCATCCAGGTGAAGGTCCTTTTCCTTATCCTCATGGATCTTTGTAGGAGAACTGCCAGTCTTGCGCATCCATTGCCTGTTTCTCAGGTGGGAAGCAACAACATCCAGGTGCGGCTGCATTATATTGATGGGAATTACACAGTTTTGCCAGAGGTTGTTGAAGCATCCCTTGGCCCTCATATGCAGGTAACCACTTCTGTGATGCAATTTTGTGAGAGACCTTTGATTGTCAAGGAGTGAAACAAGACTTGCCCTCATTTGGTTATTCATATTTCGGGTAAACAATATAATGTAGGCAGAATAAGTCAGTTGATATGGGCTTCGTATTTCTAATGTTAGTGAGATGCCCTTGCCTGGTTTATGCATTTTTTACTTTTTAGTCTCTGCCAGAACAAGTAGAGATACATGCAAAGAATCCATTTGTATGAAGATCTTGTTCTCTATGCAAGTTTGCTGTTGTAGACTATAGACAATAAGTAATATGGGGTTGAATGGCATGTCTATTTGCCCACTCTCCAAACATAATACTGGAAATCATAGTTGGGTTTGAAAGCTATCTTTCTTTGGGCACTTGCATGATTCCAGAGCTAAATTGAACATCTATGTGTTCTAATTTTTCAACTTTATTCTGGTACTTAATTTAAACATTAAGTATTGGGGTAACAGTAAGATTACTCCATTATGATTTGAAGGTCATGGGTTTTAGTCGTGGAAACCATCTCTCTAGAACCAGAGGCAATGCTACATACGTTGCCTTTCCCTAGACCCCATAATATGAAAGCTTTGTGTACCATGTCTTTTTTTTTTTTTTCCTTCCTATCTTGGTACTTAATATGTTAAAAATGAATCTCGTTTGTAAATTTGCTTTCTTTTCTGTGCTAGTGTGATGTGGGCCTCACCAAGCCTTTGAGCTTACAATATCCTCATGTTTTTAATGGTCAACATAGAATATGCCCCGGCCAAGAGGCGCAGATGCTGCTGGATTGTTACTCCGTGAGTTGGAACTCCACCCTCCGTCTGAGGAGTGGCATAGGCGAAACATGTTTGGTGGGCCCTGGTCTGATCCAGAGTATCTGGATTCTGCTGATGATACTCCAAAGCTAGGTAGCTTTGCAGATACAATTGACTTTACTTCATTGGAAAATTGTGATGTTCGTTACGGAGCTCATGGCTTGTGGCCAAGGAAGCGCAGAATGTCTGAAAGAGATGCGGCTTTTGGCTTAAATACTTCTGTTGGATTGGGAGCATATCTTGGGATCATGGGATCTCGAAGAGATGTTGTTACTGCTGTGTGGAAGACTGGTCTTGAAGGGACTTGGTATAAGGTTGGCCACATCCCTTGCCTAATATATCATTACAGTTTATCTGCCAAGGCAATAGTAATTTGGTTTTACTTATCACTTGGTGGGCTCCACCATTTATGTGTCCTATTGATCCTCTTTTTTATACTTATGCAGTGCATAAGATGCTTGAGGCAGACTTCAGCTTTTGTGTCGCCAGCTGCTTCATACCCACAAAATCAAAATGACCGGGAGACTTGGTGGATCAGCCGTTGGGCATATGGCTGTCCCATGTGCGGTGGAGCATGGTTCCGAGTAGTATAAACGAATGTATTCTGATGATGTTTTCTGCACATGCTCTACTTGCCCTCTGGCCAACCAAGAGGGAGGCTGCTCGTGGATATGACAGTTGAATGTTGATCATTGAAACAATTGCGTTGCTGGGTGGAATTCACTGTCTCGCTACATGACCAGAAATTTTGTTTCCAACTCAGTGGAAATAAATAGGAGTATTGGATGCGTCTACTTTGGAGCTTTACCTGACTTAGTCCCAAGATACACGTTGAGGTAGTCAGCACATCGCCAACAGAGTCTTTTCTTTCTTTTTGACTACTTGGGTTGGTGATGGAGTCCAATTATAATTTGCCCAGTTATAATCTGTGTCTTGTTTTCTTTTATTCTCATGGAGAACGAAATGTGAGAAATGCATCTGTACATTAGAAATGGTTAAAGACAATGAGGATGTAGAAGGTTTGACATTTTACCTTTGGGTATCAGAGAAAAAAAAAAAATGATTGATGTCGAATTTAGTTAAAATTTGAAAATGGATTATACTAAACCTATCAGCATTAAGATTGCAACCCCCTTGGAGCCCAACGAGCATATATTCTCTAATCCCGTTTCTAAATAATAACAAATCAAGAAACAACCAAGGCGTTCTGTAACACAGTGATTTCATAAACCGAAAAAGAACGGTACTACTAGAGTTTGGTATTGAAAGATGTTTCTATGGTTGAAATTTGTAATAGCTTCAAGTAGTAATGATTCTTTTATTTATTTATTTTTGAAAAATTGCGTAACTGGGGTATCTCAAATTTAAGTTATGCTTTTCCAACAACACTAATTTTAGAATTTATTAAATACTAGTAAACATAGTTTTCACTCAAAATACAGATTTATAAATCTTAATTACAGTTTCAAATACACCTATAAGTAAATTTCTATTAGATGCTCACTAAGCAAGATCCAAGAGAAACATATGGCACTCAAGATATTTTGCTCAGTCTGTTTTCGAAGCTTGCTCAATTTTATAATTCTAAATAACATGTTATTAAAAATCCAAAATAAAATTAAAAGAAAAGAAAAAAAAGAAATTGAGTTAAAACATACTAGAAGTGAGAGTAACTACTCAATTTTGGATATCTTACTCAATTTCTAGGATTTAAGTAACACTTCCTTAAAATTTTAAGTCGAGTAAAACACTCAACATTAAAAGTAGTTACAAGTATTAAAGAAGCTAAATTAAGTCATAATACAAGAAAATAAAAAGATTATTAATGAGATTAAAATCTATTAAAATGTGTACATACATAATGTAGATGAAAGGCATTTCGGATGAAAAGAAAAAAGAAAGTAGAATGTTGAGTGAATATGGGGGATAAGTCAAAAACCAGTCCTAAGTCTTTATGTATTTTTATTACCTTTTGTTTTCTTATTTGAATCTTAGACTTTTGTATTTTGTTTTGAATGAGCCTATTTTTGGATGAAATTTAGTTAATATGTTAGAAAAAAAAGGGTGTTTTATTAGGCAAAATATGCTAAAAAAATTTCAGATTCTATATATATATATAAAAAAATCAAATAAAAAAAATATAAATATATAAGATTGAAATAGAAAAATAAAAAAATATTAAAAATACAATAAAAAATTCATAATAATTTGAAATTTATTGGCGGCTTATCCCAGTGCATGTGCCAAGTGTATAATATCACATTATGTATTAGAACAGCTAAAATTATTATTTTTATTTTTTTTAAATTTTTTTATGTATTAATTTATATTAAAAAAATATATATATATAAAATATATGATTAACTAAATATTTATATTTAATATATTTTTATTTTTATAATATTTTTTTAAAATAATATTTATAAAATTTATAATTAAAAAATATAAATTATTTTGTATATAAAATTTATAATTTGAATATTAAAATTTTTTTATTTTAATTTTTTAATTCTCTTAAAAAGTTAAGTCCCATCATTGTAATAAGTTGATATTAAAGTTGAATTTTATTTTGACAAGTTCCTAAACTTTGTTCCTAAAGTGTATATATTGTATATAATGTAATTAAGTTTTAAAGAATTCATATTTCAAAATGCAAATGCAAGACAAAATTATCCTTATTTTTTTATTTTTTTATTTATAAAATTTTTTAAGGGCTTCTCGAGTAATTTTCTCTCGACCGAAATAATCATTTTACGAGGAGGCATCAATTAATATAAAATAAAATTCATATTTCAAACTAAAATAAAATTGAATAAAAGTTTTAAACAACATAATGTACCACAATAAAAATTTGGAAATCGGACTTGATTTTTACAAAATAAATTTTCCAGTTGACCTCAAAACTCGGACGAAGTTAGCAGCAGAACTCCGAGAGAGAGAGAGAGAGGGAGAGAGAGAGGAATAATGAGCGCAACGCCGGGAACGCACTCGCTGGCCTTCAGGGTGATGAGGCTATGCAGGCCGTCGCTCCACGTGGACACTCCGCTTCGTGTGGACCCCTTAGATCTCATAGTCGGCGAGGACATCTTCGACGATCCAGTCGCCGCTTCACATCTCCCTTCTCTTATCCACGGCCACGTCACCAAGTCCCCTGCCGACGACGACTATTCCCCCGATCTCAGCTACCGGTCCAGATTCCTCCTCCACCACCCCTCCGACTCCTTCGGCCTCTCCGGCCTCCTTGTCCTCCCCCAAGCCTTCGGGTAACCAAAAATTCTCTCTCTCTCTCTCTCTCTTAAACTTTTGTTCTTTTCTTTTTATTGCTTTTAAAAAATTCCTGCAAAAAAGAAAAAAAAAAATGAAATTCCATTTGCTCTTATGTAGGGCGATATACTTGGGGGAGACGTTTTGTAGTTATATAAGCATCAATAACAGTTCTAATTTTGAAGTTAGAGATGTTATTATCAAGGTAAGATTGAGCAAATCTTCAGTTTCTGCTTCTTGCGACTTTCAAAATGTGCTAGTGAATGTGTGTGGTTTGTTGTTGTATAATAATACAAGAAAATGATCTTTAGGAAACTCTATGTTTTGTCAAAATGTTATGTATATGTTTAGGCGGAAATACAAACGGAGAGGCAGAGGATCCTTCTCCTGGATACATCAAAAACACCCGTAGAATCTGTACGTGCCGGGGGACGTTATGATTTCATTGTGGAACATGATGTCAAGGAACTCGGAGCTCACACGTGAGTCTTTTCGTGCAAAGTTGTGCAATCATTTTATCCTTTATTATTGTTTATGATTTGGTGTTTGCTAATTTGATGATGTTTGATCTGGTGCTCAGTTTGGTTTGCACTGCTCTGTATAACGATGGTGATGGTGAGCGTAAATATCTGCCACAATTTTTCAAGTTCATTGTTTCCAATCCACTTTCCGTTAGGACAAAGGTATCAAATTGATTGTACAAAATGTAAACTGGAAATAATTTCTCTGCTTTTCTGGCTTTTGTCTTCTTTCTTCTTTCCTAAAATCTCAAATTAAGTTTTGTGGCCTTTCTAATGTGCTGCAGGTCCGCGTTGTCAAGGTATGTTCAGCTTCACTTCCTATATCCTACCGTAAGTTTAAGATTCTCTCTAGACAAGTTTGCTGATGTCTCTAGAGTCTATTTGATGATGGAATGTACAGAATCAGGACCAAGATGTCAACTGTAGCTTTATGTTAGCCTGCAATATCAGTTTTTTTTTTTTTTAATTTTCTATTTCTTCATTTTTATTTTCTATTTCTCCTCTTTGTTGTAAGCATCATAACAAATTGTTGTGCTTCTGGTAGTTAGGAACTGTTGTGGATGATGCATGTTTCCGTTTTTCTGGTTTGGGCTGCAGATTTTCATAATGTTAACTGTTACTACTTAAGATTGTTATTCTGGATATGTGCAGCTAGTTTTGCTTCACCATACCCCATTTAGATGTTGATATGCCTATGCTTGAAATGGAAACACTATCCTTTGTCAAGAAAATGCTGCCAGGTGTATGGTCTCTGGTATTGTTGCTGTAGTCATCTTTACTGATATGGTTTGATGACTTTGATTGGCAAAATACTTTGAAAATCACTTGACTGTTATATTATAAGTGCCAATTTCTTGGCCTGGTTATTTGTCTGTGTCTGCTTATTCTCCTTATAATTGCTATGTCTACTGTCTCAGGAAACTACATTCCTGGAGGCATGTATTGAGAATCATACAAAAACAAACCTTTACATGGACCAAGTAGAGTTTGAGCCAACTCAGCACTGGAGTGTAAAGTTACTAAAAACTGATGAGCACCAATCTGATAAAAATTCAGTATCTAGGTGTGTGCCAGGTGTATTGTTTGAATCTATACTTCCAATTAATATATTATGTTTTCTATGGCCCTCATATCATTTGTTATATTTTCTCTATGTTTAATATATACCCACAGGGAGATATTCAAGCAACCAGCACTCATAAGATCTGGTGGAGGGATTCATAATTATCTCTATCAATTACAATTGTCTTCTCATAA